>CM076580.1:1768208698-1768832912 GCA_034641835.2 Pinus albicaulis | reverse complement strand
GTAGGGGCTACAACAACTGGCTAGCCATTATGGTTAGTCATGGTTGACCATGTCCAACCTTCTAAACATGTTGATCTTAGTTGATATTAGCTGATTTTCATTAAGCATGGTTGAGCATGTTTGATCATGGTTAATATTGGTCAACTTTGATAGACCATTGTTAACTGTGGTTGACCATTATAACCACGTTGATCTTGGATGACCATGTTTGAGCACGGTTAACCGTGGTTGACCATTGTTTCATCATGGTTAGGCATGGTTGATCATGGTTTTCCATAGAGACCTAGATTAACCATTATAGTTGACTATGTTTGACTAATGATCGACTTTGTTTCGTTGTGCTTTTATATGCTTGATTAATGTGGCTAACTATGGTTCATTATTAATATTAATCAATAATATTAAATGGAAATTATGTTTGACCAAAGTTGAGTGTTGACTATCAAACAGATTCAAACACTATTCAACATAATCAAGAACATTACTAAAATGGTTGACTAATTTTGTAATGTCGCATTGTGACATTGGATAAATTGCAATGTAATGTAACATTACGAAAATGTTTTTTAGATTGTGACATTGGATAGGTTTATGTACCCTAGATACATTTAATAATGGTCAATGAACCATCATCATCTCTAGTTGACTATGATTGGTCATGGTTAAATATGGTTTTCCATGCCCACCCTATTTAAACATGAGTTACTATGTTTTGACTATGTTCAACCGTAATTGGATACGATTGACTATAGTTGACCATGGTTTCAATATTGTTTGATTGTTGTTGACCATATTTCGACCATGGTTTGTCTATAGTTGACCATGATTTGACTATGATTACCATTATAATGGTGCCTGTTGATGGTTAACAATGGTGTGACTATGGTTAAATGAGGCCATCCACTATAGGCCTCCATGTCCATCTAAGGGCATCCATTGAGGTTCAATATAGTACACTATGGTTTAGTATAGGTCACCTACATAGAAACTATCATGCCCATAGTAAGTATGGTTCACCATAGTAGTTGTGTTGACTATTCTTAACTATGATTCCCATGTTGATTATATATGACCATATCAATAATAATCAAACATATTTAATATTTCTTAATATATAAATTTATTTACGACATTGTCTAGAAGTTATACGTTTTGGAGTATTTGGCTAAAATCTCACAATTTTTTGGGTGAAATCTTCACCTTTGTTGTTTAAAATTGGTTATCTACTCATAAATGGATTCAACACATGGAAAACATGTGGGCCACTTAGATTGTGGAGAGTTCACAGCTTCAACTTGTGATTCCAACAAATCATTGCTGAATTATAAGCAAATTAAACCATAAAATGAATCGAAAAACCTTACAAAACATATAACAAATAGAATATGGCTTAATTTATAGTTAAAACATTAAAAATGTATAGATTAATAAATTATTAATATTATACCAAAATCTTATTGATATTATTTAAATTTTATATTAATGTTATTAATATTACGTTAATGTCATAATTAGATCTTAATAATATTTTAAATATGAAATATCGATATACTAATTATGTATTAATTTTTTAATATATTAATTATGTGTTAATATTATATTTTCCATATGAGGTAATATTATTAATACAATTATTCAATATTTAAATTATTTTTTATATTAAAATTTAAAATTAATATTAAGATATTAATTTAATATTAATATATTTTTTTTGTTTATTAAGTTGTTATTATATATAACATTTATCTAAAAATTATTATAATGGAATAAATGATATATTAATATTATATTTTCCATATGAGGTAATATTATTAATATTATAATTCAATATTTAAAATATTTGTTATATTATAATTTAAAAGAAATATTAAGATATTAATTTAATATTAATATATATCTTGTTTGTTAAGTTGTGTGAGCTTGAGGTGAGTGCAACTTAGCATTTTTACTTAAAAAACCTACCCATCTAAACTCTCAAAATCAGCTAGGTATAACACCTAACTTGAGTTACACTGTAAGGCCCTAGACATCATGAGGCGCATTCGGGGTAACGGGCGTGCCCAGCAGGCGTTTGGATGGTGTTCGAGTGTCGTGCAACGTTACGGGCGGATCGTCGCACTATAATCATATGGGCGGGGTGTGTAGAGATGAGCGACACGAGGGCACATCATGGCAGGCGTGTCGTACATAGCCGGTGAGGTCATTGGAAATGCGACATTATAGGCAAAATGTCAGACCATAGCCAAAGTAGAAGCTAAAATATTGAGTTGGAAGGTCGACGCTACACAAAAGTGCGGACAGCTGAACGAGGGCATCAGTTGGGTCGACTCGGGTCCGCCGAGTGACCCACGACACGAACGCAATGCATATAAGTAAAGCATGTGAATGGGTGGAATAATCCAACAACAAGCTTGAACAGGCATAAAGAATCTAAGCGAAGTATTGGAGAACACCATGAGTTTCCATCAAATCGTTCGTGGAAGACTTGGTGGCTGAACGAAGAGCGAAGGCGCAGGTCGAGTCGGGCAGCGAACATGCAGGGCGTGCAAAACTTCATCGTAGGGCATCCACAAGCACAGGTCGAGTCGGGAAAAGCGAAGGGTGTGGGTTGAGTCGAGTGACAGACATGTAAGGCATGTAGAACAGTTCCGCAAGGCATCCGTAGTGCAGGTCGGGTTGGGTACGGCGTTCATAGGAGCCTGAACGTCAATTTAGGAGTCATTCTGAAGTCATCGTAAGTCAGAATTGAGTGCAGAAAGTTACAGTAGGTGCGTATTGATAGGATGGAGCTAACCATACTATTGGGAAGAAATTTGGATACATAAAGAACTTAAGGGGAAGGTCTGAACTCATAGGAAGAAACTGACCCGAGTGACTCGAGTGAGTCGGCAGCACGACACTTGGGAAAATTTATGCACAAAATTTCGAAGGTGAAAATATAATGTTGTAAATGATTGTTGTGGGCTAGTTGATTATTGTCAAGCATTTTAATATGGGGAAAAAGTAACTTGCCTTGCCAAGGAGAAAAGGGGTTTCTTTGTTGGATTGGAACTTATACTATATTTTTATACTTTATGAAACATATTATCAGGCGGACTCATTATTAACAGGGAGTTTCCCCTCCCTTGTATGTATGGGTGTACACTGTGGATATGATGATGATATTTATGTTTTCTGCATATTGAAAGAAAATTTGATTAATATTTAACAAGTGTTGCTAAAGGCGTAGTCTACATACTTGAGTATTACGAAAATAAAAAGTATGGTACTGCTGCACCCCATCTATAGCATGGTAGAAAGATCACCAAGGGTATAGGGGTGTGACAAGTGGTATCCGACCTACCATATTTTGAGGATTTTATACTGAAGCGGAAACACGGTTGTAGGGTTGCAGGTGGTGTTGAAGCTGGTTTTATATTATTTGGATTTCTGATAGAATCTATTTCAAGGCTACAGTTGGACAGGGTTTGTACATGGTCTTGAATCGCTTTCAAGAAATACAAATGGAAGGTGTTATGGAAGAACCTCAAGTAATTGAGGAGACCCAAGTACTTTCTCAAGAGGACTTCTTTGATAAACTACCGAGAACATGGACAAACTTGAAAGGATGTTCATGGAACTTAGGGAAGATCATGAAGAACTTCGAGAAAGGAACATGGCATTGAAAGAAGAAGAAAAGAAGTGGAAATCTGAGCTTGACACTATGATGACACGTTTTGTGTACACAAAATGGAAGCTTCGTGAAACTTTGAAGAAAATTGAATACATGGACCAATCTAAAGATCAGATTGTGGATGAGCTTTCCAAAGCTCTTACAAAGGTCACGGATTTAGAATGTGAAGTGGTCTTATTGAAAAATTCCATGGGGCAAGGATCATCTGGGGGAACTGCCCACATTAAGGTGAAAGAACGAGATTCTTATGATGGAACAAGGAATGCGAAAAATCTTGGAAACGACTTATGGGATTTGGAACAATACTTGGACCAGTTATCCATTCCTCATGAGGATGCTAAGGTGAATATTATGGCACAATTCCTTATAGGAGATGCTAATATTTGGTGGAGAAGGAAGCCTGATCAGATGGCATAAGGTGCAGGATCTGACATCACAACCTCGAAGGATCTAAAAGAGGCTTTGCAATTCATTTTAGTCCACAAGATGAAACCTGGGATGCGAGATATATTATCAAATACATTAAGCATACAAAGAGACTCCAACAATATCAAAGTGAATATCAGAGTGCTATATTAGAGCTACCTGAAATGAACGAGAGGGAAACGTTGTTAAAATTTACTATTGGGTTGAAAGCTTGGGCTCAAGATAAGGTGAGAAGGCAAGCACCGAAGACATTGGAAGAAGCCTTTTCTATGTTAGATAGAATTATTGAACACTGTGATGAGGGGACCGAGAAGAAGAAGAAAAATACTTTTGAGAGAAATGATGATGCACCGAAGAAGGAAGCTACCAAGTTTAACAACTAACATGAAAAGTCGAAGACTAGGAAGCCCTTGAATTTTTGGATTTGTGTTGAGGAACATACCATGAAGAATTGTCCTTCAAGACCGAAGTTAGTAGCGGAAGTACAAGTAGAGAAGAAGAAGGAACCTTTAGTTGGGACCATGCAGGTTCTAAGTGTAGCGACAGCTTATGAAGCTACACAAGGAGGGATCCCGAAAGGAAAAACCTTGAGTTTGTGAACATGAATATTGCGAAGGGAAAACTATGTACCGTGGTGAAAAATGGTGCTATCCACAGCTTCATTGGAGAAGATACTGCTAGGAAATTTGGATTGAGGTTCAAACCAATACAAGCTCAGTTGAAAGTAATGAATTTTCCACCAGATTATGTGATTGGATTTGCAGAAAAGACACCAATTAAAATAGGGAGTTGGCATGGGAATGTTGACTTCTTGATTGTGAAGATTGATGATTATGAGGCTGTGTTAGGCATGGAATTATTCAAAGAATTCAAAGTTATGGTGGTTCCTCACATGAGGAAGTTGTAGATTTATGATGGGAGTGATGACCATCCTATTGGTATTCCAACCATAGGAGGAGGTGATGCAACCCATTGTAATCTAACAGCTATGAGTGTGGAAGACACACAATGAAATGATGAAATCCAGGGAATATTAGTCATTACGGAAGACAAACTTCGGGAGCACGCACAGGAAATCATGGCATTGTCCAACAGTCTCTTGGATTTCACAAGTAGAATTGAGACAATGGAAGAAAAGGAAGATGTAGATCCATAGATTCAAGGAGAATGCCGGGAAGCATACATGATGAGGTTAGAAGTGGAAGACCTAGATAGGTGGCTGGAGTTGATCAACAAGGAAGAGAGAAGGCCTTCGGCCTCGACTTCCTCCAGCTTCTAGACTATTCATGGAGGATGAGGCTCATTGTCATCTGCTGAGGACAATGAAGACCTTTAATTTTATGAGCATGCTATGGAGTGAGATGAGCACTTGATAGTAGGATATTTTAGTAGTCATCATAATGGGAGGGACATATCTTCTTATCGAGGAGAGGTTTGGTTGGAATAGCTACCCAACTTGTCATCAGCGCAAGGGGATCCAACACATGATTTCTTGCAGAATTGGAGACATGACTAACGCATGTAGCAAATCAAAGGTGTTCACATCTGGATGCTATTCATATATTCATGGTAGATTTGGAGACATGTACACATTTGGGGATGTTGGAGTCGTCAACGCTTTGCGACGATACCATGCATATGGATGCGACGATAGATCGTGCAGCGACATTTTGCGACAAAGGTTGCCACAATATTTCACACATGGATTTGTGATGATGGATCGTACGAGGAGGGGATGATGTTTCAAGGGACGACAACGCTTTGGAGTGGTGGAGGATTTAAGGCCCCAGACTTCATGAGGAGCGTTCGGGGTAACAGGCATGCCCAACGGGCGTTTGGATGGTGTTCGGGTGCCATGCAACGTTACGGGCGGATTGTCGCACCGTAATCGTATGGGCGTGGGCATGTAGCGATGAGCAACACGAACACATCTGATAGCGGGCGCGTCTCACATATCTAGCGAGGTATTTGGTAATGAGATGTTATAGGCAAAACGTCACACCATAGTTGAAGTAGAAGCTGACGTATTGATTTGGGTGATCAATGTGTTGGAGTGGGGCCGATGCTACACAAAAGTGGAGACAACTGAACGAGCGCGTTGGTTGGGTCAGCTCAGGTCCGCCGAGTGACCCACGAACCAACGCAACACATATAAGTATTTAGTGTGTGGATGGGTGGAAGGAATCATCCAACAACAAGCTTGAACAAGCACAAAGCATTCAAGCGAAGCATTATAGCACACCACAAGTTGCCAACAACTTGTTGGTGGAAGACTTGGTGGTTGAACAAAGAACAAAGGCGTGGGTCGAGTCAGGCATCGAACATGTAGGGGGTGCAAAACTTCACTGTAGGGCATCTGCAACTACAGGTTGGGTCGAGCAGAGCGCTGGGTGCGGATTGAGTCAGGCAA
Source organism: Pinus albicaulis (assembly GCA_034641835.2). Lineage (NCBI taxonomy): Eukaryota > Viridiplantae > Streptophyta > Pinopsida > Pinales > Pinaceae > Pinus > Pinus albicaulis. Next base: position 1,768,826,403 of record CM076580.1, on the reverse strand, counting down.
TAGACGTGTAGGGCATGCGGAACAGTTCCATAGGGCGTCTGATGTGCATGTCAGGTCGGGCAGGGCGTCTGCAACAACCTGAACGTCTGTTCAAGAGTCATTATGAAGTCATTGTAAGTCGGGATTGAGTGCGGAAAGTTGCAGTAGGTGCGTATTGACAGAGCTAACCATACTATTGGGAAGCGATTTCGGTACACGGAGAGTTCGGGCGAAGGTCTGAACTCATAGGTAGCAGTCGACCTGAGTGATTCGAGTGACCCGATAGCACGACACTTGGGGAGATTTATGTAGAAATTTCCCAAGTTGAAAATCTAATGTTGTAAATGATTGTTGTGGGCTAGTTGATGATTGTCAAGCATTGTAAACTTGGGCAAAAGGTAACTTTCCCTGCCAAGGAGCCAAGGGGGTATTTTGCTGGATTGGAACTTATACTGTATTTTTATACTCTATGAAACATATTATCGGGCAGACTCATTATTAGCAAGGAGTTGCCCCTCCCTTGTATGTATGGGCGTACACTGTGGATATGATGATGATGTTTATGTTTTCTGCATATTGAAAGAACATTTGATTAATATTTAACAAGTATTGCTAAAGGCATAGTCTACATACTTGAGTATTATGAAAAGAAAAAGTACGATAGTGCCACACCTCATTTATAGCATGGTTGAAAGATCACCAAAGGTATAAGGGCGTGACACACACTAACCCTTAATATGACCAGATTAACCTTCACATCACAAAGTACCTTAATATAACACCCATCACCATCTATTTTATTCCACATAAACTTAATTTAATATTAATATTAATATAATAAATAAAATAATTTAATACTAAAACAACATAAAATAATTTAATATAATAATATAATATAATAAAACAATTTTATATAATAATAATAATAATTTAATTTAATTCCTAAAAATATTATATATTTTAACAAAATTATATATTTAAAATAATCATGAAAGAATAATCAAATTATATATTTAAGATAACTATGAAAGAATAATTATTAAGTGATTGCCGTGAGTTATGACTCGAAAATTATTTTATTTTATTAAAGAGTGCAGTTCTGAATATTATCTAAGACGAGGAGGATAGGGCGTGAATCCCTACGGTTTAATTATCTAAGACCTGAGTGCGTGGAATCCTACGGTTTATCAATCCGTGTACCTAGAGCGAATCCTTTTATTTATTCATCCATCATCATACGTTTGAGAACGGTGATAGGCATACATTTATGAATGTGAGCGCTCGTAAGTTTTAAAATTCAATGTAGGCTTTATAAATAGAGTTTTGTTTTGATTTTATTTGCAACGACAAGTATAATAAATTTTTAATCATAATTTGGTAAAAAGTTATTTTAAATAGGGTTTAAACCGTGGAGTTTGATAGGTATGGAAGTTATTATTAAGAACTTGGTTTGTTGATTTACAAAAGATGATGACACTATGTCAGCATATTTCATTTTCATTCTAATTTTTAAAATTGGAATTTGTCATTAGCAGAACAATTAATCTTCATATTTTCAATAAGGAATATCTAAATAATTAATAATTTATGATGATTAAGATTTTTAAATTTAAAGTCTCAAGTCTATTTTTAACTTTTAAATGGTATTTATATATTTATTTATTAGAAATATAAAGTCATATATTAGTATATCAGACTTAACTAGAAAATTATATTGTTCTAGCATATCAATGTTATAATGCATTTTGCTAAATTTTGTGTTGCAATTTATTATTTTACAAATGTTGTTTTCACATTTCCCATATAAATGTGAATTGCAAACCCACGTTAACGTATCACATTATATGTGATTTGTAAACCCATGTTAACATGTCACATTACTATAGATATAGGATTTTATTGTGTTTTTGAATGGGTGTAAGATAAAATCTCTCCTTGTCATTTACGTTTTGAAATCATAATCTAAGACCTAAAACTTGAGCGGGTGAAGGCTAAAGAAACCATGTGGAAGGAGAAGGCCACTCTACATGAGGAGGATATGAATTTGAGGAATGCTAATAATTGGAAGGAGCTGCTCGCACTACGAGCAACAACCACTATGGTCTTAAAGTAAATTTAAGTTGACATCCTTTTATAACTCGTTTATAATAAATCATGTAGGTTACTATTGTGGGAAATATTAAACGAGAAAGAAATATATCATAACTGAATGACAAATGAGAGAAACTAATTCACATAAAGAAACACACAATATTTACGTGGTAAAACCTTGACAGGGTGTCAAGGAAACATCCACGGGGCAAGGGATTGGAAACTCTTATTAATCAAAAAAATTCTCCGTACATACAAGCCTCTCGGACCATCCAATTTATCTTGAGCCTATTTCGTTATTCTAACTTCATTTCGTTACTCAACCAATTAACGGTCAATAAGTAATTTGCCCAAAATTACATTATTTACAAAAATTTTTGTCATATTTTTAACAAACTCCACCTTGACAACAATTTCCCTAATCCCTTGCCCATGCCCATTCATCATCTTTTTTGCAAGCCGAGAGAAGTGAGACACCATCTCAGCTTCTCTACTGTAACTCGCTTCGTGAATATATCTGCATGACTTTCCTGTGTGCGGACCTTCTGGAGAACTACTTTGCCGCCTTCGATTACATGTCTCACAAAGTGATACCTTACATCGATGTGCTTGGTCTTGCTGTGATAGGATGGATTTGTAGTCAAATGAATAACGCTCTAACTGTCACAAAACACATTCACTTTCTCCTGCGTCCTTCCAATCTCATCAAGCAGACCTTTTAATCAGATTGCCTCTTTACAGGCATCTGAAGCAGTTATATACTCTGCATCAGTAGTGGACAAAGCAATTGTCTCTTGAAGCTTTGACATCTAGCTGATTACTCCACCTACAAGAGTAAAAAAATAACCTATAGTAGACCTCCTTTTGTCCAAATCACATGCATAATCAGCATCCACATATCCGTAGACTGAACCTTCACGACCATCAAAGTTGATGCAATGGTTACTTGTGCCTCTCAAATACCGAAGCACCCATTTCACTGCTCGCCAATGTTCTTCCACTGGATTTTCCATGAACCTGCTGACAACTCCAAGTGCATGTGAAATTTTAGGTCTTGTAGATACCATCGCATACATTAAGTTTCCTACCGCATTTGCATATGGTACACGAGACATATATTTCCTCTCTTCATTAGTTCTAGGACTTAAATTCGAAGAAAGCTTAAAATGGGAAGCTAATGGAACATTAACAGGTTTCACATTATTCATACTGAAATTTTCAAGTACTTTCTCCACATACTTCTGTTGTGATAACCAAAGCTTACCATTCTTCTTGTCTCTGTGTATCTCCACGCCCAAGATATGTTTTTCCGCTCCAAGATCCTCCATTTAAAACATCCTAAAGAGCTGAGCCTTTAACCTGTTGATTTCTTCCATTCTTTTGCTTGCAATAATCATATCATCAACATACAATACCAGGATAATGAATATGCCATTGAAACTTTTGAAATATACACAATGATCATACTCACTTCTGATAAAATTCTAGCTCACCATGAAGGAATCAAACTTCTTGTACCATTGCCTGGGCGACTGCCTTAGGCCATACAATGATTTCCCAAGATTGCAAATTAATCTTCTGCTGCGACCTTGTACAAAACCTTCTGGCGGATCCATATATATCTCTTCATCCAAATCACCATGAAGAAAGGTTTTTTTAACATCTAACTATTCTAACTCAAGGTCAAGTAAAGAAGTTAGTGCTAACACAGTATGAATAGAAACAAGTTTAACTAGTGGTGAAAAAATCTCATGAAAGTCAATACCTTCAATCTGAGAATACCCTTTTGCAACCAGTCTCGCCTTATACCTCTCGATACTTCCATCAACTTTCCTTTTCAACTTGAAGACCCATTTGTACCCAACAACACTTCTCCCTTCAGAAAGTTCTACAACATCCCAGATATTGTTCTTGGCTAAGGAGTCCATTTCTTCTTCCATAGCCCTTTTCCATATCTTGCTATCTTCATCATCTATGGCTTCCTGATAACAAGAAGGTTCCCCATCTTCAGTAATCAATGCAAACGATGAAGCATAATCTTCATACCTTTTAGGTGTTTTTCTTTCCCTTGTAGAGCTTCGTAAAGTGACTGGTTGCTAAATTGGTTCTGGAATTCCTCTAGTTTCCTTTGCTTCTCCACCTTTTTCAGCAGAAGTCTCTCCTTCCTTTCGACTTTCTGGAAAAGGTTTAGTCTCCAATTCAAGCTTCTGACTTGGTGATACCTGTTCCTGTTCAACCTTTTTAACATCTAATTTTAAAAGAGAATATTCATCAAATGTTACATCTGTACTAATGGCTATCTTCCGTGAAGAAGGATCCCACAACCTATATCCCTTCATTGAATAATCATATCCAAAAAAGACACAACATTTCGATTTTGGATATAAATTTGAACGCTGATTTCTAGGAATAAGAGCATAGGCATCACAACCAAAAATATTCAAATGCGAATAATCACAATACTGACCCGACCAAACTTCTTCAGGAATTTTACGGTTTATTGCAACTGAAGGTGATCTGTTAACTAAATAAAAAGAAGTGGATACTGCTTCTGCCCACAACTCCTTTTGCAAGTTAGCATTACTGATCATGCTTCTGGCTCTTTCCATAAGAGTCTGATTCATATGTTCAGCAATGCCATTTTGCTGAGGGGTATAAACAACAGTTTTATGTCTGTCGATCCCTTCATCCTTACAAAATTGTTCAAATTCTAAAGAAGTAAATTCACAGCCATTGTTAGTTCTTAAACATTTAATTGATTTGTATGTTTTCTCTTCCACCATTATTTTAAATTTTTTAAACACACTAAATACATCAGTTTTCTTTTTCAACATATAGACCCAAAATTTTCAGGAGAAATCATTACTAAACGTTAAAAAATATAATGCACCTCCATAAGACACAGTAGGAGATGGTCCCCAGAGATCAGAATGAATGTAGTCTAAAATCTGTTTACTATTACGATTTCCAGTCTTGAACCTTTGTTTACATTGTATACCAAACACGCAATATTTACAAAAATCGAACTTCAAGGATTTCAAATCAGGAAGCAACTTGCGGTTCATCAGTACCTGAAGATTTCTCGCTCATGTGACCCAACCACTGATTCCATAGACGAGAACCTTCTTCTGCTTTCTCTGATACGATCGTTGCTTCACTAACCTGAGTGCTTCCTTTGAGTCTATACAGATTTCCAACCTTTTCAGCCTTCATCACAGCGAAGGCTCCTTTTGAGACTTTCAACGCTCCATTATGACCTGTAAATTTATAACCATTCGAATCCAAAACTCCCAAGGAAATCAAGTTTTTCGTTAGATCAGGTATATGCCTAACATCAGATAATGTTTTAACTGTACCATCATACATTTTAATTTTTACATTACCAATCCCAACAGTATGACAAGATGAATTATTTCCCATGAATAAAAAACTACCATTTAAAGTTTCATATGAAGTAAACCAACTTTGGTGTGGACTCATATGATGAGAAGCACCAGAGTCTAATACCCAATTTTCAGCATCTTGAGAGACATTACAGAAAGGGAGAGCTTCAGCAATTAAAACCTCATTAACCATACCTAAATCAACCTGATTTGATTCCTTGTTATGGTTTTCCGACTCCTTCCATTTCCAACAATCTTTCTTGAGGTGTCCAAGTTTATTTCTGTACCAACACTTGGCTTTACACTTCTTTCCACCCTTTGACTTTGATCTGGAAGAACCTCTTTCTTTCTCCCCCCTCTCCTTTGACTGACCTCTTGCTACCATGGCTTCAGGTGCAGATGTCTCAATGCTAGATTTCCTTCGTACCTCTTCAGATAAGAGAGCACCCACGACAGATTCATGTTTTACTGAATCGGTAGTGCTCAAACTGATTGAGGTCACGAAGCGATCCCATGACTCGGGCAGGGAACAGAACAAGGTTATTTCTTTGTCTTCTTCCTCCATTTTTACTTCCATATCAGACAACTGGAAAATAAGCGTATTAAAAAAATTTAAGTGATCTGCAATTTTCATACCCTCCTTCATCCAAAGACTGTACAATTGTATTTTTAAATAGATTCTATTTGTCAAAGATTTTGTCATATACATTGTTTCCAGTTTTTTCCACAACCCTTCAGTTGTACTCTCCCCAACAATATTCAAGAGAACTTCATCTGCCAAACATAACCAAATGGTACTGAGAGCTCGGGCATCCAAGTCTTCCCAGCCAAACTTGTCATGCTTGCCATTTTTTTATTTACCCCGTCTAATGCTTTGTGCAACCCTTGTTGCACCAGCAAATCCCTAACCTTCAGTTTCCACAAGGCAAAGTTGTTTTTCCTGGTGAATTTATCCACCTCAAACTTGGCGTTTGTCATTTTTTCCATTTCTCCCTCCTAGGGTTTCAGATTTCCCTTCTTCTAAAAATTAAAACTTTTCTCCTCTTCTGCTAGGGTTTCAAGGGTTTTTCTTTCTCTCTTAAAATTTCAACTAGGGTTTCAAACAAATTTTATTGTTTCCCCTTTTTGAGCTAGGGTTTTATAATCTTCAGAATTCCTTTAAAAAAATTCAGCTTCCCTTCTTAGGAAACTCTTATTAACTGTTCAAACCCTTTCTCTCTATTCTTAAATAATTGAGCCCTTTAAAAAAAAAAAAAAAAACTTTAAATGTTTTTAAACTCTCAGTTCTTAGAAAAACCCTCTTCAAATTGATTTCCTGACAACCTTTCTTGAATTTGTTTTTAAAAAACAAAGAATAACTCTGTTTCAACTAAAATAGTAAATTTCTTCCCTTCTAAAAAAAAAATATCCGACTTTCTCCTCAGTCACAGCTAGGCTTTGGCTTGCAATTTCAGGAGCAGACTTTGAAGGTTTCAAAATAGCCAGATTCTACTCTTCCATCGGATGGCAGATTCTTCTGCTTTCTCCAGCAATGGCCACTTCTTTCTCCAATGGCAACTTCTTTCTCCAGCACTAGCCCACAACAGGCTTTGTTCTCCAACAACGGCTCAGCAACGACTCTCCACTTCTGGCAACGGCGGATGCAGATCCTCCACTTGATTTTATTTTCACAACAATTTTTCTTGTTGAGGGCTCTTCCCTCTGCAACAAATATTCCCCAAATGTAAGACAGCGAGATCCTCGCTCAGTCAGAACGACGACCTCAACGTTTTCTCACGGGCTCGATTTCATTTCCAAGAAAAAAATCCGCAAACAGCAACTCATGCAGCAATGGCTTACTTTCTCATCCACAGGCAGCAGCTCAAGCAACAACGACTTAATTTCTCTGAATTCAGTCAATTTTGGATTTGATTCTTTCTTCTTGACAGTCAGATTTCAAACACTCGATGGCTCATCCCTTTCTCACAGCGGATGGAAACGACCTCCCTCTCTCACGGCGGATCCAGGAATTTCAACCCTTTCTCATAGTGGATTCTTGCTCCAGGAGTTTCAACCACATTTTTAGCTTCGATACCACTTATTGTGGGAAATATAAAATGAGAAATAAATACATCATAAATAAATGACAAACGGGAGAAACAAATTCACATAAAGAAACACACATTCTTTACGTGGTAAAACCTTGACAGGGTGTCAAGGAAACATCCACCGGGCAAGGGATTGGAAACTCTTATTAATCAAAAATATTCTCCATACATACAAGCCTCTCGGGCCATCCAATTTATCTTGAGCCTATTTCATTATTCTAACTTCATTTCGTTACTCAACCAATTAATGGTCAATAAGTAATTTGCCCAAAATTTCATTATTTACAATTTTGTTGTCATATTTTTAACACTTACTCAAACCTACTCAGATGTTTATAATTAATTCAACAGTTTTTTGGTTTTTTTTTAAATTATTCATATATAAACAAGGATGGCTGCAACGCAGCAAGTCCTTGCCCTGAACATGTTTCAAACACATTAGCAATCATTGATGAATCCAAGAAAATACACACCACTGGAAAGTAGTTGACCTGTAATTACAAGAAAAAAAAAGGGGCCAAGGTTCTGTAAAGAAATCAAACACCATCAGTCACCATCAGAGAAAAGGACAAGGCTCTGTAAAGAAATCAAACACCATGAGTAAGTCTCAGCAATTTAGGCACAATAGAATGTTAAAGTTGGAAACCAGGATTACCATGCAAAGGGCTTTGAATCTTCCTATGGAAAGATATAAGGATCTGCTAAAAGTATTTTTTATCCAGTTGTTGTACACATGACAGGAGAGATCCATCATATGTTGTTGTTGATCTAGAGACAAATAATTAACCTCCATGCCCCGATGTCCTACTAGAATATGAAAGCATAGGAACCACCTACAGAAGAAGTTTCTCTGGTTTAAGCAGTCGAAGAACCAGCTTTAGATCCATCACAAGTATATCCCGTAGCAGTAGCAGATGAAGCGGCAGTGGTTCTAGGAATGAATATAAATCATCTCTATCTATATATTGTCTTAAGAATCAGATATGTTCTTTGAAGTGGGCTCTTCTCTCACCTATGAAAATTCCTACGTTGTTTGGTGCTGCTTGTGAAATAGTTTTTTGTGAGGAAAAGCTCAAACTAGAGACCTTGAGGAAGAACTACCAGGTGACCATCTATTGGGATTGGGGTTGGGGGTAGTTTGGGTGGGTGTGCAACCCTCCCTAAACAGTAGGGTAACAAAAAGAGTTTGGGGTAGGGAAAAAGGAAATATTGGATTTGTTTGAAGATACTGGGTGTTTGTTTCTGAGGTCATGACGGCCTTGTCTTAGTTGTAAATGACTCATGGCTATTTCACAATTGCATGGTCCTCTGAATCATTCAATGCTTTCCATAATTAGAATACCACCAAACGACATTGTATTATCAAAAAATTTTAAAAAAATAATGCAGGAGAACATATCTCAGTCCTTATAAATGTGCTTGTAAATATCATCATGGAAAATTTCATCGACCTCAAAATGGATTTTAAAGGAACGGGTGGAAGTTGAAATCCAAGTCACAAGAAACAATGCTAAATTTATCATACAACTTGTAGTTAGTGGTGGCACTATGAAACCTGAATACAATTCCTTAGCACATATACTATGTACCGAGATCTTTTTGGAGACTGACAGTATAGAAAACTATCTTGAAACTATTCCTATGTGTCTGGATTTTGAAAATGGGATACATAGTGCTATTAAGGCAAAGATTACAAATCTTTAATACTTAGTTTCGAATGATTGGTAGTCACGCAGGGCACTTATGAAATTTGCAAATGAGCCAACCAAGGAAACCAAGGATATAACAAAGCATGTTATGCTCAGTGACTGAAAAACCACCAACTTACAACTCCATTAGGGAACCTTGTATTGAACTATGTACATTTCTACTCAGAAATAAATAGTGAGTGGAAAGAAGGCCATTGCTCCAAAAATTCCCACAATGTCATTCAAGAAAGGAAGAATGATGGGCACCATAGTTGTAAAAATCACATAATAGGTCCTCCATTTCAGACAAAAAAGGGTGAGATTCAATTCCCCATAGCCTAGAAATTTAACTGTATACTTCTTGTGGATGAAACTGGTTTTTTTCCATCTATCAGAGCACCATTCCTCAACGAATACACAAAATTTTGTATGGAAAATTATTAGCAGTTTCATTGGGGATTGAAGTGATCACTTGATAAGCACCAACCAGGTGGATTACAATGCAGATATTTTCAATGTCAACCAACCAATATGGCTCATAAAATCCAAAGCGTGTGAGAAGGTTTCCAGGGGCATGTTTTCCAAAGGCTACATAACCTAGACAACCTACAGACATATTATAGAAGAGAGTGGTGACTATTACTCCAATGGTTCCTTTTTTCATGGTTTTGTTCTCTGCTGGCGGTGATTTTATAGTATTCAACAAAAAAATATAAATTCAAGAAACAATACCATCTCTTTATGGGTGAAAATGCCATGTTAATAAACATATGCTAAATATTACTTGATAGATTGATTATTTTCTATCAATTTAAAAAGAATTGAAATATGCCCTAGTTAGGAAACCAAATCCATCCCGACAAAAGAGGCAAAGCTCTTGAAAAAAATGGAAGGTGTTGTTATTTAGGAAAGATAGAATATTTTAGAGGGAAAAGAGCATGTACATTTAGCCTATATTGTGTCTCATATGAGTTCGAAGTTATTCAACGAGAGTTCAAATTGTTTTCAAGAGTGCTAAACTCACTTGCATCTCAATGAGAATCATGGAGAAAGAATATGCAAATGCACCATTGCCAAGGGCCTGAAGCACATTCCAAGTTTTTTCTACATCCTGAAAATGCTCTCCAATCCCTTCTGCCTTCACAGAACCATACAAATGGATTTTTTCTACAAGAAAAAATATGGTCAATAGTTTTAAGCGTTTTAAGCACGAAACTTGCACTACATTTTTAGTTATGTGTTATTTACCTATTTCTTTTCCAATTGCAAGGCCCAACCCAATTACTGAATATGAAACTTACATGACTGCTACCACTATTGACAACCACCACACTTTGTGCAAGTTTGGAGTATGTGAAAATATAATTTGTGCTAGCCCAAAAATGGCTACGTACATTTTGTTATAGATGTGGCAAGGATCGCCCCTCCCCTTTTCATGAAAGCAGTTTGATCGCTCAATATCCCTGTGATAATCAACCCCAAAAATATCAATACTAAGACAAAGCCAAAGAGCCAAACAACCATTCTTGTTTTGTTCCTTTAATCAAATTTCTTGCAAATAAGGGATTTTTAACCAATTTAGTATCACTAATATCTTACACCATGTTGATTGAAGTAGTGATGGTATATCCGATTGTTGTCCCTAGAATATTTATGTATTCTATAAACCAACATAAAATTACTTGTGCACCACCTGTAATGCTATCAAACAGGCCAATGGATTAGCTCATTTTTTGGTATTTTAAATGAAGAAAAAGTTTGCACTATTGTTAAAACTAAGTAGGCCATAATAATAAAATACCAAATATATTATTCACAGAAACAAGATGAAAGAACTCACCCATATTTTCTTTGAAACAATTATTGTATGTATATTTACGTTGTCGAGTAACTCGGTCGGGTGAACAATAATAGTCTGCAAGTAAATCTGAAGTATAATATGTCACAACTGAAAAGCCTACAAGAACAACTAGCCCTACTGCCCATCCAAGCTGAGACATACTCCATGCCAAGATAGCACTCCAAACCCAATTACAACTATTATCACATGGCAAGAAGTTGTGCATACATTTTCTACACAGACACATAACATTATAACCAATTAAATCTTATCAACATAGCATTGTTAGAAATTAAATCCTATCAAATGTCCACAACAATTCAAAAATTTGGGATCACATTCAGGTTCTCTATTCTATTTTTCATTAAGAGTTTGGAGCTATTCCATTGAATTTTTCATTAAGAATTTGGAGCTATTCCATTGAATAAATAGCTCAATTGTCAACGTGGACGAGAAATTGATTGCATTTGTGAGTATATTCACAATATTTCTGAAGAAGATTCCTGCTGTTAGCAAGCAAGGGAAGGTCTTCAAATTTTTGTGAGGCTTAAAAAACAAAAATATCATTTACATACTTCAACTCAAGACTAATCCTATGTAGAAATGAATTTTTAATCAAAATGTTAAAAACTCAAAACCCTTATATGCATCCCTTCCTTTATGTCTCTCTATGGACCTAAGCTCTGAGAGTCCAAGTAGTTGTGAAATGATATTAAAATGTGTATGAAAAGGGTTTATACTGTATTAAAGGTTCACTTAATCTGGGATAATACTCTTATGATGCTTTCTCCATTTTCTTATTTATTACCCTAGAAAAATCCACCTTACACCGAGTTCTTAAAATTCACCTGACACTTACATGAAGTTGTTAAGATAGACAACTGGCCCAGAAAAGAATTATAATCCTTAGTTGAATTAAAAAATGTTCAAAAGCCTCGAATTAAGTCCTAATTGTAGTTGATATTCCAACACGAAAACACAATTGCATGGATTGCAACTGTCACATCGCCTAGATATTTTTTTTCTTCCTCGTAGATCTCATCCTTGGTTTTTTGTTCTGCTGAGTCACAGTAAATCCCATTCAAGAGTGGGTTTACTCATGTCCTCTAGAGCTCGCGCCATGATGAGAGGATATTCTAATCTTCAACCAGAATTACGATTGTGCCCACAGAGGAGAATCGTAAGAAGGAGGTTAGGAAAGGGACTAAAATTGCATGGTTTCAACAAGAAATAATTTTGGTGCCCTAGTGGCGTCTTGACTTTGGCTTTTGGTATGGACCCATAACGTTGGGCAAGATTATTTTCTAGGCTATCCGCCATTTAATGCAGTGTGGAATATACTACCCACCGTTAGATTTAAATTCATGTTAGAGTGAAGAGGTTTGGCGTTAAGGCCATTTTCTCCCTCTATCTCTCACCTCAGTGAATAGCAATATGTGCCTTCAACGAATCAACCCAGAGACCCATATTCTGATATCCTTTTTTTGATTAGAAAATTCTGCAAAATCTTATCACAAAGGTTTCATTTAGCTTTATAGAAGCAGAACAGTATAACTGTTTTCTCTCGGAAAATCTTGCAAACTCATATCTCAGCTATTGAATGTAGCATTTTAGATGGAAAAACGTTTGAGCGTTATATCTCGGCAAATCCTGCAAAGTAGTATTCCATCTAAACAATAGAAGTACAAAAAATTACAATATCTATAGTCTGATTCCGCAATATTGTCATGTTTCTGTGTGCGACAAGTTATATGTATGAATTAGGGGAATCCTCCAGGTGCATGACCCAAGCGAGTTGCAGTTCCAATTGTGTAGAGAAGGGATTTTTTTTTTGTCAATTTGTAGCCAAAGTACTAATGGAAAATGTTGGAATGTATGAAATGTTCTGAACACAGAGGAATAAAAAAATTCCTCAACGCAACACAGAGATTAAAAACAAATTGCGGACAGAGATGTGAGACAAAACACTTCTATTTATTTAAACAAAAATTCTATTGCAAAATAAGACTTCTTCTTCAGAACTTCAGTTCTAGATTACAATACAAATCTTCTGCTGGCTGCTACAAACACAACGTTGTTTCAAACTCTCTGTCTCACTGTTTTTAACATGGTCTTTCCTTTTACTATCTATCTATCTTTTCTACCTTTGGGTTTTTTCACTACACAGTCTAAATGTGCTTACACTCTGCTCTTGTCATCATTCACAACATTACATAGTCAAAATGCACTCACGACATATATAAAACATTACAATATTCATATATATTGTAAATATAAAATATTTACAATATATATTATATAAAACTTTTAACCTAAGTAAGAAAACAAAATAAAACATATGTCGCGGTAAAAGTAAATAAAAAAAAACATTAAAAACCTTTTACATAAAGTTTGAAACCTTGTAAAATTCACATTTCGTGGTGTTTGGAAAAGCTTTTCACCAGTTCTTTTACCCCACGAAGCTGCTGTCATTGGTCAGGAGGAAGGTGATTTCACCTCATCCGGTGGGTCATCTTTCCCTTTGCTGCTCAAGTTTGGATGCCACCGGAATAGTGTTGGCTGTGTGATCAATTAAAAAAAAAATGTGGTAAGTCAAACTAGTTGGTGGAGTTTAATGCGAGCAGGTGAAAGTTTAAATGGCGGTAAGGCAGGTTCTTGAATGCAAGGTTGCGTGAGTTCAAAAACTGGAGATTGATGTTGCAGTTTTCCTTCTAAGATAGTTAAAACTTTAATGCATTAATGGCTTTGTGAGGATATCAGCAAACTGTTCCTCTGTCCTACAATGCTGCAAAACAATCTCGCCATTATTAACCAGTTCTCTTATAAAATGAAATTTTGCATCAATATGCTTTGTTCTCTTATGAAAGACAATTTTTTTTGATAAAGCTATTGTTGAGCTATTATCACAATAAATTTTTGTTCCTTTGTCATGTTCATGACATAAATCTCTGAGCATTATTATCATCCATACTGCTTGGCATGTTGCTGTTGTTGCTGCCACATATTCTGCCTCTGCTGTTGATAAAGAAATTATTGGTTGCTTCTTGGAAGCCCATGAAATGGTCCCCGATCTGAAATGAAACACATATCCATATGTGCTCTTCATTTCATCTACACTTCTAGCCCAATCATTGTCACTATAACCAATCAATTTAAAATTTTCAGATGGGGAGTATGAAATACCATACCCCTTCGTTCCATTCACATACCTTAGAATCCTCTTGGCTGCCTTCCAATGAGTCTCTTTTGGTGTTTCCATGAATCTGGATATTAAACTTACAACATACATAATATCCAGCCTAGTTGCAGTCAAATACATAAGGGTGCCAACTATGCTTTTATACAATGTCGGATCGACATTCTTGCTGTGATCTTCTTCGCTCAATTTTAACCCCATGACAGTTGGAGTTACAACTGCCTTGTTGTTCTGCATGTTGAATCTTTTCAACACTTCTTCAACATATTTTTCTTGGGAAATAAAAATCCCATTTTCATTTTTCTCTACTTCTATTCCAAGAAAATATCTCAAAAACTCCAAATCAGTCATTTCAAATTCACTCTTCATCACTTCTTTAAAATCAACAATGAGAGAAACTTCACTTATAGTAAATATTAAATCATCTACATATAAAACAACAATAAGAATCTTACCATCGTTTTCTTTTATGTAGAGTGTGGGTTCTCCATCAAATTTCTCAAAACCATTTTCAATCAGGTAAGCATCTATCCTGTTGTACCATGCTCTTGGTGCTTGCTTCAGCCCATAAAGATCTTTCTTCGACTTGCATACTTTTTGCTCTTGGCCTTCAATCTCATAGCCTGGAGGTTGTTCAAAATATACCTCTTCTTTCAACACTCCATTCAGGAATGCAGATTTCACATCCATTTGATAAACGTTCCATTTCTATTGTGCTGCCATGAAGAACACTATTCTCACTGTTTCCATCCTTGCAACCGCTGCAAAGGTTTCTTCATAATCTCTTCCTTGTTATTGCTTGTAGCATTTGACAACAAGTCATGCTTTGTGCCTTTCAATCTTGCCTTCAGCATTTATCTTGGTCTTATAGACCCATTTTAATCCAATGACTTCTTTTCCTTTAGGGAGGTCCACTAACTCACATGTATTACTCTTTTCTATTGCACCAATCTCTTCATCCATTTCTTCAATCCATTTTTATTCTTTTATAGCTTCTTCAAAATAAATTGGGTCATCAACATGACAATACAAAGAAAATAAAGAGTTCAGAAAAGCATTATCATTTACCTCTCCTTGTTCATAAATCTCACTCATTTTTCTGAATCTCGGTCTTCTTGGTGTACTTGGAGTTCCACTTGAACTCGAGGGAGTTTCAGTTCCCTGTGGTGTGCTTGAAGAAGCACTTCCTTGATTTCTCAAGGTTGTTTTATTTCTAGCTTGTGGTGTGGTTTGTTGTGCTTGTGGTGGTGGAGGAGGAGCCATCAAGGAGGGATTATTTTTTGCTATCCCTTCCTCTTGTTCTTCGTCAAACACAAATGTCTTCACATTCACTGTTTTCTCTAAGCTTCCATCCCAAGCTTCTTCTTCAATAAATTGTACATCTATGCTTATAAAAAAATTCTTGGTGGATGGGTTATACAATCTATATGCCTTTGATTCTTCACTGTATCCAATAAATATGCACTTCTCTCCCTTACTGTCCAACTTCTTCCTTAGCTAATCCAAAATGTGTGCATAAGCCACACAACCGAAAACTCTCATGTGGGTGACATGTTGCTTTATGTCGCTCCACGCTTCTTTTGGGACTCTATTCATTACACTTTTTGTTGGGCATCTATTCAGCACATATGTTGCACAATGTACAAGTTGAGCTCAATATTCATTCGGCAAATGTTTTGCCTTCAACATACTTCTGACCATGTCCATGATGGTTCGATTTTTCCTTTCAGCAACTCCATTTTTCTGTGGTGTATACGTTGGTGTAAATTTCTTATGAATCCCATTTTCTCTGTAAAAACGTAGAAATTCTTTTGAGATATATTCTCCTCCTCTGTCTGTCCTCAAGACCTTTATATGTTGCCCACTTTGATTCTCAACTAGAGCTTTGAAGCGGCAGAACTGTTCAAAAACTTCACTCTTCTGTTTCAAGAAATACACCCATGTCTTTATGGTGAAATCATCTATGAATGTCAAAATATATTGGCTGCTAGCTAAAGATCACGTTTGCGTTGGTCCACACAATTCTGAGTGGACAATATCTAAGGGTGTCTTTGCCCTTATACTCTTCCCTGCTGGAAAGATTTCTCTGTGTTGTTTTCCCAAGATGCAGCCTTCACAAAGGCTGTCCAATTTCTCAATCAGTGGTAATCCTTTTACCATTCCCTTTCTGTAAAACAAGTTCAGGCCTCCAAAATTAAGATGTCAAAATTTCAAGTGCCATAGCCAGTTTTCATCCTTCACTTCCTCTTGAAATACCTCGTGTTACATCTGCTACATTTCTTGTTTCTTTCAAGTCTGTTCTGAGCTTGAGAGGAAACATCCTATTTCTTGTCATCTGCACCTCTGCAACGACTTTCTTGCTTGGAGGTATGTCCATGATTGTGCACACATCATCTTTAAAGAATACATTGTAGTCGTTTCTTATGAGATGTCCAATGCTTAAAAGATTACATTTCAAGCTAGGTACATAATACTCATCTGGCACAAACTTTTGTTCTCCTTTTCTTGTCAAGATACTTACTCTTCCTTTTCCCATGACAGAGACCTTACTATGAGTCCCTGTTGTTACTTCAGATTTAACATTTTCATCTAGATTGGCAAACATTTTTATGTTTCCGATAATGTGGTTACTACAACCTGAGTCTAAGAACCATACATCATCTTGTCTATATTGTGCTACATTACATGTTAACACCACATTCTTCTGGTTCTTTTATTCTTTTGTAAAATTAACATTCTGCCTATTATTCATGTCATTTTTCTTTTTCCTACATTCATTAGCATAGTGCCCATATTTCTTGCAATAATGACATTGGACTTGGGATTTATGACACCTTTGTCCATGAGCTTGATGTTGGCTTGAGCCTTCATTCTGGTTCTGATTTTGATTTCTACCCCTTCGATTTGTATTTGTTGGGCTACTTGTTCCTCCTAGGTTCTACCTTCTGCCTCTACCTTTTCCTCTGTAGTTTCATTTGCCTCGACCTCTTCCTCTTCCAAAGGAAATTTTGGTATTGAAGGCATGTTCCAAAGATGAGTCTATTGTTCTGCTCAATTTTTGTTCATGTGTCATCAATGATGCATGAAGCTCATCAATAGTAAACTTTGAGAGATCCTTTGTCTCTTCAATGGTTGTGACTATCACATCAAATCTTGAGGGTAAGCTCCTCAACACTTTCTCCACTATTCTACTCTCTTCTATGGTTTATCCATGAGATCTCATTTGGGTAAGCAACCCAATCAAAAATGTGAAGAATGAATCTATTGTGTTAGATTCTTTCATGCAAATAAATTCAAAATCCCTTCTCATTAATTGAATCTTTTTTTTTCTTTACCTTCTCTATACCTTGGTAGGTTGTCTGGAGAGTATCCCATGCATCTTTAGACCTCTTTTCTGCTGCAATCCTTGGAAATATGCTTTCATGCACTTCTTGTGTTAAGGCATTATATACTTGTTCATCTGTTGGTTCTTCTAAACCATCTTCAACTAGATCCCATAAAACTTGAGAGGAAAACATGGCTCTCATTGTGATTTCCCAATAGTCATAGTTCTTCCCATTGAACTGTGGGAGTTGATTATTTCCCATACTCGTGCTTGTGCTGTCTCTTGACATAGCTAGCTTTCTGAACTATGCTTAAAAAACAAACTTGACTGTGTTTTTAATAAACAAACGTTCTCACTGCTGAGGGATAAAACTTTGTCTTCAAAAAGACTTTGTCTCTAATAGACATCTTCTATACAACTCTCTGGACTGTAATCTTCAAGAAAACAAAAAAATCTGTTTTGTAAATACCTAACTTTGCTTTGCTGAACCTTCACACTGTTGGAGAAATCTTCAACAAGCTTCTTCTTCCTTCCTTCAGCTTCTTTGTCAAATGCAAAGAGCCTGGACTAGCTCCAATACCATGTTGGAATTTCTGAAATATTTCGAACACACAAAGGAATAAAAAAAATCCTTAACTCAACACAGAGATTAAAAACAAATTGCGGATAGATATGTGAGACAAAACACTTCTATTTCATTAAACAAAAATTCTGTTACAAAATAAGACTTCTTCTTCAGAACTTCAGTTCTGGATTACAATACAAATCTTCTCCTGGCTGCTAGAAATGCAACGTTGTTTCAAACTCTCTGTTTCACTGTTTTTAACACACAATCTTTTCTTTTACTGTCTCTCTATCTTTTCTTCCTTCGGGCTTTTTCACTGCACAATCCAAATGTTCTTACACTTAGCTCTTCTCAGCATTCACAACATTACATAGTCAAAATGCATTCACGACATATATAAAACATTACAATATTTATATATATTGAAAATATAAAATATTTACAATATATATTATATAACACTTTTAACCTAAGTAAAAAATAAAATAAAACATATATCGCGGTAAACGTAAATAAAAAAAAACATTAAAAACCTTTTACATAAAGTTTTAATCCTTATACAATGCACATTCCGTGGAGTGTTTGGAAAATCTTTTCGCTAGTTCTTTTACCCCACAAAGCTGCTGTCATTGGTCCGGAGGAAGGTGACGTCACCTCCTCTGGTGGGTCATCTTTTCCTTTGCTGCTCAAGTTTGGATGTCGCCGGAATAGTGTTGGCTGTGTGATCAATTCAAAAACAAATGTGGTAAGTAAAACTCGTTGGTGGAGTTTAATGTGGGCAGGTGAAAGTTTATATGGCGGTAAGGCAGGTTCTTGAATGCGGGGTTGTGTGAGTTCAAAAACTGGAGATTTCAGTTGCAGTTTTCCTTCATATTTTCATCAAATTAAACTTTCTGTCCTTCTGCTCTGAGTTTGCCACAGTTGGAATTAATACTTCCAATGGACAATGCGCCTTTAAACCTAAAGGATGGGAAACTCAACGCATGGGCCATATAAGGAAGGAAGGGTAAAAAAATACAGAAAGGTCTTTCGAGCTTTAAATTCAATTCCAAGGCTTTCAAGCTTGAATTAGAAGCATGAGGTTAGGGCCAAAGGGCCATCTCGGTTGGAAGGGCAAGCCGACCATCTCAGTCGAAAGGGAAAGAGAGTCTCAACTCCGTTTTTGTATTGTTCAAGATTTGTTGCTATTATATTCCACAGTTTCTACTCGTCTTAACGTGTTAAGACCTTCCATTGCTATTTAAAGCCAGGTTTCTTGCCCTGATGCTTGATCTCTCGAACTCGACTTTCCTTATGTAATGTGTGGACATCCATCCAAATATTATCTCGAATATGATCTCAATTATAAGAAGGAGAAGAATAATAAGGCTCTGTAGGCTATGGATGTGGATTAGGGTCAGCTGGATTTTTCTTCCATGCTTCCAACATGGCTATTACATGTAGCAGCCGTGTAGTCGAGGGGTAGGCAACATGCTTCTTATAAGACATAGCATAGTAGATCAAACATGGTATATACAAACTAGTATTTAATGTCTAAATTAATACAAACATTAGTTTCCCTAGCATTTACTAGTTTCAAAATGAGAAACCAAGCTCGTAATATAACCTATGTTTTTGCCTCCCCGCCTCGGGAAAAGGCCAATCAAATGGTGGATTAATATGCGTAAAAAAACACATTGGTTATACAAAATCATCAACAACTTGAGAACACTTTTACTAATGCTAACATCGCCATAGGTGATTACAATAGTCGGAGGGACTAGTAATAATAATATAATGTATGACATATGCATACAGGGGATGTTGATAAGTTGATGGATTTCATGTTATAGTCATATTTATTTTTATTTCTGTAATATTCGAAGTTATTGTATGATCCTAAGCTTTTTGCTGAGCATTATTCTCTTTTTCAGGATGTTATTACCGTAATGGCAGAATGTTATGCCTGTAATGACGTAGCCTTTCGTATAGTTTACATGTAGTCTTTTTTCAAAGAATCCTCCACCAGTTTTGTCTAGGCCAGATTCAACGAAAAAGTCTAACAAAGATTCCTAAAGAAGTGGCCTCTTTAGAATACTACAAAGATTAATCAAACTGAGAGGGAAAAATACCAGCAAACCAACGGCTAAGTATCGCCCGCATTTTTTTTAAATCGAATTTTACACTCAAAATACCCTGAATGGAGTTCTAATTGCATTATGAGAGGTTAAATAAGATTACTGGAGATAACGTCTCCAAAAAATATTGCATATCCACCCTTGAATAGCATAAAAAGTATTTCGACCATAATCTGATATGTACAAACTATGTTTGTTGCTTGAAAGCCCAGGGTACGGAAGGTTGACAGTTGGTTGGATTCTGTGCCAACAAAAACTGTGATTTACTAACCTCAATTTATGCGGTAATCTCCGATCATAAATTTTGAATGCGAGAGATTTGAGTGAATCACTTTTGCAGTATGCATCGTAGCTCTCACGCTTTATTCCATGGCAAACCCTATCTCTAAAGCTTGAGTCAGCGAAGGCTGAGGCAGCGAATAAAAAGTACCTAGAAGAGCCAGGACAAAAAAAATTGATCGGGATCCTCAAAAAGCAAATACCAAGGTCCCACTCTAAAGAAGATACGGGATCGCTTGGCATGGTCAGAAGCAGCTGTACTTGAAGAACCAATAGATTTGATCATCTGTCGTTGTGAGCCGCCTTTCATCAATGGTTCTGTCACAAGCTTAACCATGGGTAGAAGAATCACGAAGGAGAAGTTAGAACTTCCGATAATAAAAGCTCACAATTCCTTCACACAGTAATCTGAGCTCACCACGTTGGTTCTGCATTTCAAAGGGACATGCACAGTTACAAAAACGTGACTTAAAAAAATTCAGCCAATGTATGTAGGTCGGTGTGGATATAAAATTTTGTAGGGATTTTTATAAATCTATAGGGTATAACTATAAATTTTCAATTTTTAAGCTGTTTTTGAAATTTTTAATGATGGTGATTTATTTTCACTATTAAAAACATGCTTCAATGATTCAAACACTGCCAACAAAATTTCTTTAATTTTTTTAGATTTATCTGGCTGTATACATACATAGATAATGATTATTATAATAATAGCGAAGGGAGCTTAACCGTTGTATTTTCAACCTCCGTTCTTGAAGATATTCCATAGAACAGGGATAGAATGAGTCCTTTAAAACAGAAAGGAAGTCAGACTGCACTTATCCTCTTTCCCCCGCTGATTTGCTCCATGGTCAAAAGGGAAGTGAATTTTGTTAAAGAACGTAATCTCAACCACCACCTATTAGGTGTCGAAACCGTCAGTCCAAGTGTCATAGGTCACTTTGAGTGAGTCCAGTTTAGTCGAGTTTAACTCCAGTTATTTATTACTGATGTTTCCAATGTAATCCTATTTAACTAGTTCGTAATATTGAGATGAGAAATTCTCTGCTCCATTTCACTTTTCAGTTTCTCAATTCTTTTAATGGTATCAGAGTTAGCTTTGCATAAGCCTCCCTAGAGCGCAGCAACACAGCCAAGAAGGAGCAGTTGAGAGGAGAAGCGAGCTGGCATAAGACTCATTAAAGAGTAGCAAAATTTTTGAAGAAAAAGCCTCCTACAAATTGCAGAAAGGTTTTTCGAAGAAAGACGAAGAATTTTTTTTGGTTGGCGCGACTGTTAGGCCAATACTCACGCAAACGCGCCGAAACAAAAGATTGGCGTGAGAATGCAAGCCATACCCGCGCCAGTTTTTTTTGACTTGCGTGGTCTTGTTTTTAGTCGCGGCTGTTTAATTCGGCACCGCGCCAATCTGCATCTGCGTTAAATTTTTTTAAGGTGACGCGGAGGCTCCGTGGATCATCTGCGTTTACACTCACGCAAGACAGGAGTTCATTGCCTGCGTTAAGGATTCACGAAAGGGATGGAGCAATTCCATTAAAGGTTGATTGCAAAAACTACAGAACTCCCAGGTATCCTTCTTATTGAAATCCAAATCTACGTATTCACAAGGATGCACATGTAAATTTTTTTTCTGCATGTCGTTTCTCAAGATCAACCCTGTAGTCTTCCCATGTACTCATCTGCGCTTGCTTCAACTGCTGCAAATAACTTATCCATTCCAGCACCTGTTAGTCAGAGGTGTAGGATTTGTTATTTTCTAATGGCTGCTTGAAATTGATGGTGGAAGACATGAATCTTGTTAAACACAAGAAGAAGAGGCAAGCGTGTCTTGTAAAAAATATTGCATGCATAAAGCATATTGCTCATAAAAGCAGAGAGACTTGTTGAACGAGGAGTATCGATCACATATCTATTTTTAAATTTAAATTTATTTTTTTTAAACTTTAAATTTGAAAAACTTTTTATAAATAGAAAAAAGCCCATTTTAAAAGTATCGATTTAAAAGAGGAGAAAGCCCTTTGATATGAAGAATATTTTTTAAAGTTACAAGGTTTGAGAAAAGGAAAAAGGGGCTCGTAAAAAGAAAAGAATTTTAATTTGTTTTTGACATGAATTTTTTAAAAATAGCTTGTGGGAAAGGATTTTAAAAGCGTAAGATAAGGATGCCCGTGTGAAGAAAAGTTTTTTAAAGTTAAAAAAAAAAAAAAAAACCCCTGAAATTTGGAAAGTGTTCTATAAAAGGAAAATGGGGCTCTTAAAAGGAAAGGAAGGGATTTCCATAATTATTTTTTGGCATCATTTTTTTTAAAGAAACAAATGTGTGAAAGGATTTTAAAGCATGTAAAAGCAGAGAAGAAATTTTTTTTGGAGTTTAAAAAAAAAAAAAAACTTAAAGTTGTGATGTAAAAAAGTGAAAGTGAATCTGTTAAAAGGAGATTATTTGAGAAACGAAATTTGGAAGCAAGGTATTTGATGCACATATAGACTCGTCTATTTGTGGAAGCCAAGCAATGAGGTCATGGGAAAAGCCAAGAGGCTAAAGCAAAAGCAGAACATGTTAGATATCTTTTTAGATTTGGAAATAGGAAGACAAAAAGATACCTATGCATTAAGATGCATAAAAGAATCAGTCGATGAAAGTATACTTCCCTTGATTTCAGATGCCAAGACAGCCAAGGAGGCATGGGATACCCTTGAGAGATGTTTTGGTGCAAAGGGGAGCGTTGAAGTTGAAGATGAAGGTAGATTTGTAGCAGCAGATCTACAGCCAGATGAAGAGTCAGAAGAAGCAAAGAGAGAGCACATAGATGCTTGTGAACCCCACTGTGTAGAGCCATAAGTGGATGAAGAGAATCCAACAATAGAGTTCACTAACGAAGATTTCATGATACCAGCAACATGGCTTGTTGACGAAGATGTGATAAATCCAGCAACAGAGCTTGCTGACGAATATGTGATGATTCTAGCAATAGAGCTTGTTGATGATATGGTGATTCTAGCAACAGAGTTTGCTGATGAAGACTTGATGATTCCAACAACAGAGTTTGCTGATGATGACTTGTTGATTCCAGCAATACAACTTGCTAATGAAGATATGCCGAATCCAGCAACACAGCTTGCAGATGAAAATTTGATTGTAGATGTAAAATTTGATAATGAATTTTTGGCTAATGATGATTGGTTGCAGATGATGCAAAAAAAATATGATATCAACATGATGCTATTTGGTGAGATAATCCCACTTCAGTTAGTGGAAGAAAACCTGTTTGCAGCAGCACAGGTTAGTAATGAAAAGACAGAGACAGAAACAAAGACAGAGGAAAAGACAGAGACAGAGACAGAGGAAGATGTGGCAAATGAAGCGCAACAACAGAAAGCTCTCATTGCAGAGTAGAAGGAAGAAAGAGAGAAAGCAGCAGAGACAGAAGAAAATAAATTTGTCTGCAAAGGGAAAGAAGAAACAGAGATAGAGGTAGAAGCAGAAGAGGAAACATAACTGAAGAAAGCTCTCATTACAGAGAAAAAATACCAGAACCAATGTCGTTCTGAAGATATTTTTAATTATAACATTGATTTTCAGTGTGCAAGTACAAGGAATTATTATGAAAAAGAGTTGAAATTTCTGGAAACATGGCTAGCAACACCATGTCTATTTGAGGTCTACACAGAAGCTGTAGATATGAATTTTGAAGACAACATGCGTGATGAAAACGTGAATGATATCTTCATGCATTGGAGTTATGAAGAGATAGTATATTTTTCTAATCCTATGTTGCAGCAGATTGATGATGAAAAGTGCACTATAGAGGACAATATGTGGCAGTAGCCCACATACAAGTCAATTTTTGAAGAAGTCTAGGACATGCTTAGACAGTCTGGAACAATATAATACCTGCACTAACAAATGAAGAAACTGACATTTGAAGGATACAACAAAGCGAAAATCTGAAACAATTCAAAGGCTACAGAATCTGGAAAAAGAGAAGAAGAAAACCAAATCTAATTGAAGTCAATTTTTTTTTCTTTTAAATTGTAAGCCTCGCTGAGACATAGACCAGCAGGTATCCAAATTAAATTTTTATGTGGTTGAAATTAAAGGGGAGTGTTAAAGAACGTAGTCTCAACCACCTGCTAAGTGTCGAAACCATCAGTCCAACTATCATAGGTCAGTTTGAGTGAGTCCAGTTTAGTCGAGTTTAACTCCAGTTATTTATTACTAATGTTTCCAATGTAATCCTATTTAACTAGTTTGTAATATTGAGATGAGCAATTCTCTGCTCCATTTTACTTTTCAGTTTCTCAATTCTTTTCAAATTTTCTTCTGCACATCCATGCTACATAGGATTTACAGAGAAAAAAGTGCCACAATCTATTATTAGGAGAAGTAGCATAGTGTAATGTGATAACAATAACATTATAAAACTTATAATAGTGGTAAATTAAGATATAAGATTTACCTAGACGAAAAGTAACATGAAAAGTATCCTAATGGACCCTCAATAGTGATGGCAATAAGATTATAAAGTTTACATTGGTAGGGTAGAGAAAATCATACAAAGCTGGTTGAAAATAAAAGTTTTTTCTTTGTTTTTTAATATAAAATTTAATTTATTTTTTTGAGATCTATAACAAATCCAGGAAACACTGAACGGATTCCCTTCGGCTGGTCCTGATCGTCTCTAGGGTTTATGAGCGGCTCCTGCCTCAGCGCCGACACCTGAATCTCTCCCAAGCGCCTCCCCAGTGTGCCCCTGCTGCTCTGTTGAGGACGGAAGCTGGTCCGCCTGCCATGGCAGGCCCGACGGGGGGAAGTGCAGGCGCTTCCCCCTCACAAAACGACAAACAGGAACATGGGGACAAAATAATCCATTCGACCCCTATCACCATCAATCTGGAATCAGAAGATAAAGGCCGTTCTGAAGAAAAAGCTGGTGCCCCTGACATGCAGAAAGAGGTACAGGAAGAAGCTTCGGACAAAAAGGAAATACCCCAAGCGAAATCAGCCACATGCAAGCCGATTGCTGCAGAACGGCCCAAAATCGAGCTGCCCAGCCACAGAATCAATGGTAAGATACAGTACATGAAGGACCACGCTTTAATCGACAAATTTATAGGTTTCTGGCCCACGGAAAAAGCTTTGCACGGTTGGATTGCAGCCAAGTGGAAACCAAAAGGGTAGGTCTTCCTCCAACTTGGCCCAAAAGGCTTCTTCACTGCTATCTTCATCTGCATAGAGGACAGAAACAGAGTCCTGGATGGAGGACCCTATTTTTTCAATTCAGCAGGCCTCTACTTGAGAGACTGGGTCGAGAGATTTAACCCGGATAAGGAGGATTTCAGCTGGGCCCCTGTTTGGATTAGACTCTACTCGCTCCCCCTGGAATATTGGGACGAGGAATCTCTCACAGAAATTGCCAAGGGTTTGGGAGAGTTTATCAAAATCGCAGAGGAGACAAAGTTAAGCCGCTACACATCTTATGCTCGAATATGTGTCTTCATGCGTCTGGACCAACCTCTCCCGGATTCGGTAAGTCTCTTTCACGATGACTTTGAGTGGATTCAACCCCTGGATTTTGAGCATGTCCCCTTCCGCTGTCGTAAATGTCATGTCCATGGACACCTTTTCAGGGATTTCCCTCTCAACGCCAAGTCTCAAGCCCCCAACCCCCCTGCTGCTTCTGATTCAGATGGGTTCACAAAAGTCACCAACCGTCGAAGATCCCAGAAGAAGCATGCCTCAGGGAAAAAATCCGTGGCTCAGACCGCCTCCATGCCCTCCACCAGTAATAGCTTTGAAGCTCTTGCCTCCGCCACATAAAACCTTCACCCTGAAGCTCAAAAAGCCCCCCTCCAAGCCCACAATGTCCCGACTCCTCCTCCGCCCAACTCCAATCTCACTCCCGAGGCTTCAAAGGAACAAGGTTTTACATCGGAAGATATACCCATAGATCCAGAATGGAAGCCGAATGGAATGGATGTGGACTGCATTCCAACTCAGGACCTGGAGGGAAGTAGTCAAGCGCAAAATATGGAAGTCGAACCCGAGAGCATCGACCTCACGGGGCTGGATATCCTGGAACTTGAACTGGCCTGCAAAAGAAAATAATTTGATAAGATACCAGACCAACAGTTAGACAGGCTGGAAGTCATCATCTCCAGAGCTTTTCGACAAAAAGAGCTAGGAATCCAGCCAGGTAGCAAATGGGATGGTCAACAATCAGCCAAGGACTCCAAGAAACGAGGCTAGAAAACTGATTTGGAGCGAACAATCACAGTGGGGAAGCTCCTGGTTGAATCGGGAAGATATGCAAAATTGACGAAGTACTACAAACTCCTCCCCCAAAGTGAACTATGAAGCTAAGCTCATGGAATGTTAGAGGACTGAATAGTCCAGGGAAATCAAGAATGATCAAAAACTTGATAAGGTTGGAGAAACCACAAATCCTTTTCATACAGGAAACCAAATGTAATAGTAGCACTCTTGGCAAAATCCTCACTAGCGCTTGGCTGAATTGTCAATCTGTGGCAGTTGATGCCTCGGGAGCTTCGGGAGGGCTCGCCATTGCCTGGAATACCCAAGCCATCACGCTCTCGGATTTCCACGCCTCTCATCACCTCATTCAAGCCACTTTCCACATCATCGGTACCAACGTCCATGGACTTCTCTCGAATGTCTACTTCCCCCAGGAAGCGGGCAGGAAAATGGCACTCCTGGATACTTTGGAAGTGTTAAACAGTGCCCGGTCTTATCCTCTCTGGATTCTAGGAGGTGACTTCAACATGATCACCAGCCTGGGGGAAAAGAAGGGAGGCAGGGCTAAGCTTGAGCCAGAAAGCGAGTACTTCAAGGATTTCATTCAAAACAACTTGCTAATAGACCTACAGTTCAGCAATGGTATTCACACCTGGAGCAATCGCAGAACGGGACGCCACCTTATTTCTTCCAAGCTGGATCGATTTCTAATCTCTGACAATGCTGTTCACTTAGGGGGTGATATAGCCGCCTCAATCCTGCCTCATTCAGGATCGGACCACTGGCCTATTTCCTTACAGTGGCTGCGATTGGGCGATACCAGAAAACGACCCTTTCGTTTTGAGGCTTGTTGGCTCACCCACCCCGCCTTCAAGGATCTCATCAATTCTTGGTGGAGAAACATAAAACTGCCTGAGGGATCCAAAATGTACCAGTTCCAGAGTAAGCTCAAATGTCTCAAACAGCTCATCAAGCAATGGAACCACTATACCTTTGGCAACATTTTCCAAGCTCAACAGGATCTCAACAGGGAAATGGGAGCCCTCCAGCAACAGATCATCAAGAATGGCTACACGGATGAGCTAATGGAGCGGGAGCATCAGCTCAAAGCCCAATTGGAGGAACGATCAAAGCAAGAGGAAATACTCTGGCGACAAAAATCCAGGGTTAGATGGCTGAAAGAAGGTGAAAGAAACACTAAATTCTTTCACAGGACCACTATTCAGAGGCACATGCACAACTCAATCACTGCTATCAGGACTCAGGAAGGGGAGAAGGTGGAGGATCAGGCTGAGATTGAGCGAGCGTTTCTAGCTCATTTTCAAACGGTGCACAAAGAACCTCCCGTGGACAGAAACGCTGCCATCAACAAAATTACTCAAAACATTCCAAAAATTATCACGGCTGAACACAATCAGCTGCTCCTCCGCCCAGTGTCCAGGCAGGAAGTTGATGTGGCCATGAAGCAACTCAAAGAGGGCAAAGCTCCTGGACCGGATGGGTTCTCAACCACTTTTTATCATCAATTTTGGGACCTCATCGGTGAGGAAGTTTGGATGGTTGTGGAAGAATCTCGGGCAATGCACTGGCTTCTCCCTTCTTTAAACGCAACAGTCATAGCTCTCATCCCAAAAGAAGAAGAAGCCAGTACTCCGGACAAATATCGTCCCATTGCGTTATGCAATGTGATCTACAAAGTCATCTCCAAGGTAATCGCCAACAGATTAAAGCCCCTCTTGCCTCTTCTGATCTCACCGGAGCAGTCTGGTTATGTCGAAGGCAGGCAGATTCTTGATGGAATTATCCACCCTCATGAAATCATCCATTCTCTTAAGCAGCTCAAACAGGCAGGTATGATTCTCAAAATTGATCTTTCCAAAGCATTTGACAAATTAAGCTGGACTTTCATTCAAAAAATGTTGTTAGCCTATGGCTTCTCTCCCACTTGGGTTCGTTGGATACATAGTCTCATCTCCTCCTCGTTTTTCTCCATTCTAATTAATGGGACTCCTTCCCACACCTTTACTCCCACTAGAGGCATCCGCCAAGGCGACCCTCTCTCCCCTTTCCTGTTTGTCCTCATGGCGGAGGGTTTAGGTCGTCTTCTCTCCTCAGCTCTCAACTCCCAGCTCATCCAGGGTATTTCTGTTCATAATGCACCTGCTGTCACCCACCAACAGTTTGTGGATGACAATATGGTGTTCGGCTACCCCTCTGTTCAAGAAGCCTCCAAGTTAAAATCCCTGCTGCAGGACTTCTCCATTGCTTCAGGAGCCAGCATCAACAACCTCAAATCCCAGATTTTCTTCTTTCACACCCCCCCTCAAACGCAATCAGCCATTGCCCGCATTCTTGGCTTCTCTTTAGCCTCCCTTCCTTCCACCTACCTGGGCGCTCCTCTTATTGCTTCCCCTCTTAAGCATGCCTCTTGGCGCAAGCTCTTAGACAAGTTGGAAACCCGTCTCTCCTCCTGGACCTTCCGCACCCTTAACATTGCGGGAAGACTGGTTCTCATCAAATCCGTCCTCCAATCCATGCCCCTCTACCTCTTCTCCATTATGGCGGCTCCCAAATGGGCTCTCAACAGGATTAAAGCTCTTCAAAGGAATTTTCTCTAGGGATCAAAAGGAACCAACCGAAAATGGGCCTTGGTTCAATGGTCCACCGTCTGCAAACCTAAAGAGCAAGGGGGAATTGGCCTTCGTGATCTGATCCGTAGCAATGCCATTATGAATGCCAAGATCTGGTGGAACTGGTTAACAGCTCCAGAAAAGCCTTGGGCCATTCTTTGGAAGGCCAAATATGCTCAAAATCGACCCCAGGCAGACCTTGTTAGACTTACGCCGGAAAAGAATGGTTCAATAATCTGGAACTCTGCCAAGCAGCACCACCTTCTCATTCAACAACACAGTTTCTGGGAGATAAGGAATGGCACATCTGCAAGGTTCTGGGCTGATTCATGGGAACAGCTTCCAAAATTCACCAACACCTTCAATCCATCCATGGAACCTGACTGGGATAATAGACAGCTTGAGACCGTTAAGCAGTACTGGGACAACACCGATAGGCAGGGTTATAGGCAATGGAAACAGGTAGCCAGAATAGCCAGGAACGCCACCGAACAAGAAAGTCAAGCCATCACCGATGAGCTTAAATATCGATGCATCAGAGTTTCGCACGATCAGGACATTTTAAGATGGGGGCACACACCTAAGGGCTCCTTCTCCACCAGAGAAGCCTACAAGATCCTCAGTGTGGATCCCGAGCCCAAAGATCCTCTCTGGGGCAATATCTGGAATTTAGGAGTTTGGCCCAAAGTGGCCCTATTCCTCTGGCTACTCGGACACCAACGCATCCTTACATGGGACAACCTTCGCAAGAGGCACTTCCATGGCCCTTCCATATGTCCCAATTGTGGTGCCAACGAAGAAACTCAGTAGCATCTCCTTCAAGCTTGTCCCCTGGCCACTCAGATGTGGGAGAAAGTCAGCTTCAGATGCCAAAGAAATTGCAAACCTGACCCTGATATCAGAGGAGCCATGCGGGATTGGCATCATCATCCCTTCAAGAGCGGCATTCTCAATTACCTATGGAGAATGATCCCAGGCCTTCTCCTCTGGACCATTTGGAAAGAGAGAAACAAGCGCATTTTTAAGGACCAGAGGACCCCAACAGAAACCATCTGGAGCAATTACTGTCTTAATCTTATGGAAACCCTTGACATGCAGTCCTGGAGCATCGAAGATTTCCCCACTCTAGACAAGGAGAAGGCCATATGGGAGAATTGGGGAATCAAACTTCAACCCAAAGCTCAGAAGCAAACAGCTCTCAACACAGACAGATTACACCACTCATGGTCTCCCCCCCTCAGAAATTCCTTTAAACTCAACTTTGATGGGGCCTCAAAAGGCAATCCCGACAAAGCAGGCTTCGGGGGTATCATTCGGGACCATGATGGTGTTCCTCTTGTTATTTACATGGGAAGTATTGGATGGGATACTAACAATTCGGCGGAGCTCGAAGGATTGTGGCAAGGCCTTCTTCTCTCACAGCAGAAGGGGATGCACCCTATCGAGATTGAAGGCGACTCTCAGATTCTCATCACCATGGCCACCCAACTTCTCAACGGGGCCCGGGCGCGTCAGATTGCTAGCAGCTGGAGACTGGAAGCTAGACTGGATACAATGGAAAGATGGCTACAGGAAAATAGGGCCCTCCTTTTCAAGCACACCAGACGAGAAGGCAATAAGGTGGCGGACTTACTTGCCAATTTAGGGGTCGACTGTGGAAGTAATCTAATTACAGGGACGCTGGACATTATTCAGAAAGAAGATCAAAGAAGGATTTGCC
The DNA here is from genome assembly GCA_034641835.2 of Pinus albicaulis. Lineage (NCBI taxonomy): Eukaryota > Viridiplantae > Streptophyta > Pinopsida > Pinales > Pinaceae > Pinus > Pinus albicaulis. The sequence continues at coordinate 1,768,795,247 of CM076580.1, read as the reverse complement.
ACAATCTAATTCAGAGAGAGGCAAACCCCCCAGATGCGGGTGCTACGATGGTTATGGAGTGTGAGAGGACAGGAGCTACCGGACGGGAGGCCACTTGCCATCCCTCACGGCAGCATTGACTACACCTGTCCGACCGAGCACGATGAGCCAGTTTTATATGTCCGCAGTTATTTCAATTCCGATTGTGTTTAATGGAGTATGCTCTGAAGGCGATACTTATCATCCTTGAGGCGATTTGAAGCTGCCTCGACTGCAGAACCCATATCTCGCACAAGATTTGCAAGACTGGTTATTCAATGCGGCATTTGGAGAGTTGCAGGTTGTGTTCTTTAAACGCTATGGAGCCGCTAGCCCCCCAACCGATGAACGCGCATTGCAATTCTGCTCTGGACGGAGCCAGAGAACGCACCTCCACTGGTAAGCGTAGTCGACTCACTTGTTGTCTGCAGCCCGATGACAACTTACACATTTCTGTAGCTGGCCCCTGTTTCCTTGCGACTGTTGTGCTGGGCATCCCTCCTGCTACGTGCTCTCAGGTTCCTCCGAACTCCAGTCCTGCTAATTCTGCAACAATGCCTAGGCTGAGGCAGAGAATGAGGTGCAGGAGGGGGCCTTCGCGCTCTGCCAGAAGGCCGTCTCCCTCTCCTTCCTCTTCCCCATAGGACTCCTCTACTCACTCTGACAGTCTCCCTCGCCTCCTCCAGGGGTGCTTGCTCCGTTCTGGACGAAGGTTGGATTCTCCTTCTGGAGATGCGCTGCCCGCTCAGTCGCACACTGCTCTTTTCTCGTTTGATTGTGATTTGAACAAGCCTCGCGTGACGGTGGCCATCTCCGTGGTCTTCTTGGAGGAGCCTATTCCGGAAATTCCGCCTGAGGATCCTGATCCTGATGCCGACACTCACATGAACCAGATGCAGCATAGCGCGAGGGGTCAGCCTGAGGCTTCCGGGGCGACTCTGCTGGCGGACTCTGTTCGTGTTCCGGCTTCGGTCGCTGAGGCTGCTCACCATAATGAAGATTTCCCCCATGTTCACAACAATCCAGAAGACTTCAGCTGCAGGATTAAAGAGGTTCCGCCGGATGAGTAACTCGTCTCTCCTTTCTGGTTTCTTTTGTTTTTTCTCGACCCTCTCGGAGGGCCTGTTTTGCTATACCAATGCCTATCTCAATTCTGGTCCATTTTTTGTAAAAAATCAGTTTCAGTCCATTCTATGGTCTAGTTATGTTTGGGACCAGTGTCTTAGCAATGCGTATGGTTACAAGTCTATGTCTTTCCAGCTCGATCCCCTGCGTGGGATTTTTTATGTTCTGGGTTCTTCAAGATGGCGCCCCTTGCAGGGCTGCCCAAATCTAGTCACAGTCAGCCTAAATGGCCTCTCTGAAGGCACAGATATGGCCTCGGCCAGTTGTACATTATTTTCTTACTGATAATAGATTACTTTAACTTAGCAAAAAAAAAAAATATAAAATTTAATTTATTATAAAATTTAAGATTAATATAAAATTTAATTTTTTAGAAAATTTAGTTTATAAAGTTATTAGGATTTTTTTTAAAATATACAAATAGAATAATTTTTTCATTTATAGATATTTTTTTCAGTCTAGAAATAAGATGTTTGAAAATATTTTATTTTGAAGTTATTATATTGAAAAAATATTAATAAATGTTTGTAACAATAAAATATAACTTATATTTAAATGTTATAAATATTTTTTTTAGTGTAGAAATAAGATGTTTTAAATTTTTTTATTTTTAAAGTTATTATATTGAAAAAATATTAATAATGTTTGTAACAATAAAATATAACTTATATTTAAATTTATAAGGACATAAATTTATAAAGGATTTTGAAAAGTATGAAACATTTTATGTTAACGTTTTCAGATAGATAAGGATAAATTATGTTTTTGTTTTTCTGAAACGGTAAACATAGAATTAGAAAATTAGAGAGATGCACATGAATAAATCATTTTTTATCGATAAAACTTCTTGGACAACCAGTACATTATATAGGCACATATAGACAACTTCTAGGATAGTCTAGGTACAAATAGTTTGGATCATCAACTCACAACACAAACTACAAAGACACAACTCATGATAGATAGGCTCAAACACTAACTATGAAAACATAACTCATCAACTCTATCTAGACTCATCATTTCGACATTATTCCAAAATCCCCCCTTAATGGAGAAATGCATTTTCACCAATGCCTAGTTGTTGTATACATATTTCAAAGTTCATCTTACCAAGAGGTTTGGTAAAGGTGTCATCTACATTCTCACTTGTATTGCAATAGACTAACTGAATCTCATTTGATTAAAACTTTTCTCGTACAAAATTATGTTGGACTTCATAAAGTTTAGCTCTCACATGATAAAATGGATTATTTGCTAGCTTGATGGAACTCTGGTTTTCACATTTGATGTTTGTTGGTGCTCTTTCTTTTTCTCCAACATCTTCAAGAATCCTCTTCAACCAAATAGATTCACAAGTTATGATTGGCCAACTCTTTGTATTCAACTTCTATGGATGACAACGAAACAATTGGTTGTTTGTTGCTGTTCAATGACACGATCTCTGACCCGATATTGAATGCATATCTAGAGGCTGATTTTATGTCATAAGGATTTCCAAACCAATTTGAATCAGAGAAACATCCAAAATCAACATCAAATTCATCAGTATACAAAATACCCAAATAAAGTGTTCCCTTCAAATATCAAAGGAATTTCTTTGCTACTTTCCAATGGTTTTCACAAGGATTAGTCATAAACTAGGTAAGGACGATGAAAAAATATCCTATATCTGGCCTGGTAGTGCTGAGGTAGTTCAAAGTTCCGACCAGTTGATGATACAAGATTCCACCCACCACTTTAGTTATGTCGTCACTATGCATTTTAGCATTTTGATCTAATGTAGTACATACTGCACTGCACTCAATCATATGGAATATTTCAAGGGCTGTATTTGTATATTTTCTTTGTGTGATGATTGTCTTACGAAATTCCCTCCAATTTTCAAGACCCAAAGAGTAATGAAATTCACCAAGATTATTCATTTCAAATACCTACGACAATAAAATTTTACTTTCTTCAATACACTTGAATGCACTTCTTGTTATGAAAAGATCATCAAAATATAAAGATATCAGGGAAATATTTCCATCTTCATCTTTCTTTATCTATATGTTAGGATCACTTTTTCTTCTCACAAAATATTTTTCATAAAATAATGAATCAAATTTTAGAAACCAAGATCTTGGTGCTTGTTTCAAACCATATAAATATTTATTCAAATTGCAAACGATATGCTCTTTTCCATTCTTTACAAATCCTTCACATTGAACGAAATAAACTTGTTCTTGTAATTCACCATTTAAGAAAGAATATTTGACATCTAAATGAGGAATTTTCTAATTTTGTTTTGTACCTAATGCAATCATTATTATAATTGTATTAGTTTAGATACAAGTGAAAAATTATATTCATAATCAATGCCTACTTTTTGTGAAGATCCTTTTGCAACAAATCTATATTTATACTTTCCAATATTCCCATCAACATTAAACTTAGATTTGTGTAACCATTTGCATCATACGGGACCTTTATCTCTAGAAAGTTATGTTCATCACCACGTGTCATTCTTTATTATAGAGTTGTATTCCTCATCCATTGCATCTCTCCATTCTTATATTCCTTATCCTCTTCATAACTTGAAGGTTCTACATCATTCATTACATGAGAGATCAATGCATAATCTTTATAACTTATAGGTGGTTGAATTCGACGTGATGTCCTCCTTGGATTTTATTTCTTTCATCTCTATTTCAGATTTATGGACTCTCTTCACCTCTTCCTAGAGTGTTGTGACGGCTAAATGCTTCTTTCTCCTAAATATTTACCTATTCCTATAGATGTTGTTGTGCATGTTCATGTTTCTATTTAAGAATTTCTTCTATTTTGACATTGTAATCAATATCATGCCATACACGTGTATTATTCAATTTATCATCTTCATCTTCATTTTCATGAAACACCACATCCTTGCTTGCAAGCAATTTATGTGAATAGAGATCAAATAAATTTTATGCATTTTTATCATCACAATAACCAATTAATGCTCACTTAATTAATTTTGCATTGAGTTTTCTTCTTTCATCTTTTGGAATATGAGCAAATTCCCTGCATCCAAAAATTCTTAAATGATTCACGTTTAGTTTATATCCATAAAATGATTCAAAAGGCGTTTTTAGATATAAACTTATGGTTGTACTACTAAATTTGAAATAAGCATTAGTATTCATGGCTTCATCCCAAAATCCATTAAATATATTTTTACCTTGAAGCATGCTTCGTGCAAATTCCACTAGTATTTTGGTTTTTTTCTGAACAACTCCATTTTGTTGAGGCCTATGAGGTCGAGGTGTATGAGGCACTGTAAATTGTCATAGAATACCATGAATTTTACAATGTTTATTAAATTTTCTTGTTTTGTATTCTCCCCCTTGATCAGATGTAAGAATTTTGATGGATTTTCCATTTTATTTTTCCAACATGTTTTTGAATACGTTAAAGTGCTAAAAAAAATGAATTTTCTTTCTTATGAAATAGACCCAAGTATATCTAGATCAATTATATATATATATATATATATATATATATATATATATATATATATATATATATATATATATATAATGCTCCTCCAAGAGATCTAGTTTGCATAGGTCCGCTTACATTAATATGAATTAATTCTTGTATTTCCCTTTTCCTTTTTTCTTCATGTAAAGGAAATTCCTCTCTATGTTCCTTGCCAAGTGCACATGCTTCACATTCAATATGATTATTATTCATAACAGTAATACCTTCAAACATTTTTTTTCCTTGAAGTAACATTAAATCATTGTGATTTAAATTACCTTACCTTTGATTCCATAACTCCTTTTTTGAAATTGTTGTAGATTATAATTCTTCATGTCATGTCTTGGTCACATTCAACTTATAAAAGCATCAAAATATGGTGCCTATGGAAATAACCTCATAGTAATCCCGTGTGTCTTGAACAACACACTCTGATTTGAAAAATTCCAACTTTACATCTTGATCAACAATAGCATAATGCAAAATTAAATAATTTGTCATACTCAGAACATACATCACATCATGGATCTATCTCTCTTTTCCATTAGGCAACATCACACTATTATTCCATAACCTTTAATTTTAAGGGATTTGTTATCTCCTAGAGAAACAAATATTCAATCAATTTTCTCACAGTATTCATCAAACCAATCGCTATTAAAAGACATATGGAGTGATGCACTAGAATCAATGAACCGGGAATTCACATCATCATTCTCAGTTGACAATGCAACATCAGAAACAAATAATATGATATTTTTAAATTCATCATTTATTGAGGCATTTTTGTCCACAAAATTCCAATTATACCTTATGTTTCTATGTTTAGATTCATTATATTTTATTTTATAACAATATTTAGCATGATGCCCAAGTTTTCCACAATGATATAACAATTAGCATTTCTGTTATCACGAACTAGAAATTTAGATTGTTCCATACTTCTATTTTTCTTGAAACTTGCCTCCTTTTTTCTTGTTCCACAGAATACATTTGTAATTTTGTTTACCCTTGGCTACCAATGGTAGATCTAATACCATACTGGAGAGATTGAAGAGATGCATAGGAATAAGACATTTCTCATTGATCAAACTACTTGTACAACTGGTACATCAGATAGGCACATGTAGACAACCTATAGGAAAATATAGATACAAATACTTCAGATCACCAACTCACAAAAAAAACTATGAGGACACAACTCATGAAATATGGACTAAAACACTAACTAGGAGAATATAGCTCATAAACTCTATCTAGACTCATTATTTTGATATTATTCCAACACTTAGTTTGTTTTGCTAAATATACATCAAGTTTTTATTAAATTAATGATAGCCCACGATACATTTATGTTGCATATAAATGTAAAATGGCAGGTTTAGGTAGTTTCAAACAAATATAAAAGTGTTGTATTTTTTTTAAAGCTTGTATTCAACATTTGCACATATGAATTACATAATTCATATAAATATTTAATTTAATTACTAATGAAGAGTAAACATCTATGTTTTTTTGATTGGGAATATTATGTCGTGATGCCAAAATAATAAGAAGATAATCTTTGACGAATTAAAGACTATAATAATAGAATTTATGGTGCAGTAAAGAAGAGATATGAGAAATCCCAAAAAGGACCTATAAGCCCAACTAGTTATGATTGCTCTATCTTTCATTCAATTGTTTATATATATATATAGATCTATATCTATATCTATACATCTACATCTACATCTACATCTACATATACATATATATATATATATATATATATATATATATATATATATATATATATAGAGAGAGAGAGAGAGAGAGAGAGAGAGAGAGAGAGAGAGAGAGAGAGAGAATTTTTTTGGGTAATAATAAGGGCAATCTACAACAATGATTGATATAGAAGGCTAATCTTGAGAAGTGGTGACTGAAGAATACTCATTTTTTGCCTGAGGGGTCATCGTTAATTACCTGAAAATTAATAATGATAAATACTTTCTCATGAAAGGAATATAGATATGAATTGTACATAAGGTTTAACAAAGATGGTGGTGGTATCTTTGTTGCTGCAAGTAATATAAAAAAATGATAAAATCAAACCATTTTCTTTTAGTTCACAATATTTGTGTGTATATGGATAGTAATAACGGTTGACATGGAAATTTTCAATTAATTCCAACAATATTCTTTGACATCACAATATTTTAAGTGTTGATGTGTCATAGTAGTGGTTTCTATTGAATGGGGAGATATTTCAAACTAGATAATAGCGACGATTAGTTTGAAGTAGATAGATATTTCAACTATGATAGTAATGGTTAATATGAAAAAGACACATATTTCAACTACCATTATAAGTATGTCATCATACAATTTTAGTAGGGATATATATTTTTATTATAATTTGTTAGTTGATAAAAGAAAATAATAAAATTTCCCTTGATGTAGAAAATTCAATATGATTCTTTGTCCTACATCGCTTACCACGATGAAGACTGACATGAACACTCATGAGTGGATACTAGCAACAAGATTCTTGTATTATATTGTTCAATAAAATACTTGGGTTTCCATAATATGAAGGCTTCCAATATAAGATTAGGGTTTATAATACTAGGTTTGTTAACATTAATATTAATAATCTTTAATTTCTTGTAATAAGGGTTTATAATATTTGGTTTTAAATATTTGGTTTTAATATAGTGTTCTAATATAAAGTTTTTAGTATTTTGGATTTATTATTGGGTTTTAATATTAGTTTTTATAATAGTATATTTAAAATACTAATAATATCAATATCAAAACTTAATAATATTAGAACCTAAATACTAAAATGCAATACTAAAATCCAATATTTAAACCCTATATCAAAACTTGCATATTTAAACCCAATATCATAGAAAATTGTGGGCAACGATGGTCAAATTAGTCAAAGAATATTCACCAATGGTGAACTTGCTCAAGCAATGCTCACCCATGGCTAAGCCATACTCACCCATATTCAATGTTTAAAAATGCTTAATAATAACCAACCTAGATCCATCTTAACTACGGATCTATCAAGCGCCGAGAGGGATCAAATCTCTCGAGGTGAAAACCTCTTCTTTTAGTGCAAAACATGAGGAAAGGTTTTCACCTCGAGAGATTTGATCCTTCTCGGTGCTTGATAGATCCGTAGTTAATACGCTGGTTTCGGTCGTGTGTGACCAAGGAAAAAATCTATCGATAATATGAGGAACATATGATTAATTATATCAATAATATGTAAATACATCTTATATTAATATAACCATTTTAAATAGGCTAAATATGTTTGAGATTTATCGATTCATTTTAATTTTAAATTTTGTTAGTTACCTCTGAGTTTGTTGACATGATAAATATTGTAAAAAAACTTTAATGATGAAAAATGATGAAATGAATTTTTTGAATGCAAAGTGACAATGTAATGATATTGAATGATATAAAATGTGAATAATAATAATGTGGTCAATCACAAATAGCCTTCATTGTGATCAATCTCAAACTATTTTCTTTTAATTTTAAATTTTGTTAGTTACCTCTTAGTTTGTTGAGATGATAAATATTGTAAAAAAACTTTAATGATGAAAAATGATGGAATGAATTTTTTGAATGCAAAGTGACAATGTAATGATATTGAATGATATAAAATATGAATAATAATAATGTAGTCAATCACAAATAGCCTTCATTGTGATCAATCTCAAACTATTTTCTTTTACTATTCTTATTGTTACCCTTGTTATTTTTTTCATCTTTCCATATCGATTATATGAAAAAGATAGTAGAAATCATAAACCATAAATCATTTCAGTATTTAGCTCAAGTTGTTGTAGTAAACATCATACCTTGTCTCTCTTGCTCTCCAATATTATTAGGTTTGATTACTATAACACAAACCTTGTCTCTCTTGCTCTCCAATATTATTAGGTTTGATTACCATAACACAAAAATCGTTTTACATTGTCAATACTTTTTTGTGCTTGCACTGGAATCAATGCACACTATTAATCCAATGACTATAAAATTACTGTACCATCATACATCTAATTACATCAAATCAGAAATCAACATTACACTGAAATCAATGCATCCAATGAAAGAAATCAGATAAGATTAGAAAACAACATCTGCAGAGAAACCAATGCATCTAATGAAAATAATCAAATAGGATTATAAATCAACATCTACACTGAAATAAATGCATCTAGTGCAAGTAAGAAAATAGGATTAGAAGCCAACATATACACAAAAATCAATGCATCTAGTGCAAGCAATCAAATAGGATTATAAATCACCATCCACACTGAAATCAATGCATTTAGTGTAAGAAATCAAATAGGATTAGAAATCATTTATATTGAAATCAATGCCTATAGTGTAAGCAATCAAATATAATTATAAATCAACATATACATTGAAATTAATGCATCTAGTGCAAGAAATCAAATAGGATTAGAAATCACCATCTACACTGAAATCAATGTATTTACTGAAAATAATAAAATAGAATTAGAAATCATATACATTGAAATCAATGCATCTAGTGCAAGTAATAAAATATCATTAGAAATAAAAATCTACACTAAAATAAACGCATCTAGTGCAAGCAATCAAATAGGATTAGAAATCACCATCTACACTGAAATCAATGCATCTGTTGTAAGAAATATTATTACCTCTCTCCCCCCTCCATGTATATCTATATGTCCCTCCATCTCTCCTTCTTTGTCTCTTTATCTCACCCCCACAAACACACACACTCTCTCACTACATATTTATCAATCTCTTTTTCCCTCCCTACCTGTCTCCATCTATCTCTTCTTTATATTAACCTTCCATCTATATCTCTATATCCCTTTTTCTCTCTATATCAACCCCAAAACATATGCTCTCTTACTCCAATATATCTATCTATCACTCCCTCATCCTATCCATCCCTCTCTCTCTTCCCCTTCCCTCCCTCTCCCCCGCTTCTATCTCTATTCCCTCATGCTATCCTCTCTCGCTTTCCCTCCATATTCCTTATCACTCCTTCTCTCTCTCTCTCTCTCTCTCTCTCTCTCTCTCCAAATTTCACTCTCTATGTCTTTCTTCTTACCTCCCTCTCTCCCCCCCTCCATCTCCATCTCTCTTTCCCCACCTCTCTCCACTCTCTCTCTTACTTTCTCTCCCACCTCTCTCTCTCTGTCTCGTCACCTTCTAAATTTATCACCTTATAACTTTGTCACTATATTTCTCTCTCTCCTTATCTCCCTGATTCTCTCCATCTCTTCTTCTTTGACTCTTTATCTCACCCCAAAACATACACACTCTCTCTCCTCCTCTCCCTTATCACTCCCTCTCTCTCACCACTTGTAACTCTCTAAGTCCTTCTTCTTCCCTCCCTCTCTCCCCATCCAGATCCATCTATATATCCATCCCTCTCTCCCCCTCCAGCTACATCTCTCTATCCCTCCCTCTCTCTGCATCCAGCTCCATCTCTATATCCTTCCCTCTCTATGCTTCCAACTCCATATCTTTATCCCTCCCTTTGTCCTCCTCTCTCTAAAGTTCCCTCTCTTTTCCTTCCTCTCCCTCCATTTTTATCCTACCTCCCTCTCTCTTCCCCCATCACTCTCTCTCTTTCCGCTACAATCCTCTATATTCCCCCATCACTCTCTTCCTCTCTCTCGTCCTTCCTCTCTCTCCCTTTATCGCCTGCCTCCTTCTATCTTCACCTCTCTCTCTCTCTCTCCCTCTTTCTCTCTACCCTTAAATAATCTCTCTTTCCCCATCACTCTATCTATCTCCAAATATGTTACTATATCTCTCTCTTTCTTATTCTCTTTCCTTCTCTCCCTCTCCAACTTCTTCTCTCTTTCCCTCCCTCTCTCCTCCTCTCATCCTTCCTCTCTCTCCCTTTCTCTCATACATCTCTCTCTCTCTCTCTCTCTCTCTCTCTCTCTCTCTCTCTCTCTATGTCTCTATGTCTCTATATACCCTCCAATCCTTTCTCCTTCTCCCTCCCTCTCTCTCTATGTCTCCCTCTACCCTCCAATACTTTCTCCCTCTCCCTCACTCTCTCCTTCTCTCTCTCTCCCACCTCCATATTTATGTCTCCCTCTCCCTCTCTTACCCTTCTCTAGCTCTCCCACTCCTCTCCATATCTCTCTCTTCATTCCTCCTCTCCCCTCTCCTTCAATTTATCTCCATCTCTTCCTTGTCACTCCCTCTATTTATCCACCTGTATCATATGTATTTCTTCTTCCCTCCCATATATATCTAGAGTTATATATATATATATATATATATATATATATATATATATATATATATATATATATATATATATATATATAAACAAATTTAATATTGTATTAATATAAAGCTATTAAATTTAATAAATTTTAATATTAATGTTAGTGTTAAAAATGTTTTTTTTGCATGGTATTATTATTAATTTTTTCCATAGGCTTCAAATATAATTAGATGTCCATTTCTACTCCTATTTGATATATTTTTATTATTTACCTTACGTTTTTCTACCTCTTTTATAAATATGGTATTTCTCCCATGGTATTTGGCCCATAGGGTTCACCTAAACAAAACTTCTTTTTGAGTTTTTGTAAATATAAAGAGGTTTATGGAGTAAATATAAAAAGAGGTTTTATTTGTTTACCATACATCTAGTTTATTTATATTTTTTATTTATTTACCATAGCTAGGTATAAAGAGGTTTTATTTATTTACCACACCTAAGTATAAAAAGAGGTTTTATTTATTTACCATACCTTTGTTTTATTTATAATTTTATTTGTTTACCATATCTCTTTTCTGAGTGCTTGTAAAACTCTTCATATTTTAAATTTATATTGTTTAAATTCATTTTTAATTGTTTATTTATATGGTTATGTAAGTTATTTTTAAAGCCAACATTATGTATATTTTATGTTTTTTTTTAAATTTAGTTTTTTTTTTTTTTTTTTTGGCTTCCGACATACTTACACATTGGGGTCATATTGGGCTGTAGAATGTGCCTCTCGGCGCAATAATAAAAGGTTTTATTTATTTACCATACCTTTAGCTTATTTCCCATACCTCTAGTTTATTTATATTTTTATTTATTTACCATATCTTTTTTTGGTGTTCGTAAACCTCTTCATATTTTGATAAATTTGTTTTTTAATGCATTTTTAATTGTTTATCTATATGGTTTTCTAAATTATTGTTTAAGCTAAAATTATTGATATTTTATTTTTAAAATTTTCTTTAGTTTTTGTTATTTTGGCTTCCGACATACTTACACATCGGGGTCATAATGGGATATATAATGCGCCTCTCGGTGCAATAATACTAATATGGTGTAATACACATTTGTTTAATAATGTGGTTGACTATGTTTGATAGTCAATACTCCTTAAATTCAGCCAAAAATAATCTCCTATTGTTGTTATTGATTAATAATAAAATTTAAATATAGTGAAATATAGTCAAACAAAACCAAATTTTATAGGAAGTGTTTAAGTAATTGACCATGATCAAACTTATTCAACTGTATGTTTAACATACTTAAAATGACGCGACCTTGTATATTTATTGATATTAATATTCCGACATTAGAATGGAATTGAAATATATCAAACATCACGTTGTGAGAAACATTATCGCAATGTTACATTAAATTTAAAATTAGCTAACATTGCAACATAGCATTACAAATTAGTCAAACAAATTTACTAATGTGGGTGACTATGCTTAACTATGTTTTACAATAAACAGGCTCCAAATTAGTTCGAAGGTAATATTCTACTATTATTTTTTATGAATATTAATAGTCAATCATAGTCAACCACCTTAGTCAAACATAGTCAAGTAAAGTCAACCTTTATAGTAAACATTTAAATAGTTGACCATAATCTCCAACTTTGGTAAAAGATGATATCCTATTAATATTATTAATTAATATCCATAGTGAAAGATGTTGTGACATTGGAATGATATGTAAATCTATCCAACCTCGCATTGTCGCAATCTTAAATTATATTGTAATTTATCCAATACCACATTGTGACATTACAAAATTAATCAATCACATTTACTAATGTGGTTGACTATATTCAACTATGTTTATTGACTATGCTCAACAATTAACACTCTTCAACTTTAGGCAAACATAATTTCCTATAACTATTATTTATTAATAGTAATAGTGAAACATAATCAACCCCATTAGTCAATAAATTCAAAGAAAGTCAGCATTTATAGTCATTGTTTAAATTATTGACCATGATCAAACTTTGTTGCAATGTGATTTTTTTTTTCGCAAAGTGACAAGAATTATCGCAATGTTACATTACTTTGCAATTTATGTAATGTCACATTGCAACATTACAAAATTAGTCAACCACATTTACTAATGTGGGTTTAAAATACATAGTTTATAATATTGGGTATATAATTTTAGGGTTTAATACTAGATTTAATAATATTGCCCATTTAATATTAGGTTTACAATATTTTGTTTAATATTAGTATTTAATATTGTGTTTAATACTATGGTTTATAATATAGGGTTTATATTATGGTTTATAATATTATTTTTAATAACAAGGTTGATAATATTGGGTTTAATATTAGGTTTACAATAATTATCCATATTGGATCATTGTATTATTTTTCATCTATCTCAATACTCTTAGAGTGTAAAAAGTGGAAGAATTAGCTCATAGGATCATTTGTACTAGCGGGAACCAGTTTGGCAAATTGTGGTCCAAAAAATTATAGGATCATTTTAAGGCATAAAATGATGTTTCTTGGGGATAAAAAATTTCTGTTATTTCACTGTTCAGTGATGTGATTATTGCCTTAGTAAATTTCAGGTTTCCTCACATGCTCATGACTAATGGTCTGGTTTGAAGATCACTCGGGACTAACTTGAGTAATCTAAACTTAAATAGGAACACAAAATAATACGGGTATAGCCATAAATATAGAGATGCAGTATAAATAACGCTTCATTTCATTAATATCAAAGAACTGAAATATGCATACATATAGAATGGAAATAAATTATGTTGGGCGATGGTATCTTATCTCTAAGAAGATAAGTGGCAGCTGCATGCCTCTAAAATATGTTACAATGAGGCTCAAAGGAATATTTATTATTGAGAAACAATGGGAAATCCTAGACATCCAAAAACCAAATCCTAGGAGATGAATTGGCAAAATTGTGGGCCCTGTTGGAGTAAACTGGTACATCAACTTCTTAGAGTCATAAATTTGGCATACAATCTCTGTTTGACATGCATGATACCTCATTAGAAATATCTATTCGAGCAATAAAAAAATTGACTACAAACCTCAATAAATATTTTCGATTTCCCTGTTTTCCAAGAAACGTCATTTAGGGCCTCAAAATCGCTTCGAAAGTTCACGACCTGAAAAACTACCAAAAATAGTAAATTGTGCTACAATTAAGGAAAATGAAAAATTGAAAGAAACAATGGTGGGTGTCCAACTGGAATAGGTAGGTGGTAGCCAATATCCACCTGCATCATTCCTCCTCCCTTAGAAAGCAATGGTCCCCATTGCATTGAGTGCCTCCCAAATAAGCTTGGCATGGTCGCGTGAAGGAACACAAAGGTGGCCCAGGTATCATAATAATGCATCGTGGAGGTGTAAATCAAGGAAATTTATTTCCATTTAATATAATATAGAATGTGGAGGTGAACTTTGGATCATTTTTGTATAGTTGAGTCCATCCATAGGTCTCGTGGCCACAAGAGTTGAAAAGGGGTTGGATGAGGCAGTCTGCAACATGATTCATGCCACCCTTTTTGTATTTAATGTTGTAATGGTACTGTTTCAGGTACTGGACCATTTTTGATGGGGATCATTCTTGAACTTTCCTTGTGTCTGTATGAACTACATGGGTCGATGGTCTGTGTGGATGAACATTTCCTTCCCCATAACTTAATGCTTCCATCATCGACATACCTTCACAATGGAATACATTTCTTTGTCACAAGTGGCATACATTGGAAGGTTTCTGAAAGTGTCTCACTGTGAAATTCCATGGGTTGCTCGTGTTGAGTAAAAAGTGCACCAATAGTATAGTCAGACGAATTTGTCTCAATCTCAAATGGTTGTTGCACGTCTAGTAATATGAGCACTGGTGCAGAGTAGAGGCAATGCTTCAACTCTACAATCTCCTTCTGCTGGGATTGAGACCAAAATAAATTTACTTGCGCTCCGCCCTTGGTGAATTGAATTAAAGGCTAAGTGATATGAGAGAACCCCAAAAAAATGTAATGAGTAAAAGATTTGATCCAGACGATTGGTGAATACAAAAAATTCGCCAATAATAATTGAACAAACTCAGGACGAAGTTTAGACCTCAAAACCAAAACTTGCACACCCCTCTAGGGAAGTTGGGGGTAATCCAACACAAGTTATTGTAGAACAACAACCCCCCACCAAAAGAATTGTCATTCCATGGGGTGACATAGGCCCATATTATCTTGGAAGCTTATATTTAAATAAATATATCCCTCAACCTAAATTCAATCTTTTGGGTGAATTACAAAATCAATTTTCCAGAATCCCATTTTTCCAAGCCATGAACAACGTGTCGATCTATGCTAAAACAATTATAAAATTGTGCTTAAAGAAACGTGGGAGAAAGCCTAAATATCCACTTACCATTCATGTCATGGTTAAATTATCATATATAATGCGGGGAAATGTTACACCTGTTTAATACGATGATCCAAGGAATCCAATCCTCACAGTTCAAATCAATAGTGTTGATATTCCAAATGTTCTGGTAGACCTTCGGGCTGAAATTAACATTATAAATTCAGAAACTATACTTACTCTAGGATTACATAACCTCAAACCAACCCCAAAGGTTCTAGAACTTGCAGACCGACCTACTATGAGACCAGTGGGAAAGTTATAAGATGTAATAATTTTCTTGGACTATTGGGAATACCCGGTTGATCTCTCGGTACTACACACTCAATCACTAGTAGGGGGACATGCCCTGATCTTGGGAAGAAAATGGATGGATATGGGTGATGCGTATATTGGGTGTCAATATGGGAACATGGTAATATCGAATGGGGAAATTACACACAATATTGTTCTTTACCATCCCGTTTAACCAAGCTCATCGGTCAAACCTAGGTACGCTCTAGCATAAAAGCCTTCCCTTTGAAATGAATCTCAATCTGAAAATGAGAAGATTAGAACAATTCTCACTATTGGGAAAGATCTTTGTTTTAAGGAGGAAGCGGAAGATGATGTTATTAGCACGTTTACCAGTGATCCTGGTTCTGTCTCTTTCCCAAACCAACGACTATTAGAATCTGTTATGAATAGTACTATTCAGAAATATATTCAACCAAACCCAAAACCAAAAATGTTCCTGTCATAGTAGTTCATAGGAGCATTCCATTAGAGATCGATCTCGGGGAAACCTTGAATATGAATCCCAACCTGTCGCCCTTCCAAACTGAGCAATTATTAAAAATTATTCAGAATTAGAAGGATGCATTTTCTTTGGAATACATAAATATGAAGGGTATTCATCTCGATATATGTACCCATCATATATATCTAAGAGAGGAATGTCATCCAGGTCACCAACAAAAAATAATAATGAATCCTCCCTTGAAAAACATTGCTAAGGAATAAATACAAAGGCTATTAGATGTTGGATTTATTTATCTCATCTAGGACAACCAATGGGTAACCCAATGGTTATAGTCCCAAAGAAAAATGGAAAGTGGAGGACCTGTGTCAATTATAGGGAATTAAACAAGGCTAGCCATAAATATCACTTTCCTTTACCCTTCATCGACCAGGTCCTCGACACATTAGCTAGAAAGAAATTCTTTTCTTTCCTACATGGATTAAGTGGATACAACACGATACAAATAGCTCCTGAAGATCAGGATAATACCAATTTTACTTGCCCTTGGGGATATTTTACATACAGTGTCCTCCCATTTTAACTTTGTAATGCACCTCCTACCTTTCAACGGGAAACATTGGGAATCTTCTCTCATTTAGTTAATGACAGTCTTGAAATTTATATGGATGATTTTAATCCTTATGGAAATTATTTTCAAGAAGGTTTGGTAAAGTTATAAAACATAATTAAACAATGTAAACAAACTCATGTTTCTCTTAGCACTGTGAAATGTCATATGATGATGGAAGAAGGGATATTCATGGAACATTTACATTCAGTTGCAGGAATACGGGTTGATCCATCAAAGGTTGAGGTATTCTGAAACTTGCCCACTCTGAAGATACAGAGAGGGGTATGAATTTTTATTGGTTATGTTGGGTACTATCGATGCTTCATAGAAGTATTTTATAAAATAACATTCCCACTATTTCAACTACTATCAAAGATGTAGAATCCGTCTGGACTGATGCTTGTGAATAATATTTTTCAGGGATCAAGAAATTAGTCTGTGAAGCTCTGATATTGTGTGGTACTGATTAGAAATTTCCATTCCATATCTCTATGAATCCCTCTCATACAATAGTGGGATCATACTTGGGACAATAAGAAGATAATATGTCATATGTGATCTAATACGTTAAAAACAATTTAATTCCTGTTGAGCTTAATTATACGGTAACTAAGAAGGAATTTTTGGTTGTTATTTATGCTATTAACAAATTCCACTGTTATATTACAGGGTACCCTACCATTGTGCATACAAATCATTCAGCTATCACATATCTGATGAGAAAACATATAAATCCTGGAAAAATCACAAGATGGTTATTATTGTTATAAGAATATATATCACTATTATGGAAAAACGAGGGAAAGATAATATTGTAGTAGATTTATTTTCTAGGATGAAAATTGATAATGAAGATATTCCTGTAGAAGATGGTTTTCCTGATGAACATATTTTTACGATTTCTACTGTCATTCCTTGTTATGAAGATGTTGCTAACTATCTTGTTGTAGGTAAGGTACCTTATCATTGTCGCACACGAAACAACACAAAATTATTCAGCAAAGTTCCTATTATACATGGATAGAAGGGTACCTATTTTACACTAGGCCATATCAACAAATCTAACATTGTGTAAGTGAGGACGAGATCTATGATGTTCTGAAAGTTTCCCACAATGAACCTTGTGGGGGACACTTTTATAATAAACAGACTAGTGACAAGGTACTACAGATGCAATACTACTAGACCTCTATATTATGGGATTCTAGAAGGTATGTTCGGGGGTGTGACAACTTCCAACGGATGGGCCAAATTGTTCGATAATATAAAATGCCATTGCAGACTCAACTAGTTTTTGAGCCATTTGAGAAATGGGATATTGATTTTGTCGGGCCATTTAATCCTCCATCTCATTAGAGGTTCCATACCTTTTTTTGTACATAATATTTAATGAAATGTGTGGAACCCAAAATTTTTTCAAAGGGAACTAAACAAACTATCTCATACTTCCTCTTTGAATAAATATTCACTCTGTATGGGACTCCCAAAGAAATAGTCTCAGATGGAGGGGCACAATTTACATCACACTCAATAACAATGCTTAGGAATAAATTTGGAATCAAACATTGGGTGATAGCCCCATATCATCCTCAGGTGAATGATCAGGTAGAGGTCACAAATAAGGGATTTGAAAATATTATTACAAAGACTATGGCCAACCATTGTGGAAATTGGGCTAAACATCTCCCTAGAGAACTTTGGGCATATATGAATACATGGTGGAATACAACATGGTTATAACCATATGAACTTGTGTATGAGAAATTCTTGCTAATTTGGATTGCATTCAAGGTCAAAATTCTTAGGATAACTCTTGAAGTAGGATTGGATCTTACTGCAGCCCATAAACAACGATTGGATTGGCTCAATGAGTTAGATGAGATCCAACTGGTAGTTGTAGAGAACACTTTCACCATCTAGAAACATCAAAATGAGTGGCATGATAAATTTATTAATAAAAAGGTGTTTAAAAAAGGATATTGGGCATTACTCTATGATTTCGTATTCAAATGTTTTAAAGGAGAGCTTTTCCCAAGGTGGATGGGCACATACGAGGTCGACATAGTATTTGGGAATGGAACTGTTAAACTCATAAAAATAGACAAGGCACATACTCCTTTACTTGTAAATGGGCATTGCCTCATGTTGTATCACCATCTGAACTCTAGGGATTCCTTCATTAAACAATTTTATGAAAATTATGGTTTTGAAGTTGTTTGTGTAGAAGATTATTACTCTGCACCTCTTGTTGAATAAATATAATGTTGTAAAAAAAAAGGTAAATATATATATATATATATATATATATATATATATATATATATATATATATATAAGAAAAAAAAACCCACATATAAATAAATAAAATAAAGTTTAAAGTTTTGTTACTACTCTAGCTACATCGCTTTTCCCTTGCGACTACTTCAGTTACAATGTCTTTTCCCATTCCCTTGCCGCTACTCTAATATAATGATTTTTTTCCCTTTTCAATGCTACTACTCCAGTTTCAGCCCTTTTTTCCCTTTTCCTTATTGCTACTTCACTTGCAACCCTCTACTCCATTTTCCCTTGCTTCTACCCCAGCTACCCCACTCTTTTCTTTTCCCTACTGCTACACCTATTGCAACATATAAGTTATCTCCATTGCAGCATTTTTGGTTCTGATACTCCACCGGTATTGATACTCCGCTGATGTTTCTACTCCACTGGTATTGATACTCCGATGATGTTGATACTCCACTGGTATTGATACTATGCTGATGCTGATAATCCACTAGTATTGATACTCCACTGGCGTTGATATTTCGCCAATGTTGATACTCCACTTCTGTTGATACTCTGTTGATGATGATATTCTGCTAGTGTTGATAGTCCTCTGATGCTAACACTCCACTAACGTAAGTCGTTAGGTACATCCCCAAACCACTCTGTGAATTTAATTGACATTTCAATGATGACATGACCCATTATAGCCAAGGACAACCTTACCTTTGTTGGGGGGGAGGGGAGATTATGGTATTTAATTTGATAATAATAATTTTTTCGGACATAATTGAATAATATATAAATCACCGATCATATCATTTACATTGCAATCATTACCCACTAATAATCATATCTCCAACTATATCTGTCCCATATACCAATACTTATTGGAAATTACACTAGTTATGAATACACATCCCAACATTAAAATGTGGTCATTTCTAATGTTTTGAGATTATTACCATAATAATTACCATGATTACCATTTCTTCACTTAATTTATTACAATTTCTATTACTGCACAGTTTATGGGCCATTTTTTCTCCCAATAGCTGGATGCTACTCGAAATGCTATTGCTCGGTAATTAATAATGGGTGGCCACTCTATCAAACATGAAATTGAGAGAAGATAATAGATATGGCTTCAACAAAAAGTATGGCAAATTTTCCATAATTCAGGCTGACATACTTACCTTGAGTGGCTGCAAGGGTTAGATGAAGGGGTGACAGTCAAATTCACACTGAATTTAGAAGGAGATAGCTTGAGGATCTGCAGATTGGAAATTTAGGTTAGTGATGAGCTCATTATAGAGGTTATTAGATTATCATGGGATGTGAAAAGGTGGTATATCAGAACAACAACCTTGCCAGAGTTTCTAGAGTTTTTCTTGCAGGTGGCAGAGAATGTGGCGCAGAAAGGAAGAGGATGTGATAGGAAAATTCTACAACCTCCCTAGGCAGACATTTCATACTTATTAATCTGATACATTACCTGTGAAGATAGGTTCTATATTATTTTTAAGCACCATTTCAAGCTCCTAGCATGTCTCATATTTCGCTAGATGAATTGTGAAAATATCCCCTTATTTCTTTTGAAAAAAAATTGTAATTGATGGCCCAATTTGCGTATTGTTCACACTAGGAATTGGAAGTTCTTAAAAATCATGGACTAGCTAGGCTGTTGGTAATTCACGATTTGTTATAAACTCTTTTAACTTGGACAAAAATATTTTATTTATCAGAGGAGGATGTCACAACCGTGATTCCAACGAGGTCGTAGGAAGAATTTCTTTGGGAGGAAATGAAACAAATGCAGGAGGAAGTAGATGATCAAGGAGATGAGGAAATGAGGGAGAAACAAGATGATTTGGGAGATACTCGGGAGATGAAAACAAGGGATGTTAATGGGATGGAAACTAAAATTACCCCTCCGTGTTGACTACTCATGGCCTCTTTTCCAAGAGGAGGTGGCTTGTCAGAAGTCTTTCCCCCTAATTCAAAGTTTGCAGGAGTAATTACAAAGGAGGTTTAGACTAACACTCCTCCCCAAGAACTAGTGTCGGTTCAAGAAAAAATTGAAGAAGAAGGTTTAACTGATACGATTCTATAAGAACTAGTATCAACCTTGGAACAAATGGAAGAATAAGGTGTGGTTGATCCTCCTCCAAAAGAAACGGTATCAACCTTGGAACTGATAAAGGAAAATGTAGTAGTACCAGATCCCGTCGAATCAATTGTCGGTGGTGCCCCACAAGAACTAATATCGATGTCGAGACATGTGTAAGAAATTGTGATTAAAAATGAAACTATTGAGGATTTTTCTGATACTACTCCACAGAACTTGGTACCAGCATCAGAATAAAAAGAAGAAATCCTCACAAAGAAAGAATATGTTGAAGAGTTGGTGGTAAAAAAAAAAATCCACTCGACGTTGAAACCGAAAATTTGTAAAAGAAAATGTTTAGTTAAAATGAGATATTGTAAATTTGAGGAAACGGTTGGCACGATTGTAGAAATAAAAGGAATAATTGAAAAATAAACACAACCAAGAATCTGTAGCTCCTAGGACCAACGAAAAATTTTCGACGGCTATACAGACATATGACAAAGAGGTATTTCTGACATCTACGCAAACAGAAGAGAGGGAGGTAATCTGAATATCCACATAGGCTAAGGCATTCACCTATCTTAAGGAGATACAAGAATTTATTCTATCAGTAGAGATCCAGAAGTGGAAGGCCACTTCCCTTAGTTTCTAGCATGGGACAATCCCCACAAAGTTTCACTAGAAATAAATAAACAAAATTAGAGAGAATTAAGAAAGAGTAGTTTTCGATTATATTACGTAGATTGAGAAATCTCAACGGAAATAACATAAACAATAGAAAATGATTGAAGAATTAAAGGTACAATTTCAGTTAGTGAAGATTTCCAAAGCTGAGATGTTTACTCTGACGCAAAAATTACTGGCATGCATACCCCCTTCCAATTCTTATTTATTTTTCTGTCATGAGTAGTATTTTTTTTTTCTATTTAGAAATAATTCACGAGAAACTAGGCCACAACATAATAGATCCAATCCAGTTGTTAAGAATTTTGTGAGCCAACAATTATGTTAATCAATATTTTTTTTTGTGAGTTTTACATGCATGATTACATCCTCGACACTGATCAAAAGTTCAACCGAGTGCCATTTGTAGGGGATATCCATATAATAGCTTTAACGACTTTTGTAATTAACCAAGTTAAATTGAAAGAGGATCTTGATACATTATAGGCCAATCAGGAAAATCGTCTGTTGCTAATCAGGAGGGAAAATTTCAAATCTCGGGATATATATATACTAAACATCATCAGTTTCTAAAGTTATTAAGCCGGAAGGAATGTGTGTTTATGACCCAACGGTGATGTATCAACCTATGCACCAAGAAAATTTATACTTTCAAAGAAGAAGCCATTGATGCATGCCAAAGGAATTAGATGCTTTAATCATCAGTAGTATGGGCATGAGAGCCCTTTGTGTCACCCAAATTTAATAGGACCTTGGAAAGAGTGCCATGATACATTACCTTCATGCAACACTGCAGAGTTTATTAGCTAGGGTTAAGGTTTCAATTTCCTATTATTTGGTTACCATATGAACAATATGAGTCAAATTACATGGTGGATGAACACTGGTGGTAGGATATCATTTGGACACATGGGTATCAGCTACCAGGGACTGACATGGAAATAAAATATGATATCACTCAGATACATGATAGTCACAACATATCTAACCTTGATCTACGCCGAAAGTGGATTGCATGAGGACATGCAACCAAGACAGTTGGGGGAGATATTCTATGATGAAATTACCCACTTTTTCCTTCTTACACCTACCACTTTCCATCCACTTTACCGTTATTTTGAGGTACATTTGTGTCCTAACTAACGAAAATATATAATATAGTGCCATTTCTTCTTGAATTTTTAATTGATGAAGCAGTAGTCATAGGGGAATGTTACGTAGACAATTTACTAACAAAGGTTCCCTGCAAATTACCCAACAACTCACACTAGATATCATTCAGTGAAACAAGGCCTATCGTGGTGCCATTGAATATGGAGTGGAAGCGTTATTTCAAGGATTTGACCAAACATTGATGAAATGCCTCTAATCACTGAAAAATGGCAAATCCAACGTTCTTTATATATTTCTATTCTATTTTATAGTTTAGGAATCAATGCATATTATTTAAAAGACAATCACCATGAACTATGGGTTTTGTAAAATAAGTATTATTCGTGTATTGGTAGTTGCGTATGTTATCACCAAACTGAGACTAATTGGGTTGCTGAACAACCAATTCAGTGTAACGGTTTCAAACTACTAAGGGTTGGAAGTTAGCCCTTCCAACCAGAGAGGGATCTCTCAAGAAAAGATATGATATTCAATAAGTAAAATTAAAAAAGAAGATGTCTAACTGTCAGATTTACTTTGGATGATTTTTTGTAGGTGAAAGATATGCGATGGCTACCATTGGGCATGGAGTCAGTATGAAACTCGATTACATAAAAACATCATTCATGGAAGCTGAGGCATATGAGATCTTACAAAAATAACTTTGACAACAAACAAGATACATAAAGGAAGTTCGAGCATAATAATTTAAGAATTCCAAGTAATTATGTATGAAGTAATCTGAATTACCATTGAATAGGTAAAGGAGACAAAAACATAAGAGCCCACAAATAATCTCAGGTCTGAACAAAATTTTCTACAACTGTATATTAATTGAGTAGATAAAATATTACAATAGTAGCATTGGTCATAACATCCATCAACCATCTCTAACGCTAAAATCCCTCTATTTATAGAGTGAAATTCCTTTTACATAGTTCTTCCACCTAGGCTAGACTCTCGAAACTACTGTAGAGATCTAATCCAAAAAGGAATTCATTACATGGAGAGAAAACAGAGATAATTCTGTTGGAAAGAGTTTATAACCTAAAATGACTTTATCACTATTAGCTTTATTAAAAAAAATTAAATAACCCATACATAATGATGCTTATCGAATCAAACAACTTCTCTTGAGTTTTCAATAACCATGATCAACTGATAAACTCTCATGCTAGAATCTAGGCCCCGATGCTCGAAATTTTGGGATGCGCTGTTTGTTGGTGAGGTGGAAAAAAATGGTGAGCTAGTAGCCATGTCATCTTCTTGTTGAGTAGGCTTCATCAAAAAATACGTCACTGATTCCAATTAACCTATTTTGATGACTCATATTCTCCCCTAAAAACATTAAGTGCTACAAAAATATCAAAATTCCACCTCGCTATAAAAAGAGAGCATTTTAAGGGATGTTCGTAGCGTAGTTTTTGTAGCGCCTTCCTTTTAGCACTTTCTGCACTTTTTCTGACTTTGTTTCTTGTTGGAAGGTATTCATTAGGAAAAATGAAGTAAATACATGTTATTAATTACCCATGTTATGAGATATTTTGGAAATTTCACCTTCAAACATTCTTCAGTGAGTTTGAGCGAAAAATCAGCTTTAAACCTGGAGTTCGCTATGAACTTGCCTGTCTTTTCCATATTTGAAATTTTCACTCTTTACCTCCAAAAAACATGTTTACAGCCCTGTAAATAAATTTATAGAGTATTCTAAGACAAAATTGGCTAAAAAATGTGTCTTACCATCTTTCAAGGGGCAGTGGGGTCATCCACTACAACTATCTTCAAACCCTTTTTCTTCAATTCTATTTGCACCATCTCCATTTGGATTTCTAATTCTTTGACTTGGTCTTGTAGCTTCCTCCTCTCTAACTACAACCATCTATTTCTCCTCAATGTATGTTTCATCATCATGTGTAGTGGTAATGTTCTTCTCAGCATCTTTCTTGACCTTTCGACAACTTCATCATAAAAATAAATTTGTTTTCTCAATTCCTTTTTGAAGTGTGTGAGCTCCTTCCTTTTTTGTTTAAATTGATCTAACTCTAGTTTAGCTTCTAAAACTTTTTCTCTAGCTTCCTTAATTTGGTCTCTTAGAGGCTCCACTTCAGTTTTTTCTTGAACTTTTTCTTTACCTTTCCTTATCTTGATCACTTCTGCTTCAACTAGGGATAGATCTATGATTTCTTCCCTTATTGGCTGCTTCTTCTTATTTGTTTCTTTGTGCAATCTATCAGACTTGCCTCCCATTGATAGTTGTGACCTAGTTAGTGGCTTCCTAGGTTTAAAGAAAAATCTTGAATATTGACTAAAAAACCTATCTTCTTTGTTGTAAGATCCTTCTTCTTAATTTTTGTTCCTTTAACATCTACAAGCTTTAAAACATGGGTTTCTTCAATATCAATTTCTTTCAAGATGTATTAAATTTTTCCTTTCCCCTATTTTTGAATTCTAGTTAGTGTTTTATGAGCTCTTGTATCAATTTTGAGTTTGCTATTGGTAGGGGTTTCCTGAGGTACCACTGTCTTTCGTAATTAATCAATCTCTACCTCCATTAGCTCCACCATGGGTTGTACCTCTACCTCGGGTTCAATCTCTGTTTCCTCTTTGGTTATTTGTCACTATTGGGATATTTTGTCTTCGACGTAGGTTTCCTTATTGGAGTGATAAGATCTTCCTCATATCCACTCAAAAATAGGAAAGTAGCCCGATCCTTGTTCAACTTCTTCAACTCATCCATAATTAACAATTTTATTAAACCATGATGAAAAATAGAAGTATCAATGCTCTCAGGTTTTGATTGTACCTTTTCATCCATCTTGCCTAAAATTCTAAACAAAAATAATGGAAGATCAAGAAGTTGTTTACTTGTGAAATGAAGTAACAATATGAAATGATATTGGTAGATCATGTGAAATATACCTTCAAAAGTAAAATATTTTTGATTTACCATCAGCAGCTTTGAGTAGTTTTACTTTATGAAACTCATGGGTATGCCTGAGGTCATGTCAATTCCTATATGATCTTTCTTCAGAAATTCATCACAATTTTGAAGATTGAATTTTGTTGCTTTGAACCACTCTTCTCTAGACCTCGAAATTTCATTTGCCTATGCAATGGTCTCAGGAGAAATAGTAAAAATTAAGATGCCCACCTTTGAAGCTGTACCAGTGAAGTTGAAAATGAAATCCTTGGACAATTTGCATGATATCCCTGCAATTTTTGGAAAAACCTCAAACAACCTCCATTTGTGAAATATTGTGAAAATCTAGGGTCTTCCAAAACTAGCTTCATTTCCATGGGCTCGTATCTGACAACAAAGCCACCTTTTTTTGGCTTTTTATGTGAAGCCATGCCCTCCAATACAAAGCTAAACAACTTCAAAATTTGACACCTACAAAATTTTCTAACACAACAAGCACCTTCTTGATAGATGTAATAGGTAGCCTAAGACAAAAACTAGACAAGAAACAAAAGTGAAGACTGGTGGAAAAATGATTAAACATCTTAAAAGGATGAAAGGAAAAATAAATTAGGAAAGAAAGATGAGAGGAAAAAAAAATTGCGTAAGGTGTGATGATTATCACACATGCAATATGATAAATGATGACTCGTAACTGTAACACACTTGTTGGTAAAAATACTGAGAGGGGGGGGGGGTGGGGGGTTGAATCAATATTTACAATAATCAAAATCTTTTCCTTTTATTTTACTGATTTCTATACACGACTTTGATTAGCCCAACTAGCATATGTATGTTGCTATCTGAAAATAAACTTGCGTATATCCAAATAACTTATTTTTCACATAAATATTCAGAATCATCACATAGCCCAGATTATGAGTTATGCATGAGATAGTAAAGTAGTAAACATGTGCAATAATAAAATAATACATCATCACACAAGAGCATCACAGATGAACACTAAGATTTAAGGCGGAAACCCAAGTTGAGAGAAAACCACCACTTTTGTTGTCTTTGTCTTCAATATTTATTATAGAGAAAGCTGCTTACAATGTTGTACTAATGCATACTCATATCAGTATGCAGGAGCCCACCTGCAGAAGGTTGCTACCTTCTCTCGTTCTCCAGTTGCTACTAGAAGGGAGCTCCAACCCCATGATCTTGTTTCCTAGCTACCACTGGAAGGGAGCTACAACCCCATGAATAGTACCCCAACTTCTACTAGCATAAATCTTCTACTTCCATACTAAAGGCTTCAACCATGAGACCCACTACAGACCATGTTTCATCAATTTTCACACTGGATCCAAAACCTTCAACAAAACTCAATTTTTAGATCAAAAGTAATAGTCATAAACCAAAATTTAAACAGAACAGTGAGATCACTATAACGAGAATATTAGAACTGAACCTAGACTACTGCATCAACTCACTAAATCAACTGCAACCCTGATCATTCATAAAACAAAATGTATACGCAACTTCACTCCCTACAACCTGCGTATATATGTGTTTTCCTGTGGACAAACCTACGTATAGATATTTATATACTGCATTTAGGAATTTTTTCAGACTTCGAACATATTAGATACATTGAGGCATACTTTGTCAAATTTACAAAACCCTTATTCAGTCAACAACATCCATCATATTCAATCACCCAATCACTGATCATATTTATACATAAGCAACTAAAAACATAAATAGTATTTAAAAATTCCAGATCTACATGAAGACATCATTGACAAACAATAGAAATATAGCATAAATGATTAAACATTATCTTCAACAATATTTAGAAAAACCCTAACTTCCATATGCGCTTTTGCTGAAACCAACCCGCATATATACGCACTTTCACCGTGACCAACCAGCATATAGATCTGTAAATATTCAGGACTGCGTAAAGTTTCATATTAAAAGACTTACTTAGATCATACCCTTCACTTTAGAAAACATGCGTGAGATCAAAGATCTATAATTCTCACAAACAGATCCAACAAATACATAGTTATTTCAGGTCTAGAGATCTTGATCCACCATTCTATTCATAGGTGCATCATTATTCTAGCTCTATTAATAAAATATAACCCATTCCATGTAGGTATACTTAAGAGTGACTTACTCAATCAAAACCCATACACTTGCACACTTTGCACTATGACCTTCTTCTCCTTATATAGCTTGAACATTTCCCAATACCATGGGCCAAAAATACACAAGTGTCGATGGTATTCTTAAAGAGAATTAAATAGACGACACAACACTCAATACGGTGGGCTAAAACCATGGTAAGGACCCCTAGTATCATAAAATGAGTTCATCAGTACATACATCACTAGGCCTCTCCATACCTGTTTGTATATGTGTCTTCTCTTCATCAAACCTACGTATACATTGTGAAACATTACCTTTATCATTTCTCTGTCACTGACTGTAATTCCTTTTTCTGTCACATCTGAATTGACCTGTAGATACATCATTTTTACATCTTTAAAAAATAGGTTGCTATCAAAAGGAAACTCATCAAGTAGGTTTCCATCAAGGACAACATATCGACATATTACATCATAACGCCAACAATATCCCCCTTTGGACTTGATGGAAACCATGATGGTGTTTGATCACCACATATTGTAGATACTTGAAAGACACATTAACCATAATAATTATTCAAACACCAAACACCAGGTTATTGTCCCCCTTTGACATCAAGGGAAAAGGGCATACTAATGCCGAAACAAGGTTTCTCTTTCCTTGTAGAAGGAAGATCTCTTTAGATCTTATCTACAATGACCATGCTCCCCATACGCACATGTTGAGACTTTAGATTTTCAATAGAATACATGATTTTATGACTCAACTAAGTATTACCTTTCCTATCACGAAGAACTTAGACTTACATCAGTCTGCCAACCAATTGGGGTTACATATTTGACTTAGCTTCCCAACCACATGGGTTTACATATTTGACTAAGTCCATACATGACTCAATATGACAATATTTACATCATAGGTCTCAACACGACCCTTACATCAAATTACAGACATGACATTTTATAACCAAGACCAAAGGATCTCAAGAGAGAGATCATAATTCAACACGAACATCATGCCAACATTGCATTATTCTCAGAAAGGCTAATGCTCCCCCTAAACATGTGCATCCTGAACAATTTCAACAACCAATTCATTAAAGCATCTACATCAAGTAGATAATTATCTAGTAAAGGAAATGTAAGATGAACTCGAGAAATGCAGAATGTACCCATCAACATCTGTGGAATAGAGTAAAAAATATGACATAGAATTTTCTGAACGCTGACCCATAGATATTATGACAGAAATATCTATAGACGACTATATAGAGAGAAAATCACGTATATACACAACTAGTCTTCATGCAACCTGCGTATTGAATTTAATCTTCTGAAATCAAACAAATTTGGTAAGAGAGGCAGAGACAACTCCCAGATTCTGTCTAAGATATTCAAATACTTCCCTGGGAAGAGGTTTAGTAGATATGTCAGCAACTTGTTCTTTAGAGGGAACATATTCAAATTTAACCTTTTTCTGAAGCACTTGTTCTCATAAAAAATGATATTTTATAGGAATGTGCTTGGTTTTGGAATGTATAAGAGGAATTTTGGAGATAGTGATGGCACTTTTATTATCACACAAGATAGATATGAGAGGAGACATTTCATTTAAATATATTGTAATTTCTGCATCATCCAAGGAATTTTTGTGAAACATGATGCGACAGCCACATATTCTGCTTCTACTGTAGATAAGGTAATGAAACTTTGTTTCTTTCTGAACCAAGAAACTAATCAGGGCCCCATATAAAATGCACCACCACTAGTGCTTTTTCGATCATCAACATTCCCAGACCAGTCTGCATCTGTGTAAGCATGAAGAGTAAGATCAACATTCTTGGAATAACGTAGACCAAAATATTCAGTTCCTTGTGTATATTTGAATATTCTTTTTACAGCCTGAAGATGTGACTCCTTTGGATTGGCTTGGAATCGTCGAACAATCCCATCTGCATGCATGATATATGGTCTAGTCCTAGTTTGATAAAGCAGAGTTCCAATCATAGATCTATACTCTAGTTGGTTTACCATGGGAGAATCATCATGAGAACTGAGGTTACATCCGGTCACCACTAGAGTGCTCACAGGTTTGGAGTC
Source organism: Pinus albicaulis (assembly GCA_034641835.2). Taxonomy (NCBI): domain Eukaryota; kingdom Viridiplantae; phylum Streptophyta; class Pinopsida; order Pinales; family Pinaceae; genus Pinus; species Pinus albicaulis. The sequence goes on along the minus strand of CM076580.1, from coordinate 1,768,765,190 downwards.
TTCCATCCCATACTTCTTTAGGATATTCTTGAGATATTTTTCTTGTGAGATAAATATTCCATCTTTTGCTTGTTACACTTGTAAGCCAAGACAATATGTTAGTTCCCAAAGTAAAGACATTTCAAATTCCTGTTGCATAACAAAAGCAAATTTCTGACTCATGGATTTTTCATTACTCCCAAAAATGATGTCATCAACATAAACAACAATGATTAACAATTTATCTTTCTCGATTTTTGTGTATAAGTTATCGTTAGCAGATCCTTTTGTGAAACCTTGTCGTTGAAGATATTAGTCACGACGATAGAATCATACCAGAGGCGCTTGTTTTAGACCATATATGGCATTTTTTAGTTTGAAAACAAGTTTTTGATCATTATTTTTATAAAACATTTGATTCCAAAAACTCTAAAATGCTTCATAGTGGGAATATTACCATACCAGAGTTCATAAGAAGTTTTATCACTGTTCACATGCACATGAGCCTCACTGAGAATATTTACTACAGTATGCGCTACTTCTATGCAAAAAGTGTTAGGAGTCCCAGATTCATCAAGCATAACATGATCCATTTGCTGAACTATTCTATTCATTATTTCTTCCATGCCATTTTGTTGTTGAGTTCCAGGTATAGAAAACTGTCTTTTTATGCCATATTGTTCACAAAAATCAAATGATTCATCTGATATGTATTATCCTCCTTGGTTACATCTAAGACATTTGATTTATTCATTTTCAACCAGAGCTTTGAAGATCTTAAATTTTTCAAATGTTCCATCTTTATGTTTTAATAAACCGATCTAATACATTATAGAAATGTCATCAATGAATAGGATATAGTATCGTTCTCCACGAGGTAAATTTTTCCTTACGGGATGACATAAATCAGTATGTATAAGTTCAAGAAGCTTACTTGTTAATCCTTCTTTGAAATTAAATTGCACCCTGGTTTTCTTACCAAATTGGCATGATTTTCATATGGTACTTTTAGGTAGAGTGATGTTGGGTAGATCACAAACAAATTTGAGCCTGCTTGATTTGCTTATTTGAGAAAAGCTCAAATGCCCCAATATTTTGTGCCATAACCAATTTTCTGTATATTTACCTAGATAAAATTTCTCTTGGCCACAATTTAATATATATAAATTGCTTGGTGTTCTTGTTCCTTTTATTACAGTCTTTCTTGTGTCAAGTTCACGAACCGCAAATTTTGTTGAACAAAAGACAACTTCATTTCCTTGATCACACATTTGACTCACACTTAGAAATTTATGCTTTAATCTATCAACATACATAACATTGTTAGCTTTAACCTTTTCTTTTAGAAAAGCAGCTCCTTTACCCTTGATGATAGCAGGAGCGTCATTTCCAAAAGTAACATTATTTTCTTTTTCTAAATCATTGTATGGAATAAGTTTATCTCTTTCACCTTTCATGTGTTTTGAACATCCGCTATCAATGTACCATTGATTTTCTTCTCCTTCTGCAAATAATGTTATGCCGAAACTTTCAAATTGTAAGTCTTTCTTTCTCAATGCTTTGGAACTTGCAGGTATTTGTTCTTTTGGCTGAAGTTTGCTCCTGCATTCAGATTCTTCATGTCCAAAGTTATTGCAAAATGAACATCTAAATTAACCTTGAAGAGGATAATGTTTTTATAAGTATTCTTATTTATTCCTATCTCATTTCTTTGCTTTCTTGCTTCTTTGGTCATGATGGTTTTGTATGCAACACATTGAGCAACTTTATGACCAAAATTATGACATGACAAACGTTGTCCATTAAAGAAGAAATTTTTTCTATCATAGAACCTCCTATTTTTGTTTACCTTTTGATTTATATTTTTCTTATTTTTCATCCTTTATTTGGAGTGATCATGCTTTACCTGGGCACTGTCTTTATTCTTTTGATGTGTGATGAAGTTTTGTTGGATCGCTTTAGCTGCATTTAGATAGATTGTAGTTTAAGACTGACAAGATTCACTGATATATCAAAGACCTGTCTTCACAAGAGGAGAGCATTGAACCTTCATAATTTCATCTAAGCTTTCATATCCTTTAGAAAATCTAATATTTAAATTTTTTACTTTCTCAATTTCCTTTCTTAGACTTACTATTTCACATTCTAATTTCTCATTATGCTTCTCCTTTTCTATGCTTTGATTCTTTAGACTATCTATGACTATTTTTTTCTCTTCCAAACATATTTTGAGTTGATTTATTTCTTCAAGAAAAGTTTTTTCTTCTAAATCATCCATAAAATTATCTTTAGCCTCACTAGTGTCTTTTTCAAATGCCATGAGTAGTCTAATATCTTAATCATATTCTCCTTCATCACTATTTGATAGACCATCACTATCTTCATGAGTATAGTAACTTTTTATATTGATAAATCGTTTCTTATTACCTTTTTGTAAATCCTTTCCCTTTTCATGATTATCTCAATGAGGAATTTTAGCAGTGTAATGACCAACTCTTCCAAAATCAAAACATTTGAAATGAAGCTTATCTCTGAACTTTACAATTCCCAGTTGAAGTTTCTTTACAAAATTTACCTCATATTTTTTTGATACATACCCTGATTCTTTTTGTTCTTCCTTGTCCTTGCCTTTTGCAGTAGCTCTAAAAGAAACTTCTTTGACTTCCGACGAAGCTCCTTTCCTCATTTCACACACAGTCAGAATCCCATGAAATTGAACAATAGTAAGAGTCTGTAGATATTGCTTATTTTCAATGGTAGACACTTTTGACTCAAGTTTAGGAATCAGAGATATTAATACTTTTTCTACTAGAGTGGTGTCACTTATGAATTCACATAGATTTGTCATATGATTTATAATCACATCTAGACGTAGAAAGAAACAAGAAATAATTTCATCATTATGCATTCTAATATTTCCATATTGAATTCTAAGAGTTTGGAGTTTAGCAATTTTTACATTGGAACCACCCTCATAGCTCGAGATGATTTTGTCCCATGTCTCCTTTATTGTATTTAACTACATAACTTTGACAAATTTTGATTCATTCAAACTTCCGAATAATGCATTGACAATTTTTGCATTGGTTTCATAGTTATTCCTTGTTGTTGGATCGATTAGAACCATAACTGGATATTGGTAACCACCTTCAAATACAACCCAAACATTTTCTCCAAGAGACTAAAGATAGGATCTTGTCCTTGTCTTCTAGAAGATTAAATTTTTTTCGTTGAAGAGTGGTGTTCTGATAGATGTTGTCACATCTTGATTTCTCATATTAGATTATCTTCCTTCTAGAGATTAATCTTCTTCAGAAGGACCTTCTCTGATACCAATTGTTGGAAAAAATACTGAGAGGGGGTGGGGGGGGGGGGGGGCCAGGGTGAATCAATATTTACAAGAATCACAATATTTTACTTATTTTTATACGAGACTTAGATTATCCCAACTAGCTTATGTATGCAGCTATCCTAAAAGAAGCTTGCGTATATAGAAATATCTTACTGTTTAGATAAATATTTAGAAACATTACTTAGCCCATATTATCAGTTATGCATCATATAGTGAAGCAGTAAGAATGTGAAGTAATAACAGAATAAATCATCACACAAGAGCATCACACATGAACACCAAGATTTAAGGTGGAAACCCAAGTCAAGAGAAAACCACCGTTGTTGTCGTCTTTTTATTCAATATTTATTATATAGAAAACAACTTACAATGTTGTACTGATGGAGACTCATATCAGTATGCAGACACCCACCTGTAGAAGGCTGCTACCTTCTCCTGTTCTCTAGCTGATACTGGAAGGGAGCTCCAAACCCTTGATCTCATTTATCAACTACCACTGGAAGGGAGCTACAACCACTTGAATAGTATGCACGCTTCTACTCGCAGAAAGCTTCTACTTCCCTACTGAAGGCTTCAACCCTAAGATCCACTGCAGACCATGTTTCATCAATTGTCTCACTGGATCCAACAACTTTGTTGTTATGATAACCCTCATCTCACAAGGTTTGGCAAAAAGATAACTTGAGCTAAGTAAAGATATAGTATTGGGAAATGTGAGCAAACAAATAGGTATGAGGGAAATATGCAATGCCCTCCCCTTATAGAGAAATCATGGAAAAATAAGTAAATAGTGCGTTATAGCTAAGCAGAGAAGCCACGGGCCATACAATGGTACAGCTTGAGTAACGCTGCCACGTGGATGGATTCCGGGGGCACCAAGGAATGCTTAAGGGGAATAGAGCTTTAACCCCTGGAAACCCATGACGTCACTATTTGGTGCAGCAGGTTTCGATTGTTCTGTGGGGTAGTGGTGCAACGCGAAGGGACTTCACAAGCCCCCTCCAAAACTCTGTAGTGGACCCCTCAAGACTAACAAGTGGCACACGCAAAAGCAAAGGTAAGGTAAGTTAGGAGCACTAGTACACGATTAGTACTGGTACTAACCCGGCTCATGGCTCACACCTACCCATCTCTTAATAGCCAATAGAAAAATGCCACGTGCCTCAGTGTCGACGTACATATGAAGTCAACCCTCTGAGTTGTTACTTGAGCCTTATTTTTCCTAAATCTATGGCCTATTTAACCCTGCCTGATGCCCATTTGTGGTAAATTACTTGTTTTTACAAACTTGCCTAAAAATTAAGCTTGGATTATAGCACCAGGTCACTTTCAGCCCCTGTGTCACTTTCCCTCTTGGGTTTTCTGCACTGGTCACAGGTATTTAGCCATTCCTGTTCCTTACAGTTTTCCTTCCACTTTACTCATTCAAAATGGTCATCGGCAGAGTCAAGTCTAGAAAGTCTGAACCTGAAACCCCCCAAGCCCGTAAATTTAGGGCCATCCCTGGACCTGAGCCCCTTATTAATGCACAGGCTCATATTCGCGACCCGCATTACCCTTTTAGTGTCTCTCGTGTCAGGCCTAACCTGTTAGAATGTCATGTGAAAGGCCAAGACCAGTTCAGAGTCATTCAGTCTGGCCTATATTACCAAATTGTTCCGCCCAACTTTCCAGTCACCAAGCTCATATGTTGGCTCAGAGACGCCTATGACGAACGTAGGGATGTATTCCTTTCAGCTCTAGGAAATAAGGTTTTCCATATATCGCTTGAGCTCATTAAAAACGCCCTCCATTTCCCACATAGCCTAGAGTATGTTGAGTTCATAGAGTTGTCCTTGTCGTGTCAATTTTCCAAATTACCCTAGAAATAGCAGAGCGAATTCCTCTCCTCCATCTCAGACTCCTGCCTCACGTCCATCCTGTCTTCAGACATGGTGCCCTTGACCGCATTTACAGAAGGCCTCCAGCCTGTTCTCGCTTTCATCTCGGGGTTGCTAGGTCTCAGAGAGGTTGAGAGGGTGTCGAAAGAGTGCATAGACCTCCCCTGGCTCATGTCCAAGTTGGGTATCATTTTGGATATCCCCACTTTCTTGGCTTCGACCATTCAAACCTAGTTTCAAGAACTACCCTCTACGGGTGCTTTCCTTTTTTGTTCATTGGTGTTTTACCATTTTCGGTTCGAGCACACTCACAATTTTGAAGCTTTAGGCCTTGAAAAACTCTCAAGAACGAAGGGCCAGCCAAGAGCCATCTTTGAGTGGAACGTCTCAGTATGCCAGCAGCCTAATGGGAGGGGTTACTCAAGGTTTTTGAATGAGTTCGTGACCATTTCCTACACCATACTTCACGACAGCCCCCCGCCCAAGATTTTTCCTCAGAAGATAGACTAGCTACAGTTTGGCAATGAGGAAAGCATATGGTATTGGTATTTGTTTGATGATTATACCGATATCAGTGTCTATGGTGTATATGTACCCCCCTACCACTTGTCATTGTTCCTTGCTATGCGGGTTTTCTCCATTGTATACATTTGCCAAACCATGAAAGCGGACCAATTCCACTTCGTTCTTGCTAGGAAGGGCTATATCCTCAAGCTCCCTACCACCATCAGCCCTTTTACCGTAAACTCAAGACACGCCCTCTCCATAGTGGAGATACTGCTTCAGGGGATGGATTTAGTGTTGGGAAAAGTCTTGCCCTATGACCCAAAAGGAATTATCTCTAATAGGAAAAGGAATATTAGGTCCATTGCATATGTGCATGAGACTAGGCCCTTAATTGAATGGAGAGCTAACCTTGACACATGGTCGTTGGCTTCGCAGATGGAGGCCGAATCTTGGGCTGCAGAAGGAAGGGGTGACACTGCTTCAGCAAGTACAGGGAGGAAATTGCAGACTAATGAGGCTATTTTTTTAGAAGAGATAGAAGGTTTGGAGACAGGGGAGGGGTCCCATCCCTCCAAAAATAATAGATGTGATGATGTCGAGATCATCTGGGATGAGCTACCTCAAGAGGCGTTAATCAGATAAGGGGAGCTTCATAAGAGCAAGGTCGATTTCAGAGTTAATTATGATGGCACTTCCTCTTCAGAACCCTTTGGGATATCATAGGCCATTTCGGTAAACATAGCTGAGTAAGGGAAGAAATAAAAAACAGGAACATGACAGTAAGGGAGAAACACCGAGGAGAGTTGGCCGGGTTAGTAAATAAATATCATACCTAGCTCACCTCTTAGCTGCATATGGATAAATAACAGCTGATAATAGCTATCATGGAGGCAGCGCTAGACCCTACTGCTGATGAAGTCATCTAGAAAGCTCTAGAGGTTGATGTGCATCTATCAAAGGTCCCCTTAATCGACAAAATTGGCCATCATCAATGCATCGGGGACATGCTAAGGGACGAGGTTGTGAAGCTCGTGCTCACATTAAGGAAGCTTGAAGATAAATACAAAGAGGTGCTAGAGAATTAAAAAAATGAAGGGCAAGTGCTAGGGGGTTATCAATAACCTTGACCATCTCAGAAGGATAATGAGCGAAAAAGGAAGCAATAAGGAAGGAATCTGGAGGAAAACCATCTTCGAATTAGAGGTCGAAAACTAAGAATTAAGGAGGAGGCTCAACATTCCCCACGGGGAATACATACAACCCGAGGAACTAGCCTAGGTGGAAAAATAAAAAACATCCCTCACAGATACCATTGCTCGGGAAAGGGATGATAATGCTAAAAAGGTTGCATAAATGGATGCCCTTAGACAAATATTGGCCGAATTGCAAGCCAAATGGGATACTCACGTCTGCATGATGCAAACTTCCAATACAGCAGGTGGTACTCCAACACAGTTAACCAAGGCTCTGTCAGACCTACAGGTCTTGTAAAAGCAAGCCCATACAGCACAATAAAGAGTTTAGGAGTTGATGGCTAGGTTGGAACAAAACGATAATGTAATAGCAGCGCTACAAGAAGAGGTGGACGGAGCAAACAGAGAGAAGCTGCAATAGGAGACAGTCATCAAAGATCTAAAAAATTGGATGAAAGGAAACATAACTCTCCTAGAAGCCAGGCGCCTCATCTGGACCGACATCATATCGGAGGTAAGGAAGTGTTGGAATTATATTATGTTAATAAATGTGAAGAAAATTGTTGTCTGATTGTTCAAAGGGAAGTTGCAGGAATGGCAAGTTGAAGACGAGGCAAAGGTGGCCATGGCCAAGAAATATGTCACTTACCTAAACGGATTGGGCTCTGAAGAGTTGTTTGTCCAAGGGATTGATGACTGTTTCAGGGGAGTGATGGAAATCATAAGGGTAATTGAGAAAGAGACCGCACGGGTAAATGCATTGAGTGGTTTGGAGCAAGTCGCTAAGGGAGTGGAGAATTTTGATGAAGAGTGGGATGAGCTGGTGAAGGCAAGTCTCCCATCATGTTGGGGTCCTATGAATACTGCGTTTTCAGGCCTAACTGATTATGAATTGAAGCTGACAGTGGTTATGAATCAGACAAATCTCCCCTATGAGAAAACCACTCGCTTGAAAGCTGAGACTATAATTTCTGCCCTTGGCAAGGAGATTTAAATTTTCTGTCAGATCAAACAACTCTTTGCCGTACATGTGCATTACTCGGAATTGACTGATATACAGGCCCTAGTGGAGATTTTTGCTACTATTCCCCCGCCAGGGTTTACCATATGGCAGAAATGCAGTCAACACGTAAATATACCAGTCATCAAACTACCCCTCCAGTCCCCGCCTCCTCAGAAGCATAAATATGGTTTGTCCACATCATCAGTGCTTCCAACTCAGCCGACGGGTGCTACACCCCGCTCCTCTAAAAAATGATGATCATGATCTGGCCCTAATGGCCTTTTTACTTGTTATTTTTTCTTTGTAATATCGGGTGAAATCGTCATTTCACCCTATGCATTTTTATTTTATGTTTAAGTTGTTTTGTTTTTGGTCGTCACCTATGTTAAGGTCACTACAGAGATGATAAGAGGAATTTTCCTCATCATTAGTTTTGATTCTGATAGAGACAAGCAACAGAAAAGGATATTTTTGTGAACAAATGTTGGTCCAAAATATCTTCTGCTAACAGTAAACAAGGGATTATAAAAGAAAGAACCTGAGTCTATAGAAGGGTTCCGGATTTTCCAGAATAGAGACTCTTAATTGTAAATCCCCCTTTTTTAAAATTTTTGAGGCCTTCTTGTGTTTTACGTTGAAGAATCCCATTGGGAGACCAAATGAAATTATTTTGCTGTAATATGGATTCCTAGTGAGATCGGTCACAGTTTGTATTCCTTCTGTTATATTCTAATACAAATGTTTTGGCACTTCATCACTTTTTATATATTATAAGCTACCGGAATGCGAGCGCTTGATTAATTGGAAATGAATTTGTCTATCCCAGATACTCATGTCTTTTAGTCTATTGTGTTTTAAATATGGCTCGTAGCTTTGATATTGTTTTCATATGTTACACTTCATTTAATTGACTTTCTTCTAATATTAGTTGGTGATAGATTCTTATGCGATAATAAACATATATGTAGTTAATATTTTCTCCATTTGTTTCCATTGTTTCAATTCTTTCATATTTTGATAACTGTGCACTGCGTTTCATGATCTAGCCCTCCTCATAGCTTTTTAAATCCAGATTCATCTTCAATAATGTACTCATAAGACCCTTATAGTTTTACTCTCGAGTATTACTGTTGGTATATCTCTATTCCTGAGGTCTCTGTCCATCTTTATGAAGTTTTAAAAATCATTTATAAACATAGGATTTATACCCCTGACCATGGAAATTTTTTCTGAATATTCTTGGCTTTAAGATGACCTAGGCACTGGTCCTTCACAACTCAGGGATGTATCTAGCAGCTACAACATCTTTTTGGCATCCTTGTTGGGGAACAAATTTGAATATATTATCCCTGGGTACGACATAATCATATTCACCCTTCAAGATTAGGTGAGCACGAAGGGTTGAGAGTTGTATATCCCTCACCTTGGTGAATCCATAGTATTTCAAAAGTTCTAAATCTATTTGCATCCCTGGCTTATCAAAAGTCTCACCTAAGGTCAAATAATTTTCAGTTAAGAACACCCTCTATATCTGATCGAGAAAAAAAAATATTTAAGAGAATTTGGAAGGTGAAGCAGCCCACACATACTGACATACCCAGATTCTCCCTAGAATATTCCTTGTCTTCCTCCCAGCAAGCTCAGGTTCAAGGTCCTGGATCCACTGCTAGAGTGCTTGAATACCCACTAGATAACTTTTTCCATGAATAGTCAAAGATAAAAGATGAGGGATAGTCTGTAGATACATCAAAATTTGTCTTACATCCTACCCTAGAATCCAAAGAAATAAAGCAAGTGACTATCCCTCAAATCCGACTTGTTCAAGCAAATTTACAGACCACTGTCTAACATATTTCTAGTGTCACTCAGCAAAACCTACCTCTAGCTCCTCCACCTCTCATGGCAGTTCCTGGATTCTTGTTAAATAAATATGCCCCTATGGAATTACTGTGGATTATGAATGACATGCCCCAATACTACACGAAGCACTTACCCCGGTTTACCGGGGAAGACATCAATGCTGCACAAAATCACTTGGAATATTTTTGTGCTTTTGCAGAGAATTTCAATGTAGAACAGTTGGATGTAGTTCTGAGGTTATTCGTCCAATCTCTGGATGGAGAAGCAAGGAAGTGGTTCAAAACTCTTTGGGACAACTCTATCAATAAATGGGAAGAGATGGAAAATGCTTTCACCCGAAAGTGGGGAGAGAAAAGGGACCATGGCTATTGTCTCATAGAATTCAATACATCAAATAAAAGACACAACGAAGACGTAGAAGAGTTTATAAAGAGATTTAATAAGTTATGCACCAACCTGCTAGCTAATATAAAACTCCCTCAAGCTGCTGCTAAGGTAGTGTTCGTGGGAGCTTTTGAATATGAATTCGGCTTCACTCTAAGGGAGAGAAAATCTACTTCTCTCGACCAAGCTCAGATAGATTCTTTAGAAGTGGATTCTAACTTAGCTTCTATAGGAAATCTAAAAGGCATATTAGACCACGATTTCAGGTGAAAGAGTAAAGAAGAAGCCTCTTCTTCGAGTCAAGAAAAGGAAGTCTCAGATTATAAAATCGAGCAGATGAACAAAAAGATTAAAAAAATTTCTAACAAGCTGGTGAAACTGGAACTTGAAATGAAGAATGCCTCCTCTCGGCCGACTCAACCTACTTTTAACAAAGGGTATAATCAGCAGCATAGGAAAATGCCTCTACAAATCCTCCAAAGGTACAGAAAAGAGAAAAAATATCACAGACAACCCCACTTATATTTTGAAGGAAAAATGGAGGGCCCTGCTGAAGATGCTCCAGATGGGCAAGATGATCAATGTTTAACTTATTTAGAAGGAGAAGAGGTAGAACTTTCCCTACGAGAAGAAGAAGAAGAGGGAGGAAAGGCAAACTCTACTGAAGAACCTGACATAGATGATTACTACAGATAGTCCGTTGATTTTATGCAAGCCCAATTCTATAAGAAGTATGACCTTCTGTCTTCCAGGAAGTAGACACGTACTCAAGATCAATAGGAAGAGTCACCTTCCAAGGAATCAGCCCTCCCGAAAATTGAGAAAAAAGGCAAGAAACTCGGTGAAGAACCTTTCAGATAGAAAGATGCTCATGCATCATCATCCAAGTCCATACCCGACCCTCTTACTCATGCTAAAGGTATGTCCACTGTCAAAAAACCTCCTGTCTTCATCAAGGAATCAAAAGAGACCTCTGTAGAAAAAGGGCCCACTGTGTTCAATCTCCAAAAAGAGCTAGAAAAATTCAAAATCCCTGTTCCTTTGGTTGAACTCCTAAAAAAACCCTCCTATAAAGCTCAAGTCTCCCAGTTCATGCTTCCTCATGAAGTAACTTCACCCCTATACTCCCTTAACCGTCAAGAAGAAAGGCCCATGGTAGTTTTTGCCCCCCATGTAGAGGAATTAGACTTTGTAACACCACCCTTTTTTCTTTAGTCATCCATGATTTGTTGTTACATAATTGTATGTTGGATTCAGGAGCTTCACATAATCTATTACCCCTTTCAGTCATGGAACAACTAGGTCTATAGATCACTTGAGCCTACAAAGACCTCTATTCTTTTGACTCCAAACGGGTCAAATGTCTTGGGATGATTAAAGATATGGTGGTAAATTTGGCTCAGATCCTGGCCAAGGGTGGTGTCATGGACATAGTAGTTGCCAATATCCCAGCCTGTTTTGGGGTGCTTCTATCCAGATCATTGGGTACAAATATTGGAGGGTCGACCAAGTTGGATCTTACTTATGCAACTATTCCAGTGTTCAGAGGACAAGAAAGAAGGTTGTGTAGGGAACCAAGATTTGTAACAATGGTAACCAAAGCCGATGGCTCAGTAAACTCCCCAATGTACAGCAAGGAAGGGGAATTATCTTGTCTAATGTTGGAGGAAGACCAAGAGATTTTGCAGGAACCATCATTCAACTTACCAAAACCCCAACATTCCTCAAGCAATTATGAAAGGGGAATGTGAACCTTACACTTTGATGGAGCAAACTCCAGAGAAGGAAATGGAGTATGGGTCCTCCTAATTTCCCCTAATGGACAATTAGTGCCTTTCTCTTTCAAATTGGAGTATGAGGCCACTAAAAACATGGCAGAGTATGAAGCTTTACTTTTGGGCTTGCAAATCACAAAGAGTATGAACATTCAAAGCCTTAAAGTTTTTGGAGATTCGGAGTTGGTGGTGATGCAGCTAAAGAACTAGTGCCAAGCAAAACATCCTTGGCTGATGGCATACAGGAATGAAGTGTGGGACCTGGTGGAAATTTTTTTCTTAGAATTTAACATATAGTTTATGCCGAGAGATCAAAACAGGATAGCAGATTCACTAGTTGTGGCAGCAAGAATTTTGCATCCACCTCAAAATCCACTTCTAAGATATGAAGTGGAGGTGCGTTATCGTCTTTCTATTCTAGACAATGTCAAACATTGGCAAGTGTTTGAGGATGAAGAAAAGATGAAACATTTCATGGAGACTATTGGGGAATTCTCTAACTTGGTTATTGATATCCGGGAGGAAGAAGAAACTGAAGAAAAACCCCATAATAAATGGCAAGAGATGGTGGTTGGTCACAAAGTGCTACAGTTGAAAGGAAATGTGATTCCCAGAGGGCTAGTACCCTTGGAGAGGCTGTTTGATAAGAATGACATTCCTGTCAGCCCCAACAAACTAACACTAGAAGCACAGGTGGAAGATATTAACATTGGGACTGAAGAATAACCTAAGATAATAAAATTATCTAAAGGAGTACTGGAAGAACATAGAGAAAGGTATGTGCAGTTGTTTAATTCCTATAAGGATGTTTTCGCTTGGTCTTACCAAGGTCTTAAAAAATTCGACATAAGCATCATCCAGCACAAGATCCCATTGAGGGCCGAGGCCAAGCCGCATAAGTAGAAAATAAGGCAGATTAACCCTTTTCTACTCTCCGCTATAGAGAAGGAAATCAAAATGCTGTTGAAGGCTAAGATTATTGTACCTCTGAGGTATTCAGAATGGGTGGCTAACCTGGTTCCAGTCTAAAATAAAAATGGAGAAATAAGGTTGTGTGTATACTTTCGGAACTTGAATAGGGATTCCCTTAAAGATAATTATCCCCTCCCTAAAATGGACCATATACTGCAAAAGGTGGTTGGGTCTTCTCGAATGTCCATGATGGATGGATTCTCGGGATACAACGAGGTGGCATTTCTTCCAGAAGATCAAAGGAAAGTGGCTTTCACCACACCATGGGGTGCCCTCATGTATGCCCGTATGCCTTTTGGTCTGAGAAACACCAGGGCCACCTTTCAGAGAGCAATGGAAATCACTTTTGTGGGAAAGCAAGAAAAGTTTGTAGTGGTATATTTGGACGATATCACAGTCTTATCAAAGGATGATGTTGAACACGTGAAACATTTACGTTGGACTTTTGAAAAATGCCATAGGTATGGTTTGTCCCTAAATCCTTAGAAGCTCACATTTGCTTTAGAAGAAGGAAAATTACTGGGGCTTATCGTTACCAAAGCAAGAGTAAAGATTGACCTAAAAAGGGTGGAAGTGTTTAATGGCATATCCTTACGTTGTAATAAGAAATAAGTTCAAGTTTTCCTCAGGCAAATAAAATTTTTGAGAAGGTTCATCTCGAACTACGCAGAAATAGTTCGGCATATCACCGAAATTCTTAAGAAAAGAAATGAGGTGAACTGGATGAATGAGTCGAGAGAAGAATTTAATAGGATTAAGAGTGCTTTTGCAGAAGCTCCAGTGTTACTAGGACTAGATTATAGAAAACCATTCATGATCTCTTCATTTGCCTCCCCGCATACTATTGCCACAGTAATTTTACAGAAAAATTAGGAAGGGTATGAACAACCAATCGCCTTTTTTAGTCAGGTACTTCGAGATGTCGAACTAAAATATAATATTCTAGAGAAGCAGACATACACTTTGGTGAAGTCCTTAAAGGCATTCCAGATGTACGTCCTGTAGTCATCCATCACTGCTTTCGTACCTACAGCCGCAGTTAAAGATATTTTGATTCAAGGGGATAGTGAGGGCGAAGGGGGAAAATGGATTGCTAAAATCCAAGAATATGAATTAGGAATCTGTCCCAAAAAGCTCATCAAGGGACAGGGTCTAGCCAAGATTTTAGCTGAGTCCAACTGTTACGCCCTAGGAATAAACCTATCCATGGGAATTAGGGAATTGCCTGGAGACATGAAGGAGCGGCCCAAGATAGAAATGACCATGCAAAATACCCACATGAAATATTTGATCAATGTTTGGTATAAATATATTGTGGAATATCTTTTAACCCTTAGGTTTCCTCTGAACTTCTACAAGGCTAAATATCGAACGTTGAGGCTGAAATTGCAGAAGTATATCATTGCAAATGGATGAGTATATTGGAAGGACACTTAGGGAATCTTTCTCCTATGCCTAATAGAAACGGAAGTAGAGGAGGTTATGGCTGAGTTCCATGAAGGCATTTGTGGAGGGAATTATAGTTGGAGGTCTAGAGCCCATAAGATATTGAAGGCAAGCTTCTACTGGCCCAAATTGTTTGGGGATATGCATGCTCGAGTCAGGGCCTGTGAAAAATGTCAAAGGTTCACTAAAAAGCAGGATTTAGCTCCCCTACCTAGGATCCGAGTACACATAGAAGAGCCTTTTCAGTAATGGGGGATAGATTTCATCAAGGAAATTCATCCACAATCCAATGGCCAACATAAGTGGATATTAACTGCCACTAACTACTTCACCATGTGGGTAGAGGCAATACCTACAATAAACGCAACTGATGTAGTGGTGATCAAGTTCTTAGAGGACAATATTATATCCAGATTTGGCTGCCCGACTAAGATTGTGATAGATAATGCACAGGCTTTCGAGTCTGAAAAATTCACCAATTTCTGTTAGCAATACCATATCACCCTGGGGCATTACCTATTATCCTCAGGGAAATGGATTGGCTGAGTCTTCAAATAAAACACTAGTAAGGGCATTGAAGAAAACTATGAATGAAAGTAAGAAAAACAGTGATTCCCAGTTAAAATTCATGTCGTGGGTGAATAGGATCACAAATAAACAATCCATAGGCAAGTCTCCATATGAACTAGTCTATGGTAGAGTTGCAGTTTTTAAAATAAATCTTGCCTTGCCTATGGCCAGGTTCCTTCAGGACAGTCAGGAATAACCCAACGATCTTACCAGAAGAATAAATCAATTGGTTCAATTGGAAGAGAATCGCAGTCAAGTAAATGACCATTTGGCAGAGTATCAAGAGAAAATGAAAAATATGTTTGACAAACATGCCAAAGACAAAGAAATGCTGATAGAGGATTTAGTACTAAGGTGGGACATCAGGAGAGCCGACAAAGGAAAACATGGAAAGTTTGACCCCTATGTTTTGGACCTTTCAAAATTTCCGAGGTTAAAGGTAATAATACTTTCATACTAGAGAATTTTGAAGGTGATGTGATCGAGACACCCATAAATGGGCAGTTCTTGAAGCCTTATTTCCAAAACTGATTTAGGTCCTGGAGACCGCTGTATTATAGTGTGTATATAGTTGTCATTTCTACTTTCATATTTTATGTCTAATTCCGCCATGTTAATGCTTGAACATTTTTAAAGGACTTGAATTTTCAAAGAATAAATTACAAGTGGTCTGCACAGTTCTCAACACGTCCAAGGATGAATGCACTATCCCTAGGTGAGCCAATGTTGTTATGATAACCCTCATCTCAGAACGTTTGGCAAAAAGATAACTTGAGATAAGTAAAGATATAGTACTGGGAAGTGTGAGGGGACCAATAGGTATGAGGGAAATATGCAATGCCCTCCCTCCATAGGGAAAGTGCAGAAAAAGAAGTAAATAGTGTGTTATAGCTGAGCAGAGAAGCCACGGCCATACAATGGTATAGCTTGAGTAACACTGCCACGTAGATGGATTTTGGGAGCACCAAGGTATCCTCAAGGGGAATGGAGCTTTGACCCCCAGAAACCCTTTGACGTCACTGGTTGGTGGGGTAGGTTTTGAATGTTCCATGGGGTAGTGGTGCAGTGCGAAGAGACTTCACAAGCCCCCGCCAGAACTTTGTGGTGGACCCCTCGAGACTAATAGGTGGCACATGCAAAAGAAAAGGTAAGGTAAGTCAGGAACGCTGGTACAGGACCAGTACCAGTATTAACCCGGCTCATGGCTCACACCTACTCGGCTCCTAACAGCCAACAACCAAATGCCACGTGCCTTAGTATTGATGTCCTTATGACATCAGCCCTCCCAGTTGTTACGTGAGCCTCATTTTTCGTAAATCTATGGCTTTTTTAACCTTGCCTGATGCGAATTTGTGGTAAATTACTTATTTTTACAAACTCGCCTAACAATTAAGCTTGGATTATAGCACCAAGTTGCTTTAAGCCCCCGCATCACTTTCCCTCTTGGGTTTTCCGCACTGGTCATAGCTATTTAGCCATTCCTGTTCCTTACAGTTTTCCTTCCGCTTTACTCATTCAAAATGGTCGTCGGGAGAGTCAAGTCCAAAAAGTCTGAAACTAAAATCCCCCAAGCCCGTGAAGTTAGGGCCATCCCTGGACCTGAGCCCCTTATTGATATAGAGGCTCGTATTCGTGACCCGCAGTACCCTTTCATTGTCTCCCGTGTTAGGCCCGATCTGTTAGAAAGCCATGTGAAAGCCCATGACTGGTTCAATGTCATTGGGTCTGGCCTATATTACAAAATTGTTTCACCCACCTTTCTAGTCACAAAGTTCATATGTTGGCTTAGAGACGCTTGTGACGAACGCAGGGATGTATTCCTTTCAACTCAGGGAAAAAATGTTTTTCGTATATCCCTTGAGCTCATTAAAAACACCCTCCATTTCCCACACATCCCAGAGTATGTCAAGTTCACATAGTTTTCATTGTCACGTCAGTTTTCCAAATTACCCTGGAAACAACAGATCGGATTCCTCTCCTCCATCTCAGACTCCTGCCTCATGTCGATCCCATCTTCGGACATGTTGCCCTTGACTGCATTTAAAAAATGCCTCCAGCCTATTCTTGCTTTCATCTTGGGGTTGCTAGGTCTTAGAGAGGTCGAGAGGGTGTCAAAAGAGTGCATAGCCCTCCTTTGGCTCATGTCCCAGCCGAGTATTGTTTTGGATATCCCCACCTTCTTGGCTTCGGCCATTCACACCCAGTTTCAAGAACTACCCTCTACGGGGGCTCTCCATTTCTTTTCACTGGTGTTTTACCTTTTTCTATTCGAGCACGCTAACAAGTTCGAAGCTTTGGGTCTTGAAAATTTCTCAAGAATGAATGGCCAGCCAAGAACCATCTTTGAGTGGAATGTCTCAGTATGTCAATAGCCTAATGGGAGGGGTTACTCAAAGTTTTTGAACAAGTTCATGACCATTGCCTACACCATACTTCATGACAACACCCCGCCAGGATTTTTCTTGAGCAGAAAGACTGGCTGTAGTTTGGCGATGAGGAAATCACAGGGGATTGGTATTTGTTTGATGATTACATCGAGATCAGAGTCTATGGTGCAGATGTACCCCCCTACTGTCTGCCTTTGTTCCCTGCTATGCAGTTTTTTCCCTTGAATACATTCACCAAACCATGAAAGCAGACAAGTTACACTTCGTTCCCGCTAAGAAGGGCTATATCCTCAAGCTCCCTACCACCATCGGCCCTCTTACCGCAAACTCAAGACATGCCCTCTCCATAGTTGATACATTGCTTCAGAGGATGGATTTAGTGTTGGGAAAAGCCTGGCCCTATGACCCAAAAGGAATTCTCTTTAATAGGAAAAGGAAGATTAGGTCCACTACATATGTGCATGAGACTAGGCCCTTCATTGAATGGAGAGCTAACCTTGACACATGGCCCTTGGCTTTGCAAATGGAGGCTGAATCTTTGGCTGTAGAAGGAAGGGGTGACACCGCTTTAGCGGGTACAGGGAGGAAAGGGCAGACTGATGAGGCTAATTTTTCAGAAGAGCCAGAAGGTTTGGAGATAGGGGAGGGGTCCCATCCCTCCAAAAATAATAGAAGTGATGATGTGGAAATAATCTGGGATGAGCCACCTCAAGAGGAGTTAATCAGATACAGGGCGCCTGATAAGAGCAAGGTCAGTTTCGGAGTTAATTATGATGGCGCTTCCTCTTCTGAACCCTCTAGGATAACACAAGTCGTTTCAATAAATAGAGCCAAAGTAAGGGAATAAATCAGAAATAGGAACAGGATAGTAAGGGAGAAACTTCGAGCAGAGTTGGCCTACCTAACTCACCTCAGAACTAGATATGGATAAAGAACAACTGATAATAGCTATCACGGAGGCAGTGCTAGACCCTACTGCTGATGAAGTAAGCTACAAAGCTCTAGAGGTTATTGTGAATCTATCAAAGGTCCCATTAACCAACAAGCTTGGCCTTCATCAATGCATTGAGGATATGCTAAGGGAAGAGGTTGTGAAGCTCGTGCTCACGTTAAGGAAGCTTAAAGATAGATACAAAGAGGTGATAGAGAATCAGAAAAAAGAAAGGGCAAGTGCCAAGTGGGTTAGCAATAACCTGCACCATCTCAGAAGGATAATGAGTGAAAAAGGAAGCAATAATAAAGGAATCCAGAGGAAAATCATCCTGGATTTAGAGGTCGAAAACTAAGAATTAAGGAGGAGGCTCAACATTCCCCATAGGGAATACGTACAGCCCGAGGAATTAGCCCAGGCGGAAAAAGAAAAATCATCCCTCATCGATACCATTGCTCGGGAAAGGGATGAGAATGTTAAAACGGTCATAGAAATGTCTACCCTCAGACAAAGATTGGCCGACTTGCAAGCCAAATGGGACACTGACGTCTGCATGACACCAAATTCTGATACAACAGGTGCTACTCCATCACAGTTAACCAAGGCTCTGTTAGACCTATAGGTCTCAGAAAATCAAGCCCATACAGCACAACAGATAGTTTAGGAGTTGATGGCTAGGTTTGAACAATATGATAAAGTAATAGTAGCCCTGCAAGAAGAGGTGGATAGAGCAAAGAGAGAGAAGTTGCAGTAGGAGAAAGTCATCAAATATCTAAGCAATCAGATGAAAGGAAACGCAACCCTCCTGGAAGCCAGGCACCTCATCTGGACCGACATCATATCGGAGGTAAGGAAGTGCTGGAATTATATTATGTTAATGAATTAGAAGAAAAATTATGTCTGATTGTTCAAAGGGAAGTTGCAGGAAGGACAAGCTGAAGCCGAGGTAAAGGTGGTCATGGCCAAGAAATATATCACTTACCTAAACGGATTGGGCTCTGAAGAGTTGGCTATCCAAGGGATTGAGGATTGTTTCATGGGAGTGATGGAAATCAAAAGGGTAATTGAGAAAGAGACTGTGCGGGTAAATGCATTGAGTGGTTTGGAGCAGGTCGCCAAGGGAGTGGGGAAGTTTGAGAAAGAGTGGGATGAGCTGGTGAAAGCAGGCCTCCCATCATGCTGGGATCCTACAACTGTCCTGTTTTTAGGCCTAATTGATTATGAAGAGAAGTTGACAGTCAGACAAATCTCCCCTATGAGAAAACCACTCGCATGCAAGCTGAGACTATAATCGTTGCCCTTGGCAAGGAGATTTCCCTTTTCTATAAGATCAAACAGCACTTTGTCGTACACGTCGATTACTCGAAATTGACTGATATATAGGTCCTAGTGGAGATTTTTTCTACTATGCCCCTGCCAAGGGTTACCATATGGAAGAAACACAGTGAGTACGTAAATATACCAGTCATCACACCACCCCTCTAGTCCCCCCCTCCTCAGAAGCATAAAGTTGGTTTGTCCACGTCATCGGTGCTTCCAACTTAGCCGGCAGCTGTTATGCCCTACTCCTCTAAAAAATGATGATCATCATCTGTCTCTAGTGGCCTTTTTACTTGTTATTTTTACTTTCTAATATCAGGTGAAATCATCATTTCACCCTATGAATTTTTATTTTCTATTTAAGTTGTTTTGTTTTCAGTCATTGCCTATGTTAAGGCCATTATAGAGATGATGAGAGGCATTTTTCCTCATCATCAATTTTGATTTTGATAGAGACACGCAAAAAAAAGGATATTTTTGTGAAGAAATGTTGGTCCAAAATATCTTCTGCTAACGGTAAACAAGGGATTATAAAAGAAAGAACCTGAGTCTAGAGAAGGGTTCTAGATTTTCCAGAACAGAGACTGTTAATTGTAAATACCCCTTTTGTAAATTTTTGAGGCCTTCTTTTGTTTTACGTTGAAGAATCCCGTGGGGAGACCAAATGAAATTATTTTTCTGTAAGATGGATTCCTGGTGAGATTGGTCACAATTTGTATTCCCTCTGTTATATTATAATACAAATTTTTTAGCACTTCATCACTCTTTATATATTATAAGCTACCAGAATGCGAGCGCTTGATTAACTGGAAATGAATTTATCTGTCCCAGATACTCATGTCTTTTAGTCTATAGTGCTTTAAATATGGCTCGAAGCTTTGATATTGTGTTCATACGTTACACTTCATTTACTCGAGTTCTTCTCATATTAGCTGGTGACAGATTCTTATACTATAATAAGCCTATCTGTAGTTAATATTTTCTGCATTTTCTTCCATTATTTCCATGCTTTCATATTTTGATAACTGTGCACTATGTTTCATGATCTGGCCCTCCTCACATCTTTTGAAATCCAGATTCATCTTCAATAATGTACTTATAAGACCCTTATAGTTTTACTCTTAGGTATTGATATTGGTATATCTATGTTCCTGAGGTCTTGGTCACACTTTATGAAGTATTAAAAATCATTTATAAACAAGATGATTTATACCCCTGACCATGGAAAGTATTTATGAATCTTCTTGTCTTTAAGATGACCTAGGCACTGGTCCTTCAAAACTCAGGCCTATCTCTGGGAGCTACAACAAGCTTCAACACAAATAATTTTGTAGATTAATAATCATAGCCATAAACCAAACTTTAATATCATAACAGAACCCAAACTACTACGTCAACACATTGAATCAACTGCAACCTTGATCATTCATAAAAAAAAGGTATAAGAAACTTCACTTACTGCAACCTGCATATATACATGTTAGCCCTGTGGACATACCTACGTATAGATATTTATATACTAAATTTAGGAATTTAATCAGACTCATACCAAATCAGAGACATTCGGGCATACTTTGTCAGATTTACAGAACCCTTTTTCAGTCAGCAGCATCCATCATATTCAATCATCTAGTCACTGATCATATTTATACATAAGAAACTAGCAGCATAAAAAATATTCAAACAATCCACAACTACATGAAGGAATCATTGAAATACAACATAAATATAGTATAAATGATTAGACATTCTCTTCAGAAATATTCAGAAAAACTATAAATTCCATACGCTCTTTTTATGAAATGAACCCACGTTTATACGCACTTTCACCATGACGAACTAGCATATATATCTATAAATATTTAGGATTGCGTAAAGCTTTAGATCAATGGACTTACTTAGATCATAACCTTCACTTCAAGAAATATGCGCCATATCAAAAATCTAAACTTCTCACAAATAGATTAAGCAAATAGATATTTATTTTAGGTCCTGAGATCCCGATCCATCATTATATTCATAGGTGCGTCATTATTCCAGATCTATTAATAAATTGTAACCCATTCCATGCAGATATACTTCAGACTAAATTGTTCAATAAAAACCAATATACTTGCACACTTTGGACTATGATCTTCTTCTCCTTATATAGTTTGAACCTTTCCCAATAGCATGAGCCAAAACTACACAAGTGCCGATGTTATTCTTAGACAGAATAAAATAGATGACACAATGCTCAATAATGTGGGCTAAATCCATGGTAAGGATACCTCATATCATAAAATGAGTGCATAAGTACATACGTGTCTTGGATTCTTCATACCCACGTGTATACATGTCTTCTCTTCCTCAAACCCACGTGCACATTGTGAAACATTACCTTTATCATTTCTCTGTCACTGACTGTAATTCCTTTTTTTGCCACATCTAAACCAACCTATAGATACATCATTTTACATATTTAACAAATATATTTCTATCAAAAGGAAGCTCATTAAGTAGGTTACCATCAAGGACAACGTATCAACATATTACATCATAATGGCAACAATACCATGATGAAAAAAGGAGTTCTGACGACTGAAATGATGATAGGATATTGATTACCCCACTGTTAACAGAAAAACCAGAGTTCGTAGTGATTTTAGTTAGTGGGATGCACAATGTAAACTTTGAAATGGGAAATATAAACTGAAAACGGGAACTCTAGCCAAAAAATTCCCAAATAACATGAAAAATGACCAAAAACGAAAAATGGTGTATTCCAGAATGAGGTTTTATTTTTTCAGTGTAAATTTGCAACATTTTTAAAATATGGCACTAAAACCAATTTTCATGTGCCAAAAAATAAGAAAAAACACACAATGGTTGGTGCTAGAATACCATTTTTATTTTCCGGGTACAATTTGAACCTATTTTTAGTAAATGCGTTAAATATAAAATAATGAGATTTTAAATGCATTAAAATTATAATCATTTTTATACATGTCCTTTAACATATAATATCATGAAACTAAAAATCTCTAAAATTCTAATTGCTTTCAACCATAATGTTAAAGATACAATATATTTCACAATTTTTCACCCATAGAATTAAAAAATATTAACTTTTCAAAATATTTCAACCATGATACTATGAACAAATTATATGACTAAAATAACCCAATGAAACATAAATTATTTATCCAAGTTATTGTTGCATTGTAAATATTTTAGACAAATGAATTCATCGTAATTAAAACATATAATAAAAAAAACATAAAAATGACTCATAACTTAAAATATCATTTTCACTACTTAATGAAAACATAATTTATATCAATTGTCTTACACAATTATTCAAAATAACTGATATTTTCTTGCAAACCATTATAATTCACATCTTTAGATGGATGACTTGATGCATATGAATATGTTCCATATTCTTCTCTTTCATCAACTAGTCCCCCATCTCAGTCAACATACATGCCCACCACTTGAGGTTTCAAAATTCTTGTAGACCTATGATTGGGTTCAGTAGACTTTCATCTCAACAATGTTTATTGTGGTAGAAACCTCTTAAGAATCTCTATCGTCCTGAAGCGAAGTGTTCCCCTCTTTGTTAAATTGAAGTCATAAACAAGTATGTAAACTTCCTCCAATTTTAAGAGGTTTGTGTGGCAACGGTTTATATTTGTACCCTTTATTTTTCCCTTTCAGCTATTTTTTTTATCAACTACCATCTCTAGCTTGTGCTCACCATTTAATGGGTGTTTGATTCTGGCATACTGATGTACTTCAACACCTATGACATCCTCATTTTTTGTAATAACAATTATAACCTTAGAAACCTAGAATGGATAGCCATGGGAATCTTCAGGTGCCAAGACTGTGATCATGCAACCCTCCTTAATATATTGTACTGAACCTCTGTAAAGATATTCCATGGCTTCACATTGTGCATGAGATCTTCTGGAACCAATATACAATTCTTTATCCTCCACCTATGTAGAATTAATAATACCATGTGATTGGTGTTGTTAAATAATGTTTGTTTCCTCATGTTCATTTGACACATTTTGTGGCCAAAAAAATGGATTCTTTAAAAGCATATCATCATTTTATGGTCTTGAAATGTTACCACTCTAATCATTGAAAAAGGACTCCCACCAAAATGAATCAGCAACATCAAATTACTCATATGTATATCTAATGGTTTTTTAAATTTCTTCGAGGCATTCAGAATAATCTATATCTCTCTTTTT
Organism: Pinus albicaulis; assembly: GCA_034641835.2. Lineage (NCBI taxonomy): Eukaryota > Viridiplantae > Streptophyta > Pinopsida > Pinales > Pinaceae > Pinus > Pinus albicaulis. Next base: position 1,768,741,387 of record CM076580.1, on the reverse strand, counting down.
CCTTCGCACATTACGAACTTCACCAACTGATTGTAATAAAAATATATTTGACACAAATATTGGATTATCAAGAATGAACTTCAGAAATTCCAAACTTGATGATGGCGCCCATTCGATAGTTTTTGAATACTTCTTGCCCCATATAAATGTTTTCCCATCAATTTGTTTGATACGAAATTGATGTTGGAAGCTAATGTCATTTAGTTGTTAAATGCATTTCTCTTGACCATGCCATCCAAGAATAAACCTTAACATGTCAATAGTTTCTTCTAACACTTGAAAAATAGGCTTTGGCATATATTATTTCTTAAAACATTCAATTAATGATGTCAAGCTCCCAACATTCTTCCTCCTCAATGTCACTGAAAGACGACTAAACATATGATCAATATGGCCATGAGTGTGCCCAACAAGAAGGAAGCCAACCTTTACCTTATGAAAAATTCTCAATTCAAAAAGAGTGTTTAGATATCCTAAAATAATCCGATTTTCATTTTCACGACAAGTTTTTTCTTATTGGAGATACAAAATTTCAGGAGGATTACCACCCCAATGAGAAATCACATCATGAATTATGGTTATTATCAGATTTCCATGATTATGAATATTTGGAGACGTGAATTAAACTCTTGCCGACATTTTCACATTGAAGACCATACAACTGATCAAGTGAAATTGGATAAAATTTTCCTCTTGCAAATTTTTTGGTGTGCGAACAAAATGTGGTAGAAGTGTTTTATTTTGGTCCATACCATCAATTATCAAACCCAAATATTTATTTGGATTGTCATACCACTTATTTCGATGCTGGTACAACTTTTTCCTTTCACTTGTTTGTTTTTCGCGATGCTCTTGAAGGGATTTAACAATGGAATCTACACATAAGATAAAATAAACATATTAATAAATGAATTTTCATACTTGATCACTATAAAATTTAAGAGAATAATGATATAAATGCTTACCTCTTTCTTCTCCTTCACATTTATCCCTTTTTGATTTTAGAGAAGCACATGTACTGCAAACCCCCATCCTTGTCTTCTTAGGAATACGAACATTGTTGAATTCACTCCTCCATATCTGCACTAAATATTGATATGTAATAAAATGACCAATTCCTTCAACACCTTTTGCATATTCCTTGAATAAGTTGTAGATTTATCATCTTGAGAAATTATCTAGAATATGTATTATATCTCTATTTGGCATACAGTCTCCATGTTTTGAAAAGAATTCTTGCAGCCATGAGATTGCAGTGTTTGCTAGTGGCCCAAACTCTTGCTTATGATGAACTTCTAAATAATATGTAGGATCCTTTTCCAAATTATCTTGGATTCTTGATAGACAAAAATTTCCAATTGAATGAATCTTTTTGAAATCCGTTTTACAAAACAATAAAGACCCAATATGATAATCATAACCTGCGAGTGTAGATTGCATGCATCCCACTAAATATGAATTCTGCATTCTTTTATTCATTGAAAAATAGTTATTCCTTTTCTCTAAAGAAAATTTTAAATCCATATGTTTCAATCAATCCTTTTTAAAACAATCACTTCAAATGAGCTCACTGATAGAACTTCTTCTCATGAGATATACTACTCTGCCCCTTGCATAACTAGAACATCTTGGATTGACATGAAATATTCCACTCCTACTCCTAGAAACAATATTTGTTGGCAACATCTCTATCATTTCATCATTCTTTGGACAAGAATTTCCATGATCATTAGGAGGAATACTATTCTTACTATGATCATTTGCGATATAGTTAGGAAATTTACCATCTTCATTGTTTGAAAAATATTAATTACCATATTCAACGGCATGAAAATTTTCAATACCATCATTTGCGGTTTTGAAATACTGAATTGGAGGATATTCTTCACCATATTTATCTTTCCTTTCATCACTGTTTCTCTCAATGTTCATAGGATAAGGGCTATGTGGAAATTGTGTCTCTTGATTTATTAGACATTCTTCATCCCGACCTTCATCACTATTGTTCCCATAGTCCATATGATTGTTACTAAGTAGAAATTGAGACTCTCGATTTATTGGATATTCTTCATCCTTCTCTTCGTCATTCTTGCTCTCAAAGTCCATAGGGTTAGGAGTAATTGTAAAATCCGACACTTTACTTACTGAAATTTTTTCATCCTGCCGTTCATCACTATTGCTCTCATAATCCTTAGGATAGGGAGTAAGTGGAAAATGTGACTCTCTATCCACTAAATTTTTTTCATCCCGCCATTCATCACTATTGCTCTCATAATATTTAGGATTAGGTCTAAGTGGAAACTGTGACTCTTTATCCACTGAAAATTTTTCATCCAACCATTCATCACTATTGCTTTCATAATCCTTAGGATTAGGACTAAGTGGAAATTGTGGCTCTCTATCCACTGAAATTTTTCATCCCGCCAATCATCACTATTGCTCTCAAAGTCCTTAGGATTAGGAGTAAGTGGAAAATGTGAGTTTCTAGTTTTTGGAAATTCTTCATCTTTCCATTCATCATTGTTGCTCTCAGAGTCCATAGGATTAGGAATAAGTCAAAAATTAGACTCTCTATTCATTTGGAAATCTTCATCAGTCATTTTGTCACTACTTCTCTCGTTATATTCATCAATATGAATAGAGTTGTTATGTGACGAAGTTGTTGATGCTTCATAAAACTAAACTTCACTATCAGAGGAATCCATAAAAATCAAAAAAGAAATGGTGAATGATGCAAATGATCTCTCTCACAATGATAATATATAGCTGAAATAATGAGAAATTCCCTCCAAAAATTCCCTCCTAAATTTTTCGCTGAAATATTTTGCTTAAGTATGTCCCTCCAAATTTTATTTAAACGATTTATTTGAAAATTATTTATTAAAATATTCTCATAATATGGACCTAATTTAGAATTAAATAACCCAGACATTTTTCTCTTAATAATTGTTTTCAAACTAAAATAATTTTAATTAAATTATATAACTTTGACTAAATTATAAATTTTATTTTTTTAATATTCATCAATGTTTTTTATCCCACATTCACCGGGTCATAAACAATTCCGTTATTTCCACTTTATAAGAAAATTCAATTTCACTATTCCACACGTGAAGTCAACATTTCTCGAGGTTTGTTTAAAAGCTTGGAACAATTTTCTAGCGCAACAACATTGTCAACGATAGATTCTCATTTTTGAAAGGTTAGTTTTGTTTCTATTATTCTGAAAATAGTAAGCTGTTAAAATTAATTAAATTAAGGTTATTTATTTCCGTTAAAAAATTACCAGGTCTTTCCATTAATTATTTTAGGTAGAAAATGATTTTTTTTGTATCTAAAAATAAAATAAAAATTTTAAGCCCACTATGGGTAGGCCCACCCGCGGCAGCACATGATCGATCTGGCCCAAGTGGGTGTGCCCACTGGCCCCCAGGGAAAACAGAGGGGCCGATTCTAAGAATCTCCCCCTGCTTTCCCAGGGGGTAGTGGGCACGTCCACTTGGGCTAGGGCGCCATGCTTTGGGCAGACGCACCCACGGGGCGACATCCACCCGAGCCCAGGAAGGGAATCGACCCTCGACCTAACAGGAGGCTTATCTTGTGGGAATCAGCCCCCCTACCCGGCAGGAGACTGATTCCTAGAATCAGCCTCCTACCAGGTAGGCGGGTCATCTCCCTAGGCTCGAGCGTCCATGGGGTGACCCTCGAGCTTGGGCGGATGTCGCCCCACCCCATGGGCACAACCGCCGGCATCACGACACTGTGGGCACTGTGCTACTGGCAGACTCGCCTATAGGGAAGCGCCCGCTTGAGCTCAAGGGCCGCCACTTGGGTTCCCTTATGCTCGGGCGGATGCCTCCCCGCTCAACAGGCAGATGAGCCCATGTGGTGGTGTCTGGCCAAGCCCAGGGGCCACCACTGGGGCACCCTCAGGCTCGAGTAGACGTCGCCCCATGAGCACGTCCACTCGTAGCACAACGCCCACGGCATCGTGTTGCGAGTGGATGCACCCATGGGGCGATTTCTGCCCCAGCCCAAGGGTGCCCAAGGCAAGGAGGTCGATTATGAGAATTAGCTTCGATTCTCAGAATCGGCCCCTTGCACATATAAAAAAAAAAATTAAAGTTTTTTTGATATGGCCAATGGGTCGATTCTCAGAATCGGTCCTTTGGGCATACAATTTTTCTTTTTCTTTTTTATGCCGAAGGGGCCTATTTTCAGAATCGACCCTTTAGGCATTTAAAAAAATAAATAAAAAATTATATGGCTATGGAGTCTATTCTGAGCATATAAATTTGTTTTCTTTTTTTTTTTAAATGCCCAAAGGGCCGATTCTGAGAATCAACCGATTTTTCATATAAAAAATAAAAATAAAAAATATATATGACCAAAGGACCGATTATGAGAATGGGGGCCGATTCTCAGAATTAACCCTTTGGGCATATAAAAAAAATTTAAAAAATATTAGTGGAGTTGGGGAGAAAATATAAAAAAATAACAATTTTTTTTAAACAACTTGTTTTAAATTATAATTTCTTTAGGGGGGTTCGGTAGATGATGTGTAAAAATAAAAATTGTTTTAGAGTTTATATCAGGGAAAAAATGTATAAAAATATATATATTTTTTTTAAAACAATTTTTTTGTTTTGTTTACGTAAGATATTTGCTTTTAGTGATTTAGTAATTTATGTGTGTGTGTGTGTGTGTGTGTATATATATATATATATTTGCAGGAAAATGTCATCAAGGAAGGTTTCCATCATTGTTTTTGGACCCAAGTCAACATTTGCATCATCTAAAGCTACAGGTGAGCCTTCAAAAAATATTATTGGATGAACTACACCTCAGTTAATTACTGAAAATGTGGGAGATGCATCCACAAAAGAAAATAAGTTAGCTTCATACTGGAAGAAATCAACAAAAGTGAGTCCTTCAAAATATGCATGGTTTCTGCAAGATATAGAAGACGAATCTCTACAATTATATCTATATTCCAATAAGAATTTTGATACTGAAATTTATGTTATGGTGGGAAAAGTATTAGACCTATATATTCTTCCAAATACTTAAAGTGTTTATATACTATCAATACTTCCCAAGTCACATGATAAACATAGATATCTTTTTACATTTTCAATGTATAACACGGGGGAATATTATTCAAAGATATGCAAACAAATCGTAGAAAATATTCCACAAAATATCGTAAGTTTTTTTATTTACACTTATCTATTTTGTGTTTTTCAAATTGTATCATTGTATTTTTAATAACTTAGTTAATACTGACATATTATATTTTTTTTTACAGGATTTTCCTGAGGGAATTTCAATTATGTTGGGGGGGATATATTATATAGAGCGATATGTTATGAACTTAGACTCCATTTTCCATGAACATGAAGCAGAAGATATGGGAAAGAAGTAAAAAAAACACTTCATGATGATACAATATTGTATCAAAGGGATCAATCTAGTAAAGGTAGACATGTTACTTTTCAGGATGAGGAAGTTGAAGTTGAAGTTGAAGCTGAAGCTGAACTTGAACCTGAAGATGAAGAATGTGTTTCCATTTTTTAGGATCAGATTATAACAATGTTAGAAAGGAGAATACCCTTAAAAAAACAAGAACATGAATTCCCAAGAATGTCTCCCTTACAGTTGATGATGAGGATATTTTTTTGGTTCAAGGAAATATCATAAGCAATAGGAGGAAGAAACAAAAAAGTACTCATTCTGAAAAAATCATAGACAAAAATGAAGGGCCTAGTGAAAAATCCAAAGCAAGCAGGGAAATCATTAAGGCAGGAGCTGATTCAGAGGATGGTGTTATGAAAAAAAAAATCCATTCAAAATCATTTGGCAAGGACACATTTAATTGAGGGTGGTCGTTCATTTCAACTTAATGTCATTCAAGTCTACAAGCCACATGAAGAACAAGCCAAATATCAAATTAGAGAGCCACGCCACTTGCATGTTCACAGTGTGAAAACATTGATGAGGTAGAACCCTTTTGTACATGTGATTTATTATGTTCTTCTTGTTAATCCAAGTTAGGTTTCTTCTTGTTGATCCAAGTTAGTTTCCTAACAAAGAATCATTTGAGAAGTCAAAATGTTTTGAATATAAATATTATGTACTTATGGGAAACCATTCTATAGAAGCTCAAAGGAAATTAATGGAGGAATATCCCAATAACCTCCATTTTGAAACAATTAAATTTATCATTTATGCTAGTTTAACAGATACAGAAGAAAATTTATTGGAATGTGACCATAATTTAGATAATGAGTATAGGATGTCTATGAATTTCATCCAAAGGGTCAGATTTATTCATAGTGAATTTGAAGAAAAATGTGGTGGTGATAACACAAAGGTTGATCATGCATTCAGAAGGAATGTTGTATGGAAATCATTTATCAAATCGAAGAAAAAATAAGCTCAAAGGTGGCAGAGTAAATAATGAAATATTCAGAGGTATGGATACCGTTTTCTAGTTGATATTTAGAACTGGAGATATATGGGAATTCATTGATCAATTTTTTGAGTTTTGGGAGAACATTGGCATCAAAATTCAGAATGTCAAAAATTCTAAACCATTGATATGTACCAATATTAAATCAGGTCTTGAAATGAATATCCTTCCAGAAGATATGACTATAACACCTTCGAGACAAATGCAAGGAGTGAAGGATGAAAATATTGTTAAAAATATATTATCCCGTGTAAAGTCAGGTGGATTATCAATGGATGAAATGTGTGAGGAATTTATAAAGTAAGTTTGTTATTTTTACTTTTTTTTATTATTATAACTTTCTGTTAAATATAATATATTGTTTTTGGTATTATTTGTTATACATAACACTATATTAACATTATTTACTTCATTTATTCAGTCACAAGGTTTATATGAGAATACATGAGCAAATGGTTAAATTCTTGAATGAAGATAGTTGGGATGATGTTGTACGCAACTACCCAGATTCAAGGTCTACATCAGTGCTAAAATATTTTTATCTTGCATTTAAAAGGGTAAGTTTATTTATACATTCATTACTATTCATATGTATAATATTTTTAATTTATAACTTATACATTACTTTTGTTTATTTTATTAAATATGAAGAAGGATGAAAATGGAGCACTGGATAGTTTTAGAAGCTTTATTGAAAAAATAAAAATGGAAAGGATAAGAAGAAAACGTCTTACTGATGTTGAACTTGATCCCAGTCTTAATCATTTGATTTGGAATGGGCTCCATGCTATCCAATATCAAATAATATTAGATGATTGTGAAGACATTGCAAAAATCATACCTAAAAGGGATTATTCCCTAGTTATTGCAGATATTACTCATGGTTTCAATATCCAAAATATTGAATATGATAGTGACCCTTATACTTATCAAGGATTTAGTAAAGTGGTTGTGGGATTTCTAGAAGTCACAACATCACCATTTTGGATATTTGTGACATTTCATTCAAATACACAATCAGCGTTGTTATTATCAAGCTTCAAGAACAAAGAAAAGTCATGGATGCAACTTACATGGTAAGACATTGAAATTATATATTTTATTAATGTTAAAAAAATCATTTATGTATAAGTTAATTGAAATTTACTATTTCGTGTTAGAGACAAAATCCAAATCTTATTTGTGGCGGAAATCAACCAATTATAAGTGATTGTGAGTTCAGTCATGTTGAAAGTTAGATGAAGGATGATAGCTACAAGACTATTCTTTTCAATCAAGTAGATATAAAGAATCATGGGCAAGTACTGGTACATGATACTATTGTAAGAAAACTAACATATGAAGATAAGGAATCAAAAGGAGAGGTAGTTAACATATATCAAAAACCATAGTCATTGATTAACTATATTTTTTATTTATGTTGAAATGAAGGAAATTGGGTTTTGGATTTATTTTCAGGCTCATAAGTTTTATTATATAAGAATGAATTTTCACTGTTATATTTTTAAAAAAAAATGTGTTTATACTAATTTACTATTTTTTTTCTTTTGCACTTGATTATAAGGTACAACACTAGCATGTTGCTTACAAAAAGGAAGTAATTTCATTCCCAATGAAAATGACCCAGTACAATGCAAACTTATTCATCAAAGAATCAATGCTCTTCAATTTCTCCTAGATGAAATGCAAGAAGTTGGTTTAAGAAAAGGGGATTTTAATGAATCTCATGTGGGAAAAAAAGAAAAAGAACCTCAACCACCATTAGATGGAATGATTGGAAAGGCATACTTTGGGACGTTTGCAAACAACAAAGATTCATCAGAAGAGGAAAATGATGAAACTGAAGCCAATGATGAAAATATTGTGGAAGAAAACAATAATGATACTCTTGAAGATGAAGAGTTTGGGTTACATGATATAATAGGGCAGCTACCTTGGTCCTGGAAACTATGATTGTTATTAGTTCCCCGAGTTGGTGTGTTCTTTCACCATTATTCATTGTTGGTTGCTATGGAAACTTCCCAACCTGTGGCTACTCTTTCTCCTTCTTATTATTGATTCAATATTAAGTTAATATTCCAAATGAAGCTCATTTTTTGTAACTATTCACAAGTTATACTTGTATTTTTTTTACTTTGAGATTTTATGAGAAGAAATAAATATTCAATTGTTGTTATTATATGTTTAATATTTGTATAATGTGATTTTCACTTCATTTTTATGTGAATCATTTAATTATTGGTAAAAATTGTAATTATTATTAACTTTTCACATAAAACTAACAAAAACTTCTATTTTTTATACTTTTTTGTTACTTTTTTTCCTGTAAAAGTGGTTTATTTGACATGACAGTTTTAGCAAAAACGACGCAAAATATGTATATTTTCATTTATTTCTATATTCAAAATGTGTTTTTTTTATATAAATTGGTAAAAATTCTTGCCTTTTTAGTGGAAATTATTTCATTTGTAATGAAATATTATTTAACAATATATAATTAGAAATAATATGGACACTTTAAAATTTTGACCTTTTTTGTTTTATTGATAATGAAAAAAATAAAATTTCTCACTACAAAAAATAAATAAAAGAAAAACATTATTAGATAGTTAGTAATCAATTTATAGCTTTCTTTAGGCCATGTATTTCTTAATTGCTCAATACTAGGTAGGGAACATGTGGCCTACATAGACCTTGCACAATATCCTTCAAATAACCAAACAAACCCCAGATTGACAAGTACATGTAAAAGGGACTAAATTTATAAATCTATGTTAACATCTCAACACGAGTGCAAAAAATGTTAAGAACAATGATGGATGAAATAAACCTACCAAATACATTTTGGGCTGAATTTGTTCATAGAAAAATCCACATTTTAAATAGATTTCATTTTTGGAAATATAGTGACAAAACTACACATAAATTGTGGTATGGAAAAGTGATCACAATATTGAACATCAAAGTCTTTGGAAGCAAGTCTTATGTCAAGAACAATGATGATAATCTTGGTAAGTTTGATGCAAGGGCTGATGAAGGAATATTTTTAGAGTGTTTGATAAGAGAAAATGTTATGAATGTTACAATAAAATATCATACAAAATAACACTACAAGGAAAAGACCCTCTAGAGGAGGTTATAAAGGAGGTTTTTAGTGTTATAAAACTAGAAAAAATTGTCAAAAAAACATTTTCTACAACATCCGTTTATGGTTACAGAGGTTTTGGCGGAGCTTTTAATGGAAATTCAACAAAACTAAACAAACTGGGAGGCCAGAGGTTATTATGGATGTTTTCTTCATTGGTGCGCTACTAAGGTTGCAATGCACCGATGCATGTCATCTAGACGCTGGCCCCGGGGCGATAGAAGGTTCCTCCACCAGGCCACCAAGGTCTAAAACCGCATCGAGCATAGTGATGGTGATACAACACATGGGGCCATATCAATTGGTCTTGGGATTTATGCGGTGCCCATAGGTCATCTCAACGCATCGGTGCATAGACCTATAGAAATGCATCAGTGCATAGACTTATAGAAACGCACCGGTGTGCAATATCAAACAAAAGCATCAATATTTATAATTGGTATTGGTATTTGTGCGGTGCCCATACGTCGCACAAATGCACCAGTGTGTAGTCTCACATAAAAGCACTGGTACTCAGTATCGCACAAAAGATCCAAGATTTTTAATTGGTTTTGGTCTTTATACGATGCCCATAGATCGTAGAAATGTGCCAGTGTGCTGCAACATACAAACACAATGGTGTTAATTTTGTATTTTTTAGAAACATCGACCTATGACAGTGCAATTATTGTGTTTTTTCTAAATTCATTATTCATCAAAAGTCAAAACATCTTATAACAATATTCATATTAATTAAATTTTGATTAATGCGTTTGAATGTGATGTTTAGATTAAATTGTTATATCATATCATAATTATTGTAATTTTTTAAAATTCATTATTCAGCAAAGGTCGAGACATATATATCTTATAAAAATATTCATATGAATTAAATTTTTATTAGTGCATTGAGAACGACAATGGAGAAAGCAATACCGACAATGGAGAACGCAATAGAATATATATATATATATATATATATATATATATATATATATATATATATATATATATATATATATATATATATATATATATATATATATATATATATATAAGACAATTTTTGTCGTACAAAATGAGAGAGTTATTGGTATCCATTTGTCTTTCAATTGGGAAAATATGTCCATTACATTAAACAAAATGTTTGATTTCACAGACAAATATTTCAAAAAATACAATGCCTTGCTTTGATATCCAAACATATTGATCAGAACTATTGTCACTGCTAGAGTTAATTCCATGACTTGGGTTATTTTGAGGAATGTTTTGTTCATGACATTAATTGTCTTCATATTCTTCACCTTCCATTTACAAACATAAAAATAAACTAAAATGAGTGTATATACATTGGTGAGAATAATGAAAATTGAAATATTAAATAATATACATCAATGTATATCGAAAAGAAAAATGACATACCATAGCAACAATTGACTCAGAAACTATACATATTCTTTCAAAATCATGTACCATGCCATCTTTCAAAATTTCATCTGTTGGCACAGTTTCATACTTTGTTTCCAGCAAGTTTTATACCCCATAAAAAATCATATATTTAATATAAAAGATTTTTTTCTTCTATTAATTATAGACGGAGCTAAGTATAAAAAGATCAATAGATGCTTACAAATTCCACAATTAATTTGTGATATGCCAACATATACTCACAACCCATATTTAACCCAATTTCAATAAGTTCGTTTGACGGTTCTTCTTTCTATGTTAGCACTTGTTTAAAGACATTCAATGATGATTTTTGTAAAACAACTTAAAAAATACAAAAATTAAAACTAGTTAAGTTGTTATAAGGAAGTAACAATTACTCACAAACTTAGATATCAACCCTTTTCTTCCTTGTCGTCCTGTTTTATGTGCTGAATGGGTCCATTTTCTTTTCTTTTCTGCAAGAAAAAGATTGAAAATTATTATTTAATGCTGAATTGTTTATTTATTGTACCTAATGATCAAAAAATTCAATGATTACATATTACATTTGAAGCATGTTGTTGTTGAGATGGCTCCTCCTGCGATGAAATTTTCTCCATTTCATTGACCATGTCATTGTACACCTTTTTGGACATTCTTACTGGCATATTTCTGATAACCAGCTCATTCATCCTTTGAGATTTTCATAATCTTCCTAAAAATGTAACATAACAATAAAATATTTAATTTTTATATTGATATATGAAAAGTAAATGTAACAAAAGTGATATTTATAAATAATTCTAGACAAACATTTAAAGGAATATTACTTTTTCATTTCTTCTTTTTTGTTGTTGTACGTTTTTTCTATTAAAAGTCTGACATGTCTCATTGACCACTTCTCTGGAAACTCTTCCTGTAGTTTAGATAAAGTTTGGTTCTTGGAATCATTGGATTGGTTTTTGTATTGTAAGTGAAAAGAACGTCTATACATTCGTTCCACTAGATCCCTCAAACTTTTATAAAATCTTTTCCCCCTTTCATTAATCTCCAGCACCACTCCAGATGAGGTAAGGAGCAATTCATTTTCATTTGTATGTTCTATTTATTTTTCTTTTCTTAGACCAACATTCCTTTTCTGAGTTGTTGGTCCCTGTAGAACATTAAACATATGTGAATTAATAGATTGTTTGACACATGTTATCTAATAATTTGAAGTATATTATTAATGAAAATTAAAGAAAGAAACTCATATTGGATCGATAGTATTTTTCATTCACCTGATTCATCCTTTTGCAATTTTTCCATCAATTTTTTAAGCTCTTCTAGTCCTAGATCAGAAATAACCTTATCGAGCTTCATCATTTTGTGGCTCTGCATGATAAAAAGTAAACAATACATATTAGTTAAACATGCATATAATTAAAAAATAATAACTTTTGTAAATAATTTATAAAGAACTTGCCTTTTTTTCTTTTCATGATGTGTTATCAGTATTTTTGTTACTTGATCTCTTGTCAATCATTTCTTTATCAATATGAAACCTGTACCATATCATTCATTAATATGTTTATAAATAAATTGTTAAATTTTCAGGTAAAAAATAAATCTTAAGAAACTGGCGCGCCTTTCATGCTATATGCACCAAAGTCGGTGCACGAGGGTATTATAAACGCATCGCACAAATAGTATAATAGACCATACAGTGCGTGGGGGTATTATAAATGCACTGCACAAAAGTGTAATAGACTGTACAGTGCTATCCTCATAACATAGCGCACTGGTGCACTATTTTAGATATGGCAGACTGATTTAAAAAAAATTGTTTTTAAATTTTTTATTACACAGTACTTGCATGGTACGATGTATATAGCGCACCGGTTTGGTCAATTACGTAGTACACACCAATAAAAAAAAATCCATTTTTTTCAAAAATTCACGCAAGGGGCAACATGGATTGGGATCTGACCATGCAAGTCATCCCGTGGGTTGGATGTCAATCTAAAATGAAAAACCCTAATTCTGATATGATAGAAACAGGGAGAAGAAAGGGAAGAAACAAAAAAAAAATGAAGCGTTTAGGGTAAAAATGGATAAAACTGTAGAAAAAGTAAAAAAACTGCAGGAAAAGTAAAAAAAAAAAAAAAATTAATCACGAGATCATTTGAAATTCTATGCTACAGGGTTTGAATCTCCAGAGGTTTGGATTCTGATTGTTTGAATATTTCTGTTCAAATGTATTCTGCTGCTCCACAGTGCTCTCATGCTCTCTTGCTACAGGTATGTCTCCTGCAAATCTATGGCTAAAATTTTTAGAAAAAATAGTTAAATAATGAAAAGTGTTTAATATTTCTAGAATTTTTTTTCTGAAATTAGATTTTCGAAAATATTTTGCCGCCCATTTTTCAATTTGCTGCTTTTTTTTTTCACTTAAAGAAAATAGAGGTGCACTTTTTACTTGTGTTTATTCGTCACTGGTGCGTCACTTAATAGCATCGCATTGGTGCGTCCATTGGTAACACAACACTGGTGCATAGTAACTAGAATGCACCAATGCGGTTATGTGTACATTAGCACCGATTTGCTGTTGAGGCACAAAAATTACTTTTACGTGTGTACACTAAAACTAGACATGTTGGAAATGTACATTTTGCTGTGAAAATATTTGGGCCATTTATTTTCAAAACTACACCTCTTATTCTTTCAGAAAAAGAAACATGAACCTTCCCATATCCTACAACAAGAAAAGGTTCCCCATGATCTGCTTGTTGACCCACGATTTTCTTGCTCACTTGTAATTCCCTCCTCCATCTTGGCATCGAATTTCCTCTTTTCTCCTTTATTATTTCTATCTTGATCTTAAGAAAATTTATACAATCTATGTTTTACGAGAAACTGAACTTGATTGTTCTGGGAGCAATGACAACAAGTCCTTCATTTTGCATTTGTTAGCAGAAGAAGACCGATTTTTGACTAGACAATGCAGTTATTACATGTGAAGGCAATGGTTTCCTGTAGAAAATGAGTATAGGGTTTAGCAGAGGAAATACATTGCAAAATGGGATATTACATTAGCTTTTCCAATGGGAAACCGATTTTCAGGTGGAAATATGGTAGCTGCAAGTATCTATGCTTTTGTTCCCATAGAAATGGTCACTAGATTTTCATTTATAATACAAGCATACTTTTTAGTGGTTTGATCCATAGAGAGCATCATTTTCAATAACAAATGGAACCAGGGAATCCTTAAGTGTATCCCGTTTGCATTTTGTTTGGCATTTCATTCTTTGATAAGTGCTAATTCACCTATACTTTCAAAAAATTGGATTTTTAGGTACCTTCCATGTGATATTCCTCGTTATCCACAAGACCACATCTCAGACAAGTTAGTGAATCCATTCAGGTTCTATTGAAAGCTGAAGATGTAATTTTATGCAATGTAAGCTTTGCCTGTAAAAGTTTATGTAATCCAACTACAGCTCGAAAAATACTCCCAGCTACTTTTAAATGCATTCTCAAGAACATTTCCCTTCATGGTACCTACCAGCCCGATCAACAACGTCAATTGATATTTCTCTGCTATCCTTAAGGGAATGAGAATTCTTCCCTTCATGGCGCCTCTTGGTTTTATTGACTACCTCAATTGATCTTTCTCTACTATCCAATATATCCTTTTCATTATTGTAAGAATGACAATCGTTACCTTCATGTGATCTCTTAGCCCATTCAAGAGACTCAATTGATCTCTCTCTAACATCCCTTAGCGAATAGGACACCTTGCTTTCCAAGGACCGTTTCACCTTGCCAGTCACCAAAGTGTCGACAATTATTTCTCTGCCATCAACTCGGCTCTCACTTTCTCCATCATGGGACCTCTTAACCCTATCATCGGCCTCAACCGAATGCTCTCTGTTGGTCTCAACCGAGATTTCTCGACCGCCCTTCTCAAATTTTTTATAAATATTTTCTCCTTTTGTACTGTGTTGAGATCTGTAGTAGTTGGTATCCCTGTAAGCATCTTTGTCTGTCTTTATGTCTTTTCAAACCCTCATATCCTCAGAAAAATTCTTACGAGTGATTCGAACCCTCTGCTACTCCAATACTTCACTTTACATAATAACACTGTTCCGATGTGTGGGGTTTTATAGGCCCACAGGTGTAGTTTCGTAAGATCGAGGTTAATGTTTCAGCACGATGTTTTATGACGCACTGGTTTGGAAGAGTTGTGAAGCACTAGTGGGTGTTATGATGATAAGAGCACTGGACGAAAAACCAAGAATCTCCGCTAGAAATGGCGTACTGTATAAAGTTATTTTTTTGGGTATGTAATATCATAATAAAATAATGGTAATTATAGAGTACATGAATTTATTTGCATTATTTTATAAACTTTATTATGTTGCAAAAAATCATATTATTCTAGATTTACTATTTTATAATTATTTACAAATTTACAAATTTAAATTTTTTAATAAAATCATTCACATTAATACAGTTAAAATTTTCACATTAATAATGATGTAGGAGCATCCGGTTCAACAATTTCATTGTAATTTAATAGATATAGGGGGTCTTCTATTTTATGAAACTACAATGATTTGTTTCGAGTTGAGTGATTTTAATATTTTTAAAAAGGATTAATTAAATATTGCGAGGATTTTTGTAAATTTTCTCGAAAGAGAATATGAGAGATTGAGAATTAATTTTAAATCCTAAATAAGAATTGGCTTCATGAATCTGGGTATTTATGAGAATCCTTAGGGATAATAGAGGATATTTAGGATTTAGTTGAGAATATAGTGGTTCTAAACCAAAATTGGTTTTAGAATCCAATTGTATAAATTGTAAGCCTCAAGGAGGGAGAGAGATTTAGGATAGACAGATAAGAGTTTGGATTGAAAGCCTTCGAGCTATAGGAAGAAAATTCCACTGATATAGAAGATCAGGCTAGAGGAAGAAATTTCCTATGTAAATATTGAGTTTAATACAAAGAACTCAATTTCTAAGTTTGTGTCTCATTTCTGAGTCTATATCGTGTACATTGAATGATTGATTTGTGTGTGAATCAAAGGTTTGCATAGTATATATGTGTGCAGGTGAGATTGGTAGAATCGAATGAATTTCAATCATTATTTATGCAAGCTGCAGTTTCTATGATTTCAGGAAACTGTGAGGTTTGAGGGCCGAATATTCAGTTATTGAATTCTGTGTGATTTTTGTATATCGAATAATTAGCATCGATAACGGAATGGATCGATGCCACTGAAAAAAATTTAATTTGACCTTAAAAATTGAGATCCAAATCTTCTTGGATGCGTTTCACTATGGGTTTACATTTTATAATGCATTGTGAAGAAGATCTTACACATTTCTTTGTGTATAGAATGCTGTGTATAAAATGGCTAAATGAGTAAAGGATGAATAATGATGAAATCCGTAGCTTGATATCATATTGGGGTTTGATATATCAGTGTTTTATGGCTACCAATTTGGGCTTTACTACATTTTCAACCGGTCGTCTGATTCGCACAGTGTAGGGGGTTCCTGATCGAATTGAGTAACAGGAACTTGGATGGGAAGAATGAAATCATGGGTTCAAATATCTGAGGAGAAACAGAGGAATTGAATCTATGTTTGTCGTGAACGCATTTTATTCTCACTACGGAATTTTATTTTCTATAAAGGAACCGTGAGAGAAGGCGTAATGAAATGGTGGACGGGTTTTGAAAACTAGTAAATAGTTTTTGCGTGGTTAAAAAATGGTAAATGATATTGAAGGAATTTGCATGATAAACCTTCAGTAGTGACATGTAGCATATCAAAACCACTCATTTCGCATAGGTTTAAAACCATTAAACATCGTGCATATTGAAATGCGATATCTGTTGGATTATAAGCATTTCATTTTGGGGTTGTGACTACCGTTAGATGAAGGAAGCAGATAGATCGATGGAAAAAAGGTGAGTTTGGTATGCTGTGGGCCAAATATATTAATGTATGTTGGCATTTTGGTATTTTTAACCCAAAGTCGAAACCTAGATAAATATTTCTGTTGGAGATATGTTATATGGGTTTATAACTATAGTCTAATGAAGTAATGTTTGTGCATAAAAAGAGAAGGTTGAAATGTTTAAAGAAACATGGAATTTCACCATATTAAAGCATATTTAAATCTTGGAACATGTATTTTTATAGATGTGTGGGTTTTACGCAGCTAAGGCTGCGTCAAGTGGTATATGAGATGGAAAAGCTCTTTTGAAGGTTAAAATATTTCTTTTAAATTATACAGAATGCATGTGTGATGGAAAAAATAAGAGGAGATCAGATTTTGAATCTAATAAGCATAAAATATACAGAGTTGATGTGTAACAGCCATTTGCAGAAATACATGAGAAAAATACATTCAAAGTACTAGCAACGGAAGAACAAGGTCATGCACAGATCTTGAAGGTGAGATAATATGTTTTAATTTAATCCGGTTTGAATATTGTGATTGTAGAATTTTGGTTGGAGACAAGACAAAGACAAAGGTTTTGGTGATGATGGCAATGAACCTATCTAATTAGAGATTGGAATAAATAAGGAAGGTGACTAAGTGCAGTGGCTAAAGGAACAACAGGTTCAAGAGTGAACCAAAAGAAAACCTAGAAGAGGTCAAGCTCAAAAAGGAAGCCTGATAAGGTATTGAGTAGCAAAAGGAGATTGCTACAAGAGAAGGCTATGTTTCAGATCGCCAATTGAGCATTGATGAGATCATAAGGAATAATTCCACAAAGATAATATAAGTGATGAGGATCAAGAGAGAGATATTACAGTGATGAAAGTACCACTGGAGGTACTACAGGGATGCCTACAAGAAACAGTGAATGAATGCCGAAGGCATGGATGGAGAATGAATAAATGGGTTATATGGAACCTATTGAAAAAGAAATGGAATGATAAGATGATAAAAAATCTCAGAGAACTTGAAGAGATATATATTTCTTTGTTAGAAAAAGAAAGACTTAAAGGAATTGAGTCACAACAAATAGGATTTGTTGGAAACCAGAAAGTACATTGTGGAAGAGTGGTGCTTGAAGAAGCAAACGAGACTGAAAGGCCTTGTGTTTTTAAAACAAATTATTTGTTTATGGTTGAAGGTACATCACAGGATGATGAACAAATTTTCAAGTTTGTTAAGGAGAATGAGCTGAATCTGAAATCTGTTCAGATTAATGCTGAGATAGCAAGATCTCAGAAAGAAAAGGAGACAGAGTGGTCACATGGAAATAAGCAGAAGAGTATTGAAACAAAGGAAGAAGGACCATCTGATCATAGTTCAACAACAAGTAAAGATATGGAAAGCTATCTAAAGTTTCCAAATTCGACTATAATTGAAATTGTTGAGTAATATATAAAGTTAGATCTTCAAAGAAGAGAGTTGGAAAAGTAGAGGATCTATACTCAGGATAACTTGCTCAAAAAGAAAGATAAAGAAATTGTCATGAATGATAGTCAATAAATAGAGGATAGGGATGTAAGAATGATTAAGAAAAGCACAGGAGTTCATTATGGTGAACAAGAGCATAGAGACATTCTTGAAACAGATGATAAGAAGGAGAGACTAGCTGACAGTGTCATGGAGAATTTAAATCAGCATACTCATGTGCTGACAAGGAAGTTAAATGAAAACTCAAAGCAGCATACTGAGATATTGTCAGAGGAGGAAGATACATTGAAACCTTGTATTTCTAATAATGATAATTCATGTGTTAATTATGTAGGCAAATAAGGACATAAAATCCAAAATGTTAGAGAATTTAATGAAAAGGAAACTACGTTAGCTGAAAACATAGTGAAGAATCATCATTCTATCATGGTGATTGGCACAATGGAGATAACATTAGAAGCTGGAAAGAAAGACAGTGAAGGTTTTCTAAGTCCTGAAAGAGACTTAGAACTGCAAGAAGAAGATTTGGTGATTGGATCATCAAATGAGACCATTGGGTATTGGGATTTTGAAATTTATAATTTGACTATGTTTACAGGTGTTGCAGAAGACAATCCATCTCTTGGAGTTGTCTTGAATGAAGATAAATTGTTGCAGCAGAAGGAACCCATAGATTCCTTACTTAATAAGGAGAGAAACTACAAGGAAGGTGAGACAGTCATGTCTCATATAAAGGAACTTGCTATTGCTGAAGACAAGGAGGAATTGGCTTATCTGATAGGCCAAGAAAAGATTATAGGAAAAACTCTTAAAACTGCCACAGTGGTGGAGAATCAGAATTCTATTCTGATAGAGGATGAAGATACAGTGTTTGAAAAATTTGAATTGATTGCTAGAATAAATGAAGGAGGAAAATGACAATCACTGAAGGTTGTCAAGGAAGAAGAAGAATGCTATGCTGAAACTAAATTCCAGCATATTGATGATGTGTTTGAAATGAAACAAGTATAAAGGGAATGGTTGAAATGCTTGTTGGAAACAATTGTGGAAGAGAAAATAATTGCAAATAATAAAGTGGAAATGTCTGAAATTATGGAAGAGGCGGGATTAGATACTAGTTTTCAAAAATTGATTATAATTACTAGTATACAAAGAAGAATGAATGAGTATGTTATTGTGGTTAAAGAATCAAAAGTTAAAATTTTATTTTTTGAAAACAAATTTTCAAGTAATGAGCAGAAGAAGGATGTTGCAGAGGGAGATATCTTAAGAGATATTCAGGAAATCTGGGAGGTAGCAGTGTCCAAAGCAATAGTATTTGGAGTAGTATCATCAATAGTATTTAGAGCAATATCTACAATGATATTTGTAGCAGAAATTGGAAGTAGTAAAAATTGGCAGAGTGGTTACCAGATAGAAGATAACCTGGACATAGAGATTGAAAGCATAAGAAGGTTGATGATGAAGGTGTCTCAAAAGAAGACAGCAGCAAAGAAGCAAAGCAAAAAAAACAAAGAAAAGAGAATAATAGGATGTGAAAGAAAAACTAGTGGAAAATTATAGCATAAGGAATGGAGAACTGGAGAACAACAACAAATAATAGTCGAGGATAGACTAGAAAACAAACTATTGGATCCAAGAGGCCAAAGGTTGGAAGCCGTGATCAGGAGATCATGATTAATTTCTACT
The DNA here is from genome assembly GCA_034641835.2 of Pinus albicaulis. Taxonomy (NCBI): domain Eukaryota; kingdom Viridiplantae; phylum Streptophyta; class Pinopsida; order Pinales; family Pinaceae; genus Pinus; species Pinus albicaulis. The sequence continues at coordinate 1,768,721,245 of CM076580.1, read as the reverse complement.
TCGGGAGTCTGATGCAGGAGCATCCGGTTCAGCAATTTCATTGTAATTTAATAGATATAGGGGGTGTTTGTATTTTTATAAAATTGGAATGATTTGTTTGGAGTTGAGTGATTTTAATATTTTTAAATAGGATTAATTAAATATTGAGAGGATTTTTGTAAATTTTCTCGAAAGAGAATATGAGAGATTGAGAATTGATTGTAAATCCTAAATAAGAATTGGTTTCATTAATCTGGGGATTTATGAGAATCCTTAGGGATAATAGAGGATATTTAGGATTTAATTGAGAATATAGTGGATCTAATCCAAATTTGGTTTTAGAATCCAATTGAATAAATTGTAAGCCTCAAGGGCATTAGAGGGAGAGAGATTTAGGACAAACAGATAAGAGTTTGGATTGAAAGCCTTCGGCCTATAGGAAGAAAAGGCCACTGATACAGAATATTAGGCACCAGGAAGAAATTTCCTATGTAAATATTGAGTTTAATATAGAGAACTCAATTTCTGAGTTTGTGTCTCATTTCTAAGTTTATATTGTGTACATTGAATGATTGATTTGTGTGTGAATCAGAGGTTTGCATAGTATATATGTGTGTAGGTGAAATTGGTAGAATCGAATGAATTTCAATCATTATTTATGCAAGCTATAATTTCTATGATTTCATGAAACTGTGAGGTTTGAGGGAAAAATATTTAGTTGTTGAATTCTGTGGGATTTGCGTATATCGAAGAATTAGCATCGATCACAGAATGGATCGATGCCACTAGAAAAAAAATAATTTGACCTTACAAATTGAGATCCAAATCTGCTTGGATGCATTTCACTATGGGTTGACATTTTATAATGCATTGTGAAGAAGATCTTACACATTCCGTTGTGTATAGAATGCTATGTATAAAATGGTGAAATGAGTAAAGGATGAAGAATGCAGAAATCCACAGCTTGATATCATATTGGGGTTTGATATATCCGTATTTTATGGCTACCCATTTTGGCTTTACTGCATTTGCAACTGATCATCCAATTCACACAGTGTAGAGGGTTCCTGATTGAATTGAGTAACAGGAACTGGGATGGGTAGAATGAAATCATGGGTTTAAATCTCTGAGGAGAAAGAGAGGAATTGAATCTCTGTTTGCCGTGAACGAATTTTATGTTCACTATGGAATTTGATTTTCTGTAAAGGAACCATGAGAGAAGGCGAAATGAAATCGTGGATTAGTTTTGAAAACCAGTAAATAGTTTTCGCGTGGTTATAAAATGGTAAATGGTATTGAAGGAATTTGCGTGATAAACCTCCAGGAGTGACATGTAGCATATAAAAACCACTCATTTTGCATAGGTTTAAAACCATTAAACATCGTGCAGATTAAAATGTCATATCCATTGGATTATACACATTTTATTTTGGGGTTGAGACTGTCGTTGGATGAAGGAAGAGGATAGATCGATGGAAAAAAGGTGAGTTGGGTATGCTGTGGGCTGAATATATTAATGTATGTTGGAATTTTGGTATTTTTAACCAAAGTCGAAACCTGGACAATTATTTCTGTTGGAGATATGTTATATGGGTTTATGATTATAGTCTAATGAAGTAATGTTTCTGCATAAAACGAAAATGTTGAAATGTTTAAAGAAACATGGACTTTCACCATGTTAAAACAAATTTAAATCTTGGAACATGTATTTTTATGTATGTGTGGGTTTTACGCAGCTAAGGATGCATCAAATACAATTAAAATTTTACAAATATTTTACATACAATTAGAATTCAAATTAGAATTAGAATTAGAATTACACTTAGAATTACAATTACAATTTTACAATTTCACATACAATTACGATTAGAATTAGAATTAAAATTTTAATTTTACATACAATTACAATTACAATTAAAATTTTACAATTACAATCATTTCACAGTAATACAATTAAAATTTTACAAATATTTTACATACAATTAGAATTAGAATTAGGATTACATTTACAATTACAATTACAATTTTACAAATATTTTACATACAATTACAATTAATATTACAATTACAAATACAATTACAATTTTAGAATTTTACATACAATTATAATTTTACAATTTGGCATATATACAATTACAATCAAAATTACAATTACAATCATTGCACAATAAATTAAATATTACAATTACAATTACAATTTAATTTTTTATTACAATCACGGCATAATATTTAATAAATATCATGGTCATTTAATATTTAATTAATTAATAAACATCATGATCATGATAACCATCATACAAACATCATATTCGACTAAAAAATACATTCAAATTCGCTAACATCATCTTGATCATGATCATCTAACAAAACACAATTAGCATTATATAACATCATCACAACACAAACATTAAATATACATCTCATGTCAAATAACTCATGCTATCACATACACATCTATCTGCAAGATGCACATTAAATTAACACATATAACATAACCTAACAATATACACATAATGATGATCACCAACACGTAACATAAGTACAACTGCAACATGAACATAAAATACATGGACTATATATATATATATATATATAACTGAATAATGTTAAAAATATACAACTATAATATAAATGTCATGGATCAGCTGGTGGTACAACATCAATAGTAGTACTAGTCGAGACCTGCTTAGTCAATGGTGCAGCCTCGACGGTCGATGGTACAGCCTTCTCATGATCATGAGTACTGATGGATGCTGCAAGCTGCTGTCTGGACGTGGCCGATGGTACAGCCTCATCAAGATGATGACTGCTGCTAGATTCTAGTGGAGGCTCTCATCTAGAGCAACGCGAGCTTAACGATCATGAGATAATGAGTCGCTGCTCGCTGACTGTCGATCACGTGTTGCATCTCAACCATGCCTATAACATGCAACGGTCCTCCTCAGCCATATAACTAAGGTCGTAGCTCCTACGACATGTCGCATCAGGCTATACATGTCATGTTGCATGCCTCTCCAAATCTATAATAGCCTACCATCGGCTTGCATGTCTCTGTAATGAGTGGGCGTGGTGCCCGCCTCAACCATCAATGCAATGAGTTGGTTGCTATTGGCTTGAGGGGTCCTGACCCAGGTTTGGAGGTTAAGGTTTGCTAACAAACCCATATACTACTGGCCCTTTCAGTAGTGACCTTCTTGTGCAAGCCAAAGTCTCACTCGAAGCAGTATGGGAGGGTGCTGGAACCAAGTTTCTGCACCCTAGGAGAGGGTAGGTAAGTCAAGCAGAGTTGCGTTTGACTTCAAAATTACCAGATCATATATCACAGAGCCATTATGTATAGATTCCGTCGCATCCACGTGCGCAATACCAATTATAGTCATAGTAAATAACAAAGCATAAATTCATAGAAGAATAATGCAACAACTATATATAGAAAGCATAATAGACAGATCCAGATCAGGTGTCAATGCAGTATCAGTAGATAACATAGTTATTTCCACAAATTATGCATAACATAACAAATAGTCTAGATTCACATTAACAGATTCAGATAATTCAACAACCTTTCGCTTTCATTAATCCTTCAGATCCTTTTACAATACCAAAAACCCAACCTGCGCACATAGCAGCAAGGTCCGCACACAGCAGGATAGATGATATTTGTGCACACAGCCAGCAGGAGTCCTTTCCCCAATAACCGGACATATCTACTAACTTGTAATTCGCACCAATTTTAATACATATCTCCCTATTGACTCAAAATGTCCTTCTATTTTTATCGATATAGCTTAATCTTTCCTGTGGACTCTAGGTCTACCCTTTGACCCATTATAATGCTTTCGGGGCTTTGACCGACCCCAAAACCCTCGCGCTAGACTAAAATATGCCAAAAATATACAAAAATTCTCAAAATTGTCCCAATTCGCAGCCTTTGGAGGACCCTGTTCCAATAGTCCCCCAACACAATCTTGTGAATCCTCCTGAGTCACTGTGGTGGTGGAGTTTCTACCTGCATACATAGTGCATTGATAGCTGCGACCAATAGAGGAAACACTTCTTGACTCTGAGTAGTAGTGCTCTGTGCAATATCTATGAGCTTCTGTGATGCCGATCCTTCTGTCATAGCAGTGACACTCTCCAGTGTCTAGTTTAGTTTCTTAACAACAACATCCACATCCTGTGAGAGCTGGAGAGCTGCGGTAGCCCAAGGCTTCAAGCGTTCTCCGATGACGTGCTTCTTATGGAGGAGCTCCTCGATCTCATATTGGAGAGTGTTGCTGGTCCTCAATTGTGCGAAACGCTGTGTAGGAACCAAGGTGGGTAATGTTGCCTTGATCTACTCGAAAGCTTCCTCCTTCTACCACAATTCCTAATTTACTTTCCCGAGGATCGAATCGCGCTAGACCTTGGTCCATAACTACATGGTTGTATCTAGTAACTGGGTGCCCTGAGAAGTCTGTCCTGTAATGGTATCTGTAGCCGCGGTCACCAGTGCAGCATGCTGGGTTCGTACCTCTGGGGGTGTTTTGCGCTGCAATTCGGCATGTAAGTCTGTGATTTACTGCTCCATCTATGTCTTAATGACCTGCATTTCCATCTTAGAAGCCTTCAACCCTGCGACCAATCCTTCAACCTAGCCTATGGGGTGGTTGCGGCAAAGATATCTTCTGTAACCTCTGTGTAGAGCTAGTGGATCAAGGTTTTCAGCTCTGCTTGTTGCGCGACAGCGAGGAGCACTTCCTCGTTCTTCTGTGCGATAGTCTACTCGGCCACACCGCATTTTTGGTGTACTTGCTGGTCCCGATGGTGAATCTCCTAAAACAAAGCAGCATGGAGACCCTGCAATGCTTCGTGGGGCAGCTAGGCTAGATTCAACTGCACCCCTGCACCTGCTTCGAGTTGTATTCCCTAGTCTGGCGAACTGATCACAAGGGTGGCGCCAGGTAAGGAACAGAGACAGTTTTCCTCCATAACCAACATTGTACTGCTAGATGCCAAGGGAATCCGTCTGTGAACCACGCTGGTCTGTAGCGTGTCCGTCTTTAACTGTAGGGTGTGAAGTTTTGCCTCAATGGTGTTGATCGCAACCTTCTGTTGTTCCTCTCAAGGTACCCATTTTTCTTTTTTGGTCAGTGTGACTGCATCTGCAATTTGTTTGAGATATCCCTTAGTTAATGTAACCGACTCATCTCGTTCCTTCCGCTAGGCACACTGCTTCTTTCTGGGCCCCTTGGCAGGCTCACCTGTTCACTTTGTACCTCCAATATTTACTTCCTCTGTGCCCAGATATGGTTTCGAATCGACCTAGGTTTTAGCCTCGGTGTTTTTCGTGGTGGTCTGCTTTGGTTGCGTCTCCTTTTTCGTGGCTGCGCTTGAGTCTGTCTCGGTGCCTCCAGTCTCGTTGATGACAATAGGTGGGAGTACCTACATTGTACTAGTACTTGTAGTGCCCTTTCCATTGGATTTGAAGCCTGTATTATAGGTAGGAGGCCATAGTGCAATCACATTTTCAATTTCCTCATCTTCTACCATATAAGGAAGTGATTTCCATGTTTTATCCTTGTGGCCGTAGATCTGGATGTTGTGCATGGTAACTTGGAATGCTGCAATACTTTTGTATTTTTCATATACTGTGGGGGATAGCCGAGGTCCAGAATTGATGGTTGTGGCCATGCTACTTTGGAAGAGGACCTAGAAGACTTGGTTATCCTCTATGCGTTGCACATCCTTGGAATCGCACCAATGGGCATATCAATCCCCTTTGCACATATCTGGGGTGAGCTTGGGGTGGACCGATTTCACAGGGGTCTCCTAGGCAACTAGGGCTATAAGGAATAATATTCAAGCATAGAAAAAGGCTTTTCCCTCCTCCCGATATTCGCGGAGATTGGTCAGTAACTCATCGCATAACTATTGGGCCCAATTGAGGCAAACCCCCTTCACACACTGACAGGCTAGCCAAATGACATAAGCAGGGGTGGTGGCAACCTGGAACTTTCACATTAGCTTGTAGGCTAATAATATTGTACCCATCTATGTAGCAGGGTCGCTAATAGAGTTGATGACAAATCCCTACATATTCCTTTCCACATGATAGGTCTTCTGCACATATTCAATGGTGTCCCCCTCATATTTATTTCCCACATGCTCTAAAGGGTGCACCCCATCCATGGGGAGGCCCATAATTCTGTGAACCAACGCAACATCTATGGGAACTCTATCTTGAATCCATAGGCAACCATCGTGAATTCAGGCAAGCAACTGTCGGGCCAACTGATCTGTGATGTCGTAATGGCCAAAGTGGGGCATCAGCAGCAGGTTCAAGAAACCTGATCTGGCTAATCCGCTTGCCCATCACTAAGGAACGATTGTGACCCCATCATCCACATAAATTGTGTTGAAGTACAACACGGGGACCAGCTCAGGGAAGGCTTCGTAATTTTCCAAGTCGTGATCATCGAATTTGACCTCCTGGAGCTTTCCGCAGGGGTCACTCAGGACAGGGACCTCTCTCGAGGTTAGTAGCGTCTGTAGATAGGTAACTAGGCCATTGAGGTTCTCTGGTGTGCATGTCGAGGGCCTGCGCGGGCAGATGAAGGGAGGTAACTAGTTGATCGGATTGGCGAGAAGGGCTTACTCCTACGTAGCCTGAGTCTGAGGCGTTGCTTGCAGGGACTTGGCATGCCTTGGAGAGGTCCTAGGCTTCCCTGTAGCCCATTTCACATCTTTTGGGGCTTCCTTGAGCCCTGTGCCTACTCTTTTCCCTTTCTTGTGACCGACATCGAGGGAACTTCTTGATCCTCGGTCCCAATCTCCATTACTTCCTCAATTTCTGGGGCAGTAGGTGACGAGGGCTCAGCGGGGTTAGTGGTTTTCATCATAGTGCAAAAAATGAATCCTGACTCTGGGTGGCTACTATAAAAAAGGGGAGGTTGGTTAGAAATGAAGGGGACAGTGCAGACCCGAAAAATATTACAGCTCAAGCTCGTTTGAGATAAAGAGGATAGGTACAAGCTATGCAAGTGAGGCAGAACCCTTGTCTGAACTATTCGACCCTTTTTATAGTGCTTGTGAGTGTCCAATGGTAGGGTAAAATTGACTTGGAACTTACCATCAAGTAAACAGTAAAAAATCCCCAAAATCTGCCCCATTAAATGCCAGCGGCCCTCTCCTTTTAACGGTAACTTTACTTTTTACTATATGTGATTGTGCCAATGGCTATTTTTAGCACCTCTTGTGCACTTGGCATACCTTCTACGCTTGGGTTAAACACCTGCGCATCTTCCCCCAACGCAGGCTTAATGCCTAAGTACTTCAAAACCAAAGATATGTTTGCCCAACATGTGTCATCCCAACAGAACCGGGCCTCCTTCATAAGCAAGTCTTTCAAAGGTGCTGTGATCAATGCATACCTCCAAACAAACTTTCTGTAATATCCTATGTGGTCGAGAAGTGAATGCAATTGTCCCCTTGTTGTAGGAGTTTCCGAATATATAATAAATTTGCCTCCTGTATATGCACCCCCAATCTTAGCCAACGTGGGGTGCATCTCAATGCTACCCATTCGCATCCCGAGCGGTCTAGTAGCTATGCGCATCTTGTCCATTTCTGAGTCAAAAAAATCTTGTGGATCATACTTACCTTCTTTTGGGGCTAGGTTTCAGTATTCGACCATGCTAGGTACCTGCGGCTGCGGTTCCCAAGTGGGCACTTCAGGTGCGACATACAGGCGCGATTCACCCCAGGCTATAGTGTCAATGTCCTGGAGAGATGCGTCAAGCACCTCTATCCCACCTACTAACCCAAATGTTCCCAGAAATTCATCCCTCAAAGTCTCCCAGTGGCAGGTGCATTGATTGAGCTCTGCATCTAAGCACCATGCAGTGGGGAGTGGTCTCGGGGCATGAATAAGAAAATGAACGCACTCTCAAGAAGTTTTGTCACACCAGTGTTCTATCCAAGTGAATAGATATTCACATGGGTCTTCCAGCTCAAGGAATGTTTTGATTCGTACGTCATCTGGGGCCTCAAATCCTAGAATCATCATATCCCAACACTCCCGCCAATCCTATAATGCCTCCTCATGTGTCTCCCACCATCGTGCAGCTGATCCATGCATGGCTAGCTTACAGGCCCATAACCTTGATTCTTTGGGAACCTCAGCTTCAAATACTAGAAATAAGTCCCTAACGTTACCAAATCCATAAAATTAAGGTAGATCTCTTACCTCTGAGGAGATGCAGTGGAATTCCTTTGTGATCTGAAGACATCACAGCGTAGAGACATTGTGTAACCAGTTTTTCCAATTCTCTATCTCCCCATCAGAGTCGGAGAAACATTAACTGTCCTTTTCCCAGTAGAGTACTCCCTCCACCGTGGGGTTGATCTAATCTCCATCTCACGCAGTCAACTTATATATGTGATCCACATCCTCCTCGTCGCACACCGGTTCTGTGTATTGTTCATCCTATACAAGATCTAATGGTACTATTACCCTTGTGCCATTATTTTCGAATACCATGATTCTCTTATTTAGTTTAATGATACCTCCCATATCGATGGCCCAATCCAAGCCGAGGAGTGCAAGGTAGGGATCTGCATCTTCTACAATCTGAATAACTTCAAAATCAGCCCGGACCTTGACCCTTGCAATATCCACCATGATCTTTGATAGTCTCCCTAAGGGTATGATCTTCTATTGATTGGCCATATGCAGCTGGATAGTGGACCACTCCAACTTAGGTTCCCCCATTCGTTGCCAAGTTTGTTTAGGTAATACATTCGCATCTGACCCTAGGTCCAAAATAACCTGATCCATCTCGTAATCATCGATCTGCGCAGTCAACCACATCTCCTTACCAGTGCATTTCTTATATCGATAGAGTTTATGTATGTCCTTGAATTTTAGAGGGAAGCTAGGTTTTGCTACGCAGCTATCTATTAATGCCTGAAGATTTTTCACAGCCTTTGGGTTGCTCAGCAGCCTCCTACATGAATATAGAGAGGGTTTGACTTCCTCATCTACCTTGAGGTCTTCAAGCGTCTTCGAAGTAGATGCCTCTACCTCAACAAATTCTTTGCGAACTGTGAAAAATTTTTCTTTCTCCTTCCTTAGATCCAAACCTTCCTGTTTGATAACTGCTTGTCGGATCAGAGGCTCGGTCACAGTCTTCTCCTCATGCCCCCTGGTGGTCATCCCACTACGTGTTGCAACATTCACGCTTAAATCTTTGTCTCGTAGTCCAGACTTAACCCTTTGTACGTTCTGTGTAGTTGTCTGTTACTTCTCCTGCATCTTTTCTATCAAGATGGGGTAGTCTTCAATCGCATGGTCCAGCTGTCTGCAATACCAACAAGATTGCCTTGTGGGTTTTGGACATTCCTTGGTGAAGTGTCCTACTTCTCCACAGTTATAACACATTATTTTCCCTCGTCCCTGACCTACGCTTCCACCTCTTCCACCTCCCTTGCACCTGGCTGGGGAGCCACCTACGCTCGAGAGGGATCTTGGCAAGGATGGATCCGACTGTAACCTATAGAGGTTCCCTCGATCGATCATCAAATCATACGTCCAGCAGTTCTTCTCATCATGTCGTACTGACCTACAGAACCTGCACCACTGTTGTTTTACTTCTAGGACATACGTAGTAAGGCGAGGCCAATGTTTTGTATCATGCAGCCCTGCAATGCAAAAATCCTCGCACCACAGCACCGACCCACTTGATCCTGCAACTTCCCTAGTGCACAACGGACTAGGTCCCCCGGCCTACATGTAGTCTACTAGCAGAGGGCAGTTATCCTTTTGGTGACCATTCATGCTGCATCATACGCACCATCTTTCAGGGCTAGCCTCTACTCCTCGCTCCTTTCGCAGATTATGGATCTCCATGTGCATCACCTCCAGTCGCCCCTGGATCTACTAGACACCCAGCTGAGTATCATCTTTGGGCACAGCTTCCAACTTCATACCAACTTCTAGGGCTTTTCCTGCGATTCGAAAGTTTGGTGACCCATCAGTATGCGTATGTGAGGCAGCAACATAGCAATGAACCATTTCGTGTGTTTTCTGTCATCATAATCAAATCCTCCTTCTATGATCACCTTCTTTAATCGTTGATCGGCCTCCCACACCAACTCGGAAGGTCCTTACCTGAAATCCTTTAGATCAACCACTATTTGAGAGTAGAACATAGGCTTCTTGAATTTTTGCTTCAAGGCGTTCTTAATCTCTTCAATGGTTGTGTTTGCATGCTGGCCGATGTACCCGATGTACCAGTCCAAAGCTCTCCCTTCGAAGGCAAGGGATAGATGCGCCCTTTTCACCGCATCATTAGCTACATTCTGCATAGTCCATACTGATTATGCGACAAACCAGAACTGATCCATATCTTCATCTCCCACACCCTTAAAGGTAGGAAACTTCATGTGTGTAGCCATATCATCTTCCGGTGGTGGTGGAGGTGTAGGTGAATTCTTACCCCTACGCTGGTTTGAAAGTGGTGTCGCTGGTGAACACTACGCAGTGGTTTCCCTTACTAGGATGTAGACAGATCTACCTCCTTCTTGGTTGGTCCGATAGTATTTTCCACTTCGTGTCATACTCCCGTCCAGATAAGAGGTCATTCATTCAGTGTGGCTACACAGAATACGTTTTTCGCACAGTAATATCTTAATTAGCAATGGTAAGGTCTTCAGAAACTTACCCTGGAATCCTTTGAATAATCTTCACGCTGCTTCATAGTATGAGACAAACTGATCGATGGAAAATTTTGTCACGAACCCTCCTAGCACGCTTTCCACCCAATGGTCCACCATAAAAGTGATGGTGTTATCAGTCTTTTCTAGCTACTGGATCAATTCTGGGGTCCACTATGTGACCTACTTGTCCTTCCAACACTTCTGGAATTCGACCAACCTTGCGAGCCACTCCTGGAGCTTGATCGTAATGGTTACAAAGAATATGTCGTAGATCTCCATGAAAATATACATATTTTTCCACTCTTCAGTGGTCAACCTCTTACTACGGTTTAATTTTATTGCGAATTCCTGAACCTATTATTCAAACCATTCATCGATTTCTTTCCTTTCAGGCTTCTAGTATGGCTTTGGCATTACGTGATCCCTCTGTCAAATTCTCCTAGTCCTGGCAATGGAACCATTAGTTGGCTTGAGCGGTCCTGACCCTGGTTCAGAGGTTAAGGTTTGCCAAAAAACCCCTATACTACTGGCCCTTTCGGTAGTGACCTGCTTGCGCAGACCAAAGTCTGACCCAAAGCAGTATGGGAGGGTGCTGGAACCAGGTTTCTACACCCTGGGAGAGGGTAGGTAAGTCAAGCAGAGCTATGTTGGACTTCATAATTACCAGATCGTATATCACAGAGCCTTGATCTATAGATTCCTTCACATCCACGTGCGGAATACTGATTATAATCTCATAAATAATAGAGCATAAATTCATAGAAGAATAACACAAAAGATATATATAGAAATCATAACAGACAGATCTAGATTAGGTGCAAACACAGTATCAGCAGATAACATATTTATTTCCACAGCTTATGCATGACATAACAGATAGTCTAGATTCACATTAACAGATTCAAATAATTCAACAACCTTCCACTTTCATTAATCCTTCAAATTATTTTACAATACCCAGAACCCAACCTACGCACACAACAACAGGGTCTGCACACAGTAGGATAGGGGATCTCCGCGCACATAGCCAGTAGGAGTCCTTTCCCCAATAACCCAACAGATCTACTAACTTGTAATTTGCACCAATCTTAATACATATCTCCCTATTGGCTCAAAATTTCCTTCTATTTATATCGATCTAGCCTAATCTTTCCTATGGTATGAAAACTGTGGTTTGCGGACTAGAAGTCTACCCTTTGACCCATTACAATGCTTTCAAGGCTTTGACCCACCCCAAAACCCCTACGCTAGACTAAAATATGCCAAAAATATACAAAAATACTCAAAATTATCCCAATTCGCAGCCTTTGGAGGACCCTGTTCCAACAGTCGCCCAACTCGATCCTATATCTAGTATCAAGTCGACTGTGCCTAGAAAAATGCAGTATCATCACACCACCAGGAGCAGGTCTCTCTGTAAGACCGACCTCCTGATGATCCTCAGCATCTAGCATGCCTTCATCGTCATCAGAATCCACACCTGGATCATGTGGTGCTACCGACATGTCGTCGCCATGAAAGGAGCCAATGTCCTCAAAATATATATAATTACACAACAATAATTAGACAATTTCATTACACAATTGAATAAAAACAAGTTAAAGAACATGTTAGAATAAATTTAAATAAAAAGTAATATTACCTCTATAATCTGGCAGCTCATCATCTGTGAAGAGGATGTTGGCACATCCTCGCCAATCCAATCTAGCATAAGGACAAGGGACCATAATTAAGGGATGCAGCTTATCAACACTAGCTAGCAACTCCAGTGCATCATGTGATATCCTTGCTGAAAGCATAGTCTCGCCCTTCTTGGGCATCATCTACCCCCACATGTGCATCCGTGCCTCGACCATCAGCCTATGAGGCTGCCGAACAAAAATAGGTCTTGTCTTTGGAAAGCTCTAAAAAATTAAACAAAAAATCTCTGAATAAAAATGAAATTTAACCCTCTCTTGTGCATGAGCACGACATATATCTAGGGCTGTACAAAACCACTGCAAAAAAATGGCAGACCACCTGACAAGTTGTGGCTCCTATACTAAATAATAAACATAATATAGAAGCGAGAAACTAATGTGTTGCTCGTCACTGGTGTTGTGTGAAATGGTCGAAATTAGAAGTGAGAGGCACTGCACCTCCTCACTACCAAATGCACCAATATGTAACCGAACTCCAACGACCTAAAAATATGCAGGAGACAGTATTGATGCTCCAATGTATGTATGGGAGTACACTAACTGACTTCATGCTACACAACCAGCTGGAACCTCTGGTAACAAGGGAAAATCCACCCCTCTCCTCGATGGACCTGTAAGGAAATATATATCCTCCTCAGTGGGTGTGTACCACTAGTTAGGACCAACTTGGAAAGCCTATTGGTGGCCATTCCACCTACGGATAAGATGTCTCAAAAACAAACCATGGGACTTTAGGGAAGTGGCCTCCTCATAGAACTTGCGGAGGCCTACCTACCTTAGGAGCCCCTGGATAGTTTTTGTAATAGGGAGAGGGTACACATCTCTCTCCCTCTCTCGTGCCTCCAACAGGTGAACCATTTCATATTGCTCCACTTTTTGTTGTTTTTGTTCCCCCTCTTCTCTCTGAATGATTGACATACTAAATACATTTTTTTTTATTAAATGAGACATGTATTTAGGAATATACATATATGACTTTTTTGGGAAAAAAAAAGCAAACCAGTCGGTGGGCCACAAAAAACAGTCATGCACCGATCTTGGTGCATCATTTGTTTGTCACGCACCAGGGGCGGTTCCCCAAATGACATTAAATGCACCATATGCGGTGCACCTGAAAATTTACAAAGCACCGTTGACTATGTATGGTGTCAGGAGTGTGGTGCGCGGACTAAAATCTACACCCCGGCACGTATAGTTGTATCAGCGCACCAACTTCCTGACTAATTATATAGTCAACAGTGCGGTCTTTTACCATGACGGACCGTTGACCCCATCAGAATTCCGAATGTGGTGCACTGACAAACACTTGGGCGGATATTTCGGTCAACGTATCACATTTCCGCTATTCCACATGGTCAACAGTGCGGCTGCCTAAAAGACCGCACTGCTCTTTTTTTTTTAAGTTTTAAAATGACGCAGTGCACCTTTCGGTACCACCCCGGAAATGGTGCCAATACTATTAGCACTCGTTGTGGTGCGGCCTATAAATTTTATAGGCAACACCACTTACCAGTGTGAGTCGAATGGCTCATGCGCACCGCGCAACAAAAAAAATAAATCTTTTAAATGGTTAATTTTAAGGTTATTTGAAATTCTAATCTGCTAAAAATATCAAATATGGAAAAACAAGAAAAATACCTGTACATTTCGCCGTCGAGGAGGCATATTGGCTATATAATTTGCAAAAGAAAGATTTCCCACCGTTTTGCAAAATGCAAGTTGGAGATTGGTGGGAAATGCACAGTAGCAATGCGTGCAATGGGTGCAATGGGAGCATCGATGTCAGGGTGGCTCAGACAAGGATAAATTTCACCGGTGCTTGAGAGCTTTGGAGCACTGAGGAAAGTGAAAAATGTTGTTTTTTGGCCGTAATAATTTTCTTATTTAACCTTGTTCTGGTGCGCAGGGTTTTATAGGTGCATCAGTGCTGTGTCTTACAACCGCACCAGGCGGTTTCTATTTTGGCACGACATTTTATGATGCACCGATGTAGTTTTTTAATAACACTCCGAGCAGTTTTTGTTTTGGCATGGTGTTTTATGATGCACCGGTGTGGAATAGTTTTAAAGCACTGGTGCTATACAGTAATATGATGCACCAGGCGGGTGTGTATGAAGGGCATGGTGTCCAGTATGCCAATGTTTTGTGCGCACCGTTGCTTTCTATTGTCGAGCGCACTGATGCGGTTTTCGATGATAAGCGCACCGACTGGAAAACATCTGCAGAACCCTCCGCCCGCCAACATCCTATAGTAACCTCTGCTAGAAATAGATGTATGGGGTATTTTTATAAGGGTTTCCTCAAAAACATTTGCTAGAGGGTCTTTTCATTGTATTCTAATTGACTGCATTAATGTATAGCTAGACAAGGAGTCACCTCTGAAAACTAAGTAGCAAAGATTTTTTAGTCCACCTAATCAGATCAGCAATGAAGATGAAACATAAAATCCTGAAGAGTTGAGAGAAGAGGAAGAAGTACAAGAATAATGCTCTCACATAAAAAATTCCTCAACATAAGTACAAAAGAATTATCTTGTTAACCATGTTTTTGTTGATAAAAACAAGTAGTTCAAACTCAAAGAAGATTACTGAATACCTTCGATCAAGCACACACTATTATGTTGTCCATCATTGAAGCAAAATATTTTTCCTAGGAAATAAAATATGAGCATTAGATAAGAGAATATGAATGTTGAATTGGATGATATTGAGCAAAATAAATCTTGGGAATTGGTTCCAAAACCATTAAATAAAAATGTCACTATCACAAAATGGGTCTTTAGGAATCCATTAAATGAGAAAGTTCAAGTGCTGAGAAGGAAGACTAGATAAGTATGCAAAGGATATGCTAAGTTTGAATTAATTTATTTTGATGAAACATTTTCTCTTGTAGTATCATAAGAGGCAATCACAAAGTTTCCTACTTTTTCCAATCACAAAAAATTTAAATTATTTCAATGGATGTAAAATCATCCTTTTCAAATGGTGGGATTCAAAAATAGGTTTACATAGAACAACATCAAGGTTTTCAATTGTCAAAAAATATGGAGGAGGTATGCAGATTGAAGAAATGTATTGTATGGACATAAACAAGCACCCTCAACATGGAATTTCATATAGGAAAAATACCTATAATGGAAAGGATTCAAAAGAGGAATTTCTAACAATAACCTTCATATCAAATATGAGAATAGTAATATTCTAATTATTGGTATTTATATCGATGATATCATTTTTGGTCGTGATGTATATTTTCTCACACAAAAATTTATAATAGAAATGAAAAATGAGTTTGAGATGGCCATGCCTAGTGTACTCTCATTTTCCTTGGATTGTAGATAAGTCAATAAAAAGAAATGTATATTCATTTCCAAAATAAAGTAGCTCAAATAAATGTTCTAAAATTTTGGGATGGAAGGGTGCTTTCTTGTCTGTACTCCTATGGTCATTGGATGCAAGATCATCAAAGATGTTGGACCACTAGTTATAGATAATAAAAAAACTTATAGATCAATAATTGTCAGTCTTTTGTATCTCGTATCCTAAATATTAGACAACATGAAATATGTCGGTGTAATTGCAAGGTATCAATCATCTAAAAAACAAAGTCATTTTTTAACTACCAAGAGGATTTTCATAATATATTTGAGAGGCACAATGGACTATGGTAGAAAATATCCAAAGGGTCAAAATGTTTCATTCACTACATAAAAATAAGTTGATTTTTCTAGATGTATAAATGAGAGGAAAAGCACAAGAAATAGTTTTTTTTATTTCCTGGAAATTTCTTAGTCGTTTGGTTGTGCAAAAATAAATAATCTATCTCCCTTTCCACTACTGAATAAAAATATATAATAGTTGCAACAAGTTGCAATAAATTTTGTGGATGAGTAACAAATTACAGGAAATGAAGGCAAATTATGATAAACGCATTCCAACCATATGAAATAACATAAGTTCTATCAAGAAATCCAATAATATTCTTGATTAAAAAGAAAAATGTATCCCCATAAAGTACTATTTTCTTAGAGAAAATGTGGTTAAACTAATCATGAATTTGGGTTATGTCTCAACTAAGGAACAAGTTGTTAATATATTCATCAAGCCTATTTCAAAAGAACATTTTGAGTATTTAAGGAAGAAGTTGTGAGTGATGTGCCACTCTTCTCTTCATAAGATTTCTTCATAAGAAAAGAGCAAAGCTGTTGAAATATGTGAAATGATGGATATAATGAATTGAGAAAATACTAAATGTAGGGGTATTACTCCATATCAACATGGGTAGTACAAGTTTAGATGGATTAGAGAGAAAACTCAAGTACAATGACATGGTAATACTATAATAATATGAGTCACAGGGAGAGAATAATGAACAACGAAATTATATCTTTTTAGGGGGATAATTGTTAGAGGAGTACTAAATATCTTTTCCATTAATGTCAAAGTGGGAGAGGATGAAAAGAAGGGAAAATTTGAAGGATGGAATTTTATTTGAAAGTTTAGCAACCTTGGCGAATCTTACTACTCCCTAATATCAAAATTTTAAAATTTTTGATGACAATTTTGTAAAAATGTTTAGATTTCTAATTATTTTATATTATACAATATGTAATAATGTTGATTTTTTAGGTAATTTCTTTTATACTATAAAATTAGAGCGAATTAATTTTTAGAAAAATGGAAATTGGCAAATGTTTTTTTGGAAAAAGCATTGAATATTAGTCGACCTATGAATATTAGCCCCTAACATTTTCCATGGTAAAAATTTATATATATTGAAGATGGAGAATCAAGAAGAGAGGAGAAGGGTGATTAGTTAAGGGAAATTTCTTTAGAGGATTTGTTTTCATCAGCGACCAACAATGTTTGGTGGTGTTTCCATCCATGAAAAAGGGGAAGATTGATGAATAAGGTGGTCTTGATTGAAATTGAAGTCAATTTTATTCATTGATGTCAAAAAGAGATGTTAATTTTAAGGGGGGTTTGTTGATATTTCATGTGTGATACTCATTTTTTCATCTGGTTGTGTAGATTATCTTTAAAGGAAAATTTCCTATAGGTGTTTTTCTCAAAAGCAAGTGAAAAGTCCCTAGTTGTATAACCTTCTGCAAGATATCCCCAAGAGTAGATGGAACCTCTACTAACTCCTTATAAATCAAGAGGAAAGTGAATATGAAGTGAAGGAGTCACACAAGGTTCCAAGACTGATCAAAGTTCATTCCTAAATAATATTAGGTTCTTCAGAATATCTGGCTCTTCAACATATCACTATGCTTTAATATGTATGAAGTTTTTTAGTGTACTGAGGTTATTTTAGAATAATCGTTCCTTATCTCCTTTAGATATGTGCTGATGCGGAAAAAAAGTTTCTAACAAAATCAACTATTTCTATACTTCTTCGCTCTTTGGCCAGTGGACCTAAGCTAACATGGAAATATAGGTAGGATGATAGGTGGTGCATGATGGAAATATATGATGATTTGGAAATTTGAGGTGTGGAGGCATGGTAGGGAAATTTTTACATTTTGTGTGGCCATGTGGTTCAATGGAAAGTGATATGTGGTGATTATTTGGAAGACACATGGAAGAAATCTAATGTATAAGATGATGGTAGTGACATGGAAAAGATTATGTGACAAAATATCCATGTGGAAAGTTCTAGTTAGTTCTCAAAGTTTTAATGTGGTGACCTCAGAACTCGTGCTAAGGACTAGTAAGGAAAATGTGTTCAATGTATTTAAATTTTTGGATAAATTAGAAATAGACAGGAAATCTACACTAAAAATTAGTAGAAGGAAAGAAATATTAGGCCATATGAGCCTATGGGGATCCAAGAGTCCAACAGTTCATTAGTCTACAAGTTTTTTTCTGGACTAGATCGAGATATAATAGAAATGGAGGTTGGGAATATCACATGTGTGAAGTATATGTGACAATGACCAAAGTACTATATTTATATTTAACATACTATAAGGACAATGTTAAGTTATTGGTCATAGGTGCATTTCTAAATCCATCTCACTATCAGGTATTTTGAAAGATGATGGGTGCAAGTAATTCTTCAAAGCTAAAAAATTTTGGATACCCTATTGAGCTCAAATATACAAAGGTAAATTTTTCATAGTGGTCATGATTATTTTTTAAAATCCATCTGACTATCTATTTACCAAGGAATTGGCAGATGCAAGTATTATTTTGAAAGAAAATACAAGTACTAGATTTTAGCACAAAAGACAGGTGGTCAAAGTTATGATCCATTGTTCCGAGTGAAGATCCATCCATCTTGTCTAAAGGTCGAGGAGTATTACATGTCCTTCCTGACCTAGGATCCTTGGTGCAACATTTAATTAATCCTATGGTCCTTACTATTGATCCTATGGACTAGTGATACTCCTTTATAAATGGTAATTTGGATTGCAAAGAATATAAAATATTCACGATGTTCAAAACATCCTAGATCTAGATTTACCATAGTATTTGTAAAATGGTCATATCATATGGTTTCATGAACCGAAATTTGATCCACAAAATAGGTAAGGAGAAAATTCACATCTAGGTCATCCTGATCATACTTCCAGCAAGAAAAAAATAAAAATAATATAAGTTGTTTGTTTTATTGTTGATCTTGGCATAGTTTTTTAATATGATAGAGTATAAATAAACCAAGTATCTTGGTAGTTTGTAGTCTTATTTGGTCAATTCCCATTTCTATTGAAGGAAGTTTCTTTCTATGTTACTATGGTGTGAAGGAAGTGAAGTAAAACTATGAAATGAAGCCTATGGAGCACGTACAATTACATAAGAGTTCAAAGAGTCTCTGTAAAACTATAAGGACTTATAACATGAAGTAGATTATATAATCTTGAGAAGAGTCATGATTGAATAAGAAAAGCTATATAGAAAAAAACACCCATGGAATTGGGTTTGAAATATTTTAGATTAAGCAAGTTAGTGCCTACAAACAAATTTAAGAGGTTGGTGCCTCACGTAGGATGGTTCCTTGATATCATGGAGTTGGTGCTTCCTTTAGTTTCAAGCCTATACACATCACGGAGTTGGTTCTTCCTTCCACTGAGGGCCGAAAAATCTAACGCAATAACAATATTCACATATAAGTTTTCTTTTCTTATCCCTTTATGGTTTTCAAAACACAACTCATGTATGTGTGTGTTTTTGTGTTTTTTCATATGATTGATTGTTGAATGTACAGAAATATTAGAGATTTCTAATAATTAATCAAATTAGTTGTAATATTAATTCAACTCCCACGTATTATTATCGAGGTTTCTAAAAACGTCTATCTATATCTCCCTCCCTCTCTCCTTCTTTCTCTCTCTCGTCATCATTTTCCCTCTTTCCATTTCCCTCCCTTTATTCCATCCCCTTCCTATACTTCTCTATCCCTTCCTCCATCACAAAAAGCTCCCTCCAACTCTCTCTCTCTCTATGCCCTCAAATGCCTTCTATATCTCCATTCCTCTTTATTTCTCCATCTCCCTGACCTCCTGCACATCTCTCTCATTCTCTTTACCCTACCGTCTCTCTATATCTCTCTCTTCCTCTCCATATTTCCTCCTCTCTCACATTTTCTCTCTCCTCCTTCTCCCTTAATCTCCCTCTACTCCCTTTCTCCTCTTTTCTCTCTCCCCTTCATCTTACCTAGTATCTCTCTCTATTTATCCCTCTATTAACCCCTCTATCACAACAGCCCCCCTCCAACATTATCTCTCCCTTCCTCCCTATGTCTCCCACAACTCTCTCCACCCATTCTTCCTCCCTCCACATTCCCCACCATATTCCCCTATCTCTCTCACTTTTCAACATTTATTCACCCTTTATATTCCCCCCCCTCTTTTCCCCTCACTCATCCACTCATTCTCTCCCACCCCACCCCTCTCTCTCAACCACACAACCTTACCTCAACTATTTCCCATGTTTTAAATTCCTAGTTGTAGCGACACACAAATGTTGTTCATGCTAGGAATGCATTCATATTTTTAGTAGTAGTAATATGCATGTGTTCCTACCACTAGGACTGCATGCATTTTTTTGGTACTAGGATCACATGTGCATTACTACTATGAGAAGTTGTTTCGTTGCATGCATTTTTTTCGTAGTAGGATCCTATGTGCATTACTACCATGAGAAATTGTTTCGTGTTTCTAGCCACACGAATGTGTATGTGTTATCACCACTAGGAATGCATGAACATTTTAAGCACCACGAGTGCACATGCATTTTTTTGAATTTAAATTTCCTTCCAATGGGAATTTTATATGTATGATGAGTTTTTGGCTTTGAGTATAGGTTCAATATCGTAGACCGAGTGGTTTGGGATCCAAATTCATGAAATCAACATTTTTTTTTAACACACACACAATTATTTTTCTATCTAGTTGAGACAAATCCAATGTTCATAGAACTAAAAACACATATATAGTCAATGCTGGATATTCCAAATGCTATAATTAAAAAGAGTGTATAACATTTACGATAATGAATATTTTTTTTTATTGATATATATTACAATCTTAAAATACACCTCTCAACTACATCCTCTCTAAGTTTTTTGGTTTTAGCCAACTGCAAGACATTAAGACCTACAAGTTCATTAGAAAAAGGAGTGTGATAATGTTAAGAAACTTTTCATTTCTAGGTTGGACTAACAAAATGCCTTGTAATTTCAAGTATATAATGAATTTAAAACATCAAAATGAAAATGAAAAATTAATATCATAGGTTGTGAAAAAATTATTCTAAACTAGATCATTATGTTCTCTACAACTCTAAATTCTTTTGTAGAAACATTCCCTCCTTTAGGTACTCCAATGTTGCACTAACATATACATATGTTTTATATTTCTCATAAAAAATAAGGTACCAATGAAAAGAAAGAAAAATATTCACATTGTCAAATATAACTTCTACAAATAGATACATGGGAAAGCTAATTCATTTGTTTGCATTTCATCTTTTCAGATTATTTCCAAATTCATTGTGTAAGTACCTCTTAATATTCCCACTAACTAGTTGTGAGAGAGATCATAGTTAACTTGTACCCAAGTTATTGTGAACTTTTTATTTTTTTTTATATAATAATAAAATTTTAAATATATTTGTGACATTATTAATTCTCTAAAATGATTTAGATAATTTATTTAATATAATTACCCATGTTCTTTATTCTTTAATTTTTTTTCTTTGTAAATCAAACTTTTCGATTCATGCAAAATGATTACGTTTTTGTCCATGGATTTCCAAAATCCTACCTACTTCAAAGGTACAAAGTTTTTGGCTAATAGATACTTTCCAAAAAAATATCACACCTTTCCTAAAGGATTTAACCATATTTGTGACCAAAAACGAAGACACTAACATAATCATAGTACATCCAAAAGCCATTATGTGTTCAACGAAGTTATATAATATTTTTCTGTCTTGAAAGAGGAAACAATGCTGGCTTAAACTCATAGTGAACATGTATTTTCATATGGGCTATATAGTTCATTTTTTTAGGATGGAATTTCTCCTTTTACAAATGTGATGAAATCTTGATTTTCGCTGTTGAAACAGGTTTTTCTACTGCAAATATAGATTCAGCACTGCGAAAACTTATGATTGTGAAGAGTTCACTTATCAAACTTATGGTTTCAATGATTTTCTTTCAAATTCTAGACAAATTAAATTACAAAAATAACTAGATTCTAAACCAATTAAATAAAAAATAAACTTGTTTTTTTCAAAAACTAATACTTATATACAACCGATATATATTTATTTATGTATTTTTAAATTGCATTAAAAATTAAAATAAATAAAAAACATGTAAAAAATCGAAATATAAAAGAATCGATAATCTTGCCGGTAGTTTTTAATTTTATATTAAAATAAAATAAAGTAATTTATATTAAAATCATCTTTCCAACCAGGCTTCTAATATTTTCTAAAACTCAGAACAGCACAGCAGTGCCATCACTGTACGTTATACTAATTTTCCTATATTTTATCTTTCCAATTAAATCCAATATCTTAATTTACCACCCTTACGAACTTTATAATAATATTTCCATCGCTATACAGTGTTCACTCATACTACTTATCTGAATGGACGTGTGGAAGCAAATTAACATGCATCGGACCGTCCAAATGAATCGCATGAAAGACCGAAGAGGTTTGTGGATACATCAAAGTTGGCAGATGTTTGTAAATTTTTAAATAGGTAATTAGGATTATCAGGGTGAAAATTAAAGATTTTATAGAGATGGGCTGATTAGTGGAATATTTCTCAAAAGTAGTTGGAAATGAAAATTGAATTGGATTCATGCTTTGATACCATATAGAAGTTTACACTTACACCAAAGTCTGCAAAGTCTGCAAATGTTAGTAAACTCCAAACCAATAACTAAGATCACTAAAAATAAAATTAAAAATTCCATAAAGTGCAATTACTCCAAAATTTGACATTTTTACCGTTTAAAGAAATCATTCTTTCTATGTTTTATGAAATATCTTTCTATGGCTGAATATTGCTCCTCCTCTTTCCAGATCCAAGTCTGGAGAATGGAGACTGAAAATACAATGGTTAAACTATCATCGCTATTATAATAATATTCTATATCTCCACCGACCTATATACAGTCGTTCAAGGTATTCTTAATTCACGCGTTTGTAACTGTGCATTTCACTATGAAGTGCAGGCGAAGCAGATGCGGTGAACACAGATGCGCCCAACACAGATAAATCTGTGAAAGAAATGTGGATTTTTATTATTAAATTTTCTATCTTCTCCTTCTTGATTCTTCTCGGGTGGCTTAGGTTTTCGATTTGTAATTATCTGACAGAACCTTCGATGAAAGGCGCACAAAACTACAGAAGATCGTATCGCTCGGTTTGATTTATCATTGGGCGCACGCAAGTGCAAAAGATTCTCTCAAGTACCGCTGCTTCTGACCATGACAACGATCCTGTATCTTCTGTAGAGTGGGACCTTGGTATTTACTTTTCGAGGATGCCCATCAATTTTGTTGGTCGGGGATCTTTTTCTTCGCTGTGTCAGCCTCAGCTGACTCATGTCCTACAGATAGAGATTGCCATAGAATATAAACACGAGAGATATGAAATTTAAAAGATAAGATAATATGCTTTCACCATACATCCTGGATAAGTGAATAGTCGTCTAAGATAACCTAGCTTTCGTCATGCATTCTGAATAAGTGAATAGGTTTACATCACTCTCAACTCTCTGATTGGAAATTAAAGATCAGCTTTTACTGCCAAAATTGTGGTGACTAAATTACATTTTTTGTTGGTACGGCATCCAACCTTCAACCTTTTGTATACTGCGCTTTCAAGAAACATACATGGTTCGTACATTATTATGGTCGAAATCCTTATTATGTTATTCAAGGGTGCATATGGGTTTCTTTTTTTTAAACATAGTCAAGTGTAATCATAATTAACCTCTAATAATGCAGTTAGAAGTCAATAAAACTCTTGTTCCAGGGTATTCCGAGCGTCAAAATCGATTTTAAAAAAATGCCAACTGTACGTCATCATACGTCTGCTCGCACTTTTCCCTTCTGGTTTGATAAGTTTTGCAGTATTTTGAAGAGGCCACTTTTACTAATGTTTTTCGTAATAGTTTTGGGAGTTTTTTTGATTGAATTTTTCCTTGACAAAACTTGTTCGGGGAATCTTAAAAAAAGATGATGAGTATATTGTAAAATAACCATACCATTTTCATAATAATATCCTACCATTATAGTAGTACCATTCAAAAATCATAATACTGATCAAATAGCTTCTGATCATACAATAACTTTGAACGTTTAAAAAGAAACATGAACATAATTTTAAATCTCTGAATTTATCAATACCCACTCTGCACATAGATTATATTATTTGATATTATGATATTTACATAAGGTTATATATGAATAAAGTTATAAAGGAATAAAAAAAATATATTCAACTAAGAATAGGGATTTTTGTGGCTTCTAATAAATTACATGATTCATTAAATTCGTTTTTTTAATTATAATAAGAATAATTTGGAAGTGATCTCAAATCAACTTTATCAAGTATTACTAAAATACAAATTTTAATATAAACTTAATTTCATTTTAAAAATAAGCGTCAATATTATAACTTCTTTTTAGTTAAAAAATGTTTTGCACCGTTCTATTCTATTAAATATGTTTTTATATAAAAAAAATATATCCATAAAATTATTCTAAATTATTTATCAATAAATAAATATAAAATCACACACATAAAATATAAAAATAATAAGAAAAGAAAAATCCTATTATTTGATTTCATACTTACCCATGCAATAAAACCTCATATTTTATATTAATGGCCTATGTTATTACAACTTGGTGAGAAATATACCCACTTAATTTGCATCTCACATTTACATTGAAAAACAACACTCATCAGAAAAATTCATTGGAAGACTCATGATATCAATGAATAAAATGGAGTATTAATCCATTGCACGAATATATTTCTCGAATTAACGCTAACATTTCCCCATAATGAAGAGATCTATTTTATTTAATAACTAACTTGTCTTAATAACTATTAGTTGATGTCTCCATTAAAATTTTCTCCTCTACACTATATAATCCCCTATGAATTCATGAACTTGTCGATCAGCGAACTTTATGCCAGGTCCAACCTAGTGTTTTCATTATAGCTCTACGATACACACATTTCCAAAATGTTTACACCAATATGAAGTGACATACACCCACTGGAATCCGTTTGTAACGACACTACAATTGTTAGGATGCTCTTTGTGTACAAGATTCATCGAACCATTAATCGCTCACATGCCTTCATACACTTACCTTTAATTCGACATGCATTATCATTATCCTAAGTTTAGCTTTCCTTAACCATAACCATACTCTAGAATTACACCTATTCTTTTCATAGATGAAGTTAACCATTGCATCTTAAGTGGTTTTTTTCTTATTGCAAACAACATTGCAAGTGGTTTTGGCTAATAATGACCATACATTACCTCGGTGGTTTTTTCTTGACCAAGATCCTTCATTTACCAACTGGATTCTAAAGTGCAAGAAACTTGTCAACATAATAATTTTTTTAGTTATACATCATCATTGAATTAGATACTTAATTACAAATATCCCTCATGAAGATCATGGAGATACTGTGTACATACTCAAACATTCTTTGGGGCCATTAAATCAAGTCAAACATGACACAATATATTTTCTTGCAAACATAAAGTGTTTTCTTACAAACATAGAGTGTGAGTCACATTGTTATATAGTATTACGTGTGTTCCACAATACTCATAAATATTAAACTTTTAATAGCCATCATTTTTGTTCTTATTTGCTTCCATAAATGAGGGCTTTAAGGACGATACTTTTTCGAAACAAATCCTAGGTCCTTGGGTTAGCAGACCCTAGAAAGCAGGATGTCGTTAGGGAAAGTCAATACCTTCTATAGAATCAAAAGAAGTTGTTGATTCTGGGGTAAGGAGATATCATGCTGGGGAGAACCTCTCGTGAACGTTCATGGGTGGAAAATCGTTCAAGCCAAGCTGATACAGTTGGTTACAGTTAGAATTTCTAGTTGATTCTCTATCTATAATATTGGTTTTATTTTACTCATTATGTGATATGATATTTATGATATCTATTTTGTTTGGTTATAACTGAGAATTTGTTAGAAATTAATGGAGAAAGTTAAGTTAGGATAGGATTGAGATTCTAATTCTAGATCTCAGATCCTAATATTCGGGGAGTGGTTCAAACCACCTATTTGTGAGAAAGCCTATATGTACTAGGTTGTTCTCTTGATTGTACGTATCAGTGTGTGTGAGTGTTTGTACACTCTCCAGGTTCTCACCTGGAGAGTCATTTAGCTATTCAATTTTATCATGGTATCAGAGCTCAGGAAGAGCTGCGTTCTCTGTTGACTGCGTGAGGCAGATAGTATTGTCGTGAAGGCGTTTTGAAGGCCGTGAAGGCAGTCTTCGAGTGGTGTGATTGTTAGGGAGCAGATCTGCCTGTTCTGTCTATTGCACGTCAAACCTGCAGTCAACCATTCCTTTTGGCCGGATTTCAGAGCGTTTGTTCGGTGGCGTGACGACGAAAGGGCAAGAAATTCCTCGGAAGCAGAGAGGATTGTTTCTTCCTGAAGGCCGTGAAGGTGGCGTTGACAGAAAGCAGAGATGGTGAAGGCAGCGTTGTGAGCCACGAGTCGGATTTCGCTGCAGGGTGAAGGCGGCAGGTGAAGGTCGCTTGGAGTGATCCTGTACATCATTCGATGCAGCGATGTATAGCTTTGCCAGGAACGACGTTTGCTAAGAACGCTGATCCTGCATAAAGCATGCGTGGAGGAACGCATCGTTTGCAATCCCCGTAGTGCATGGAGCTTGGATGCGTGGAGGAACGCTGTCAACAATGGGAGTTCTAAATTAGGAGCTTTTAGAATACAGCCAAAGTTCGATGGTGGCAGCGATCCAAAACCGCCCATCACTGGAAACTTCAAGAGTTGTCAGGATTGACCTCGGAGCTATAAAGCAGTGAAATCTTTAACATTCGTTGAACCGTCAGAGGGAAAAGAGACGCAGTTTAATTAAATAAATCTATTCGCTGTGTGTACTGAGCAACATATTCTCACCTCCGCCGATGCCAAGATATTCCTTGGCTTGACTGTGTTCGCCCCAACTGACAGGGCCGCGGCAGTAAGGTCCCGAATGTCTATGCGGATGCCAGTTCTACGAACCTCTTGCCCGTGAAGGAGTCAGGCGGCCATGACGGCATAAGTAGCCATTGAGCGAGAACCAAAGAGCAATCCCACATCCAACAGCCCGCTAAGGAAGTAGGTTGTGAGAACGCTAAATGCTTAGATTCAAATGCAAAGGTTTGCGGGTTTGTATGGATCCATTCTCTCTTCGAAAATAGTGAGTCGTATCCTCTCTTATTGACGTTCTCTTTATTCAGGTCTGCTTGAGCCTTTTTTTTGAACCGTCAAAGTTCTGCCGACAAGAACTTCGCAAAGCAAGAGTTTATTGTTGCCTTTTGTATAAATTTTCTGTGCATTTTTTTGATGAATCTGTCGCAAAATATATCCCCTGCCCAAACATATTTCTCAGGGGGATCCACAACTTCGCACGACGTCCTGCACAACTGAGATTTGATGGAATTCTTGGATTGTCCAAGTTTTGAATTAATGTAATACACGGAGTTTCTGGATGCGTTATTTCAGATTTGGGCCGGAATATAGTCATAATATTCTTGGCTAGATTTTTCGTTAGCAAACGTTTTATTTTTTGTCTCTTGGACGACTACATGGATGCAATATAAACAATTATTCACAGTTCAATCAACATTTCCTCAAAGATTACCTTGCTGCCTTGAATGAATTTTCTGTGGTCGAAACCCTTGGCTGCGGCAAACCAAGCGTTGTGCATTTGTGATTTTGTTTTAGATTTGCGTATTGTTGTGTGATGTGATTGTATGATCTAGGCATCACATCCTAGAGCTGAGCTCCTATGCTGCCCATGTTTACAGCGATCTAGAGAATCGCATATATATGACGACACGTTAGTCAAAGACGTAATCTGCAATTCAATAGTCTGTTGGTTGGCGTGAATTGGTGGAGCAGCTCGGTAAACTGTGTGGAGGTCGTGAATGCCTAGCTTGGCAAGTCCTTTGGTGAAGGCTGTGACAAAGGTTGTTGCCAGATTGAGCCTGTCAGCTGTAGCCCAATCTAGATTGTTGGATTCCCATTGGAAAATATAGTGGCCGAAGTGGCAAAGACGAGAGAGACTCAAGGATCTGCTGGTGTGGTGTATGATTTGATGCTGGTGCGTGGATTGATAGGATATGCTAGTGTGTTAATCGATTTTATCTGCTAGTGAAACAGGGATTTGAGCCATCGTGGGGCAGCGAAGGTGGAAGAAGTGTTCTGGCAAGGGAGAAAATAGAAGGAGAAAATGGGTCGTCAAAGTAAATTGAAAGAGTCTCGAAGAAAATTCAGGAAAAAACATCAACGGAGAAGTGCAAAATATTGTGTTGCAGAATTTTGTGATTTTTTTCAGGTTGACAGTGATGGTCCAACTGGTGATCAAGGTGCTGATTTGGAATTTGGTGAGATTATTAAATTGTTAATGCCAAATTTACCATTTTTTTCAGGTATGAATTATGAAAGCTGGACAACTGAAATAAAAACAGTACTATGGAAGTTAAATTTACTGGATTATATTGAAGATGTTATTAACGATAGTGGAGATACAGTAGCATTAAGTCTTATAACATCTGCAGTAGATGACAATATCATATTCAGCATAATATATGAATATGGATAGATTCCTATTACAAAGTTTTTATGGGATGTTTTAGAAATGAAACACTGTTTGAATAAGAGTAATGATGCTACAGATATTTCTCTTGATAATGATCCCATATTTGATTGTGAAACTGAAGATGCAGTGATGGGTGATAAATGTGTATCTGTAATTGAAACTTGTAATGATGAAAACACATCCATTATTGTAGAACCTAAAAGTTTTCCTGATGCAGAAATCAAGTTTGATGAGACTTATATATCCAATGATGAGTGGACCAATTTGATGATTGAAAAACATCAAATTGATGAATTACTATTTGGTGAGAAGGAAGGCCTATCTTCACATACAGATCAAATGCAGAACATGCTTGTAGCAACAGAACTGGATGAAGGCATAATTATGTCAGTAGAAAAGGATGAAGTAGGGGGAGATGGTGAAATGAAAGCTCTTATGAAGGAGCAGGAAGATGAAAATATTGGTAGGCAAGAATCAACAATAAATTTTGAAGAAGAATTGAAGTTTCTTGAAGCATGGCTTGAAACACCATGTCTTTATGAAATTAACACAGAAATTGCTGTAATCAATGGTGAAGATATCATCGCTGATGTTCAGATGATTGACACCGGAAATAGTGAGAAGGAACAGTCTCCTATTGAATCTGCCGTGATTCTGAGAAGGATGAGAACAAGAAATCAAGGTTTCCTTCACAGGGGAAGAAATGAGGCAAAGATACATCACTATCTCATGGAAAAGAAAGTGAAGATGAAGCCTCATCCACAAATGAACAAGCATGGATCTCACGCAAAGAAGACTAAGATGAAAACTCTGAAAAACTCTGTTACCAAGTTTCTTTTATGTTTTTTTACCATTGTAAGCCTAGCTGAGACTAGACCAGCAGGCATATGTTATTTCTTTTTTAGTACCCTTTCTCCATTAAGGGGTAGTGTTAGAAATTAATGGAGAAAGTTAAGTTAGGATAGGATTGAGATTCTAATTCTAGATCTCAGATCCTAATATTCGGGGAGTGGTTCAAACCACATATTTGTGAGAAAGCCTATATGTACTAGGATGTTCTCTTGATTGTACGTATCAGTGTGTGTGAGTGCTTGTACACTCTCCAGGTTCTCACCTGGAGAGTCATTTAGCTATTCAATTTTATCAGAATTATGTTGTTAAATTAATTATAGATACATCTATATAGTTAAATAGAAGTGTAAATGAGATGTAGATGGGCGGTGCATAAGGATCTTATGCATAGGTTTTATAATTTTTGTGAAAGGTGTCGGGTCGTAGAATTGTTTCAAAATGATTCTTCTTGTTAAATTTACTATTCGTGCCATGCTAAGTATTACTATCGGTATTGTTATACATATAAATTCAATACGTATGAAGAGTATTTATAGAGTAGCGACTCTTTGTATATAAGTAGTGTTGGTGGTTGATTAAATAGTGTAATGGTGCCTAAGAGTAAATGGCATATCCAGGTGTAGTGAGTCAGGAATAAGAGGTTAGCTGAATCAATATTTAATTCTGAAATTTAATCTTTCCTAGAGAATGGGTGCCTATGGGCCATCTAAACGTCAAGAACTAATTATAGCGGAAAATTGTTGCCGTTTCCTTACCCACATAGGGGAGAAAGACTTTAATGCTGGACTTATAAGGCAAAACGAGCCATGCATACGACACTTGAGGGTTAAAATGGTTAATTTCAGTATACATGTGAAAAAACAATTCATAATTGAATTGATTGGATCTTCTAAAAAATGGAGATGGCCAGAATGGAACATTAATAAATAGGTATAGCTACAGTCATCACAGGTGTTGAAAGCATAACACTGTCAAGAATTTCGCTGACGATGAGTCATAGCTAGTAGCATTCTGACCTAATCAAATTATACATAGGGGACAAATTGAAATTGTACTAGTACAATCACATTTATTAATCTAGTTGATATATTTCGATAAGCATATATGAAATATATTTACAACCACATTCACTAATGTGTTTGATATATGACGGTAAGATTATATCCACCAATCACAACATATATTTTACCAAAATAATTATTATACATTTATGAATATAATTACTAATATAGTTTATATATCTACTTGTAATATATTAATAATATAAACTGTATGTGTATATATATATAATATTTTATAATTTGATAATAAAATATATAATAATAAAATATTATTAAATTTTTCAATACATTAATAGTTTTAACTTAAACTATACTAAAATTAAAATATAGCATAATACAAGTATTTTATTACTATTTATAATAAGCATCTATCTCTTACAAATATATCAAGGGATTATTAATGTTATAATCAAAAATAATTAGTAAGCCCAAGGGTCTAATATTATAAACCCAAGGGAAAAATATTAAAAAGCTAAGAGATTAAGAAGCCCAAGGGATCCATATTAAAAAGAGAAGAGATTAATAAAGCCTAGGAATTAATATTTTAAATAAAAATGATTAATAAACTCACATGATTATTAATATTATAAAATGAAGAGAACAACCAACTTTAGGGATTGTTAATATTATAAACCCAATGAATTAAAAAACTAAAGGATTAACAAATCTAATGGATTGATATTAAAAACCCAAGGAAATAATAAACCCAATGGATCAATAAGGCCAAGGGATCAATACTAAAAAGATAAGAAATAAAAAACCCTAAGAATTAATATTTGAAACTCAAAAACCTAGGATATTAATAAACCATAATAATCAATATTTTAAACTCAAATGATTAATAAACCCAAGGGATTATTAATATTATAAACCAAAAGAACCAATAAACGCAAGGGTTTAATATTATAAACCAAAGGAATCGATGAACACAAGGGATAAATATTAAAAACATACATGATCAATAGGGCCAAGGGATCAATATGAAAAACACAAAAGATTAATAAACCCTAAGGATAAATTTTTTAAACTCAAAAACCTAAGAAATTAATAAACCCTAATAATTAGTATTTTAAATTAAATAGATTAATAAACCCAATACATTATTAATATTATAAACCAAAAGAAGTAATAAACCCAAGGGTTTAATATTATAAACCAAAGTAATTGGTAAACCGAAGGGATAAATATTAATATTATAAACCAAGAAATTAATAAACCCTAACAATTAATATTTTAAACTCAAGATATTAATTAATGCTAAGAGTTAATATTTTAAACTCAAGCGATTAATAAACCCAAGGGGTTATTAATATTATAAACAAAAAGAACTAATAAACCTAAGGGTTTGATATTACAAACCAAAGAAATTGGTGAACCCGGGGGATAAATATTAAAGACTTGCAGGATCAATAAGGCCAAGGGATCAATATTAAAAATAGAAGATATTAAAAAACCCTAAGAATTAATATTTTTAACTCAGAATATTCTAAGAACCAAGTGTGGTTTAATATTATAAAGAAAAAGAACTAATAAACCTAATCGTTTTATATTATAAACCTAAGGAATTGGTGAACCAAATGGATAAATATTAAAAACCTAAGGGATAAATAAGGCGAAGGGATCAATATGAAAAACATAAGAGATTAATAAAGCCTACAAATTAATATCTTAAACAAAAAGGTTTGATAAAATCACATGACTATTAATATTATAAATTCAAGGGAATAATATTAAACCCAAGAGATTAATATTAACCAAAAGAACTAATAAATGTAAGGGTTTAATATTAAAAATCAAAGGAATCGGTAAACCCAGGGGATAAATATTAAAAACCTACAGGATTAATGAGGCTAAGGGATCAATATTGAAAACAAAAAAGAGTAATAAACCCTAAGAATAAATATTTTAAACTCAAAAACCTAAGAAATTAATAAACCGTAATAATTAATATTTTAAATTAAATAGACTAAGAAATCCAAGACATTATTAATATTATAAACCAAAATAAGTAATAAACCCAAGGGTTTAATATTATAAACCAAAGTAATTGGTGAACCCAAGGGATAAATATTAATATAAAAAACAATAAATTAATAAAGCCTAATACTAAAATATTCTAAACTCAAGAGACTCAACAAACCCTAAGAATTAATATTTTAAACTCAAGAGATTAATAAACCCAAAGGGTTCCCCGAATGCGGGTGGAAAGATGTAAGGCTACGGAGATAAGCCTACGAGACGGCGCGTGGCAAGGCCACACGGCCACCCGCAGGCCTCAGTTATGGCGCCTCCAAGCCTTTAATACTTCGGGATGTCACCCTGTGCGGCATTTATGCCATTGCATGGGTCGAGGCCACCAACATTTCAAAATGCCACCCTCTGGTTCATCTTCTCAACTCCTCACCTCTGCGCTTGGGTTTCATGTCAAGCCTCAGCTCTGCCTACTGGTTTCCATGCCGTCTCTGTTCCTGCCTGTTGAGTTTGGTTGCTCACCGGAAGCTGAGGCTCCCTTGGTAGACACTGAAACCTGGGCTGCTGTGTGGAATTCCTCCCTGGCTTTCACTTTTCTCAGAGCCGCTTCTGCCCTCTGCA
The DNA here is from genome assembly GCA_034641835.2 of Pinus albicaulis. Classification (NCBI taxonomy): domain Eukaryota; kingdom Viridiplantae; phylum Streptophyta; class Pinopsida; order Pinales; family Pinaceae; genus Pinus; species Pinus albicaulis. The sequence continues at coordinate 1,768,688,013 of CM076580.1, read as the reverse complement.
ATTTTCCGCCTCGCTCAAGCTCAATTCACCCTCCACCTCCCTACCCTCTATTGCTATTTCTGTCAACTCCTTCCCGCTATGTGTTGAAATGCCTCGGCTCAGGCATTGCTTGAGATGTCGATGAGGCAGCTCCAGAGCACGCCCTTCTGGTCAACGGCGCTCTTCCACCACCAACAATTCGTCGTCTTCTCCTGAGCGCTTTCAAGGTCGCTATCCTTCCACACACAGTGGGCATGGTTTTCCGGTTACTTCCTCCCCCAGGCACACGGCCTATGCTTCTTTGTCGCCCCCTCTCTCTCGACCCGCTACTTCTGCCTCCCTGCATAGCCCGACCACAACCCTTTTTCACTTCCAGTGCAGCACCAACCGCCCTCCGGTTGTGGCGACAGTCACTATTTCCTTTAAAGAAATTCCTGAGGAAATTCCTGGCCCCTCCTCGCTCACGTGCCTAAGTAACATGCCTGGCCCCTCTGACCTCGTGCATCCTCCTCAAGCCTCGAACAGGGGTGCTTCTCGCAAGGTGGGCGATTGCAGCTCAAGCCTTCTTCAGGATAAAGTCAAGCAGGAAGGCGGTAGCGGTGCAGGTGCGACAGCCGCTCAACATGGCCCCGTTTCGGATGATGATGATGGATATTAGTGCAGGATTGAAAAAGAGCCCCCCTCAGATGATTATGATATTTAGTTCCAATGGCATTGTCCAAGTAATTTTGTCTAGATCTCTTGTCATTTTTTCTATTTTGGGATGTATTAGTTTATGGCACGATGTAGCTAGTTTCCTCCATAGAGGCAGCTTTACAAACCTTTCATGGGCTCGTTTCCCCATGCGGGCAGCTCAATTTTTTTTATTTTGCTAGACTTGTGAAGCCACTGTTGGCCTGCACTATTGAGGCCATCGCCTAGTTGTACTATATGTTTCATTAATAGATTTACTCTTACTTAGAAAAAAAAAAAATAAACCCAAAGGGTTATTAATATTATAAACATAAAGAACTAATAACACCAAAAGTTTAATATTACAAACCAAAGGAATTGGTGCACTCAAGGGATAAACATTAAAAACCTAAGGGATCAATAAGGCCAAGGGATCGATATTAAAAACAAAAGAGATTAATAAAGCCTATGAATTAATATTTTTATCTCAAAAACCTAAGAAATTAATGAACCCTCAGAATTAACATTTTTAACTCAATAGGTTCTAAGACCCGAGGGTGGTTTAATATTATAAATCAAAAGAACTAATAAACCTATGGATTTTATATTATAAACATAAGGAATTGGTGAACCCAAGGGATAAATATTAAAAACCTAAGGGATAAAAAAGGCGAAGGGATCAATATGAAAACCATAAGAGATTAATAAAGCATAAAAAATAATATCTTATACAAAAAGTTTTGATAAACTCACATGATTATTAATATTATAAACTCAAGGGAATAATATTCAACCTAAGATGTTAATATTATAAACCTCAAGTATATAAAAACCTTTAGATAAATATTATAAACCTCAAGTATATAAAAATATTTAGGTAAATACTATAAACCACAAAATAAACATGGGTGAGTATGCTTGATTTAAACATTAAGACAATGGTTATCACAATACGGCGTTGGACGAAGAATAACCATGGTTTTCCATGGTTGATTTTCAAATTAAGGCAATCTTTGTCACAATGTGACATTAGACCATGGAAGACCTTGATTGACTACGACTAACTATGATTAACAATGGTAGCCCATGGTTGATTTTCATATTCATACAATGTTCTTCATAATCTGACATTGGAAAATGCATTAATATTAAAGTGTACAACTAATATTTAATGCGTAATATGTAACACCTCTCATTTTGATTTTTTTTTCTAATTATAGTAACTTATCAACCTCTTTATTTTCACTTACTATCATCCATCGCATTCCGACGTATTTCTGTCACTAATAATTTACTATGTCACTGTTTGTTCATGTATAGTTTACCACAATATTTCCCTTTATGACAATGTTGGCTATAACTTTCTTCTAATATAAAATTTCTAGTTCTTAAACACTTTACCTATGTTCAATATAATTGTGTGACAATAGACATTAATTGACTCTCATATACCCTCTCATAATAAAGATATTACTATACATGGGAACATATGTTTTGACACACATTTACATTATATCATATTTCTCTATACGTAAATAGTCACCTTTTGAGTTATTATAATTATCCACATAACCCTAGTAAACCCCCCAAATTTATTATACAGGTTGGTTGTACCTCCACTCTAGTTTACTTTTAATAGTATGGTTTATCTCCAACAAAATCTTCGTTTCACTTGTATTTTCATATCTGTATACTCTTCAATACATATTTTGGTATAAATTTGTAAAATCGGGCTATATGTTTGAAACATTGTTATCACTTTTGTGTAACTCTTTTAATTACTAAGTCATCCTAATGTTTGTAACACTTTGCTAGGAAATGGGATCTAGGAGTACTTGATCCTTATTTAATATTCAAACTATCCTTTGACTATGTATGGAACCCACATTAAAAAATTTCTTTGCCCTCATTTGCGTTAAGAAATCAACCATCATATCATTTCTATGCCACGAGAATTCTAAAATGGTCGGTTGTCAACACAATTATGGATAAAGGAATTTATTTTTGATTTAGCTCATTTTTCCATGGTCTTGCTCATTTATTTATTTGTCAGCATTTATGAACAATCCCATTTTGAAGTTCAATCATCCCATCCGTCATATTAGTTGGAGTAAGGAGCAGCACCCATGTAATGCTTTGGTTTGGGCGCGTAATAACTCCTATGTACAACATCACATGAGCTTGTACTAACCCCACTGATCAGTGGGAATTTCCAAAACCTTCCCGATGAACGATAGCTAGACGGCCATAATCCCATCACAGTTATGGTTTACGACTTCATTAAAAACTCGTGGTTTCAATGAAGGTTCTATTTCAATTGTAAATTTAGTTTCAGTGTTTTTGTCTCTACGTAAGGCAAGTTTCGACTAGTTATGATTCTTTTCTGCATTATCTTTTGAGTAAATAAAAATAGAGGACTGATTTTGTTTTGATGAGCTATGCCAAGGTTATACACCATGGATACCTACATCAGATATATAGGTAAGAACATCATATAATTTCGCTGTATTTATTTTAGTTACGTTACTTACTTGTTTGCATTTTCTGGGTTGAAGTTTCCAAATACACTGTCATTTGATACACTATCATTAACCTATTCTAAATTAGCACTAATGTATTTTCATATGAAATTTTACTAGCCTGCATATTTTTATTTTATTTTTTTGTAGTGAGTCACACACTCACTTTTTTACCTACGTCTATGATTATGGTTACCTTACTTTGTTGTTCTGAGTATACCCATCTTATATTTAACCGTCTGGTTTGTATCAAGATACCGAGTCCATATCCTTTAAATTTTCGTTCTCTTTTCCTGCATAAATTTAGAAACGTTTTACAGTTTACTCCTTGTGATATTTAAATTGTACTGTGTCAAACATTATAGAGATTAATTGTTATGAATTTATTCAAATCGTTTATTTTGAAGCCTAGAATGTGGGTTTTTCCCATATAACAAATTTGGAGGGGTTCCCATTTCATTTTTCCTGTCTAGTTTCATGGTTAAAGAAAACTGTCAGCACCTTATTTTAAATTGTAAATATAGTTCAGAGTAGTCTTAATGTGATTTGAATAAGTTTATGTATGCAATGTATGGTTGTTGAAAACATTTTTCCAAATGCAGAAGAAGTTGTTGGCAACCTCTTATCGCTCTTGGACGTCTTGGTGAGATGAGGAATTTACCATGGTAATTCTATTAACGTCCGCCCTCTCATATATCATTTAGTATCTTCATTGGCAATAATTACCATTTCGGTAAATAGTTTTCCCATTTTATAACAACTCATGCATTCTTCACACTAATGTTTCCTTCTCCTATTATATTTAAATTGGGTTTTTCTTGTCGTATATCTGTATTACTCGTGTATACATGAACACGAATCCTCTGGTTACTTTCGGTGTAACCACTTTAATTGTTTCCCCAATTTATTTTACTAGCACCACAATTCTTTCTGTGTATGGTTCATACTTCTAAATAATGTTGTTCAGATATTACTTCTACCCCATCGAGCACTGAAGCCGCTCTTTTGAGTTTTGTATTCCTTTCAATTATTAACCCTTTCCTCTTTTACAGATGCAGAAGTACTATAAATCTAAGATTCACTTAGGTATTACAATTTCGATTTTTCCCCAATTAATTCATTGCTAATTTTTTTTCTTTAACTTTTATTTCAATAAGTATACTCCAATTTTGTTCACTGCAGGTATGACGATATGTCACTGCCTTTGGATCCAATAGTTCTTAAGCTCTTCTGTGGTTTTCCTAATAACGTGATATCTGTGTACAGGTTTGTTAGAGCTTCTTGACTTGTCATATGCACTCTGCATAAGGGAGCAGAGTTAATTTCTAATTTTATTCATGAGATAAAATCTCCTATTTATAATTATAATTTTAAAAGTAGTTACTCTTTAATTTGTCCATGTTATTAATTACAAACTGAAACATCTATAAGGATGAATTTATAGTACCTATCACTTATTTTATTTCTGTGTATCATTGACTCTTCGAGTTCATATCTCATGATACTCCAATAATAATGAATTATTTTCCTATTCCAATATCAGTAGTCCATAGAAATTATTTAAGGTAGACTTAAAGTAGACAATCCTTATTATTTCTTGTATATCTATTTAGCTATGTATATTCTGTATATCTCTATTTCAATGTGTACTCTAGAGTGCTATTATTTAAACCAATGTATTATAGAAATTTAACTAGAATATATTTATTCCAGTTATATTTTCGTTTTTAGTTTGTATATAGGGATACAATTTAATGGTACACCTATATATAGTCTATGGCTATAAAGTCTAATCATGATTTCCTTTCAATAAATAATATATAATTTATTTAAACGATCTGATACAAAATATAAATTGATATATAGTATCTATATTCCTCCTTCATTTTTGTTTAGAATCTATTTCATAATTTGATAACTACTTGATAAAATTATTTACTTTAAATATATTTCATGTTCCCAGGAGGTACCTAACCTCAGATCTAGACCCAATACAGGGTTTTAGACACTCTGAGAGTTGGTCCTCTGCAGGATAGGTCTATACAACAATACATAAAAACTATTCCTTTAATAGTTAGTTCTGTTCAATGTATATATATTTGTATTTCCTCAATACAAATATATAGATATATCCAAACAAGAATTTCATATAGATTCAACTACTCTAGCTATTTCAGTAACATATCACAACATTAGTGTATATTTCAGAAACAATTTGATTTAGATGTGCATACCACTTAAGGTAGACTAGTTCCCTCCCAACCTTAGACCTCTTTCTCCACAGCTCACCCCCGAGCAGAGATCCTTTTGCCTCTAGTGATAGACAACCCGTTGTCTATCCTAAATCAACTTATTTAAGGTTTCTTTCCCCAACCTGTTTCCCTTAACTGCGTCCAGCTAATTCAGGATGCTGCATTCCTACTTACCTAGGCTTTCCCTTTGTTTCTTCCACAAAGGTATTTTTAAAGCTAGGTTTTATGCTTTACAACTTTATTCCACCTCATCCCTGTAATTTCCTCTTTACTGGGGTACTTTTTAGAATTTTATCTCTAATCTAATTCTAGTATTTACTTTAATCCTTCCAAGGATTTTTGGAAGTCTGGGAAAGTCTTACAACCTTATCCATCCTCATGGATTTGGTTTTTAGATCTCTAATGATAATCTAGTCATTGCACATAATTTTCCATTTTATTTTATTAACTTGAAATAATAAAATAAATCCACACAATTTTTTTCCATTGGGGTCCATTGTACCCTTTTGGAATTCTTCAAATGTCTAATAAAAGCATAGAAAACTGGGGATATTACATATTTCCCCTCTAAAGATAAAACATCGTCCCTAGTGTTGTAAAGAAAATAAAACAAAATCACTCTTTAAATAGTGATGGATATTTTTCCATCATATCCTCCTCTCGTTCACTAGTAGCCTCTCCGGGTGCAAAGTGCCTCCACTACACTTTCACCCTAGTCATTGTCATGTTCCGGAGGTCAATTGCTTCATGTGCTAAGATTTGAAGTAGCTCTGGAAGAAATTCCCCTTCTGGTTCCACCTGTATCACATTCCAATCAATAACATGAGTAGGGTCATGCACATATTTTTTTAATAATGAAACATGAAATGCATCATGAACCTTAATTTGACTAGGCAACGTCAGTTTATATGCAACTTGTCCAACCCTTTCTAGCACTTCAAAAGGTCCACAGTAACCAGGGGCTAGTTTTTCATAGCTTCCAATGTGCAAAGTACTCTTCTTAGGATTAATCCTTAGGTAAACATGATCATCCACACTGAATTCTCTTTTTGTTTGCATAAATTTTCTTCCTGTCCTATGTCGTTTTGGTATTTTTCTTAATTTTCTTCACAACTCTTTCCATTTCTTGCAAGGCTTCCGGTCCAAGTATTATTTTATCCTCGGGTTGACTCCAACTTAGAGGGGTATGGCACTTTCTACCATATATTTCTTCAAAAGGGCTTATCTTTATCGAACCTTGATAGCTATTGTTATAGGAAAATTTTGTTAAGTGTAGAAATTCCTCCCACTTTGTTGGTCTATCCATGACATACATCCTTAACATGTCCTCCAAAATCTGGTTTTTTCTTTCAGTTTGGCCATCATTTTGGGGATGGCAGGTAGTACTAAAATTTAATTTGGTACCCATGCCTCCAAAAAAACTCCTCCAAAAAGCTGCGGTATACTTTGCATCTCTGTCTGAAACAGTCAACTTAGGAATACCATGCAATTTTACAATCGCCTTCATGAATACATTTTCTACTTGAGTTGTTCCAAAGGTAGATTTTATAGGTATAAAGTGAGCATATTTAGTCAAAGTATCCACTACTACCGTGATCAAGTCATGTTAATATTTATTTCATGGTAAACCAGTAATAAAATCCATGGAATCAGTCTCCCACTTCCATTCAGGGATGGGTAAAGGATTCAGCAATCCAATTGGATCCTGATGCTCCACCTTTACTTGTTGACATTCTATACATATAGCCAAGTAATTTACCACATATTTTTTTATACCAGGCCAGAAAAAGTTCTTTCTTAAGGCTGAAATTAATTTATGGTATCTCGGATATCCAGGATTGGGTCTTTTATGGTACTCATCCATACTCTCTTTCTCTAATGACTCTTCATCAGGAATGTATAATCTATATTTATAACAAATTAATCCCCTTTGGTTCTGTGTAAATCCTTTCATTTCCTTTTTCAGAATTTGGGTCTGATGTTTTTCATAGTTTTGGTCTTGTCTTATTTAATTGACGACAAGGAAATGAGAAAATTTGAGGAACTTATCAATGATAATATTGAAAACACAAATGTCCAAGAGAATATTGATATCGATCTTACTGGTGAGTCAATAGTTTCTTCAATTTGAATTTTGTATTTTTATTTTTTTTAACATTGTAGTTCAAGATAGTTTTAAAATTAAAAATATGTATATGTTAATTTCAAATTAGAAGTTAATATTGTTTTTTATGCACGGACAACTTCAGAACCACAAGAAGATATTACCACATGTCGACTGCAATTAATTGGAAGTTCGAAGAACGTTGTATAGGCCTACAACTTTCTAGAAAATATGGATCCAACTAAAATTGAAGAATTGGGACCACCAATGGCCAAAAGGACAGCTCGAGATAAAATAAATTAGGGGTTGAAACATATTTTTAAAGGTAAATCTATCATAGAACAAGCTCAAATGTTACGTAGATTTTTAAAGCACAAACCTCTCATAAATGTTGTGGAATTATTCGACATTAAAAGTGAGAAAGAGGTTTTAGAAAATGACATCATATCAAAATATCTGACATCAGCACTTTCCACACTAGCCAAAAAGCGATCTCAAGTTGAAAAGAATGCTCATAGAAAAATTTTAATAAGCATAGTCACGAAACAAACTTCATCAAGTCGGTTGATGTCAACAACTTCAAAATTGTTTAAAACATGAAGAAAAAGCTTATGGAGGCATACAAAATTTAGAATTCAATTAGAATATAATGATGAACTTGCAAGTTGGGCTAATATCTGCAGGCGTCCATATCATTATAGGCTTCCTGATGGTGTGAGGGATAGGGTAATAGAGTTTTGTGATTTGAATTCACGTGTCTCACCAAATGAAAATGAAATTGTGCGACGTCGTATATCTAAGGGATTCTATGAATCTAATGCCAAACATATAACAAAGGTCAGTCAAGTAGAATTATTCCAGAACTTTATGGAGAGTAATACTGATGTGAAGGCTTCCCTTAGCACATTTGTGAAGATTAAACCATGGTATGTCAGGCCTATCACTCTTCGAGACACATGTTGTTGTCGATACCATGTATAATTCCAATTATTTTATGAGATATTTGTAAATTTTGGCATTAAATATTGGTCAAATGACCCCCCTCCTTCAAGTGTTCGTGAATTTTTATCGAAGATATTATGTGCACAAGAGAATAATGAATTATTTTATAAAAAATAATGTGTTGGTGGAAGAAAATTACCAGAATGTTCTCATTTGGCACTCTACAATGCAAAGTATCCCATTGATCCTAATGATCCCAGACTGTCAAATCTCAGTCTGAATTGGAAGCGATATGAAAATTTTACTTACACTCCTGTTGTAGATTCAAGCACAACATCAAAAAATATCACTTTACTTGACGACGACATTTCAGTGACATCTTTTATGGAGAATTTCAGGGTGCAAATATACAAATATATTAAGCATTGTCATACAGCATGATGGCGTGATTTACAGTTCAATAAATCATGTGATGTGTTCCCAAAAGGAACAATATTATTAGTGGTTGATTTCGCTGAGAATTACACATTTAGTCAACAAAAGGAGATACAAAGTGAGTATTATCATTCAGACCAAGTATCTATATTTGTGCATATTTTTTATAGACATGCAGAGCTTGCTATCGATGGTTTTTATAGCGATGAAAATAATCATAAGGTGATTGAGGAGTACCATTTCTACATCAGTGATGATCGAACACATGATACATGTTTTGTTCAACATTTTTTTAATGTTATTTATAATGAATTGGTGAAACTAAGGGTCACTTTTAAAGAACATTGGGTATGGTCAGAAAGTTGTGCTGGTCAATTTAAATCAGCAAGATCGTTCTTTTAGTTGTCTCATCTTCATAAGAGAACCAAAATTCGACATACATGGAATTTCTTTGAGAGAAGGCATGGAAAAGTAGAGCACGATGGTGCTGGGGCATACATAAAATTTGCACTTAGGAGCCATCAATTGAATCACTTAGCTTCCCGACTTGAAAATTCTTTAGATGTTTTTAATTGGTGCAAAGAAAATTTAGGTCATGTATCGAACCCAAGGATGGTTGATGTGCATATGTAAGCGTACACATTTAACTAACAATATACCATACATGTCTAGAGATATATGTTTATACATATATGTGTGTATTTTGTTATCAAAAAAATATTAAATATTATTCAAAATTTGACTCATACATGTGTGTGTTTTTCTCAAGCAGGTACTTTTGGAATATTGCAATGGGTGATGTCAATAGATCATTTCCATTTAATTTTCTTTGGAATCCCTAAAACAAGAAGTTTACACTCAATTAGGAGTAAGAACATGACAAATATACATTGCATTGACAAACAAAAGTGCTCTTGTTTTTTTTCTGCATGTATTTATCAAATAGATTGCATCGATGATTCTGAAAACCAAATTAAGAAATTTTTCAAACCATGGAAACAAAAGAATTGACACCATTTCCCCCATTTGCAAACGTCACTCAAAGTGGACAATGAAGTGGTTTTCATTAACAATGAATATGATCATATTTCTGATATGATTAGAGAAGGTGATGTCTTCACTGTCATTTCACCATAAAATAATCAAGAAAAAGTGCATTATTATTTATTACGATGCACTATGTCTAAATCCACATTGCTGCAAGAGTATAATGATCCATCAAATTATACATACCCAATCGGTTCAATGGTGTTAATGGGACATTTCTTTGAAGAAGTAAAGAAATGTAAAGATCATATTATTTTTCAAGATTACCAGCCAGAGGTTATTTATGCCCAATATAGTCACTTGGTCATAGAAACTCAGTTGCAGTTGAAGCAAGTAAAGAGTAGAAAAAAACAACAACAATGGAGATTATTGATAGATGATCATGATGGAATTCTGGAATATTTTCCACTAGAACATTTCATATGAGTGGAACACATTATTCAAGATGAACAAAGAACTTTGATTCTAGGGTTAGAACATATAATTGCTACAATGCATTGGACTTTATATTTTAAGACTATATTGTGGATTGCTTTCAAATAAATGGACATGTGGATGATTATATGTGTGTTGGTACGAACAATATGTTATGATCTACTGGATAAGAGTGCTTTACTACATAATTAAGTTATGGTGGTTTAATGTGTCCATGATGTTTACTCCTAGATGATCTTAACTTGCCCCTTTTTTTGCGTGGATATGATGGTGATGAATGAATATATATATATATATATAATCATGATTACGGAAAAATTACTAGCACATTTCATATAGTGAAACACATTATTCAAGATGAACAAAGAACTTTGATTCTAGGATTAGAACATATAATGGCTACAATGCATTGGACTTTATAGTTTAAGACTATATTGTGGATTGCTTTCAAATAAATGGACATATGGATGGTTAGATGTGTGTTGGTACGAACAATATGTTATGATCTACTGGATAAGAGTGCTTTACTACATAATTAAGTTATGGTGGTTTAATGTGTCCATGATGTTTACTCCTAGATGATCTTAACTTGCCCCTTTTTTTGCGTGGATATGATGGTGATGAATGAATATATATATATATATATATATATATATATATATATATATATATATATATATATATATATATATATATATATATATATATATATATATATATATATATATATATATATATATATATATATATATATATATATAATTATATCGCTAGTTTAGTTTTGATATCAAATGTCATCATATTTTCATCTCTTCATTAGTTGATTAGTTTATATTTGATGTGGCTAATCTCTTCATTATTGTCTCTTCTCATGATGGAGGTCTCTAATTCTATGTTCATTTAACATGTTTCTATTTTCCATGTGCTTGGAAAATATTGTTCACAACATGGAATACATCCTACAAATGAACATTCAAGAATACAAAACTATTCATAAAGGTGTGTTTAGCTATGAATTCATTATTATGTTAGAAAGTTTCGCTAGTAATGGATTCCACACTTTTATATTAAGAGATAGATATCCCACCCCTTGTAGCAATAAATCCAAAAGTGTTTAGATGAAATTATTATTTCCAAAGGAAAACGACTCAACTCTCATCAATGTTTCAATATAGATGAAGAGAAATCGTTTGGTATATTTCAAATTTAAGGATAATATTTATTCAAACTAGTTTATAGAGCATATTGATAGCTTCAACAAAGTATCCTACAAATTTCAAATGTCAAATGTTTCTATGTTCATTTGACATGTTTCTATTTTCCATGTGCTTGGAAAATATTGTTCACAACATGGAATAGATCCTACAAAGGAACATTCAAGAATACAAAACTATTCATAAAGGTGTGTTTAGCTATGAATTAATTCTTATGTTAGAAAGTTTCGCTAATAATGGATTTCACACTTTTATATTAAGAGATAGATAACCCACCCCTTGTAGCAATAAATCCAAAATTGTTTAGATTAAATTATTATTTCCAAAGGAAAACAACTCAACTCTCATCAATGTTTCAATATAGATGAAGAGAAATGGTTTGGTAAATTTCAAATTTAAGGAGAAAATTTATTCAAACTAGTTTATAGAGAATATTGATAGCTTCAACAAAGTATCCTACAAATGTCAAATGTCAAATGTTTCTATGTTCATTTGACATGTTTCTATTTTCCATGTGCTTGGAAAATATTGTTCACAACATGGAATAGATCCTACAAAGGAACATTCAAGATCTTCTAATCAAGATTTAGTTATTTCTCCAAAATTCTATCTTTGATCGTTTACATATTACACATCCCCTTGTAATCTATATTTTGTTTTCTCAATATTTTGAAAGTTTCAACATGTGGTATGGAAAACATTATTATTCACTATTTTGTAAGCCATTTCCCTTTACTTGGAAGTTGCTATTTTAATTTCTTTTGGAAACATTTTTATGACTCTTTTCAAGTATCATGAATTTTCTTATTCATAATTGTATTTCTAAATAGTATAATATATAAATCTAACACATGAATAATGTATGTTATTACTTGTAATAATGGTTTCCTCATCAATCATCATGGAAGTATCAAATATATTTTAAATATTTTTTCTCTATTATTATTATAATCCAACCTCATGGGCATGGGTGCATTAAACTAGAAAGTGTTCTCTTCCATGTGTTGTACAACTTGTCATTGTCATCCCTAAAACTCTTTTTTATTGAGATATAACCACACCATATAACCAAATTTGCATTAGTGGGTTGTTTTATGTTGATCATGGTCCTCCATATAACAATTTTAAGTTATGTGTGGGTTCTTGCACTTCCATTGGATTTCTCAAATCTTGATTGTGACCTTAACAATTTTTTCCTTCATAATTACCATTTGTAAATGGGTTTTTAGCAAATATAAACAACAACCAATTAAAAAGAATTTTGTTTATGATCCTTTTCAAGTGTCATGAATTTTTCTATGCAATATTGTATTTTAAAATAGCGTAACCTATGGATCTAACACCAAGCATGCTACTACTCATAATAATGGATTTTCAAGATAATCATCAATCATCATGTAAATCTCAAAAAGTTTTACCCTTCTTTCTTTCCGTTAATAATGTCAAAACTATTCATAAAGGTGTGTTTAGCTATGAATTAATTCTTATGTTAGAAAGTTTCGCTAGTAATGGATTTCACACTTTTATATTAAGAGATAGATATCCCACCCCTTGTAGCAATAAATCCAAAAGTTTTTAGATGAAATTATTATTTCCAAAGGAAAACAACTCAACTCTCATCAATGTTTCAATATAAATGAAGAGAAATGGTTTGGTAAATTTCAAATTTAAGGAGAAAATTTATTCAAACTAGTTTATAGAGCATATTGATAGCTTCAACAAAGTATCCTAATTTTTAAAATTGGAAGAATGATTAGCTTTATTCTTTATATTTTATTGATGGAGCATAAAATTGGAATCATAACAAATAGAGGCATATGCACTTTGAAAAGGGTTTAAAATCACTAAAGGAATAAGAATGAATTCAATCATTATGATTAATGACTCTAGGATCATTATCATTCATATGATTAAACAACCATTACCCATAGGAAACTTTCTAGCATCAATTCCAGATTTATGTAGACAACAATAAGGCAGATATTCACCAAAATTCAATACTACCATGTCTTGCAACAACACAATCAAGAGGAAAATTGGTGAGAAAAGTCAGATTTAGAATAAAATTAGGGGGAGAATAAAATTAGAATTCTGATACATGAACAACAAGAATTATTCCTCTGATAACATCACCATCATTCCAATACCTCTTCAATCCAAGGTGATATCTTCAAGGCTGTTGGGAGTAGGAGAAGGAGTGGGAAGCATGATTTCAAAAAGCTTCTAGGACCAAAGAATTTCAAAAGATATTTTTTTATAATACATATTTTAGTATATTTTGATGCATATATATATATATATATATATATATATATATATATATATATATATATTCAAAAAATCCATGCAGAATTTTAAACCAACTGTAGAAAACACAAAAACATAGATTTAACTACTAGAATAGTGATCATTAAAGCATCTACCATTTAATACACATATAACATCAATCATCTAGTAGTTATAACATTCTCATCGGATGACCAATCATCAACCACAACATCAACCGTAAATTTTTTTATAAGAATAAAACTCTCGGACGAGAGTTAAAAAACTCTATGCCCAGAGTTTTACAACTCTCGTCTGAGAGTTTACCCGAGAGTTTATGTCAATAAAACTCTCGGATGAGAAAATATTTAGCTCTCGTCTGAGAGTATTTTAAATCCGGTCAAGCCCAATCAAACTCTCAGGTGAAAAATTAAAAATCCCTCAGACGAGAGTTTTAAGAACTCTCGGTCAAGAAAATGAGTTGACTATTTTCTCGGACAAGAAATTAAAAATTTCACCCAAATTCTAGCCATCTTCCAAAAATTGTTTCCCAACTTCAGGTTTTCACCCCTTACTACTTCTTCTATCAATCCTTCTATGTCAAAGTTGGCACTATTTCCAACATTACTCACACTTTGCCAAGCATTTCTGCTTAATGCATCTGCAATATTGTTTTCCTTCCCCTTAATATGTTTGGTCTCCATGTCAAACTCACTAAGGAAGGAAAACCACTTGGCTTGCCTAGCATTTAGATCAGTTTGTGTGAAGAAATACTTTAAACTGATGTGCTCTGTCATTAATATAAAAATTTTCCCTAAAAGGTAATGTCTCCACATCTTTAAAGCATGTATTACAACAGTGAGTTCTAAATCATAAACACTATAATTATGTTCATGTTTCTTGAGTTTTCTTGATTCATAGGCTATAACAGAGTTTTATTTTAGTAGCACTCCTCCTAATCCCTCTCCACAAGCATCTGTGCACACTAAAAATTCCTGATTTGGATTAGCAATCTTTAAAATAGATGTTGTTTTAAGTTTCAGTTTTAACTAATAAAAACTATTTTGGCATTTCTCTGTCTATTCAAACTTCACTCCTTTTCTCTGTAGAGATCTAATAGGGTAAGCTAAGTCTGAAAAATATCTCTACAAACCTCCTATAATATCCTGCAAATCCCATGAAGGATCTTACCGAAGACACATCAGTAGGTACAGGCCACTCTCTTATTGCTTTTATCTTTTCTGGGTCTACCGCTAATCCCTTCTCTAAAATTATATGGCCCAAATACTGAATTTTATCTTTGAAAAAATCACATTTGCTAAACTTAACATACAATTTGTTTTCTCTGAGTGTTCATAAAATAATTTTTAGGTGTTCCTTATGCTCAACTTCATTATTAGAATAAATCAGAATGTCATCACTAAATAATAGTACAAATTTGTCCAAGTACTTATTTAAGACATTTTTCATCAAGCACATAAAAGTAGCTGGTGCATTAGTCAACCGAAAAGGTAGGACCACAAACTCATAGTGTCCATACTTAGTTCTAAATGTAGTTTTACTTATGTCTTCATCTTTAGTTCTTAATTGATGGTAGCCTGTCCTTAGGTCAATTTTCGAAAATACTGTTGCTCCTCTAACTTGGTCAAAGAGATCATCTATCCTAGGTAAAGGATATATGTTCTTGATTGTTAGTTTATTCAATTGATGATAGTCTATACACATTCTAAAAGTACCATCTTTATTCTTCTCAAACAGCACCAATGCTCCCCATTCGGATACACTTGTCCTGATGTAACCTCTATCTAGAAACTCCTGTAGCTGCATATTCAAATCCATCAGCTCTCGAGTACTAAATCAATTAAAAAATCAATTTCTCTCCTAGGGGGTAGATGAGGAATTTCATGTGGAAACACATCCTTGATCTCTCTGATAACAGGTAATGTTTCTAAAGGATTTTCATCTGGTTGCTGTCCCAATTCTTCTACAGGCACATAATACACTTGGCAACCCTTTCTAGAAATTCTTTTCAATTGAAGTGCTGAAATTTGTCTCAGGGATATAGGTTTGGGTTTTCCTTTTACTATGATAGGTTTTTCCTCTTTATTTATGCAATGTGTAGTTTTTTCTAAGAATTTTAGCATGGATTTTTTTTTTCTAACCTTTCCATTCCTACGAGAACATCATAGGACCCTAAAGGTAGAATATTTAGATTCAGTTCAGTTTGGTACCCATTCATATTTATGGCTATCTGGGGAAACTTATGAGTCACTTTCCTTTTTGTACCAGTGGCTAATTGAACCAGCCATGACTACTGAAATTTCTCTGAATTTAAGTTACATTTTTCTACCATTTGAGGAATTATATAACTTAAATATGCACCTGGGTCTATTAAAATAGAAACAAGTTGGTCAGCAATCATACTTTCTAATTCAACCATAGTGTACTAGTGTTTTGCTTGATGATCTTCTAGGGCAGCACTGATTTTGGGGATGTTTCTTACCACATCATTTACAATCGTTGCTTCTCTCAGTACTTGTATGGTATGAATGTTTCTATGTGGAAAGTCCCTCAGTAAATTAGGTTCTCCACAACCCCAACACTTTAGAGGTTCCCTCATTTTAATAGTCCCTTCTCTTTTATTGTTTACATTAATCTGTTTGGACCCCATTTTTGATTGAGCTAGTTGATTTTCTCCCATTTTGGTGAATTTATTTCTTTGGTGATTTCTCCCAAAGTTCTTCAAGTATGTTGGCTCTGTTCTCTATCAACTGGAGTCACCCTTCTCTTTTTTTTGCCAATTCTTCACTTGTTCATCTTTTCCTTTGAAATGCGGGTAACACAGTCTTGCCTTACGCACCACTTCATCCATGGTCTTGGAATTATCAAATTCCATCTTGTCCTTGTCGATAGTAGGTAGACGGTTTAAGAAACATTGTACCTTCGCCTTATCCTCTCTTATATAGGGTACATAACAAAGCAGATTAGTGAATTTAATTACAAATTCATCAATAGTAAGCTATCCCAATCTATGTTCATGAAGCTCTTTTGATTTATCATCATAATAGCATTCATTCAGATATATATTTTTGAATTTGATCTGGAAATACTCCCAAGTAAAAATTTTCTCATCTATGACATGAACCATCTTACTTTCTTCCCACCATAAGGTAGCCTTCCCTTGTAACTGATAGATAGCCAGCTTGGCTCTAAAATTAATTTAATATTCATAAACCTAAAAGTTCTTTATCATATTTAGAAACCAAGCTTCAGCATCTTCCTCCTTCTCTCCATCATAGGAGGGAGGCTTGATTTTCTAGAAGTTCACCCTGTAATTCCTTATTCCTTCGAGACTGTTGTCTAGAGGCATCATCTTCCTTAGAATATTCTAAGTGATTTACAATTTCCTTTCTCTTTCTTCCAGAACCTTCACCTTCGTGACTGTTCAGGGAGTTCAATTCTCTTATTAATATGCATTTCTCCTCACTAGCTAAGATAGCCTTTCATTGTGTTTTTTCAGTTGCATCATTTCTCTTTGCATTCGATACAACATAGCCATCAATGGAGCATTTGGATCTGTTGGATTTTCTCCACCACCCAGATCAACATATAGCTCATCCCCTTCACTCATCGTTCGCAGCTGTATACTTCAGCACTGATTCATTGTACATGAAATTAAACATTAGTGAAAATTAAATTTAATAAAAATTTACAGCAACTGAACTTTCTCTGATGTGACCGCGCGCACACACACACGTTTGTATATATATATATATATATATATATATATATATATATATATATATATATATATATATATATATTGATATTGATATTGCCCAGTGTTTTCACTTGGGCTTTGATACCATTTGTAACACCTCTCATTTTGGATTTTCTTTTCTAATTATAGTAACTTCTCAACCTCTTTATTTTCACTTACTATCATTTGTTGCATTCCCACGTATTTCTGTCACTGATAATTTACTATGTCATTGTTTTTTCATGTATATTTTACCACAATATTGCCCTTTACGTCAATGTTGGCTATAAATTTCTTCTAATATATAATTTCTAGTTCTTAAACACTTTATATATGTTCAATATAATTGTTTGACAATACACATTAATTGACTCTCATATACCCTCTCATGCTATAAAGATATTACTATATATTGGAACATATGTTTTGACACACATTTACATTATACCATATTTTTCTATATGTAAATACTCACCTTTTGAGTTATTATCATTATCCACATAACCCTTGTAAACCCCCCAAATTTATTATACAGGTTTCTTGTACCTCCACCCTAGTTTACTTTTAATAGTATAGTTTATCACCAACAAAATCTTCGTTTCACTTGTATGTTCTTATCTATATACTCTTAAATACATATTTTGGTATAAATTTCTAAAATCAATCTCTACGTTTGAAACATTGTTATCACTTTGGTGTAACTCTTTTAATTACTAATTCATCCTAATGTTTGTAACACTTCCCTAGTCAATGGGATCTAAGATTACTTGATCCTTATTTAATATTCAAACTATCCTTTGACCATGTATGGAACCCACATTAAACATTTTTGTTTCCCTCATTTGCATTAATAAATCAATCATCGTATCATTTCTATGCTAGGATATTACTAAAATGGCCAGTTGTCAACACGGTTTTTGATAAAGGAATTACTTTTTGATTTAGATCATTTTTCCATGGTCCTGCTCATTTATTTATTTGTCAAAATTTAAATTTCCCATTTTGAATTTCAATCATCCCATCCATCGTATTAGTTGGAGTAAGGAGCAGCTCCCGTGCAATGCTTTGGTTTGGGCATGTAATAACTCCTACGTAAAACATCACATGGGCTTGTACCAACCCCATTGATCAGCGGGAATTTCCAAAACCTTCTCGATGAACGATAGTTGGACGGCCATAATCCCATCACAGTTAGGGTTTACGGCTTCATTAAAAACTAGTGGTTTCAATGAAGGTTATATTTCATTTGTAAATCTAGTTGCAGCATTTTTCTCACCGCGTAAGTCTAGTTTTGACTAGTTATGATTCTTTTCGGCATTATCTTTTGAGAAAATAAAAACAGAGGAATGATGTTGGTTTGACGAGCTATGCCAAGGTTATATTCCATGACTACCTACATCATATCTATAGGTAAGAACATCATATAATTTTGCTGTATTCATTTTAGTTACGTTCCGAACTTTTTTCTGTTTTTTGGGTTGAAGTTTCCGAATATGAATCTTTATCCACATGGCATGGCATATACTCAGTTATTCGATACACTATCATTAATGTATTCTAAATTAGCACTGATGTATTTTCATATGATATTTTACTAGGCTGCATCTTTTTATTTTATTTTTTTTGTAGCGAGCCACAGGCTCACTCAGAATGTGGGTTTTTCCCGTATAAAAAATTGGGAGGGGTTCCCATTTCATTTTTCCTGTCTAGTTTCATAGTTGAAGAAAACCGTCAGAACGTTATTTTAAATTGTAAATATAGTTCAGAGTAGTCTAAATGTGATTTGAATAAGTTTCTATATGAAATGTATGGTTGTTGACAGCGTTTTTCCAAACGCAGGAGAAGTCGTTACCAACCTCTTATCGCTCTTGAGTGTCTTGGTGAGATGAGGAATTTACCATGGTAATTTTATTAACTTCCACCCTCTCATATATCATTTAGTATCTTCGTTGACAATAATTAGCAAATTTCGGTAAATAGTTTTCCCATTTTATAACAACTCATGCATTATTCACACTATTGTTTCCTTCTGCTATTATATTTAAATTGGGTTTTTTGTATCGTATATCTGTATTACTGATGTATACATGAATATTACTTCTGTGGTTATTTTTGGTGTAACTACTTTAATTGTTTCCCTAATTTATTTTACCGGGACCACAATTGTTTCTGTTTATAGTTTATACTGCTAAATAATGTTGTTCAGATATTACTGCTACCCCATCGAGTGTTGAATATACTCTTTTGAGTTTCGTATTCCTTTCAATTATTAACCCTTTCCTCTTTTATAGATGCAGGAGGAGAATAAATCTGAGATTCTCTTAGGTATTACAATTTCATTTTTTCCCCAATTAATTCACTGCTAATTTTTTTTCTTTAACTTTTATTTCAATAAGTATACCCCAATTTTTTTCACTACAGGTATGACGATATGTCCCTGCCTTTGGAGCTAATAGTTCTCAAGCGCTTCTGTGGTTTTCATAATACTGTGGTATGTATGTATAGGTTTGTCAAAGCTTTTTGACTTGTCATATGCACTCTCGATAAGGGAGAAAAGTTCATTTCTAATTTTGTTCACGAGATAAAATATCCTATGTATAATTATTATTTTAAAAGTAGTTACTCTTTAATTTGCTTAGGTTATTAATTACGAATTGTAACATCTTTAAGGATGAATTTATAGTACCTATCACTTATTTTATTTATGTGTATCATTGACTCTTCGAGTTCATATCTCATGATACTCCAATAAGAATGAATTATTTTCCTATTCCAATATCAGTAGTCCATGGAAATGATTTAAGGTAGACTTAAAGCACACAATCCTTAATGTTCTGTGTATATCTATTTATTTGTGTATATTTTGTATATCTCTATTTCACTGTGTACTCTTGAGTGTTGTTATTTAAACCGGTGTATTATAGAAATTTAACTAGAATATCCTTATTCCAGTTATATCTTCGGTTTCAGTTTGTATATAGGGATATAGTTTAATTATACACCTATGTATAATCTATGGCTATAAAGTCTATTCATGATTTCCTTTCAATAAACAATATAAGATTTCTTTAAATGATCTGATACAAAATATAAGTTGATATATAGTATCTATATTCCTCCTTCATTTCTTTTTAGAATCTATTTCATAATTTTGATAACTTCTTGATAGAATTATTAACTTTAAACAGATTTCATGTTCCCAGGAGGTACCTAACCTCAAATCTAGACCCAATACTAGGTTTTAGGCACTTTGAGAGTTGGTCCTCTGTAGGATAGGTTTGTACAACAATACAGAACAACTATTCCTTAAATAGTTAGTTCTGTTCAATGTATGGACAATCAACATATTTTTATAATTTCCTCAATATATATATATATATATACAAACTATAATTTCATATAGATTCAACTACTTTATCTATTTCAGTAACATATCACATCATTAGTATATATTTAAAAAACAATTTGATTTAGATGTGCATACCACTTAAGGTAGACTAGTTGCCTCCCAAACTTAGAGCTCTTTATCCATAGATCACCCCCGAGCAGAGATTATTTTGCCTCCATTGATAGACAACCCTTTGTCTATCCTAAATCAACTTATTTAAGCTTTCTTTCCCCAACCTGTTTCACTTAACTGCGTCCAGCTAATTCAGGATATTGCATTCCTTCTTGCCTAGGATTTCCCTTTGTTTCTTCCACAAAGGTACTTTTAAAGCTAGATTTTCTGCTTTCGAGCTTTATTCCACCTCATCCCAGTAATTTCCTCTTTACTGGGGTACTTTTTAAAATTTTATCTCCAAACTAATTTTATTATTTACTTTATTCCTTCCAATGATTTTTGGGAGTCTAGGAAAGTCTTTCAACCTTATCCATCCTCATGGATTTGGTTTCCATATCTCGAATCATAATCTATTCATTGCACATAATTTTCCATTTTATTTTATTAACTTGAAATAATAAAATAAATCCACACAATTGCTTTCCATTGGGGTCCATTGTACCCTTTTGGACTTGCTCAAATGTCTAATAAAAGAGTAGCAAACTCGGGATATTACATAATATTAACAACCCAAAGAATTAGAATACTCAAGGGATTAATAAACCCTAAGAATTAATATCTTAAAATCGAAACCTAAGAAATTAATAAACACTACGAATTAATAATTTAGGCTGAAGAGATTAGTAAACCAAAGAGATTACTAATATTATAAACCAAAAGAGCTAATAAACCCAAGGGTTTACTATTATAAACCAAAGGAATCAGTGAACCCAAGGGATACATATTAATATTATAAACCAAGAAATTTATAAAGCATAATATTTAATATTTTAAACTCAAGAGATTAATAAACCATAAGAATTAATATTTTAAACTCAAGGGATTAATAAACCCAAGGGGTTATTAATATTATAAACCAAAAGAACTAATAAACCCAAGGATTTAATATTATAAACCAAAGGAACTCGTGAACCTAACGGATAAATATTAAATAGCTAAGGGATCAATAAGGCCTAGGGATCAATATTAAAAATACAAGAGATCAATAAACCCTATTAATCAATATTATGAACCAAAATATTATAATCTCAATGTTATCCAATCTAAATATTAAACACAATATTATAAGCTCTAATATTATAAAGCCAATATTAAACCCTATATGTTACAATCTATATTATAACCCAACATATTACCCCATGATGTAAATCATAATATTAAAACCAAATATTATAAGCCCTATATACATTAAACACTCAATATTATAAACTCCAATATTAAAACAAATATTATAAGCCTTATTATTAAACCCAATAATATAAATCTAAATAATAGAAACCTTAATATTATACCCAAATATTACAAATAGTGATCTTATAAACCACAAATTATAGACACAAATGTTATAAACGTTACAACACCCACATTAGTAAATGTGTTTCATACATGTTCATTAGTCTAGATTAAGCACACTCATAACCACAATAGTCAACGTTCTTGCATAATTTATACTAAATATTATATTATAGACTATAATATACTATAAATCTAATAACCCCAAGGATTAGTAAACCTAAAGGATTATATATTAAACACTAATAATATTGACATATTAATATTATAAAACCAAGTCATTAATAAACCAAAGGCATTGACATTATAAACTCAAGGTATTATTTTTATAAAATGAACGGATTATATATACTATAAAATCAAGTGATTAATGAACCCCTACGAAATAATATTATATAGGAATTATATAATATATAGGAATTATGTGATAATGAAACCTTATTATTAACCAATGCTTTCAATACACCAAAATTTAACACAAATCTTGAATATAGCAATAAGTATAATTTCATTAGTTAAGTGGTATATAATCACATGGTAGTCACAATGTTTTTTACAACTAATTTATGAAACTAAAACTATATTATAATTTAAACCTACAATTTATTGGTTATTCATTATATTGTTTAAATAATATGAAACATCATACATCATGTCAACCTTTTAATCATTGTAGATTTTTTTGTGCATGTGGATACATTACTAAAGGAAGTCTACATTAAAGAAGTCCAAATGGATAGCATGGAGACTTGAATACACGAGAAATAACAATTTTTTTTGAATTAATAAAAAAATAAACCCATAATTTAATAAAATAATATTTTTGTTCTTTATAGTTAATTGTGAGTAGGCATACATTTGAATGACATGCATAGGAGACCACTACTCTATAAACCTTATAATAATTTAATAATATAATTGTATTAAAATAAATTTATTATAATTTAATATTATAATTTATCCTTTATAGAGCAATTGTGGCAATTGTGTGATAATGAAACCTTATTATTAATCAAAGCTTTCAATACATCAAAGGTTAACACAAACGCTGAATACAAGAAGTATAATTGCATCAGTTAAGTGATATATGATCACATGATTGTCACAATTTTGTTTTTACATTACATTATGAAACCTAAAACTATATTATAATTTAAACCTACCATTTATTATTTATTCATTATATTGTTTAAATAATATGAAACTGTAATTATTTTTTATTATCATATCATGGCAACCTCATTAATCATTGTAGATTTATTTTTGCATGTGGATACATTAAGGAAGTAAGTCAAAATGGGTCGCATGGAGAGTTGAATACACAACAACAACAATTTTTTTAAAGTAATAAAAATTCAATCCACCGCAACAAGAATAATTTAATAAAATAATATTTTGTTCTTTATAATAACTTTTGAGCCTGCATACATAGGAAACCACTAGAGTGATGGAGTGGAGGAAAATTTTTTAAATTCACACTTGCCAAGTGGTATCAGTTTGAAAATATGAACAATTATAAGTTTCAAAATTAATCCAAATTGCAATGCATGTTTTATAAGTTTTTTTTTTTAATTCTATTTCTAACTAATTGGCATAAGTGGTTATAATTTTAATCATGTTTTATAAATAAATAATTTAAGTATGGTTTAAACATGTGATTTAGATATGCAAGGAAGATATACTTTTAATTCCATTTGTTGATAGAATGGCTACACATCATCCAATTCACACCATCCCATCAAAAATATAAATTAAAAAAATAATTAAAGTAGCAAGTTCCAAGGGAGACGCCTAATTTAGAAGTTTAGTATATGCAATTGAAATCCATTCAATATTAAGTGAAAACCAGACTATAAGTAGAGATTTACATCTGAGAATTTCCAATCCATGGAATATTCGAATACCATCTGTATATTATGGTAATTAACATAAAATGAGAAATGCTTTTGCCAAGTATATGTCTAGGAAAGAATAAAATTGTATATTCTTTATTTTTCAGAAAGAAAAAAACGTTGTTTTATATTATGATAAATAAAAACAGTGAATAATACATCATAAGAAAGTGAAGTGAGTAATCACTTCCAAAATAGTCAACATTGCTCCTAAAACCAAAAATAATGTGATCTGGCAAAACATACCCATCACATGAGACTCGAAATCAAGCATAGAGTCGATGATAATGTCTAAAGCCAATTGGAAAAGATATGGAGGATCAACCAAATCTGTAGATGTGAACCCATAACATTCACGACAACCAAAAACCACATCAACAATAAGCCAAGCGTCCCACGGCATTTACCGCATCAGCATATCAGCATATGAAATGGGGCATATAGATGAACCTTAAAAGACATGATAGAATCATATACCGCCATCTACAAAAAACTATTCGCCCGTGCAACATGAGCTGAAGGGGAGGGCGAAAATCATTTGGAGACCCAAGGAGGGTCACAAACTCCATCCACCCTGGGATCATCAGCTGAAAAAATAGGGACCTCCCGGAGGTCAAGAAGTTCATCCCAGAAGAGGGATTTTGTTTTCGGCCTCCCTCTGAAGTGTCTGGATGCGGACTTCATTTTCTTCCTCACTATAATATTGCAACCCGAAGCCGGCGAGATGACAATATCAGGATTCCTAGGGATATTCTCAAATATAGTGAGGGCGGCCAAGTGAAGGTTCGAGTTGTTTAAAAGGGATTCGACATCACATCCAATAGGTGATTCCGATAAGTCCCCATTCGCAATATTATGTGGAGAGGGAGGAGGGTGTGGAGGGGATGGGGATGTACATGAAGAAGCAATTGTGGGGCAGGTTTGATGGTGATCAGCTAGAGCAGTAGGGACATAAGGTGGGTCCGGTAAATTCACCTTTTCGGTATTGTGCGGAGAGGGAGGAGGAGGGGGAGGTGTTGCGTCTTCTAGGGGCAGCATGGATGGGGAGGTGTATAATGGCTCAGTGATGGGACAAGTTTGATGGTGATAAGCAAGATCAGAAGAGGCATGCGACATTTTATCCATCCTCATGATTGTCGATCCCAAGTCAAATTCTAAAAAGGAGATAAGATTAATTTAATGGTGCGCAGTAGTCGACAGACATATACATAGTTTGTCGTTAAAAAATTCTCTTAACATCTAATGCATTAAAAACACAAGTAAATAAACGTTGAACCAATTTATTCTTATCAATACTAGCGAACATTCATCACTCTCAATAGAGGATGTAAATCAATATTCACAGTGTTTAATATGATTAAGATTCGTTAGACAACGCTGACATTAAATATACGTAGTACATGGAAAGAGATGGGGAAAAGAAAAAAAACGATGCAGTTGAAGACATATTAACTCATAGGGCAACACATTTGTAATAAAATTAACCAGGGCTAAAGGGTCTACGCAAGAATAGTACTTTGTATCAGTTCCATGACCATTTCCAGAAATAACACTATTTTAACCAACACTAGATTAACATTACAAAATGAGAAATCAAAAGGAACAACTTATATCAAATAAAATTATTCTTAAACAAGCCGTTTATACAAATACAAGACAAATTCTCTTAATGATATAATCTCGGAGTATAAAATTATATAAGGGTTCATCCTCTCGCAAGCATTGCTTCCGTAAATAGTTAGTAGGCACGATCTATGGCCAAATACAATAGTCAGTATAAACAAGAGAAAGATCCCAATTTGATCAATTCTCATAAACACCCCTCACAAAAGTCGATATCTCGAACGACCTGTAACAGTGCAAAGAAATGTTAGTCGTTGAATCTTGTTCCATGGGGGGATGAGGTAGTCAAGCAAAACAAGAACGTGCTCTCCTTACGTGTAAAGGAGGGAAAAACCAAGAAGTAAATATTTTAATACTTGTTGCCGAAATACAAATGTTTCAACAATAATTCAAATGAAAAAATTATAAATATCGACCTGTTACATGCGCTAATTATGAGGTCTTCCTTTTTCCCATATGAATAAGGGCTAGCATAAGAACATCAATTTAAGCTTGCCTCTACCGAATAAAACTAGGAAAGATTTTACATTACAAGAAAAAGGAGAAATAAAACGTAAGGTGGGTACAGAGTATTGTTAACTGATAGAGGAATTGGTGGAGTGAGTGCTCAAAGAAATGTGAGGCAGAAAACCCAGACAACTAGATCATCCTCTGTCTCTATAGCTATTCCAAACCAAAAACATATTGTTTAGTATGAAAATATTAATGCAAAAGAGAATAGGGTGATTTTTTTTTGGTAAATTTAGTAGTGCCTTTCCATTTTTCTATTTATCAAAAAATAAGCAGGTTATAACATATCAAAACGTGATAGCCTTAACTTGCCTGAAGGAAAATAGGTCCATTGGCTATCTTAACAAGTTAAAAGCCATCCAGTATTGATATTGTTTTTTCCTCGTATAAACTATTAACTCCATTCTATTGTCTCTACCAAAGTGACAGTAAACAGTAAATATAAATGAAATTCGCTAAAAACATGAAACATCAAAAGTGATAAACAGTAATTCAATCATCCGAGGACTTGACCAGTGCAGAGCCTTTGACACTGGAGCCCGACATGTCCACTTGGTGCATTGATTGGAGTTGCCTCTCAATTCTGCTGAGTTATGTTGTTGCATGATGTTGAGAAATTTGTATGTCTTGAAGTTCCTTCTTAATATCCTGCAAAACTGAAACCACCTATGTGTCTCCTCTGATTTATTGAAGGCTCATGAAAGCCTTTTCTAGAACACATTTAAATGTCCAGTGAGTCTGATATACTAGTGGAAAAGGGATAGTCATCCTCTAGTATTCCCTGGATCAATAATGAAGTCCATTCCATCTTCCTGTATTTTTATCTCTTCTTCTTTGTGCCCACATTCTCTCTCCCATCTCTGAATGAGATTGTGGACTTTAGGGGGATTACCAGTAGTGTAGACTTCGAAAAGGTTCTCTATAACCTCTTTTTTGGATTCCCTGCCTCGGTTGCTAGAGCTTGCAATGGGTTTGAATTGACTCTATTTTCCTTTTTCCCTACCCTGCTTCTTTGCATACTGTCTTTTTTTCATTGTTGTATGTCCTCGTACAAGTAGGAATCGAATTTGCCACAGATTCTCAGAGAGAGGGATAAAACGACCTGTTTTTACTTTTGTGAAGCCTGTGTAAGGCAAAAGAATGTCAATAACAGTTTTGATATTACTGCAGGTAGGGCCCACAGCATTGTTGTTCCTTTGAAGGATGGCAGACATGGTATCCCTAATGCGACGTAAATCCATAAACCAAGAGAGAATCAATTGTAGCATAGACTAACTCGATTGCATAATAGAATTCCTTAACTAGAACCATGAATGGATGGTTTCATTACCCCCCCAGAAAATTTGACAACAAGGTTCTGCCTTGTAAGCCCTACAAGCCTGCAAAAAAACTAAATGGTGGACACAAAAATGAACCTAAGAGCATGGGATATAGCCAACTCCCACATTGTTGCCAGGACGATCATGCTTAGCCATACTGGCAAGCTCATATACTTGAGAAACAAAGACCCTTTGAACAATTGACCTACCCAATGCCCTTCCTATCATTGCGAAATGAAAACCCTTGCCCAACACAGAAACAGAAGGGCAAGAGACTTTACAGGGGGTCTGAATGCAAGGTATGACTGCAGGGGCCAGGAAAATCAGTATAACCATTACATTCTTCAACCAACATAAAAAAATTGCAGGTTGTAATGTCTTAGAACCATTGTCCTTGAAATTGAAAAAAACAGACTCGAAACTATCCGAATAATCGAAAATGACCGAATAGCCATACGGAAGAGATGCATGCACACGCTGAAACATTTGATATCCAGCTTACATGTTTGGACAGGGGTCTGGAATAGAATAATTACCCCTAGCTGAAGAAATTCAAGGGAGACTCATCCAATTGAAATCTACAATCATGGTTACTATGAAGGTTAGGAGACGCAGAGCATACCAGGCGACCTATTATCGACGCCAACCTTCTGCCTTCACCTCTGCTCTTTATTCCAGCTGTCATCTAAGATTAATGCTGCCCCTCCAGCCTGTCTCATGCCTTAAATCTTGATCTCGATGGCGATGTTTCTGAAAATTGTCTAACATTCCCCAGTGATTTCCAACTACTCCTACGGCGGGTATTATGATCTGGAGTGTGGTCATTCCCATTCTCATCATGCAAGTACGGTGTCACCCATGCAGTGTGTGCACGACACCGCGTGCCACCGCCAAACCTCTTCTTTCGTCCTCCTCCTGGCACCTGGATTGGGGGAGAATGTTGTGAATTTAATCCAATGAAAGAAAAATAGAATAAAGAAAAATTACCTCTGGTGCATGGGTACACTCTCTTGAGAAGTGTTAATTGCGCAGTGCCCTAGGGATTTCACATTGAGAGTTCCATTAGAAAGAACAATCTAATCTCCAGAGGCGTAATAATAATGGGGTGGAATTTCATAGAAACAAGATGAGTCATGAAATAATTTTGTTTAACTATTTACACACACCTGTAGAAATAACAAACGGTACACGAAGACATGCTTAACCAAGCAGTTGTTCAGCTTCAAGAGTAAACACTCGAAAAAGCTTAGAGGAGGGCATAATCAAAAAATGAGAAAGGGAAATTATTTAGGGAATTTTAGGGCTTGGATAGATGTGCGGTGAATTGTTGGATCTCCTCATTTCATCCTAACCATTCACGAAGATCTATGACCACAAGACCATGTGATGGGGATATGGAACTTCCTAAGTCAGATAAAACAAAATTGGTTTTTCATTTCCCTAGACATATTGTTATTTACACCATATGCTTCTCATGCATAGAAGTTTTAGGTCTATGTGCAATGGTAGAAATCGACCATCGTATGGAGTATTCACATTACACAACCAATTATCACCTTTTTCGAGTGATGATATTAATATAGTTAGGAATAAGTGCGAAAATTTGGGAGAGCACATGCTCTATAAACATTGTGATCTGAAAACTATCGCACCAAGGGAATTTTGATTTAATAAAAGTCAGAAACTTACCTTAACCTTAAGTCATAGATGATGAATTATATTAAAAAGGCCATGGAGTATATTAACAAGGAAACAAAATAAACTTATTGTAGGAAGCCTTCTTTAATTCATAACGGATAATTGATATTAGTGGTATAATATATGGTCTCTATATGTATACAAGATCATAAATAAGGCATGATTACTGTAAGGAAAATAGGATGGCCCTTTTGTAAACCCTTTCATAAACAAATAAAAATACATATAAATCAAGTAAGAAATGATTAATTTTATAATAAGTAAGTAGTCGAACACAATATATTTTGTTATTAATGTCGATGGATAAATTGAGTATAAAACAAAGAAAAACATGTTTACATTAGTGAAGAGGTTTGTGACAAGTGGTATGGGAGCATTTCATTTTAACACTGGGCCTGTAATGGACCATCACGGTAAAGAAAATTGTGTATAAAAATATTATTACAAAATACTAATAGCACATTGTGTTGTCTTATAAGGTACATATGTGAAGAAAATTGTTCCAGGATGGTAGAGGAATCTCCTCTAGCCATAACATGCAATAAATAATTATATGTCGAATTGGGAGGAGGCGGCACTACACCAAACTCCGAGTTTATGAAGGTTACAAAATAAATGCAACAAGAAATCGCTCAGCTGAGAAATAGCAATGAATGATTGTTGAGGACTAGCGAAGAGTAGGAACGTATGATACTGGAGTTGACTTATAAGTCCAGTCATAGAATCCTAGAACTAGAAGGGTTAAATAGGAAAGAGGCAGAAACAAAGTCAGCAAAGTTTGAAAATGCAGGTGAGTTAGATAAAATATATTCAAAATCACATAAAAAAAAGAATAAAATGGAATTACTGGGATAGTTTATAAAACTCAAACCCCCTAATTTTGATGGGGAAAAGACGAAGGTGTGCAAGCCTGAATTCATAACATGATCAAATACTTTCAGATATACAAGTACGAAATTAATTTGAAGTCTCGATTCGTTATTTACCAATTTTCATGACAAAGCTACACTATGGTGGGAAAAAGCTAAAAGTGTACATATCTTGGAAGGGAAAACAATTTCTTGGGAGGAATTTCAAAAATGATTTAAGTCTTTTTACTTGAGTGAATGACATTATAAGAAGTGTGCTAAGGAATTCCATGAGATAAGTTTGGGGCAGCTTACTATGGATGACTTTGTATCGAAATTTACAAACTTATGCCCTATATTAAAGAAGAGAAAGAAAAAAATACATATATTTTTGAAATTTTTACCAACACCTTACAAAGAGAAGATTTAGTTTGAAAATCCTAACTTCATTGATGAAGCAATAAGGAAATATAGATTGTGTTACTAGAAGTTCAAAAATAGAAGTGAAGGTTCAATACCATGGCAAGGATAAAATCAAATATGCCATGAAAAATAAAAAACATAAATCTCATTATCTTAAATTTCT
This sequence comes from Pinus albicaulis, assembly GCA_034641835.2. Taxonomy (NCBI): domain Eukaryota; kingdom Viridiplantae; phylum Streptophyta; class Pinopsida; order Pinales; family Pinaceae; genus Pinus; species Pinus albicaulis. The sequence goes on along the minus strand of CM076580.1, from coordinate 1,768,657,058 downwards.
TGGAAAGGAACGTGAGAGGAATAAATTCAACAAGGGAAGTGTAAATTAGACTGCCCAATCTGACACGGGGTCAAAGCCCATCAAATTTAACAGCAAAAATAGCATAGGAGGAAAGGAAATAGAACTCTTGAATTCTTGGGTTGTGGTGAACGACATTTGTTAAGATAATATTTGCATAATCTGCGATCGATTCAAAATATTCAAGCAGTTCATCAAGCGACCACTGTAAATGATGTGGCCAAAAATATTCCCAAAATCAGTACAACAATAGAACAAAGACAATAAGAGCACCAATATATTCCCCCATATATCCTTCTCTCTCTCTCCCCCCCTTTGACTTCCTCCCTCCCTCTCTCTTCCAAACTCCCTCCCTTACAATTTTTTTTCTATTCCCCCATAGCTCCTTCTCTCTCTCTCTCTCTCTCTCTCTTGTTAAACACACACACACACACACACACCATATACATATACCTTTCTCTCCCTCCTCTTCCCTCTTCCTTTGACTCTTCATCCTTTCACTCTCTCTCATCCCTCCCCCTTCCTCTATTTCTCTATCCCTCCCTCCCTAACATAACTTGTTCTTCATAAATAACCCCCTCAAACTCCTCTCTAATTCTATCTCTCTCCATTTATACTTCTTTATCTAGAATTCTATCAATATATTTCCCCCACTTCCTCCCCCTCTCTGATTCTCTTCTCAGACATATCTTCTCGCTCTCTCACACCTCCTTTCTCATCACCCTCCACTCTCCCTATGTCTCTCTTTCTCTCCCCCCAACCACCCACTTTCAATCACTCACACGGTTTCTCTCTCTCTCTCTCTCTCTCTCTCTCTCTCTCTCTCTCTCAATCCATCATTCACATCACCCCCCTCCATCATCGTGCATCTCTTGCTCCTTATATCATTAGAGATGTATATCCTTCCCTCTCCCTCCCCACCCTCTTTCATCATCCTTTTTTACTTTTTGACTCTCACTCACTATCTTCCCTCACTAAATTGTTCTTCCCCACAACTCTCTCTCTCTCTCTCTCTCTCTTTCTCTCTCTCTCTCACGCTCACACACATACACACACACACATATACACTTACCCCCTATATATCGCCCTCTCTCACTCTCCCTAGCCCCCCTAAACACTCCTTAATTGTTTCCCCCATGCCATTCTTTCCCACCCACTCCTCTCTCTCTCTCTCTCCCTCCTTCTTTCTCTACTTATCTCCCTTGGAAAACTCTATCACTCACTCTCTTACTCTCCACACCCCACCTAAACCCACCTCAACCATTTCGCATGTGTTAAAGCCATGCATTTGTATAATAATGAATGTTCGTAGCAGAAGAAACATGCATTTGTATTTGGAATGCACATGTTTTATTAATGCAGATGGATTTTTTTAATTTAATTTCTTCTGGCACAAATGCTACATACATCATGAGTTTTTATGTTCAAACTTGTTGGGGCCTTAGCCATTTAGAAAAAATAAAATTATGGCACACTAAAGGACATTATGAACTATAATCTAAAATAAATAATGTTTGATAATGGTAAGACCATTTTAAAATGCACTAACTTCAAGGATATAATAAATTTCACAATTTAAAAAATATATAAAATTAATATTATAAGTTTTAGAAAAATTGTTATACACAAGAACAATGTGTTGTTTACAAATGCGTGGTTTACAACTACATAAATATTTGTAGAAAAATATTTAACACATTTATGGTAGAAAAACTCCAAATTCACATAGTTAAATACATTTTCTATAAATAAAAACTATGTCAACTCATTTTCTGAAATTTGATATTTTTACACTATCTTCAAATTAATTACCTAAGTACACGATTTATGTCTTCAAATGTGTTAGTTCCAGTCTTCGCAGCCTGTTACCAGAGATCAACATGAGCTCTTACTATGTATGGTTTTGTTAGATGTTTTGCACATGATGTTCAGCACAAAACATGTCACAAGTGTGTCCATCAGAAGAATTTTAGAAAAAGCTTTCCAATGGTATATCACACTCCCATAACCGGTTTCTGGATTAGAAGATATGATCAAAATGAATGACTGATTCTTGGTTATGCATGTTTTGAGGTCAGTTGCTGCACACAATGACAAGTTTAGTACAAAATCAGTTTGTGAAATAATGGTGAGGAATTTTTCAAAATTGAAAGAGGTTTTTGTTCCTAACATTCCAAATAACAAAAACATCCTTCAATTTATGCACAGGTGCCACTATGTGGGAGATATACAATGATATTTGGAGCCTACATTAAAACAAAGCAAAATTTTCATATTTTTTACTGTTTTAGTCATTTTAGTGCAGAGCCATTTTACAGCAGATGGAAAGTAATTTTGCAAAACCCAAAGAGGTTTTTGTTAACCACGAGCCATATAACAAAACACTCTTTCAGTTTATTCAAAAGTGTCACGAATTGGGATATGTGACTAGATCGTTACAACTCATTTTCACAGATTTAAATTTTTAATGATTTCTTGTTTTAGAGATGATTTTGTGGAACAGATTGCGAGAACTTGGAAACGAATTTTCCAAATTTGAGAGAGGTTTTTCTCCAAAATGACATTATCTACAAAAACCTCTTTCAGTTTTGTAACATATGCTATGGTTTGGGAGATACGAGTTCATCTTCAACACCTATTTTCAGAAATTCGGCCCAAGTTTAATGTAACTGATTCTATTTTTAAGAAAATGGTTGAGCTCAATTCCCTTAGTACAAGGATGAGAAAATGTATATATTTTATGAGTTTCATAGTGTAGGGGTGGGATTTTTGCAGCAGAGTGAGGCTGCTATTGTTGTAACAGTTTGACAGAGAATTAATGAAATGATGCAGCTCTGATTCATGAGATTCATGTGGTGTGAGTTTTGCATATGTCTTTCTTTCTGTTTCATATGTATCTTGTTATGTTTTACTATTCATTCATAATCATTTCTAGTTGAATTCTTTTAAGTAAGAAAGGTAGAATCCAGTTTATTGCTCTGCCTAGGGAAAGCGTTCATTTTGTGTGTATCTTCTTCTGTCTGAAAAGGATTCATTATGTATGCCCTTTTCGGCCTCTCAGCAGTCTTTCCACTCCATATAATTTCAATTTGAATGCTAAAACTTTTCCTATCTTGCCTCATGAGATAATCTGTGTCTTTGATTTAATTTCTCCGCTCATACTGTCTGTTTTCCCATACAGCCCAGAAAACCCAGCCATTCATCAAATATTTCTTTCCTATCTATTTACTAGCCTAAATTCAGTTCCCATTTTAAGTCATCTCGCACCCTATTGTTCATTTTATCGAGATTGACTGGAGAGAGCCCTCTCCTGTCCTCTTAGGGCTAGCTACGAGGCTGAGCGTGGTTTGATGTTGCCTTGAGTTTTACCTTATTTCAGCCTAAGGTAGATTTTAGTGCTAACATAGTGGCGACCATACTGGGGAAGTCTTCCCCGGTAAAGGATGACAAAGTTTAGATCTGATTGCTGATGGTGGATAGCAGTCGGACGCATATGAAGGCTGAAACATTCACCCGGCGACTCCAACTCGATCCAGAGATTCCAGTGCTCACTGATCCACTCACACAATGGTAGGGTATGTGGCAAACCCTGCTCTTTGTGAAGTTGTAAAAGAGGTTAGAGATCAATTAGCAGATTTTGAAATTAATGAAGAATTTTTCAGTGTCTTGCTTCAATGTTTGAGATCTCCAAAGTTTCCTCTTGAAGCTAAAACTGGTTTTTGTGAGTTAGTTGTTGAAAGAATTGAGAAGGAGATTCAGTGTTTAAATGATCAGATCCAGTCATATGATTTCTGAGATCCCAAAAAGTTCTTGGAAACTCTCCCTCCTTCAAAACAGGAAACAATTGAGCCGCCTACAGATGTTTGCATTGACAGTGTGCCGTTGGAGGTATGTATTGCAGAGTTGGGGCAGCAAGCAGAGTCTGGCTTTTGCGATCCTATTGCAACGTACATGGAAGTGTTTTTCAGTTTGACCAATAAATCAAACTGTCTTTTACGTGACCAGACTGATTATGCGCGTGTATGGCTGTCAGCAATTACATCTATGATCTGGTTGAAGCACTTTCAAGCAGCATTCTTCTCAGATTTACTTGAATGGTTGACCTTGTTGGAAATATGATGCAGTGTGTTGTCCTTGATGGAAATCCACCTGATGAAGTTATGCTTGACTTGATGGACTTGGTAAATGATGTAAATCTGATGTGATATGTTGTTGAGTATTGTCCTTGAAAGGCAACCCACTTGATGAAGATGATGAAAACTTACTTGATGAAGTTGTGCTTAAGAGAATGTGTTCCTGATGAAGAAAATATGATGTTTCTACAGTGTGTACAGAAGGCTATGAAGAAAGGATTTCAGAATGTACTCAAAGTATGATGAAAAAGAGTATGTCTCATGGTATACGCGGATTGGCCTAGGGGAAGTCGCGTATGCACGCGGAAAAGAACGTGCCAAGTCGCGTATGGGCTAAAGCGCTCAAAAGGTGCAAAACCAAGGGTAACCACCATGGTATTGACCCATTGTATTGGGTAATGATCCGCCTAATTGACCCCGTCCAGGTAGTTTTGGGCTCGTGGTATTGGTTTGGCTCGTGGTATTGAAAAAGGGGCCCATGGTATTGAAAAAGGATAAACCTATATAAGGAGAAGAAATTCATTGTGCAAAGGAGATATGTGGGTGCAAGATGTCTGAGCTTGAATGAATACTTCTCTCTGAGGTATTTCTGAATGGAAAGGGTTACACTTGAATGATAAATCTGATTGTATGATGCACCAATGATGAAGAAGGGGATCTAGATGCGAATTGCTCTGTATTTGCTAGATGCGATTATGGAAGGCTTAGATACGTGATGAGGCGAGCATCTAGGCGAACATACGTACGAGCAAGGGTAGATATGAGCGGAATATACGTCGAAAAGTATCTTTCTGTAATGATTGAAGATCTATACGCTACTTCTCGCGAAGAGCACGTATATCTGTGGTCCAATGAAAGAAAGCGCGTATGCGCAATAAAATATACACTGAGGTATACGCCGGTTTGTGTGGAGGGAAGCGCGTATATACGCGAAATCAGTGAAGTAAAAGAGCGTATGCAAACTAGGGTTTGCTGAAGCAAGGGGTATGAAATATCTGAGCTGTTCTGCTGTGTTTATGCTATCTGATATGTGTTGATATGTATCTGTTGATGATGTATGGTTGTGCTTAAAAGTATGGAAAGGGTCCAGTATGAAAATATGATGAAATGTGGCCTGCAAGTGGTGTTCTATTGAAGTTGTTGGATCCGGTGTGAAAATTGATGAAACGTGGTCCAAGGTGGTGCTGAGGGTTGTAGCCTTCAGTCAGGGGGTTGTAGCTCCCTTCCAGGTGAGGCTGGTAAACGAGATCGGGGGGTCGTAGCTCCCTTCCAGGAGAGGCTGGTAAACGAGTCGGGGGGTCGTAGCTCCCTTCCAGGAGAGGCTGGTAAACGAGCGCAGGTGGGTGCCTGCGTGCTGGTCAAGTCTGCGCCAGCACATATGTTGTAAGATGTTTTCTCTATAATAAAATATTGAAGGGTGAGCAACTGCAGCGGTGGTTTTCTCCCGACTTGGGTTTCCACCTAAAAATCCTGGTGTTCATGTGTGATGCTTTGTGTGATGATTTATTCTGTTCTTACTGCACATGTTTATTGCTTATTGAATATCTGATGAATAAATGAAGGAATGATTTAAGTGAAGAATTAATGACATAAATAGATATCTGTGTATACGCGAGTTTCGTAAAGGGTATCCGCGTATATACGCAAGTATGGTTCAGGAAAGTAGCGTATGCATCTTAGAAGTAGGAAAAAGTGAAAGTTTTGAATATGCAGTAAATACTGATTCACCCCCCCCCCCCCTCTCAGTATTTTTCCCAACAATTGGTATCAGAGCAGGTCCTTGTGGAGAAGCTTGATCGCTTAAAGGAGATCCGTCGCAATGGGAAGTCAAGAAGGAATAATGTCTATAAAGCCACCTATATTCAATGGAAGCAATATGATATTCTGGAAGGTACGTACAAAAGCATATCTACAAAGTCTTGGTGCAGATGTATGGGCAATCGTGGAAGAAGGTTATCAATACCCGGCAAGTATTCCTACTGATGCAGCAGAAAGAAAGAAGTATGAAACCAATGCCAAAGCAGTAAATGTTTTTCTGGGAAGCATGTCTGAATCCGAATTTGCTAAAGTGATGCAGCTACATTCAGCAAAAGATATATGGGACAAAATCATTCTGAGCTATGAAGGAGATACAAAGGTAAAAAATGCAAAACTCCAAACTCTTAGAATTGAATATGAAAATTTGAAGATGCATAGTGATGAAAGTGTTTCCAGTTTCTTCCTTCGTCTAGATGATGTTGTCAATCGAATGAGAAATTTGGGTGAAACTAAAACTGATACTACTCTGGTTGAAAAAGTCTTAAGATCCTTGACTCCAAAATTTGACTCTAAAGTCTCCGCTATTGAAGAAAGGCAAGATATGAAAACTCTTACTATTGTTCAATTACATGGGACTCTGACTGCTTTTGAAATGAGACAAGGAGGTCCTTCTCAAGTAAGAGAAGCTGCGTTTAAGGCTTCTACAAAAGGAAAGGAAAAGGAAGTTGTCAAAGAATCCAGCTATATTTCCGATGAAGAAGAAGCAAATTTCGTAAGAAAACTCCAACTAGGAACTGGAAGATTCAAAGGTAAGCTTCCCTTCAAATGTTTTGAATGTGGAAAAGTTGGTCATTATGCTTGAAAATGTCCTTATAAAGGAAAAGAAGTTGTTAGAAGGAATAAGAACAGATCTAGCTCTAAGAAAAGTTACTATACTAATGAAGATAGTGATGGGTCATATAATAGTGAGGAAGATTGTGAAGAAGATCTTAGACTTCTCATGGCCTTTGAACAAAAGGAAGAAAAGGATATGTTTATGGATGCTCTAGAGGAAAATGATTTTCTTGAAGAAAATAATCAACTCAAACTTCGCTTAGAAGATTGCAAAATTCTCTTAGAAGAACAAAAGGTTATCAGAGAGACTGTTGAAAAGCAGCTTGAAGAAGCAAAGAAACATATTGAAAAGCTAGAATGTGAAGTGGTAATTCAAAGAAAAGAAGTAGAGAAAGCAAAGACCTTGAATCTTAGATTTGCTAAAGGATATGAAACCTTAGATGAGATTATCAAGGTACAACGTTCTCCTCTTATCAAGACTGGTCTGGGATATACCGGAGAATCTTCTCAAACTTCAGCACCAAACTATCTAAAAGCAGTTACAGGTGGTTTACTACATTCAGCCACTCAGCAAGAGAATAGAGGATCTCTACAGGGAAAGCAGGACCATCTCAATTCAAGGAACACTAACAGGGATAGCTTTCAAAGACACTACAACCAACAGGTAAACTCAAATAGAAGATTCCATGATCGCAGAAATTTCTACTTCAATGGGAAATGTTTCACTTGTCACAATTTTGGTCATAAAGCTGTTCAATGTGTAGCATATAAAACCATCATGACAAGAGAAGCAAGAAAGAAAAGGTTGGATACTGAACCAAAGAAGAATACCTATAACAATTTTTCTCCTCTTCAAAGTGAAGTCGAATGTACTTATTGCAATAACTTTGGCCATGAAGAATCTGAATGCAGGAACAAGATCCGGCCTAAAGAACATGTTCCCTCAAGCTCCAAAGTGTGGAAGAAGAAAGAACCGCCGGTTGAAAATTGTGGGATAGCATTATTTGCAGAAGGTGAAGAAAATAAATGGTACATCGATAGTGGGTGCTCAAGACACATGACAGGTGACAAAAGCAAACTTCATACTTATAATGCTCTAGAAAAGGAAAAGAAAGTTACATTTGGAAATGATACTCCTGCTGTAATTAAAGGAAAAGGGTCGGTATTTCTAAAAGAAAAAGTGAAGGCTAAAGATGTCATGTATGTGGATGGATTAAGGCATAACCTGTTAAGTGTTAGTCAAATGTGTGATCAAGGAGCAGAAGTGGTCTTCAGTTCCAAAGAATGTATGGTTCGTGATCTTGATACAGGTAAAATCATTATAAAAGGAAAAAGAAATCCAAGCAACTTGTATGTACTAAACGGCATAGATCAATGTTACTTGAGCAAGTCTTCAGAAAATTGGCTATGGCATAGAAGGCTGGGGCATCTGAGTTTCTCTCAAATCAACAAAGCAAGCAGACTTCAAGCTATTCGTGATCTTCCCAAGGTCAATCTTCCAGAAAGTACCATATGCAAATCTTGTCAATTTGGTAAGCAGACCAGAGTACGATTTAATGCCAAAGAAGGATCATCAAGTAAGCCTCTTGAACTCATTCATACTGATATCTGTGGACCTATGAGGAAAAATTCATTACGTGGGAAAGAATACTATATCTTATTTATTGATGACTACTCTAGAATGTGTTGGATCGGGTTCATTAAACACAAAGATCAAGCACTTGAAAAATTTCAGAGCTTCAAAGCTTTGGCGGAAAATGAATCGGATCTAAAAATCAAGTGTCTTAGATCTGATCGAGGAGGAGAATATTCATCAAATGAATTCTTTGAATTTTGTGAACAACATGGCATTAAACGATAGTTCTCTGTAGCAGGCACTCCTCAACAAAATGGTGTAGCAGAAAGAATGAATAGAACAATTGTTCAAATGGCTAGAGCTATGCTTGCTGATTCTGATGTTCCTGACATGTTCTGGAGTGAAGCAGCACATACAGCAGTTAACATTCTCAATAAAGCTCATGTTCGGGTAAATAGTGACAAAACTCCATATGAACTCTGGTATGGCAATTCTCCCACTGTGAAGCATTTTAAGGTTTTTGGAAGTAAATGCTTTATCAAAAATAATGATGAAAAGCTTGGAAAGTTTGAACCTAGATCAGATGAAGGGATATTTCTTGGTTACTCATCATCAAGCAAAGCTTTCACATGTTACAATAAAAGGCTTTGAAAGGTTGTTGAATGTATTGATGTTGTTATTGATGAGTCTCCTGCAGCTCCTAAAGAAGAAAAACAAACAGCAAATGAAGATGATAGCGACATATGGCCTTCTACATCAGATAGCAATGATGCAGACAGTGGATCCAATGAAGAACCGGAAGATGATCTGTCTGAAAAAGCTCCATCCAGATATGTTCAAAAGAATCATCCTGAATCTCAAATTTTGGGTGACAAGGAATCTGGTGTACGAACAAGGAGAACTCTTATGGGATCTTCTAATCATTTGGCACTTCTATCCAAAATTGAACCACACAATGTCAATGAAGCTAGCAAATATGAATGTTGGAGGCAAGCCATGGATGAAGAACTTGTTCAAATTGAGAAGAACGACACTTGGGATTTGGTTCCAAGACCTCATGATAAAAATGTCATTGGAACTAAATGGATTTTCAAGAAAAAGTTAAATGAGAATGGGGATGTTGTAAGAAACAAAGCTAGACTGGTTTGCAAAGGGTATACTCAACAAGAAGGTATAGACTTTGAAGAAACTTTTGCTCCTGTAGCTAGACTTGAAGCCATCAAAATGTTCCTTGCTTTTTCAAGTTATCAACAAATCAAAGTTTATCAAATGGATGTCAAATCTGCTTTTCTTAATGGTGATCTAGAAGAAGAAGTATATATAGAACAACCAGAAGGATTCATTTTGGGAAATGATGCAAATCTTGTTTGTAGACTTAAAAAGGCTCTATATGGTCTCAAACAAGCTCCAAGGGCTTGGTACTATCGTCTTGACAAATATCTTCATCGACAAGGATTTTCAAAGGGGTCTGCTGATAGCAACTTATACACAAAAGTTGAAAATGATAAACTATTGATTGTGGTTGTATATGTTGATGATATCATTTTTGGGAGTAACGAAGAATCTATGAGTCAGAAATTTGCTTCTGTCATGCAGCAAGAATTTGAAATGTCTTTACTTGGGGAACTAACCTTCTTTCTTGGCTTACAAGTGCATCAATCTACAGATGGTATATTCCTATCACAAGCAAAATATCTTAAGCAAATTCTGAAGAAGTATGGCATGGAAGAATGCAAACCTGTAAGCACTCCAATGATAACCGGATGCAATCTCAGTTCTCATGATGATTCTCCCACGGTGAATCAACCAGATTACAGATCAATGATAGGGAGTCTACTTTATCTCACTAGGACTAGACCAGACATTATGCATGTAGTTGGGATTGTTGGACGATTCCAAGCCAATCCAAAAGAGTCTCACCTTCAGGCTGTGAAAAGAATTTTCAAATATCTACAAGGAACTCAAGACTATGGTCTATGGTATCCAAAGAATGTTGATCTTACTCTTCATGCTTACACTGATGCAGATTGGGCTGGAAGTGTTGATGACTGAAAAAGCACTAGTGGTGGTGCATTCTATATGGGACCCCGGTTAGTATCTTGGTTCAGCAAGAAGCAAAATTCTATTGCCTTATCAACAGCTGAAGCAGAGTATGTAGCTGCCGCATCTTGTTGCACTCAACTCCTATGGATGATGCAAACTTTGCAATATTTTCAAATCAAATGTGCAACTCCTATCTCCATTATGTGTGATAATACAAGTGCCACCAGTATCTCAAAGAATCCTGTTATGCATTCGAAGACCAAGCACATTCCCATCAAGTATCATTTCTTACGTGAACAAGTACTTGAACAAAAGGTGAAGTTGGAGTATGTTCCCTCCAAAGAACAAGTTGTTGATATCTTTACCAAACCTCTGCCCAGGGAAGCATTCGAATATCTAAGACAGAAGCTGGGAGTGTTCTCTGCCAGTCAAAAGAACAAATCTGCATAATTTTTAGAATGTGGCAGTGGATACGCGGGTTTCCTGAAACACAGTCGCGTATATACGCGAGTTCCTTCACAGAAAACCGCGTATGGTTGGTTGCTGACAATTTTTGGTTGGTCCAGCTCTCTTCAGCATAGCTGTTGTGCTGTTTGGTATCTCTGATGGTATTTCATTTCTCATAATTATGTTTCTAATGTTTTGATGAAGATGCCTTGATGATTTGTTGGTGGAAGTTTTCAGGATGGACAAACTAAGGGGGAGCCTTAGTCATTTGAAAAGATTGCTTGGTTGCACAGATTCAGGGGGAGCATTAGCTTTGCTGTGTATAATGCAGTGTTGGCATTATTATGGTTCTGAAATATGTTCTCTTTCTTGAGGACTTTCTGGTGTTGGTCATAAATGGTCATATTTATATTTTGGTGAAAAGGTCTTGTTGAGACCCATGATGTAAAAAAATTGTAATTTTCAGTCATGTAAGGACTTGTCTTTTTGTAAACCCACTTGGTTGGGTAGCTAAGTCAAATTTTGTAAACCCACTTGGTTGGGTACTTGAGTCTTATATGTAAATCCACTTGGTTGGATATTGGATGTAAGTATGAGTCTTTGGTGATAGGAAGTTCATAGAGTCATGTACTTCATTGACAAATATGTTTGAAGATTCAGCATGAACTCAGGGGGAGCTTGGCCACTTCAGCACATATCAGATCTGTAGAATGTTTCTTCCTCATGAGGAGGAGAGTGTTTGATCCGCCCTTTGCCCTTGATGTCAAAGGGGGAGAGTAACATGGTGTTTGAATGAAGAGAAGATAATGATGTCAAATATTTGGGAGAGTGACATGGTACCTATCTGTTGTGGTAACCAAACACCATCATGGTTGCCATCAAGTCCAAAGGGGAGATTGTTGGAAATATGATGCAGAGTGTTGTCCTTGATGGCAACCCACCCGATGAAGTTATGCTTGACTTGATGGACTTGGTAAATGATGTAAATCTGATGTGATATGTTGTTGAGTGTTGTCCTTGAAAGGCAACCCACTTGATGAAGATGATGAAAACTTACTTGATGAAGTTGTGCTTAAGAGAATGTGTTCCTGATGAAGAAAATATGATGTTTCTACAGTATGTACAGAAGGCAATGAAGAAAGGAATTCAGAATGTGCTCAAAATATGATGAAAAGAGTATGTCTCTTTGTATACGCGGATTTGCCTAAGGGAAGTCGCGTATGCACGCGGAAAGGAACGTTCCAAGTCGCGTATGGGAAAAAGCGCTCAAAAAGTGCAAAACCAGGGGTAACCACCATGGTATTGACCCATTGTATTGGGTAATGATCCGCCTAATTGACCCCGTCCAGGAATACCATCGGAAGTAATGTAGTTTTGGGCTCATGGTATTGTTTTGGCTCATGGTATTGAAAAAAGGGGCTCATGGTATTGAAAAAGGGTAAACCTATATAAGGAGAAGAAATTCATTGTGCAAATCATGAGTGTGGGTGCAAGATGTCTGAGCTTGAATGAATACTTATCTCTGAAGTATATCTGAATGGAAAGGGTTACACTTGAATGATAAATCTGAATGTATGATGCACCAATGATGAAGAAGGGGATCTAGATCTGAATTGCTCTTGTATTTGCTAGATCTGATTATGGAAGGCTTAGATCTGTGATGAGGCGAACATCTAGGCGAACATCTGTCTGAAGTGAAAGGGTAAATCTGAACTGAATATCGGATCTGAAGAAGTATGCTGCTCTGTAATAATTGAAGATCTATACGCTACTTCTCCGCGGAGGAAGCGCGTATATACGCAGCTTCAGCGAAGAGAAAGCGCGTATGCGCAATAAAATATACACTGAGGTATACGCTGGTTTGTGTGGACGGAAGCGCGTATATACGCGACATCAGTGAAGTAAAAGCGCGTATGCAAACTAGGGTTTGCTGAAGCAAGGGTATGAAATATCTGATCTGTTCTGCTGTATTAATGCTATCTGATCTGGGTTGTCTGAATCGGTATGTATCTGTTGATGATGTATGTTTGTGCTTAAAAGTATGAAAAGGGTTCAGTCCGGAAATATGATGAATTGTGGCCTGCAAGTGTTGTTCTATTGAAGTTGTTGGATCCAGTGTGAAAATTGATGAAACGTGGTCCAAGGTGGTGCTGAGGGTTGTAGCCTTCAGTCAGGGGGTTGTAGCTCCCTTCCAGGTGAGGCTGGTAAACGAGAGCACGGGGTCGTAGCTCCCTTCCAGGAGAGGCTGGTAAACGAGTCAGGGGGTTGGAGCTCCCTTCCAGGAGAGGCTGGTAAACGAGCGCAGGTGGGTGCCTGCGTGCTGGTAGAGTCTGCACCAGCACATATGTTGTAAGATGTTTTCTCTATAATAAAATATTGAAGGCTGAGCAACTGCAGCGGTGGTTTTCTCCCGACTTGGGCTTCCACCTAAAAATCCTGGTGTTCATGTGTGATGCTTTGTGTGATGATTTATTCTGTTCTTACTGCACATGTTTACTGCTTATTGAATATCTGATGAATAAATGAAGGAATGATTTAAGTGAAGAATTAATGACATAAATAGATATATGTGTATACGCGAGTTTCGTAAAGGGTATCCGCGTATATACGCAAGTCTGGTTCAGGAAAGTAGTGTATGCATCTTAGAAGCAGGAAAAAGTGAAAGTTTTGAATATGCAGTAAATACTGATTCACCCCCCCCTCTCAGTATTTTTCCCAACAGACCTGGAATTACAGCATTACTTGATCCATGAACTCTGCAGCAAAGTAGGGTATATTTTGTAAATAAATAAGCTGCCAAAGGCAACATTTCAGTTTCCGGCATTTGCTTATGTACAAGTTGCAGTATGTATATGTTTTTGGATTGGTATGAGTAGTTTGGTTTGCAGTTGTCTGACTCCATGCCCAAAGGATAAGGCACTGGTCTGCTCTCCCAAATTTCTGCTGTTCTTGGCACCTCCAAGGAGCTACCATCCCCATTGGAGCCAATGTTAGTTCCAGTCTTCGCAGCCTGTTACCAGAGATCAACATGAGCTTTTACTATGTCTAGTTTTGTTAGATGTTTTGCACATGATGTTCAGCACAAAACATGTCACAAGTGTGTCCATCAGAAGAAGCTCAGAAAAATATTTCCAACGGTATATCACACTCCCATAACCGGTTTCTGGATTAGAAGATATGATCAAAATGAATGAGTGATTCTTGGTTATGCATGTTTTGAGGTCAGTTGCTGCAGACAATGACAAGTTTAGTAAAAAATCAGTTTGTGAAATAATGGTGAGGAATTTTTCAAAATTGAAAGAGGTTTTTGTTCCTAACATTCCAAATAACAAAAACCTCCTTCATTTTATGCACAGGTGCCACTATGTGGGAGATACACAATGATATTTGGAGCCTACATTAAAACAAAGCAAAATTTTCATATTTTTTACTGTTTTAGTCATTTTAGTGCAGAGCCATTTTACAGCAGATGGAAAGTAATTTTGCAAAACCCAAAGAGGTTTTTGTTAACCACGAGCCATATAACAAAAACCTCTTTCCGTTTATGCAAAGGTGTCACGAATTGGGATATGTGACTAGATCGTTACAACTCATTTTCACAGATTTAAATTTTTAATGATTTCCTATTTTAGAGATGATTTTGTGGAACATATTGCAAGAAATTGGAAACGAATTTTCCAAATTTGAGAGAGGTGTTTCTCCAAAATGACATTATCTACAAAAACCTCTTTCCGTTTTGTAACCGGTGCTATGGTTTGGGAGATACGGGTTCATCTTCAACACCTATTTTCAGAAATTCGGCCCAAGTTTAATGTAACTGATTCTATTTTTAAGAAAATGGTTGAGCTCAATTCCCTTAGTACAAGGATGAGAAAATGTATATATTTTATGAGTTTCATAGTGTAGGGGTTGGATTTTTCAGCAGAGTGAGGCTGCTATTGTTGTAACAGTTTGACAGAGAATTAATGAAATGATGCAGCTCTGATTCATGAGATTCATGTGGTGTGAGTTTTGCATATGTCTTTCTTTTTGTTTCATATGTATCTTGTTATGTTTTACTATTCATTCATAATCATTTCTAGTTGAATGCTTTTAAGTAAGAAAGGTAGAATCCAGTTTATTGCTCTGCCTTGGGAAAGCGTTCATTTTATGTGTATCTTCTTCTGTCTGAAAATGATTCATTATGTATGCCCTTTTTGGCCTCTCAGCAGTCTTTCCACTCCATATAATTTCAATTTGAATGCTAAAACTTTGCCTATCTTGTCTCATGAGATAATCTGTGTCTTTGATTTAATTTCTCCGCTCATACTGTCCGTTGTCCCATACAGCCCAGAAAACCCAGCCATTCATCAAATATTTCTTTCCTATCTATTTACTAGCCTAAATTCAGTTCCCATTTTAAGTCATCTCGCACCCTATTTCTCATTTTATCGAGATTGACTGGAGAGAGCCCTCTCCTGTCCTCGTAGGGCTAGCCACGAGGCTGAGCGTGGTTTGATGTTGCCTTGAGTTTTACCTTATTTCAGCCTAAGGTAGATTTGAGCGCTAACAAAATGAACATATTGTTCCTCTTATACGTTTGAAGTACCATTAACTTACGAAGATTAGCTTGCACCCACCATGGGTGCAACCATATTAAGTCACAATTTGAAGACACCCTTTCTAATAATAACTATAGTAAGCTTATGTATATTAGAAATATTGGTTTTAAATCTCTCGTAGTACAGAAATAAAATTTAAAAGAAAAACCCGAGTAATTCCTTATGCATTTTACATATCTCAAATAAAGAGTATTTTATCATAGTAAACTTTAATAACCACCATCATATAATAGACTATAATAAGTAAACAATATTATATTAATATTATATACAATATAGCCAAATCTTATATATAATATTGGTATATCTATTAAGGGTAGAGAAGGATTAAATCTTTTAATATGCAAATTTATTTTAAGTGCAAAACTTGAAGAAAGCTTTGCACTTAGGAAGATTTGATTTCTCTTGGCTCTTGGTTAGTCTCTAGTTAAAATGGATCTGTATTGATTTTGACAAAAACCGTAATAAAATGTTTTAACTATAAAACATTTTTTATTTTTAATGATTTTTATATTGTATATAAATAGTTAACATTGAAATATTTCATTATGTTTAACATTATCTACACTAAAATGTTAATACATGTCTCCTAATATTTTGATGTAGAATACATATTTCTATGAGATATACTCTCTCTCTATACACATAATTATTTTTGTTATCAATATTTTTATAAGTGTGTGCACTCTATATTAAATATTAAACATAGAAAGAATCACAAATCTTCCTCACACCTTAAATTCGAAAGAATCTATTAACCAAAAAAATAATCTCTCATTCTTTCCCTCTTTAAAATTTTACTCAACATATATATTGAAATATTTGATTTATTATCCATGTTAAACATTTTTTGATATATCAACTTCATATTAAAGATTGAATAAATTAAATATCTTATTAATACATAAGTCAAACCATAATTGAGTTATTACGGAAGTTAAAATTCTTTGGATATATGAACTTCATATTAAATAAATTATACATCTTATTAATAGAGAAGTGAATATATATATTTCTTATTTAATACCAATATTTAACTATTTTCTTTCTTTTTGGATTTTGAAATATTTTATTTTCTTTATGACCAACACTACTGTTTTTGTTATTATTTTTTTAGTTTGAATAGTATGTGTAAATAGAACATGAAATGACTTACACATCAATAATATCAACAATATCATTTTTACATGTCATTTGTCAATTCTATATTAATTAGTGAAGAAACTACATATCTCTTCTCTCTTAAAAAAGTAAATTAAATTTTCTTTAACTTTCAATTATATACATAATTGATATAAACTTAAAATAAAAATTAAATGTAAAATTAAAGTGAAAATTAAAGTAATTGCTTTCTAGTCAACATTGAATTTATTGTGTTATTACTACTCTCATATATATTATCTAATTCAAATTTAAGTTAACTATGTGCAATTTCTTTTTTTTTATAGTAAGCGTTTATCAATATAATCGACTATATTTTAAATGTTTTAAATTATTAAAATAATTTTTAATAATTATTTAATTTAATTATTTTTAATAAATCATGTATTTAATCATTTTATTTTTAAATTATTATTTATACTATATATTATAAACATAGATGTATTGGAAAAATATAGAAATGAAATTGTTATATATATTTATATAACAATTCCATTTCTAATCTTTCCACAGAAATTCTAAGTCGCTCAAACCATTATAGATTTAAAGATGGAGCTTCGATAATCTGACATATACTACTTTATTTTTATACTAAAACAAAGTAGTTTAAATTTAAACGTTTTATTTTGTACAACTTTCTAGATTACTTTTCATTAAAAAATACAAGTTGTTGCCATCGTTATATACTTTGCTACTTTCCCAGAATACTATGTTCTTGGTTCTTTCTGAGTAACGGATATACCTAAAAATATATTGGGCAGCATGGAGGCGCAGAAGTAAATTCACTTGCTGCGGAAAGTCGAGCAAATAAACTGGATCAAGTAGAATGAGCCCAATTTGATATACTAACTGTTTTAAAGGCATCCTTCTATCTACGTTCTATGAAGCATCTTCCCACTGCTGACTTCTGACTTTTGTTCCTTCAGTTCCAAGATGCGACTGTGAAGTATGGAGTTTGAAATACTACGGCTAACTAACATCGCTATTGTTATAATAATATCTTCTTTACACCGACTTACGTACAGTCGGTCAATGTTTGCTGGATGGACGTAATCTATATTACACCAACCAGCACACCTTTGGTCAAAGTATTCCGAATTCACGTGTTTGTATCTTTGCGTGGTCCGTTGAATTGCAGCAAAAGCAGATGCCGTGAACACAGATAAATGTATGAGGAAAATGTCGTATTTTATAATCAGAATCTCAATCTTTACTTTTCTTTCCGATTCTTCTCCCCAGGTTTAGGCTTCTGATTTGTAATTATAAGATACAACCGATGACAGACACCACACAATTACAGAATTTCATGTTCTTTAGTTTCATTTGACCTTCGGCACACGGAAGGAAAAAAGTTTTTTAAGTGCAGCTGCTTCTGACCATGCCATAACATACAGCGTTCGTGGAGTGGGGCCTTGGTATTTACTTTCGAAACTGAAGGCCCTTCAAGGATGCCGATCAGTTTTGTTTATCATAGTTCTTTTTGGTAATTTTCTTCGCTGCCTTATCCGAAACAGTCAGCCTTACTTGTCTCAAGATTTAGAGACAGAGGTAACCAGAGAAGGTAGCGTTAAAGCTATGAAATTTAAAAGGTAAGATAACCTACTTTCGATCGTACATCCTGGAAAACTGAATAGGAGTCTGGATTAACGGTTTAGAAGGCTTTCAACCCTCTCTGGTGTTGGAATTTTTCAGAATTCCAAAATAATAAAACTGTCTTCTTTAACACAGAGAAATACAAATAAAATTTGCATACAGTGACAGAGTTTCACATAGAAAAATTTCTATTAAAAAAAATTGTTGTTACAGACTCTTCCTCTCTTTGAGGGATTACAAAATAGTTTATCTGCTTCAAACACAGTGTAAACTATCACTCTCTGTCTCTCACAGAGAAATACTCTGTTTCTAAAATAAAAACAAACACTGTTGTATATGCTCTGTAATTTTAAAAACACTCTGCTGTTCTGTGTAATTAAAATTACAACTCTCTGTCTCTGTCTTTTAAAATACGCTTCCACACATATATATTAAAAAACATTACAATACAAACACACTGCTGTTATGTGTATAACCAAATATCTCAGCCCTGTTCAATTAATGCCATTAATTGACTCAACCAGAAAATTCACTGCTTGACAATCTTTATGGCTTCATTAACTTCTGTCGGCACCGCTTGATAAGTGCATTGATGGCAAATTGCACAGTGGCACTGTGATATTTTATTCCCGCACTGCTGTGCACATTCACTGTGTAATAAAACCAGTTCTGCTGTCTTTTCACTTTTTTTTTATATACACTGCTGTGTAATAAAAATTACATATGCTTCACGGCTTTTACAATGTGCTGGGCCTATATATATGTAACATGTTTTAATAAAACATAAAACAAACAAATAATATTTAAAACTTTTAAAACCAACTATTGTTTTAAATATGTGCGATGGGCAAAATAAAATTAAACCCCGAATTCTTATGCGTGCATTCATGTGGGCCCTCCACTGATGACATCAGCAGATATTCCGAGGGGGTATACTCCTTCGCTGGTCTGGCTTGCCGGACCCCCGCGGACTTTGCTTGCCGCCTTGTCTCTTGGACAGTTGGAAATTAATTCCAACACTCCCCCTTCATTTCAACTGCTGGGTTTTCCTGCATACCCATGCATTTCCTGAAATGTTCAAAGCTTTTCTGTTGAAGTGGCTTTGTGAGGATATCTGCAAATTGATCCTCTGTTCTGCAATGCTGCAAAATAATCTCGCCATTGCTAACCAATTCCCGTATGAAATGAAACTTGGTGTCAATGTGCTTTGTTCTTTTATGAAAAACAGAATTTTTAGACAATGCAATAGCTGAGCTATTGTCACAAAAAATCACTGTCCCTTTTACCTGTTCTTGACACAAACTTCTCAACATTTTTCTCATCCAAACTGCTTGACACGCTGCTACTGTAGCTGCCACATATTCTGATTCTGTTGTAGATAACGCTACAATGGGTTGTTTCTTAGAAGCCCATGAAATGGCTCCTGAACCCATGTGAAAAACATAACCGGAAGTGCTCTTCCGATCATCAACACTTCCAGCCCAATCACTGTCAGTGTATCCAACTAAATCTGAATTTTCTGAAGTAGTATACAAAATACCAAATTTCTTTGTACCTTTAACATACCTCATAATTCTTTTTGCTGCTTGCCAATGTGCTTCCTTTGGCTTTTGCATGAACCTGGAAATCAAACTAACAGCATGCATTATGTCCGGCCTAGTTGCAGTCAAATACATGAGGCTGCCAACTATGCTCTTGTACAAACTAGGATCAAAATCCTTGCTGTTGTCCTCTCTGCTCACAAGAAACTTCTTGCTGGATGGGTTATATAACATGTATGCCTTGGATTCCTCACTGTATCCAATGAAAATACATTTCTCCCCCTTTCTGTCCAACTTCTTCCTTAGCTGATCCGGAATGTGTGCATAAGCCACACATCCAAAAACCTTCATGTGTGTGACACTTTGCTTTGCGCCACTCCATGCCTCTTCCGGCACTTTGTTCATAACCGCTTTTGTAGGGCACCTGTTCAAAATATACGCTGCACAGTGTACAGCTTCAGCCCAATAATCATTAGGCATATGCTTTGCCTTTAACATACTCCTCACCATGTCCATTATGGTTCGGTTCTTCCTTTCGGCTACTCCATTTTGCTGCGGAGTATATCTAGTTGTAAACTGCTTTTGAATACCATTTTCTCTACAAAACCGTAGAAAATATTTAGATATATACTCACCTCCTCTATCAGTCCTTAAGACTTTGATAAGCAGCCCACTTTGTTTCTCAACAAGTGCTTTGAAATTGCAAAAATTTTCAAACACTTCACTTTTGTTTTTCAAAAAGTAAACCCAAGTTTTTCTTGTAAAATCATCTATAAATGTTAAGATATAGTGGCTGCTTGCAAGTGATGGAGTTTGCATCGGTCCACACACATCTGAGTGGACAATCTCTAAGGGTGCTTTTGCCCTTATGCTTTTCCCGGAAGGAAAACTTTCTCTGTGTTGTTTTCCAAGAATACAACCTTCACAAAGGCTGTCCGGTTTCTCTATCAATGGTAAACCACTTACCATTCCTTTTCTGTTCAACAAATTAAGACCTCCAAAGTTGAGATGTCCAAATCTCAAGTGCCATAACCAATTATCATCCTTTGGTTCGCTTTGGTAAGTCTCCTGTGCAACTGCTGCTTTCTCTTCACCATTCTTCAAATCTGCTCTCATTCTAAGAGGGAACATCCTGTTCCTTGTCATCTTCACTTCAGCAATACACTGTTTGCTGGGTGGTTTATCCATGATGGTACAAACATCATTATCAAAGAAAACATTATACCCCTTATGGACAAGTTGTCCAATACTTAAGAGATTACATTTCATTCCTGGAACATAATAAACATCTGCTATGGATTTCTTTGCACCTAATCTTGTTAAAACATTCACATCTCCTTTTCCCATAATAGAAACTTTGCTATCAGTTCCTAGTGTGACTTGTGACTGCACACTCTCATCTAACATAGAAAACATTTCTAAGTTTCATGTCATATGGTTACTGCAACCGGAGTCTAGAAACCATAAATCCTCATTTTTTTCTTCAGCCATATTACAAGCTAAAAACAAATTACTTTGGCTGCTATTTTCTTTAGTGAAATTTGCACTAGTTTTACTTGCCATATCTTGCTGCTTCTTTCTACATTCATTAGCATAATGACCATATTTTTTACAATGGTAACATTGGACATTGGATTTATCATACCTTTGTCCTTGTGCATTCTGCTGTCCACTTTGCTGGCTGCTGCCTTGGCCTTGATGCTGATTTGGATTGCTGCCCCTTCCTTGAGCATTTGCTGGACTGTTCCTTCCACCTCTGTTTTGGCTTCTGCCTTTTCCTCTTCCTCTGCCTTTCCCTCTTCCTTTTCCGAAAGACATCTGTGTCTTAAAAGCATGCTCAAGAGATGATTTTTCACTCCTACTCAATCTATGTTCATGGGTCATCAGTGATGCATGTAGCTCATCAACTGAAAACTTTGTGAGATCCCTAGTCTCCTCTATGGTGGTGACAATCACATCGAATCTTGAGGGTAAACTTCTCAAGAGTTTTTCAACAATCCTCTTATCTTCAAGAGTCTCTCCATGAGATCTTATTTGTGTGACCATTCCAATCACATGAGTGAAGAATGAGTCAATATTATCTGACTCCTTCATACAGAGAGTCTCAAAGTCTCTCCTCAGCAATTGAAGTTTTGTTGTCTTCACTCTTTCCATACCCTGATAGGCTGTCTTGAGAGTTTCCCATGCTTCACTGGATTTCTTAGCTGCTGCTGTCCTTGGAAACACACTCTCATGCATTGCTTGATATAAGAAGAAAAGAGCCTTGGCATCTCTCTTCTTATTGTTCTTCAGTGACTCCCTTTCTGCCTGAGTTAAAACATAAAACTCTGCTTCATTTGCTAGCTCTTCAAAGCCATCCTCAACTAATTCCCATAACTCTTGTGAGGTAAATAAAGCTTTCATAGTTATTGACCAGTAGTCATAATTTTTTCCATTGAATTGTGGGAGATGGATATTTCCCAAACTCATACCAGTGCTGGAGCCAGGCATTCTGCACTCTTAACTATGATAAAAAAAACACTTGATTGTGTATTTTAAAATAACTCACTGTTCTGCAATAGTAACACAAAACTATATAGAGAAATACCTTGAATTCCTTTTGGCTGAATCTTCACACTGCTGGAGAGGTTGCTGCAACAAAGAACTCCTTTCCTTCAGCTTATTTGACCTTCAAATAGCCTGGATTGGCTCTGATACCATGTTGGAATTTTTCAGAATTCCAAAATAATAAAACTATCTTCCTTAACACAGAGAAATACAAATAAAGTTGCATACAGTGACAGAGTTTCACATAAAAAAATTTCTATTAAAAAAAATTGCTGTTACAGACTCTTCCTCTCTTGGAGGGATTAAAAAATAGTTTATCTGCTGCAAACACAGTGTAAACTATCACTCTCTGTCTCTCACAGAGAAATACTCTGTTTCTAAAATAAAAACAAACACTGTTGTGTATGCTCTGTAATTTTAAAAACACTCTGTTGTTCTGTGTAATTAAAATTACAACTCTCTGTCTCTGTCTTTTAAAATACGCTTCCGTGCATATATATTAAGAAACATTACAATACAAACACACTGCTGTTATGTGTATAACCAAATATCTCAGCCCTGTTCAATTAATGTCATTAATTGACTCAACCAGAAAATTCACCGCTTGACAATCTTTATGGCTTCATTAACCTCTGCCGACACCGCTTGATAAGTGCATTGATGGAAAATTGCACGGTGGCACTGTGATATTTTCTTCCCGCACTGCTGTGCACATTCACTGTGTAATAAAACCAGTTATGCTGTCTTTTCCCTTTTTTTTTATATACACTGCTGTGTAATAAAAATTACATATGCTTCATGGCTTTTACAATGTGCTGGGCCTATATATATGTAACATGTTTTAATAAAACATAAAACAAACAAATAATATTTAAAACTTTTAAAACCAGCTATTGTTTTAAATATGTGCGATGGGAAAAATAAAATTAAACCCCGAATTCTTATGCGTGCATTCATGTGGGCCACACATCAGATTATATTATAGTCGAAAGACTGTTTGCATTATTTAAGGCTGCATTTGCATATTTTAGGTCGTCCACTGTAATAATGCAATTAGAACTGAATTTGTTTTTGTTGTCTCACGGTATTTTGGGTAAAGTGGAAAACAAATGCCAATGGTACGTCATTATAGGTTTGGTGGAACTTTCTATCTCGTGAGATTTGACTAAGTTTGTTAATCGATAAGCATATTTATTTCAATATCTCGTGGAGGAAGGGTTGTTGAGTTTTATTTAAAAAAATAAGATATTGAGGAAATATAACAGGTATATCCTTTGTCTTATTGTCGATGATCGACCACTAAGGCTTATGGAAGCTTGAATCGTTAACCCAAAAAAAATTAATAATTTACATAATGTTGCAGCTGGTTGGAAATGTCAACATCAAACTCTTCTAGGTGTAAGATGTACAGATGGGTATCAAGAAGTTGGGTGTTGGAAAAGAAAAGGACTTAGTTGAACTCCAAGCAGAGTACAACTAGTTTAGGAATACCTCTTTTCAAGAGTGGTGACGTCAATAATCCCTCCAACTATAGGACCATAATGATAAACTAATTGTTTGCAATTTTTGTTGTAAGTATGTTAGAAATACAATCATCAAGCGGGGAGATGAAAGAGATAAATGTGCTAAAGGAAAAGCGGGTTTTAGACCTAAACATTCCACAGTTGATCATGGTATAACTTTAAGGTATATCATTGAGAAAGTTTGGGAGAAAAAGGACGAAGTCTTTTGTTGCTTTGTTGATTTCAGAAAAGTCTTTGACACGGTTCCTAGCGATAAGCTTTGGCACAAAATGGAGGAACTCGGGGTTCCCACACATTTGAGAGCAAATGTACATTGGTTGTACGAAGAGGTGAAAGTCAAAATTAGAACTTTAACAAGAATTTTTGAAATTTTTAGAAGCGATATAGGGGTGAAATAAGTTTGCCCATTGTCTCCTACCCTGTTTGGTTTATATATCGACAAACTTGAAGAGTGGCTAAATTAGCAAGGGGGTGACTATATGCATTTGGGAAAGTTTGTTATAAGACTTCCTTTGTATGTAGATGACCTTATTCTAATTGCTAAATCTTATCTTGGTTTGCAAGAATAGTTACTTTCCCTTGAGTATTTTTGTAGAAATCTGGGGATGCAAGTCAATATCAGCGAAACGAAAGTAATGGTTTTCTTTAACAAAAGAAATCATAAGCAACATAAGTTCCACTTTGAAGGCAACATTCTCGAAAAATTTTCTGATTAGAAATACCTCGGAATTGACTTCAACATAAATCTAAGCTGGGATGGATGTAGAAAGAAAAGAACTTTGGGGGGTTGGAATGCATTTTAGGCTTTTCAAAATAGGTGTAGAGATGCAGAGTTATGGGACTTGAAAACCACTCTAACTCTTTTTGGACTTTTACTGACTTTGGTGATTCTCTATGGTTGTGAACTGTGGGCCAGCAGTATATCCGACATGTAGTGGAAACAAATTGAGAAAATTTATAAGTTTTTTATTACAAACAAATTCAAAATTAAAAAAGAAGTTCCTTATGCTATCTTGTTAAGAGAAACAAGGGCTCCTCCTATTGAAGCAATATATATGGTGCAGGTCTTAAGGTATTTAAAAAAAAATTGAACAAATGGAAGATGGAAGATGACCTAAGGTTGTGTTTAATTACATATTGCGCACAAGAAAGAAAACATATATACGCCAAAATAACAAATGGTTTAGCAAATGGGGCATTTGCTTGAGCATGTGTCCCAAAAATAGTAAAGAGATACAAGATTTTTTTATGAATAAGTTTCACAAATGTACTTGGGAGAAGGAGTTTGTTATAATATTCCGACACATAGGAAATATTTAAGAATAACTTAGTCTCTTGTAGAGTTAGGTAAAGTGTGTTTCTTTACCATGTACATTTGTAACTTATAATTCGGCGGTCACGATTTGTAGTGATCCGACGGTTATCTCTCACATCGGTATTAATGACACTTGATCCGTGGCTTAACACCCGATTGGTCCATGATCTCTATTTAAAGAGCATGGAGGGTCATTTTTTCGGTAACCGTTTATGAGAGAAACATATGTAACTTTACCTTTTATATTAATAAATTGTCTGAAGTGGTCGCGTTGGCTCAAGCCGTGGACTGTTTCCCTCTTTGAGGGTTTCAACCACGTGATTATACTGGTGTACTGATTTGTGATCTGTTTGTGAGTGGTGACCTTTTGTTCTTGGTCTAAGGAACTTACCCTATAAATTCCTACATGGAATCAGAGCTATTTTGAGGGCCGCGTCCATTATTGATCAAAATCCAAAGCCGATTTGACTGCATGTGAATGTTGTTTTGTAGATCTACTATTTATGTACATTTTTGGGCTTTGAGAACTGCTCAGTTGTGTTTGGAGCATCTGTTACAAAGAGGAACGCCTTTTGTTTCATGCGAAAAGGTTTCCGGCTGCCCAAGTTATAACAGTTTAGATCTGGAGGTATAAAGCATTTGTTTTGCAGTTATATTTGTTAACAATTCTGCTTATTTCGGTTCCCTCTTTTTATTTTCAGTTTTTCGGTTTTATTTATTTGCTGGATCTAGACACTCTTCTCTGTGTATGCTCTTTGTTGTGCACTGCGTGCGATATCGGCAAATCAGAATCAGGAAAAGGGATTTTTTTTGCTACGTATGCTCTTTCCCCGAGTCTTTGTGCGATCTCGGTGAATCAAAAATAGAGAAAAAATGATAGTTGCCAGTAAGGCTAATCGAAAATCTAAAATTTTGTCGTAAGGCTTTGCATTTCATTTTTTTTCTTGGTTTTTATTGTTTTTTGTGCAGGAAAAGGCACGCACACCGAAGAGTAAAACAAAAAACAAAAAAAAAACCCTTCTTCCTTTCAAAAAATAACGTGATCCTTTTACTATCTCACTTGGTGAGGAGTTAATTTATGAGAATAGAGGTCTTGGGTTCAAATCCTTTTCACAAACTTTTTTTTGTAATTTAAAAAAAAAAACTGCACTTCATCCCGTTCCCGTAACTATTTGGCATCTTCAACTCGTTTTTTCAAAAAGGCATAACTTCTTCATCTAGAAGCCATTTTTGGAGCCGATTTTTTTTAAACGGCATAATTTTTGAGATCTTTCCATTGGAGTAGTTAGTTTTAGCTTTTCTGAGCTTCAGTTTATTTTTTTTTTAATGGAAAGTGCATGCCCGATTATTCTTAATAGCACCAATTATTTCCAATGGCTACCTCAAATTGTAGATATACTTAGAAGTAAAAGGATTTATAGAATAGCAACACGACAAGAAACTAAACCTTCTGATGATGATAAAGTTGCTAAATGGGAAAATAAACAAGATTAAGCATGAGGGTTGATAGGAATGTCCATTTCTCAAGATCTTCAATTTCATATCCTTGACATTGACACCCCTGATGAAGCCTTGGAAAAGCTAAAAACTGTTTTTGGCATTCAAAATCAAATCAAGGCCCACCAGGTTGAAAATGAGTTGCTTACTTTGTACTGTAATAATTTCTCCTCCATTGAAGATTTTTTGTCCAAATTCAAGACCATTTGAATTCTTTTAGAAGGTTTTAAGATAAAAAAAGGAAGATGGTAGCCTCATTTATTGCATTCTTGCTAAGCTTGGCCCTTCATACTCTGTATTTGTTTCTGCCTTCCATTCCACTAGAGAAGCCACCATTTCTTCAGGAACCACCTACAAGAATCCCTCTTTTGATTCCTTTTGTGATTCTTTGATAAGAGAACAAGAAAAACTGTTACACCTTGGTCTTATCACTTCTGGAAATGCTTCTAAGAAAGCCTTAGTAGCCCAACAGCAATCATATCAAAAGAATCCCAAGAAGCAGTATCCTAAAAAGTATGGTCTAAAACCAAACAAGGGTCCTAAGAAATCATGTACTCAGAAATCGTCATCAGGATAGTTTTGACAAACGTGCCTCTCTGCACGCTTCAACCCCTTTGTAGCTTGTGCACAGTCATTTATGTGGTCCACTTCCTATTGTTTCTTTCTCTGGTTGCAAGTACTTCTTAACTTTCGTTGATGATTTTTCCAGACGCACTTGGATATACTTCTTAAAACTCAAGAGTGAAGTTTTTAACATGTTCTTGGCCTTTAAGGCCTTTGTTGAGAAAAAATATGGACATCAAATTCTTATGTTAAGATTAGAAAATGGAGGAGAATACGTTAACAAAAATTTTATCAACTTCTGCATTGAGCATGGCATTCAATTGCAACATACTGTTCCATATACTCCACAACAAAATGGTATAGCTGAGAGGAAGAATCACACCTTAAAAGAAACGTCTAATTGTGTGCTTCAATCTAAAGGACTTGGTCTCAATTTTTGGGTAGAAGCCATTAAATGTGAAAATTACATAGTAAATCGCACTCCTACTAAGGTTTTAAAGAATATAACTCCAGAAGAAGCTTGGAGCTCAATCAAACCAGATGTAAGTCACTTTCGTGTTTCTGGAAGTGATGCTTGGGCCTATATTCCAGATGCAAAACATAAAACCTTAGAACCTAAGAGTGAAAAATGAATTTTTGTTGGATATTCAGAAGATGTCAAAGGATATAGACTTCTTCAACCAAAATATAAAAATATAATAATTAGAAGAGATGTAAAATTTGATGAAAATATATCGGCCTGCGAACCTAGTTCAGGGAGTGTGCCACCTTTGGCCTGCGAGCCTGATTCGGAATATGTGCCACCTCTCTCTCTCTCTCTCTTCTATTTTTAATAGCATTCCTTCCAGTTCAGATGATGACAACGAGGATGAAAGTCCTCCTCCACCTCTTGAAATTGTTCCTTATACTCCACCACTTCCAAGATTGGTTCGCTCTACTTGGGATGAAGCAGGTTATCTTGCAGGTGACCCTGCCGATCGACGACGTACACGTTCTTAGTTTGAAAGAGCCTCTTCCTTATTGGCTCAAGTTCCAGAAAAAACTTGATCCAGAAACCTTTGAAGAAGCCTCCGGTCATCTAGATTGGAATGAAGCTATGAATGAAGACTATCACTCCTTGTTGGAAAATGATACTTGGGATCTTCTTCCTCTTCCAAAAGGAAGAAAACTTGTCAGATGTAGATGGGTTTAAAAAACTAAGTTTGGACCAGATGGAAAAGTGGATAGACATAAAGCTCATCTTGTTGCTAAAGGTTTTTCACAAGTTGAAGGTATTGACTATACTGAAACCTTCTCCCCTATTTCCAAAATGAATTATATTCGCCTTGTTATTTCCCTTGTTGCCTCCTTTAAATAGGAAGTCCATGATATGGATGTTAAATCTACCTTCTTACATGGAGATTTACATGAAGAAATCTACATAGAACAACCCCCTGGATTTATCCAAAATCACTCTAACCTTGTTTTTCACCTTAGGAAGTCTCTCTATGGTCTCAAACAAGCTCCTCGGGCTTGGTATGCCAAAATGGTTAGATTTCTATTAGATAATGGCTTTTCTAGGTGTCATTCTGACAACACTGTCTACACCAAGAAAGTGGGTAAGTCCTTCACCATCCTTATTCTTTATGTTGATGATCTTATCCTTACTGGTAGTGATCCAAACCATATAAACCATGTGAAGTCTAGCCTCAAAAATAACTTTGAAATGAGAGACTTAGGACACTTGCCTTATTTCCTTGGTCTTCAAGACTTGCAATCCAAGGAAGGAATAACCCTCTCTCAGTCCAAGTATGCCTATGATCTTCTACACCACTTCCACATGGAAGACTGTAAGCCAACCCCTTCTCCCTTTCAGTCTGGAGTCAAGCTTTCAGTCACTTATACTACCCTTGAAGTTTATGCTACCTTATATCGTCAAATTGTTGGTAAAATTCTGTATCTAACCCATACACGTCCTCACCTTTCCTTTACTGTTGGTCTTGTCGCTCGGTTTATGCACCAACCTCACAAAAGTCACTAGAAAGAAAATAAAAGAATACTTTGATATATTCGAGGTACAGTTCAGTTCGGGATTCATTATAGTGCAGGAGCATCTCCATTGTTGATTGGTTTCACTAATTCTGATTGGGCTACTAACCCTGATGATCGAAAGTCTACTGTAGGATATGTGTTCACTCTTGTTTCAGGACCTATTACTTGGTATTCGAAGAAACAAAGTGCCATCTCTCTTTCTTCAGCAGAAGTAGAGTATCGTGGTGCAGTTGAAGCCAGCAAGAAAGCCATGTGGCTTCGTCAGATCCTGTCTGAATTTTGTAGAAATTTGAATAACTGTTAAATTATTCAACGAGATTATCCTGATCACACACTATTTGAGCTTCATGCATAATACATAACCTCTTCTACTATTGATCATCAATTTGCGGAAATATAAACAATCGCATGCGCACATTAAAACCATAAACAATCACACATATAAACACAGTATTTATGGGAAATATTAAAGCTGAAAACCGCCAACTATTTGTATATTATAATGATAGAGATCATGTAACAATCATAGTACAAACTCCTCACAATCTCTCAACACTATCTCCAATTATTACACACTACACAAGCTTAGATCATACAAAACACTTGCTCCAATCTGCTCCACCTGTTAGCCAACCTCTACTGCGCAATCCAATATGGATAATCATGATATCAAGGTTCAAATCCCACCAGTATGTACTGCGCAATCCTCATTGGCTTCTCAATCAATGTGTGTGCAAATCTCATGCACCAGTATAGTCACAGCTGATAGTCACACTACTCTTTCACCTACCTCTTCACTGGTCTCCACTGAAATTGTCCATGCACTGAAGTTAACTGATGTATTATTTAGTTGATTTATGAGTTAATAATTAGTGAATTAATTAATAATTAATTCACACCACTCTCACTAGTGTATCAATGAGTTAGACTAGATACAACTAGCTCAACTATGTTTAACTGAGTTAAACTGAATACAACTCCACTAACTTCCTCAATCAACTCCACCAAACTCTGTCACATGAGTTTTAACTGAAGTCTCCATGCAATAGCTCCACTTAACCCTCAGGAATAGCGTAATTCCTTCTGTGTTGCATGTGCCACATCCAGGCATCAAACTGAAGTGCTCCAAGAGGATAAGATAATGTTTAGAGTCCAAATATTATTAAGAGCTAATAATATTCGTCATATCTATTTTTAGACTGGCAATCTAAAAATAGATTCCACCTAGTATATCTAAAAATATAAGTCCATATATTTCTTCTGACTTGACCAACCATCCACAAATAGCATCATGCAACTCATAGAACATGATTCATATGTCTAAAAATAGACATAGTCTAAAAATAGACTTTGCGCCAAAAATACCCTGTGGGCCCACTTAGTGAAGGCGACTCCTTTCCACTAAGCTCATCATCTTGTTTCAATCTCAACACTCCCTCTCAAAAATATAATGATTATCTGCAACCCCTATCCTGCCCCTGTGGTATTCTAATTTGCTCCTGGTGAGTGCCTTCGTCAAGATATCAGCATCCTGATCCTCCGTAGGAATGTATGAAAGTAACATGATTCTTTCTTTCTGATCTCTGATATGGTAATCTACGTTAGTGAAGCCATGCCACCTCAACTCATCCTCCTATCTGGCCTGCAGTCCATGTCCGTGTTAGTGCCTATGAGATATGTGTCTCTAAGATATCTCACTACATGCTTGCTGCCTTCGGGGAAGAGCTTGGTTGGCTTAACCATAGCTGCCTTGAAAAGTGGTTAACAACCATAGCATGTCAAAGTCATGTATTGACTCGTATACACCAAGACCCCTTGTGAATTTTTTATGGTTATTCTTCTCCATCAGTGGCATTCTCTCCTTCTCAGACAACAAGAGAGTATCAACAGGCCTTGTGACCATGTGTTGAGCTTCTCTGATGCTCATATGTGTATACTACTTTCTTGAGAAAAAGCAGTCCACCATTGTGCTAATTTTAATCAGAAATAATGAAGGATGCACAAGTCCTTCATCTCAAACTCTCGTGCAAGATCCTCCTTGCATGAAAGTATCAACTGCTCATCGCCAGTCAAAATCAGATCATCTACATACAGTACGATGATCAACAGCTTCCCCTCCACCACAATCTGGTACAGGTTAGGATTCGCCTCACTCTTGGAGAATCCAAGCCCGGTGAAGTAGCTGTCTATCTGAGTGTACCAAGCACGAGGTGCTTGCTTCAGCCCGTACAGTGCTCTCTTGAGTCGGCACACATGTGACTCACTGCTGAAGATCTCGAAACCTTCAGGCTGCTCTATGTACACCTCCTCCTCAATGACTCCGTTGAGGAACGCGGTCTTCACATCCATCTGATGGATGTGCCATCCCATCTGCGCTGAGAGAGCTAGGATCGTCCGTATGGAAGAGTACCTTGCAACAGGTGCAAAGGTCTCCTCATAATCGACCCCCTCGATCTATGAGAAGCCACGGGCAACAAATCTTGCCTTTTACTTCTCCACACTCTCGTCAGCTGCCTACTTCACTTTGTAGATCCATCGCGAACCCACCACTGATTTCCCCTCCTGTTGTGGGACAATCTCCCATGCATTGTTTCTGACAATCGAATCATACTCTTCGATCATGGCGTCTACCCATGCGGGCTCCTCCACAGCTTCCTCGAAAGAGGATGGCTCTGTCACGACACATTGACTCATAAGAGCCATGTATCCAGTGTATCGATCCGGTGACTGTCTCTGTCTGCGCTGTGCTGTAGGTGGTCCTACAACCTTCTCTGCATCTTGAGCCAGTCGCTCAGCTTCTGTAGTGTGCTTCCGCCCTCTGATGGTTGGCGCTGCATGAGTGGTTTCTTCCACTCCATGAACTTCCTCTTGTGGCTGATCCACATCCTGAAGCTCATCCTTAGGAACTAATAGCTCCTCCTCTACGTGCAAGTGTAGCTCCTTCTCAAGGGAACACTTCATGGCTTTCTCCTCCTAAAATTTGATATCCCGTCGCACAACATTCTTGCGACTGTATGGAAAATACACATGATAGTTGTGGGGCGTATCAGTGTACCCCACAAATATCCCAACCTCTGCGGTCAGCTCCAGCTTCTTCCTGGCATCCTTCGTCACATGAATGTAAATAGGTGAACCAAAAATCCTCAAATGGGAAATATCAGGCCTCTTACTAGAAAACGCCTCCTCGGGTGTACTCATGCCAAGTATCATGTGAGGACAACGGTTCTGCACATATACTGCAATATTTCATGCCTCCTCCCATAAGTGAATGGGTAGGCCCTGATCACGTATTATCGCCCGTGCAGCACCCACGATTGTTCTGTTCTTCCGCTCAGCAACCCTGTTCTGCTGTGGGTTATTGGGTGCTATGAGCTCTCTTCGAATTCCTTCTGCGCTACAAAAGTCCTTGAATTCACCACCATTTTCACTCCTAACAGCCTTCACCTACTTCCCCGATTCTTTCTCAACCAGTGCCTTGAACTCACAAAACTTTGAGTATGTCTTGCTCTTCTTCTGCATGAAGAAGATCCAACACTTACGAGAAAAATCATCAACAAATATCTCATAATACCTGTGCTTTGCTATCAAAGCTACTGAGAAAGGTCCACACATGTCTATGTGAATTCTCTCAAGGATCGTTGTGGCACGACCATCCTTCTCGTGAAAGGTGGCTTTCACAAATTTTCCCAAGGTACACCCGTTGCACTGATCTAACTGTGCAAGAGTAAATTTAAGAAGCCCAGTAGAAATCTGCTGTAGTATCTTCAAAGCTCCATGGTGAAGGTGGCCCAATCTCCAGTGCCACAACTCGCCATCATCCCGGCTCACCACTCCTTCTGCCTTGCCTGCCATTGCTACACAGCCATCTACCTGCAGTTGATAAAGGTTCTTAACTCAAACCCCTATCCTTCGGGTCTCACCAGTTGCCTTACTGTGCAGGAAAGCCTTTCCTTTGCTAAAGACAACATCATATCCCTTGTCTTCTAAAATCACCACAGAGATAAGATTCTTCTTCAATCCTGGAACATGCATCACTTCCTTCAATATGAAGGTTTTACAAGACTCCCTCTCAAAGGAAATGTAGTCACCGTCTTGGTCATGTTGTATCTACCATCATCGCCCATCTCGAGGTGCACTCCAAGATCTTTCTCATCTAGATTAGTAAGCAAATCTTGATCTCCTGTCATGTGAAAAGACACACCACTATCAAGAAACCACACTAAACCCATCACACTTGAGACCAAGCATGTGATCAGTGAAAAATATAGCTCAAACTGTGAGGCTAAGGCCTCTCCAGCTACAGTCCCAGCAGCCTGCTTATTTTTCTTCTTCTCTGGACAATTAGTGGCATAATGTTCGTGTTGGTGACAGTGAAAGCACTTCACCTTTGACATGTCCTGCTTCTTGCCTTTCGCACCGGATTGAGAAGATTTCTTGCTCTTCCCCTTCTTTTATTTGGAATACAAAGAAAATTTTCTTCATCTGAGCTCTTTGATGAAGATTCATCCCTGGTACTCCGCCTTATCTCCTCTTGCACAAGATCCGACCAAAGTCGCTCCCATCCTGGCAATTTCTCTCGACCATTGACAGAGTCCTGATAGGAGTGCCAACTCTTCAGAAGCCCAAGGAGAGCCAAGATCACCAAGTCCTCATCATCAACAATAACCCCCACACTTCCCAGCTCATCCCTGCATTGGATGAACTTCGTGAGGTACTTGGGCATACTGTTGCCTTTCTCCATCTTTATGTTCCCGAGATTGTCCTTGAGCGCCAACTTCCTCTGGTCACTCTTGCTTTGAAATAAATTTTTCAAAGATTTCCACATCAAGAATGGAGAAGCCTTACCATGAAGGCTGGATACTATGTGATACTTCACGCCCTCCAATAGAATCCTTCGACACTTTGCTGTCTTCTTTTGCCATGCGTCAAGTACGGCAACATCACTAGAAGTAGGCTTTGGAATTTCTGCATCTATGAACTCCTTCAACCCATTGTCATCCATCACCGCCTCCATCCTGTCCTTTCATGAAATATAATTTGAGGCACGCCCTCAAGGGCATACTCCAATCGCAATCAGGTTGAAAGACATCTCAACTTCGACACCAAGAAAACAATGCTGAAATTCGTATTCCACCAGGCAAATTCGTATTCCACCGGCACAAAACTCAACGCTTGATATTTAGTTGCTCAGATGATCAATACTACTCGATACCATGTAGAAATTTGAATAAATGTTAAATTATTCAAGAGATTATACGATCACACACTATTTGAACTTCATGCATAATACACAACCTCTTCTACTATTGATCATCAATTTGCGGAAATATAAACAATCGCATCCGCACATTAAAACCATAAACAATCACACATATAAACACAGTATTTATGGGAAAGCTTAAAGTTGAAAACCCCCAACTATCTGTATATTATAATGATAGAGATCATGTAACAATAATAGTACAAACTCCTCACAAACTCTCAGCACTATCTCCAATTGTTACACACTACACAAGCTCAGATCATACAAAACACTTGCTCCAATATGCTCCACCTATTAGCCAGCCTCTACTGCATAATCCAATATGGATAATCATGAGATCAAGGTTCAAATTCCACCAATATGTACTGCGCAATCCTCATTGGCTTCTCAATCAATGTGTGTGCAAATCTCATGCACCAGTATAGTCACAACTGATAGTCACACTACTCTTTCACCTACCTCTTCACTGGTCTCCACTGAAACTGTCCATGCACTAAAGTTAACTGATGTATTCTTTAGTTGATTTATGAGTTAATAATTAGTGAATTAATTAATAATTAATTCACACCACTCTCACTAATTGTATGAATCAGTTAGACTAGATACAACTAGCTCAACTAAGTTAAACTGAACACAACTCCATTAACTATCTCATCAACTCCACCAAACTCTGTCACATGAGTTCTAACTGAAGTCAACCATGCAATAGCTCCACTAAACCCTAGGAATAGCATAATTCCTTCTGTCAGCTGCATGTGCCACATCCAGGCATCAAACTGAAGTGCTCCAAGAGGATAAGATAATGTCTAGAGTCCAAATATTATTAAGAGCTAATAATATTTGACATATATATTATTAGACTGGCAATCTAAAAATAGATTCCGCCCAGTATGTCTAAAAATAGAAGTCCATCTATTTCTTCCGACTTGACCAACCATCCACAAATAGCATCCTGTAACTCATAGAACATGATCCATATGTCTAAAAATAGACATAGTCTAAAAATAGACTTTGCACCAAAAATACCCTACGGGCCCACTTAGTGAAGGTGACTCCTTTCCACTAAGCTCCTCATCTTGTTGCAATCTCAACAAATTTGATCTCCATCAGCAGCATCCAACTACACTTTGGTGTGATAATCAGAGTGCAATTCAGCTATGTAAAGATCCAGTTCAACATCAGTGTATGAAACACATTGAACTCCACATACACTTCATCAGAAAGCTCATGCATGATCGTGTTCTTGAAGTGAAGTACTGTCCAGCCAATGATCAAGTAGCGAAGATATTTACAAAGGCTCTCACAAAAGAAAAGTTTACCAAACTTTGATCCATGCTTGGAGTTCAGGAAATTTGTCATTAGGGGGAGATAGGCTCTAATGTCTCCTTCCTTCTCCTATTGTGTCACATTTTTAAATCCTTCAATCCTATCTCAATTTGTTCTTAAGGGGGGATGTTAGGATATTTTGACACATTGGAAATAGGCTCCTTTTGTGTCACCTTTGTAAATCCTTCAATCCTATCCCAAGTTGTTCTTAAGGGGGGATGTTAGGATATTCCGACACATAGGAAATAGTTAAGAATAACTTAGTCTAGTGTAGAGTTAGGTAAAGTGTGTTTCTTTACCATGTACATTTTTAACTTATAATCCAATGGTCACGATTTGTAGTGATCCGACGGTTATCTCTCACCTCGGTATTAATGACACTTGATCTGTGGCTTAACGCCCAATTGGTCCATGATCTCTATTTAAAGAGCATGGAGGGTCATTTGTTCAGTAACCGTTTATGAGAGAAAAATATGTAACTTTTCTTTTTATATTAATAAATTTCTTGAAGTGCCCGCGTTGGCTTAGGTTGTGGACTGTTTCCCTCTTTCAGGATTTTAACCACGTGATTATGCTAGTGTACTGATTTGTGATCTTTTTGTGAGCAGTGACCTTTGCTTCTTGATCTATGGAACTTACCCTATAAATTCCTACAGTGTTAGGAGCAAGAAATGGTATTATATTGAAGAGTTTGATCCATCCCATAATAATCAACAAAAAGTGTACATAGGGACCAATATTTCTTGGACAACCAAAATTCTTATTGCTCAACTAAGAACTAATTCGCATCAAATCCGTTGTGAAAGAGGGTGATGGAAAAGGCCAAAATAACTTTGGGAGGAAAGAGTATGTATTTTTTTCTCTTCCAAAAAATTCAAAATAGAAAAGAATTTCATTTTAGAATGTGAGGCCTTAAGAGACACCAAGGAAATTTATGCATATATTTTAGTAGCTATCTCTTGGGGTGTTCTATTCGGCAAGGGCTTTGTCGAGAAGTCATGAGAGTTTATTGTGAAACTTCATAGGAAAAGGGTGGAATACAAGAGCCAGATAGAGAAGGAATATGTCCCATAGGTTGTCTTTAGCCTCACAGACATTAAAATAACTTCTTCTTCTTCTTCTTTATTGGCAACGGGAAAATCCTAAGGTAAGGAGATGTGAAAAGATAAGTTGTGGAGGGGCCACGAAAGGAAATTAAAATTATATAATGTTCAATTATAAGTACATCAATGAAGACATTTGTATAATGTGAAATGTACATTATTTTAGTGCATAGGTTCTGATATGTTGTATGTTCTATAATTCCTATAAAGATTGAAATATGTATGTACGTAATTTTGTTTTCATATGAATTTTTGAGCACTAGTTATGAATCAAAAAAATATAGTTATAGACGAACGGCATATAGTCTTTCTATAAAGCCTTGCAGTATTAAAAGAGTACGGGCATAAAACTCATCACTAAAACAACTTTCTAGTAAATGATTTGGGGTTAGTGCCGAGGGGCCAGGAAGGTACCCAGCTCCTCAGCACAGTCCCGGAGCTAAATGTTTAAGACTCCTATGTTACCCTAGAGAGAAAAAAAGAGACTACATTGCAGAAAAATAAAGAAAAAAAACTGCATGGCACAAAAGGAAAGAAAAAAAGTATCTATAATCTTGTAAATTCAGAAAATTTGTAGCATATAGTGTCACTCAAAGAAACAACAAGGAACTAGTACTCAGCTATTCTAAACAGCCTACCAGAGGTAAATCAACAATTACAATAATGCATTTTGTTCCTTCATCTTAAATTCAATACCCTAATTGAAAAAGCATCAAGCCTGTATGCTTGTATAAATGGAAACCCTAGTTATACATTATATATATACAATAAATCCCCTTTAGAAAATTTTTCTCGGGGACTAATTGAAACAAGGAAAATTTACTGCTTCAAACCGAGCTCTTGCTCATATCTGATGCCTTAGAGGGAACTCGGAAAAGACACCACTAATGAAAATGAGGCATAGAAGAAAACGTGGCACGTGGGTAATGAAAAAGATCGTAGTCAGCTAAAATAATGCTACCCATTAGCTATTCACGAGAATTTCGGGGATACCTGCACGTGGAAATCCCAAATCCAAATTAGGTTAACAGTTTTGGGTAGAATACGCCTATGGGTAGAAGGCAGATCATAGTTGGTATAAAAATTAGAAACATATTCTAACAAATATTATGGAGGGTCTGATATAAGGTGAGTGTTAAATTATTAGAGCACAAATACAGATCTAGCTAAAGAATAATTGCACAAACATGCCAGAGTTGAAAAAGAAAATTGGAATTGACAATGAATTTGATTCATCAATATCAGTTTGAGAATCAATACATAAAGCAACTAAGTTAAGCTTAATTTTACATGAAATAAATATGGATAATTAAGCTAATTGAAGCTAAGTGTGCTTTATGTTATGTTAATATGCATATGCACCACATGAAAGCACTAGAGTTAACTAACAAAAGCTAAGTGCACACCACATGTAAGCACTCGATTTAACTAGCTAAAGACAACTGCACATCACATGAAATAACTAGAGTTGAAGTAAAACCAATTAAGGCTAACTATGTGCATGTACACCAACACCCCCCCTTAAGCATAACTTAGGTGAGTGTGATGCAAAATGAACGAGTCCTTGCAACAAGGCTATTTTAGGTACCCATATACAATGCATGAAAAGAGAAAAGAGGGAAAACCCAGTAGGAAGAAAACACCCCCTCAAAATATAATGCAAAAAGTCGAGAAAAGACAACTTCTAGGCAGTCGCGTCCTTCACCCCGAGACGATCTCACAGAAATCAAAACTTCTGCTTAGTGAAATTCTTTGTGAAGATATATGCAATCTGCTCGGAACTTGAACATTAATGAAGATCGATGATCCCATCAAGGATCAAGAGGAATAAGCGTCACTTTTGGAAGTAGAGGTATCAACTCCCATACTTGGATCAAGGATTTAATTTCCTTATACATGGCTACATGCCCATATGGATTCCGTGCAACTTCATCATGCATTTGAAGATCAGATTCATGCACCCTATATGCATGCATGGCAATGGTTGTCTCTGGGGATGCATGCATGTGCATGTGTGGTTGTAACGATGCCTTTGTGGATGCATACATTCGCATACATGGTGTTATAAATTCTTCCTTAGATGCATGCATCGATCTGCGACTAGGAGTGCATATGGGGAATCATTAAATTGAGACCTCGTCAGATCTACATCATCAACATCATCAATAGTAGAGGAATCAAAGTCCTCTTATATTTTTTTGAAAGTAGTGTCTTCATCACTAGTAAAGGAAGATATTCCCTCATGTGCGATGTCTTTGTTATTGGACAAGATAAAATTCTCAAATGCAACAGGTTCATGAACAATAGAAGAAGCAGAGTCTTCTTGTTCAACACTGTCTTGAGAATATTGCCACATTATTGGAGTCTTCACCACTTTCATGACTATTATAATAACTCGTTATATTTACTCCAAATGGTATTCTTCTATATCATTTTCATCACCAAATATCCTTTCAATTTAGTCCACATTTCATGTGGTGATTCAATATTTATGATTTCACAAAGAATATCATGAGACACAGATACACACAATATTCCACAAGCCATATCAGATCTGTTAAGCCAATTTGACTTCTCATCCTTTGATATTGTTTCTGTCCCAATTCCCATGACTATTTGGTACAATCCTTTGCTCGTAATATGAAGCAAAATCGTTGGCTTCCATTCATAGTAATTGTATGGAGTGAGAATGGCGGAAGTTGGGAATTCCATTATTTCACTTTGTGGTTGTAGCAACAATTGCAACAATTCTTTAATATTATGATCCACAAATCAAATCTCCCAATAATTTGCAATGCTCTGATCTTCAATCCTGCAAAATATTGTTCATGCAACTTCTGCAAGCCCTTGTAGCTCTGATACCATGTAAAATTATTAGAGCACAAATATGGATCTAGCTAAATAATAATAGCACAAACTTGCGAGAGTTGAAAAGGAAAATTGGAATTGAGAATGCATTTGATTCATCAATATTAGTTTGAGAATCTATACATAAAGCAAATAATTTAAGCTTAGTTGTACATGCAATAAATATGGATAATTAATGCTAACTGAAGTTGTGTGTGCTTTATGTTATGTTAATGTGCACATGAACCACATGCAAGCACTAGAGTTAACTAACTAAAGCCAAGTGCACACCACATTTAAGCACTCGAGTTAACTAGCTAAATACAAGCGCACATCACAGGCAATAACTAGAGATTAATTGAAGCTAATAAAGGCTAACTGTGTGCATGTACACTAACAGTGAGCTACAAACCTAAAGCAAGTAGTTGTCCTATTTACTCAGCTCCAAGATTTCTATCCTACAGGTAGAATTTGAGAGGAGTTTGGGGCCCACTATACCTTACTGCATTACCAATCGACCCACAAACCTTTGTATTTTTCCTTATTCCTTACCTTTTCGCCTTATCGCAGTCCGCGCTACTTAACCGCCTGCATACCGCACTTCGCATATCTTAATGTTTAACTTCTAAGCCTCGCACCGAAACCTTGCGATGTTGTGATGCGACATCATCATCACAAATCACAAATTATAAACATTGTATTTTGCACAACTTACCATTTACTTTTTAGCGCGCCCGCAGTTCACACTTCACACATTTTATGTTTTACCTTTTTGTCACATGCAACTTCGCACTTCGCATGTTTTATGATTTACTTTTTAGCGCCCGCAAGTTATGTTATTTATGTTGCGATGTGATCACAATCGCACGTCACATGCTCAAGAATTTAGTGCACATAAGCACGCACAAGTTATTTTGTTTAAGATGTGATGCGATCGCAATCTCATATAGCAAAGCTCAACGAATAACGCCTGCAAACTAAAAGATTTAAGTTGTGATGTGTTCGTACCATCGCACATCGCAATCATAAGGATTTATGTTTTCCTGTAACGCACCTAGTTAAATGTTAAAATCGCCGAAATTTGATTTGTGATGGAGGGTGTGGATGTGATGTGGTTTCAAAGCCGAAACCCATACAATTTCAGGTCCGACAGTTTGTGTTTTGTCCATTGTTTCGTGTAAAAAACAAGTGAATAGGTAGAAGGATGTTTTGGTTGTTAACTATCCGAACATGCATTGAATTGCATTAAATTTTAAGACTCCAGCGATTTTGTATTAAAGGATTGTAATTTTCATATGTTTTCAGAGAGATGAATGAAGAAAACAGAAATTTTTCCTCTCTCCTGTTTTTTGTTATCTGTTTGTATGTAATTTTATTTCCACATATATTGCTTCTCTGTTTTCGTATATGTTCTCGACATACATCAAAAGATACTAGAATTAATAAATTAATTTTACTTTAACTTTCAATTACCTTATCTCTCTATACATAATTGATGTAAAATTAAAACAACAATTAAATATAAAATTAAAGTGAAAATTGAAGTAATTGCTTTATAATCCAAATTAATTTGTTTTGTTATTACTATTCTCATATATATTATGTGATTCAATTTTAGATTAACTTTATCCAAATTTTTATTTTTGTTTATTGTAAACTTTCATCGACATAATCAATTCTAATTTTAATTTTCTAAATTATTAGAAATTTTTTTAATAATTATTCAATTTAATTATTTTTAATAAATAATATATTTTATTATTTTATTTTTAAAATATATATATATATATATATATATATATATATATATATATATAATATTATTT
The DNA here is from genome assembly GCA_034641835.2 of Pinus albicaulis. Lineage (NCBI taxonomy): Eukaryota > Viridiplantae > Streptophyta > Pinopsida > Pinales > Pinaceae > Pinus > Pinus albicaulis. The sequence goes on along the minus strand of CM076580.1, from coordinate 1,768,615,511 downwards.
TCTTTTCTTTTATTTTTTTCAGAATTTTTGGAAAGATATCGAAATGAAATTATTATATATATTTATATACCAATTCCATTTCTAATCTTTATACAGAAATTTTGTACTAAAACAAAGTAGTTTGAATTTAGACGTTTTATTTTGAACAGCTTTCTAGATTACTTTTCATTACAAAATACAAGTTATTGGCATCGTTATATACTTTGCTACTTTCCCACAATACTATGTTCTTGGTTATACCTAAAAATATATTGGGCAGCTTGGATCAGGAGCAGAAGTAAATTCACATGCTGCGGACAGTCGAGCAAATAAACAGTATCAATGAGAATGAACCCAATTTGATATATTATTTGTTTTAATGGCATCCTTCTATCTATGTTCTATGAAGCATCTTCCCACTGCTGACTTCTGACTTTTGTTCTTTTTATGCCAAGATGCAACTGTGAAGTATGGAGATTGAAAATACTACGCCTAACTGCCATCGCTATTCTTTACACCGACTTACGTACAGTCAGTCAATGTTTGCTGGATTCACGTAATCTATATTACACCAACCAGCACACCTTTGGTCAAAGTATTCTGAATTCACGTGTTTGTATCTTTGTGTGGTCCGTTGAATTGCAGCAAGCTGTCTGAAATATCTGCCAAAATGGATGATTTATTCTCTTCCTTTGTTACTCGGCCTCCAGATGCGGCTTCTTTGCGACTCCTACAGGAACTTGGCTCAAGGAAACGTGAGATTCTTCGCATTGAAGAGATTTCGTGGCGATTGAAAAGTAGAATGCTCTCGCTAAGGGAGGGCGATCTTAATACTAAATATTTTCATAAAACCGCCAATGCCAGACGCAATCAAAATGCTATATGGCGCATCAGACAGGATGATGGCAATTATGCATACTCCACGTCAGATATACAAGATGAGGCTTTTTCTTATTTTTCCAAGTTCTTCTCATCTGACCCGGCTATTGATGAATCGAACCAAGCATGGGTCCTTGATCAATTTCCCAGGTTTTTTGCTGCTGATGACATTGATGCTCTTGATAGAGTTATCTCAAGGGAAGAAGCTTTGATGGTCCTGAAGTCTTTTAAACACGATAAGTGTCCGAGCCCTGATGGCTGGCCCTCAGAATTTTTTGTACACTTTTTCGATATCATGGGTGATGAGATTGTTGAAATGCTTGAGTTGTTTCGTTGCAGGGGCTTCATGCCTGCAAATCTCAACTCGTCCTTTATCGCCCTCATCCCCAAAGTCTCGGATCCGCAGACTTTTGCGGAATTTAGGCCCATTGCTTTGTGTAATTTGCTGTACAAGCTTTCCTCTAAAATCATTGCTGAACGTATCAAGCCGGTTTTATCTGCCAACATATCAAGAGAGCAATATGGTTTTTTGGGTGGCAGGTCCATCCATGACGCGATTGCTATCGCACAGGAGGTTGCTCACTCTATTCATTCAACCAAGGAAGAAGCTTTAATTATGAAGGCCGACTTGTATAAAGCTTATGACTCAGTGGACTGGGCTTTCATCCGGTTGATGTTGCTCAAAGTCGGCCTTCCGATTCGGATCATGCGATGGATTTTGTCTTGTGTTTCAAATGTCCGATATTCAGTTATTATTAATGGCTATCCATCGCGTTTCTTTAAAGCTTGCAGGGGGCTGAGACAGGGATGCGCCCTCTCTCCTCTTCTTTTCATTTTGGTGATGGACGGGCTCAGTAGACTAATGCATTTTGCTGAACAGAGAGGATTTATTAAGGGTTTTGCTTTCTCGAACTCGGTATCCACCTCTCATTCCTTATTTGTGGATGACTTACTGTTGTTTGGCTACTTGGGTCGGAACCACTGGTTCTATATACACATTATGTTCCGTCGTTTTAAAAGTGCTACTGGTCTATACATCAATTGTGGGAAGTCCTTCCTCCTATATGATTTCGGTGATGAACTGGAGATTTCATTCATTGCGGATTTCATGGGTATCTCTATGCGTCATATATCATGTGGTTTTAAATATCTGGGCTTCTTTATTAAGCCATGTGGCTACAAAAACAGAGATTGGATCTGGATTATTGATAGGTTGAGGGAGAGGATTCAACGATGGAATCATCGATGGCTAACGATGGGAGGAAGGTATATTCTGGTCCAATCTGTACTATCTCAGATGTATGTTTTTTGGGCTCATCTTCTTTTCATTCCTGCAGGCATTATTTCTAAGATAAATGGTATTATTTCAAACTTTATATGGGGAGGGGCCAATCTTGTGAAAAAATATCATATATGCAGTATGAAAGATATATGTTCTCCCAAGGATTTGGATGGATGGGGTATCCTTGACTCAAGGGTATTTAATTGTGCCCTGTTGTCTAAATCATTTTGGAGAGCCATCACAGTTCCTGGATTATGGAACGATATAAATCAAGCCAAGTACCTACCGGAAAACGCTTTGCTTATGATCAGCTGCAATTCCCTCTCTTTTCCGCGCTTCCTTTCATGTATCTGGCGTAGCTTCAGGCAGATAATTCCACTTATTGCTCCTCGTCTTAGGTGGAATTTTCGGGATGGAAGCCTCACTCCCATTGGCGCGGCTTCCCTGCAACTGGCCCCCGAAAGCGGCCCATCACAGAATCTTATTCATGCTCTTGCTTTCAGGGGTATTCATTTCTATTCTCAGATTATCCTATGTTGGACGCACACAGCTCCCATCTTCAAAACAATGGATCAAATTGGGTTATATGGTGATGTGGGCGATGAATGGAACACCTTCCGGGACTCTCTTCGTTGTGCGGGATTTTGCTATGCCACAGGGGGTGACCAAATGGTCTGGGGTGGTCCAATGCGAAATGGATCCCTTATTGTGAAGGATGCTTATCAGACTTATATTTCTTCTGTTCATGTTTTCCAGAGGCCAAGCTCTTTCCGAATTTTCTGGAGTAGGAATATCCCAATTAAAATTACGATTTTTGGATGGCTTTCCTGGAAGGGTCGTATCCTCACTTGGGACAATTTAAAGAGAAGGGGTCATCAAGGTCCAGGTTGGTGCGTTTTCTATCTTGCTGAAGAAGAGTCAATCTCTCACATATTTTTTACATGTCCTTTTGTTATCCACATATGGAACTTATTCAACTTCTTCTTCCCGGATCCGTTATGGAGGCCTGTGGACTTTTTGTCCACAGCGTTAGAATGGGACAAATCGCACAGCCCTTTCAGAACGCTTCCTTTTTTCTTCATCTGGGAGATTTGGCTCGCCAGAAATAGATGGATTTTTTACCAGATTCCCATCCAGATCCATAAAATCTACTATGCCATTAGATCCTGGATGGATGCTTCACCTACAAAATTGATCGATGTCTCAGACGGCTCTCGTCGTATTAGACCTCATGACATATCAATCCCTGTTGTTTTCTTTGATGGCGCTGCTGCAAATGACACTACTGGCTGTGGGGCATGGATTAAGATTTCTGACAAGGAACGTTTTCACATCCATTGGAATGGTGGAACAGGGTCCAATAATAAGGCCGAAATCATGGCGTTGTGGGGTGGATTATACATTGCTTTTGATCTCCAAATACAGGTTGCGGGCATCTATGGGGACTCAAAACTGGTGATTGGATGGTTATCTAGGGAGGCTCACATGGATACTCCGATTCTTCAAGGATGGATGGACAGGACCAGAGCGCTCTGGAATCGGATGGATTGCCCTCCTCTTCATCATATATATCGAGAGAACAATACCAGAGCTGACCGACTGTCCAAGAGGGGTCTGCTGGAGGATTTTGGTATTTTGAAGGTTGCACACTTCCAAAACGGCATCCAGATTAATATTCAGGACATTCCACTTCCTTAATCGTCATCATATGTCTCCTTTTATCTTTTTGCATGTGGATGGTTTTCGTCTTGGCTGGATTTTGCAGGGTCTAGTATCTTATTTTCAACATCCTTTCTGTTTTGGCGCCCCTCCTTTTTGTTCCCACATGAAGTCGTATAGACCTGCGGCAAGCGAGCGTGATTCTCCGACAAGCGAGCGTGATATTATTTTTCAGGCGAGCGCGTTTATATTTACAGATGTGCCAAATTGATCTGATGGCACACGCTTGTTAATCTATATGGATCTGGATCATCATCATCAGGCGAGCGTGAAAACTTTCCAGCCAGCGTCTCTCTGTCTCCTTTCTCCTGGTCGTATTTTTGCTTTAATCCATTTCCACTGCTGGCGCCTTTTGTTTTTCTGCACATACATCTCTCAAGCGACCAGGCAAAGACAAGCGAGCGGGCACAAAATATGACAAGCGAGCGTGAACTTGCAAGAGAGCGTGTTATTTCTAATGACATCCCATTGTCCATCCTTTTTAGATCTGGCCAGCATCATCTTACGTTTATTCTCACCGCTGTACCATAAACATCTTTCTTCTATTATTATAAACATTTCTGAAGATGCTTAAGTTCTGTTTTATTGGAATTGTATTAGGACCCTGGAATTGTTTTGATCTAATCCTTATTTATCTCCTGATTTCCATTCCTGAATGTATTGGTATCCGGGTCGGATCTTGACCTGTATATGCGGATGCCCACTCATTGGTTATGCTCCAGTTATGAGCAGTCTTTTATAGGGCAATGATGGTGGACTTCTCACTGTGCTTATCTTACAGTTGAGATTATTTGATCATGTACTGTATATATTATCAATATATTCAGCGTTTTTTTCTTTCTGAAAAAAAAAAAAAAAAAATCAATGTATGAGGAAAATGTGGTATTTTATAACCAGAATCTCAATCTTTACCTTCTTTCCGATTCTTCTCTCGAGGTTTAGGCGTCTGATTTGTAATTATCAGATAGAACCAATGAAAGGCACCACACAATTACAGAATTTCATGTTCTTTGGTTTCATTTGACGTTCGGCACACGGAAGGAAAAAAGTTTTTTAAGTGCAGCTGCTTCTGATCATGCCATAACATACAGAGTCCGTGGAGTGGGGCCTTGGTATATACTTTCGAAACTGAAGGCCCTTCAAGGATGCCGATCAATTTTGTTTATCATAGTTCTTTTTGGTAATTTTCTTCGCTGCCTTATCCAAAACACTCAGCCTTAGTTGTCTCAAGATTTAGAGACAGAGATAACCAGAGAAGGTAGCGTTAAAGCTATGAAATTTAAAAGGTAAGATAACCTACTTTCGATCGTACATCCTGGATAAGTTAATAGGAGTCTCGATTAACGGTTTAGAAAGCTTTCAACCCTCTCTGGTCCGAAAGTTAAGATCAGATATTTGCATTTGCAAAACCGCATTCGCGAATGTGCTTCATATGCAGACAGACGCCAATCACATTTCGCCAACTGGTGTAGCCATCATCCAAGCATCAGACACGTGCCAGCACATATTTTGCGGAGAGTAAATCAGTTGTTTTTTCGGTACCACATTCGACCAAGTTTCAACCTACTGTTCCCTGATCTTCCAACAAGCTTGCATGGTTAGTACACATCAGATTATATTATAGTCGAACGACTGGTTGCATTATTTAAGGCTGCATTTGCATATTTTAGGTGGTCCACTGTAATAATGCAATTAGAACTGCATTTGTTTTGTTGTCTCATCGTATTTTGGTTAAAGTGGAAAACAAATGCAAATGGTACGTCAGTATAGGTTTGGTGGAACTTTCTGTCTCGTGAGATTTGACTAAGTTTGCTAATCGATAAGCGTATCTATTTCAATATCAAGTAGAGGGAGGGTGGTTGAGTTTTACTTAAAAAAAAAAAAGATATCGAGGAAATATAACAGTTATATCCTTTGTCTTATAGTCGATGATCGACCGGCTTATGGGAGCTTGAATAGTTAAGAAAAAAGAAAAAAAATTACATAATAATGCAGCTGGTTGGAAATGTTGGAAATGTCTTACTTTGGTCAACACTGATACAAAACTCTTAGCTGTGTAAGAGGTTGAGATGGGTATCAAGAAGTTGGGTGTTGGAAAAGAAAAAGATTTAGTTGAACTCCAAGGAGAGTACAACTAGTTTAGGAATACCTCTTTTCAAGAGTAGTGACGTCAATAATCCCTCCAATTATAGGATCATAATGATAAACCAATTGTTTGCAATTTTTTTTGGAAGCATGTTAGAAATAAAATCATCAAGTGGGAAGATGAAAGAGATAAATGTGCTAAAGGACAAGTGGGTTTTAGACCTAAACATTCCACAGTTGATCATTGTATAACTTTAAGGCATATCATTGACAAAGTTTGGGAGAAAAAGGACAAAGTCTTTTGTTGCTTTGTTGATTTTAGAAAAGCCTTTGACACGGTTCCCATGGATAAGCTTTGGCACAAAATGGAGGAACTTGGGGTTCCGACGCATTTGAGAGAAAAAGTGCATTGGTTGTACGAAGTGGTGAAAGTCAAAATTAGAACTTCAACATGAATTTCTGAAAGTTTTAGAAGCGATAGCGGGGTCAAATAAATTTTCCCATTGTCTCCTACCCTCTTTGGTTTATATATGGACAAACTTGAAGAGTGGATAAATTAGCAAGGGGGTGACTATATACATTTGGGAAAGTTTGTTATAAGGCTTCTTTTGTATGTAGATGGCCTTATTCTAATTGGTAAATCTGCTCTTGGTTTGCAAGAACAGTTACCTTTCCTTGAGTATTTTTGTAGAAATGTGGGGATGCAAGTCAATATCAGCGAAACGAAAGTAATGGTTTTCTTTAACAAAATAAATCATAACCAACATAAGTTCTAATTTGAAGGAAACATTCTCGAAGAAGTTTCTGATTAGAAATACCTCGGAATTGACTTCAACATAAATATAAGTTGGGATGGATGTAGAAAGAAAAGAACTTTGGGGGGTTGGAAAGAATTTTAGGATTTTCAAAAGAGGTGTAGAGAGGCAGAGTTATGGGACTTGAAAGCCACTCTAACTCTTTTTGGGTTTTAAGTGACTCCGATGATTCTCTACGATTGTGAACCGTGGGCCAGCAGTACATTTGACATCTAGTGGAAACAAATTGAGAAAATTCAGAAGCATTTTATTACAAAAAAATTCAAAATTAAAAGTGAAGTTTGTTATGCTATCTTGTTAAGTGAAACAAGGGCTCCTCTTATTGAAACAATACCTATGGTGCAAGTCTTAAGGTATTTAAAAAAATTGAACAAATGGAAGAGGGAAGATGGCCTAAGGTTGTGTTTAATTACATATTGTGCACAAGAAAGAGGACATGTATGCGGAAAAATAACAAATGGTTTAGCAAATGGGGCATTTTCTTGAGCATGTGTCCCACAAATAGTAAAGAGATACAAGATTTTTTTATGAATAAGTTTCACAAATGTATTTGGGAGGAGTTAGGGAGCAAGAAATGGTATTATATTGAAGACTTTAATCCGTCTCATAATCGTCAACAAAAAGCGTACATAGGGACCAATATTTCTTGGACAACCAAAATTCTTATCGCTCAACTAAGGACTAATTCACATCAGCTCTGTTTCAAAAGAGGGTGATGGAAAAGGCCAAAAGTACTCTGGGAGGAAAGAGTGTATTTTTTTCTCTTCTGAAAAAGTCGAAACAGAAAAGCATTTCATTTTAGAATGTGAGGCCTTCAAAGATGTTAGGTCCCTATATTACTAGTTTAGTCCCTTATTTTTATTAGTGTAGCCCTCTTATTGTTATTTTTGAACCTCTGTAACCCCAATATTGTTATTATTGTGCCCTTACATCATTATTGTTAGGTCGGCTAGGATTATATTGTGGCCCCATGGACTCCTATATATAGAAGGAGGTTTTGGTAATTTGTAGCATCCAAGAATTATTAATTTATGTAATGTATTGGAGGTTACCCCCTTGAAGTAGCTGATTTCTAAGGCGTTGATCTCTCTTTTCTTCTATTTTTGGAGCTCGTTTCATAACATTTGGTATTAGAGCTTTGGATTCTAGGGTTTTGCTGCTCCAAACAAGTCATCGTGGAATTTTCGCTATAACTTGTTTTCTACGAAGATTCAGAAGCTGAAATTTTTACAGTGCGAAGAAAAACTCCTAAGGAACGGCGTGGAAAAATTTCAGATCTTGTTTCGAAACATTTTCAGAGATATTATTGGTGGAAGTTAGGGCTTTTTGTAGGCTCCTGAATTTAGCCTAAACATGTCATGGTGGAAATTTCACTATAATGTTTTTTCTACAAGGGTTCAGAAGATGAAATTTTTACAGAGCGAAGCCGAAGTCTTGAGTATTGTTGCCTGAAAATTTTAGAGCTTTATTCACAATATTTTCAGACATATCATCTGTGGAATTTAGAGTTGTTTCAGGCTCCCGAATTTCATTTCAAAGAGGTGACTGTGGGAAAATCATTATAACTCTCTCTCTAAGCATGATATTGGAATTCTGTAAAAAGTGGCCGCAAGTACACGGATTGACGTTTCCGTTATATCAATTTCGGAGCCAAAGGAAGAAATAATGACACATGGCATGTCGTACAAGTTCGCTATGTTGAACCAATGCATAATTAAGTCATTGTGGGAGATTGGGTATAACTTTTCTTTGAAGAATCCAAGTTAGGTCAGAACTATGGCAATTGAAAGAAGCTTTAGAGGGCTACTACAGGGTCGAATTTCAGATATTGAAGATCCTAAATCACAGAGATAATTCAGTTTCAATATTGAGCTCCTCACAATTAAGAAAAAGGTGTGTATTTTTTTCGAATTGCATAAGTCTTGTGTGAAAAATCAGTTTGAATTGATTCCAAGGGCACATTGTAGCATAGATATCAGTATTTGGTTCTAAAATGCCACATAAAAATAATTGAACACCCATTAAGCCTTCATAAGTCTCTACTATGACTTATGAAGATGAAGAAATGCAACATGACATATTAAAATTACAAGAGCAAGTGTACCAAATTTCGCTCTCGCAAAGAGAAACAAAAAATAAGATGGATGGAATGGAAGCTAGCATGGAAGCTAATATGGATACCATGGAAGCTAAGATGGATGAAATGGAAGCTAAGATCGATGAAAAAAATGAAAGAAAACATGGAAAACATGAAGAATGATCTAATAGTAGACATGGAAAGTTTGAAAATTTTGATACAAGAAATGTTTCCTAATGACGAAAAGATAGTAGAGGAAGCTCATGATGAGAACAAAATAAATGTTAATCACGATTTCATAAACTCTAATGTTAATATCCAATTGAGAAATCTCAAACAAAAGTGTTCAGTGGTGGAGCACATTCAAGACTTCCAAAAAATGAATATAAGGGTAACTGATATTCCAGAGGAACACAAGATTGATGTCTTCATAGGGTCTTTAAAGGATAACATACAACATGAAGTTCGTGTTTGGGAACCTGATTCATTGGAAAAGGCATTCAGGTTGGCCAGAAAAATTGAATGTAAAATTATGGTGACAAGGAAGCCTACCACTCACATATATAAAGTTGGAAGTGTTGCTACTCCTAGACTTCTACAACCTACAAGGTTGAAAACACAAAAATTGGAAGAAAAAAGAGTAAAAGGGCTTTGCTACAGTTGTGATATCAAATACACTAAAGTTCATAAGTGTGCTGAGAAGAAATTATTTTACATATATTGGGAAGAGGAAGAAGAAAATAAACAAAAAATTTCAAAAGAAGAGGATATACACTAGGAACCAACCCTAGAAGAGGAATAAATGAGTCTGACCATATCATGTAATGCATTGGCAGGGATTACCACTCCTCAAACCCTCAAGATAGAAGGAAATATGAAGAAGAAAAAGGTAATAGTGTTGATTGATTTGGGTAGTACCCATAATTTTATTCATTGTAAGGTAGACAAGGAATTGAATTGTTTCCTATACCCAGCACCAGAATGTCAAGTGATGGTTGCAAATGGAGGAAATATAAATTTCTCTAGAAAATGCCATAATATCAAGCTAACCATGGGGGAATATGTATTGAATACTCCAATGATTTCCATTCCAATGGGAGGCGTTGATGTTGTAATAGGAGTAGAATGGTTACAATCTTTGGGGTCGGTAGCTTTTAATTTTCAAGAACTTTTCTTGAAATTTTTTTTAGAAGGAAAGGAAGTCGAATTATGGGGTATCACAAGGAAGCTTGGAAAGATAATAAGCTCCAATGTCATGAAAAATATTCTGAAGAAATAACAATGAGGCATAATTGCACAATTATTCTCACTAGAAGTTCCAACATCAAAATCATCTATTTCTACAGATCTCCAAAAGGTCTTGGACAATAATTCCAAGGTGTTTGAAACTCCCAAAGGACTGCCACATATTCGTGATCATGAACATGCTATTCATTTGATTCTAGGAAGTGTTCCTCCAAACGTCAGGAATTATAGATATCCTTATGTCCAAAAGAGAGAAATTCAACATATGATTGCAGAAATGTTAGAGGCTGGTATAATTAAACCTAAGCAAAGTATTTTCTCTGCTCCAGTAGTATTGGTGCACAGGAAGGATGGATCATGGTGCATGTGTCCAGATTATAGGGAGCTCAATAAGCTCACTATTAAAGATAAATTTCCCATTCCTGTGATTGATGAATTATTGGATTAATTACATGGAGAAATTTATTTTACCAAGTTGGATCTTCATTTAGGATATCGTCAAATTAGAATGAAGAGTGAAGATATTCCGAAAATAGCATTCCAAACTCATGAGGGTCATTATGAATTTTTGGTCATGCCTTTTGGCCTTACCAATGCACCTTCTACATTTCAATGGTTGATGAATTCCATTTTCAAACCCTTCCTTTGGAAATTTGTGCTAGTATTTTTTGATGATATACTAATCTACAATAGGTCTTGGAATGATCATGTTCAACATGTTGACAAGGTGCTGGAGCTATTTAGGAGAAACGATTATATAAAAAAGCATCCAATTTTTTCTTTGGAGTACAAGAGGTGGAATATATGGGTCATATTGTATCTCACGAGGGTGTTAAGGTAGAGCCTAACAAAATTAAAGCCATTAAGGAATGGAATTTCCCCACAACCATAAAGCAGTTGCGAGGATTTCTCGGGTTAACAAGGTATTATCGCAAGTTTGTTAAGAAATATAGGAGAATAGCAGCACCTATAAAAACATTATTGAAGAAAGATGCATTTTCATGGACTCCTTAAGCAACTAAGGTGTTTGAACATCTTAAAGAGGCAATGTGCCTAGCACTGGTCTTAGCTATGCCAGATTTTACAAAAAACCTTTATTGTGGAATGTGATGCCTCAGGAAATGGAATTGGTGCTGTTTTAATGCAATAAGGAAGACCCATTTCTTTTGAAAGTCGTCCAATCAAAGGAAAGTATTTACAGAAAGATATTTATGAGAAGGAAATGTTAGCAATACTACATGCACTAAAGAAATGGTGACCTTACCTAATGGGAAGACACTTCAAGGTAAAAATCGATCATGATAGTCTTAACACTTTTGGAACAAATACATCTTCAAAAGAGCAACAAAAATGGGTCTCAAAGATGTTTGGGATATGACTTTGAACAATCTACAAAAAAGGGAAGCTAAATGTTGTTGCAAATGCAATCTCAAGAAATAATAAGAGGGTGGAAGCATTGCTTTGTGTCATTTCGCTTTATCCAACCAACTATAACCGAAGCAAGGATGAATGGAAGAAGGACGAAGAAGTGTGGACACTCATTCAAAAGTCACAAAAGCTAAAAGATCCTAGTACATCCGATACATTTAGTTGGAAAAATAATTCCTTATGGTACAAAGATCGCTTATATATTTGCAAGAATTCCAAACTAAAACAAAAAATTATTTTGGAATTGCATACTTCTCCTTTAGGAGGACACCTGAGATTTTTAAAAATTTACCATAGGGTGAAGAAAGAATTTTTTTGGGATGGCCTTAATTTTTATATTCAAAATTTTTGTAGTGGAATGATTGGTTTGCCAGCAAAATAAATTTGAGACAATTAAGAGCCTAGGTCTTCTACAGACTTTATCCATTCCAAGTCAACTTTGGGAGGAGATTTCCATGGATTTTATCACAGTTTTACCCCAGTCCGAAGGAAAGAGTGTTATCATGGTGGTAGTTGATAGACTTACCAAGTATGCACACTTTTGTGCATTATCTCATCCATTTAAAGCAAGTTTAGTTCCTACTACATTTATGGACACAATTCAAAAGCTTCATGGAAACCCAAATATTATTGGGGACTGGATAAAGATCCATATTTTGCTTTCAATGTTTAACATAAAGTTATTTTCCTGCTTGGGTACTCAACTAGCTCATAGCTCATCTTATCATCCTCAATCTGATGGTAAAATTGAGATAGTGAACAAATGTTTGAAAAGATATCTTCATTGTTTTGTATCTGATAAAAAACCACAATGGCTCAAGTGGTTACCTTTCGTTGAACGGTGCTATAACACCTCCTTCCATACTCTAGCAAAAATGACCCCATTTATGTCACTTTATGAGTATCATCCATCATCCATCACATCATATTTAAGAGAAAATTATAAGGTTTAAGTAGTGGAAGATCACATCAAGCATCAACTACAAGTTCTCCAACTCTTAAAGGATAACCTAAATTTGGCACAAAATCAAATGAAACAACAAAGTTAGACCAACATCATTAAAGCAAGAGAATATTTTGATGTAGGAGACTGGTTACTTTTATGGCTACAACCATACAAACAAATTTCTCACAAGTTAAGAAGGATACCATCATCGCCAGCACCATGGTCCTTACAATGTGTTTCAGGACATTGTTAACATGGCATACAAATTGAGCTCGCTCTTTCATGATGCATCCAGTTTTCCATGTTTCATGCTTCAAGAAGGTTATAGGTGAAATTTTTTTAGTTCAAACAATATTGCCAGAACTTGATGAGGAAGGAAAAATCATATTGGAACCTGAAGCGGTCACGTAAAAAAGAACTCGACAGCTACGGAATCAATCAATTTCAGACTATCTCATCAAGTGGAAGAACTTACCCACCGAAGATTCTACATGGGAGGATGAGTAGAATTTTTATAATGTATATCCGTAGCTACTTAAAGCTGAGACAATACTCTTTTAAGGAGAGGGGTATGTTAGGTCCCTATATTACTAGTTTAGTCCCTTATTGTTATTAGTGTAAACACTTTTTGTTATTGTTGTACCTCTCAACTCAATATTGTTATTATTAGCCCTTACATTAATATTTTTAGGTTTGCTGTGATTATATTATGTCTATGACCCTATATATAGAAGGAGGTTTTGTCATTTGTAGCACTAAGAATGTTCTTATATGTAATGTATTAGAGGTTTCTAAGTAGTTAATTTCTAAGGTATTGATCTTCTTCTTTATTCTATTTTTGGAGCTGTTTAGAAATGTATAAATTATGTTACATTTCTAAGATTCTCTCGATTCGACATTCATTTTTTCATGCAAAATACGAATCTATTCCACCATTGATCATCACATGCGGAAATTAAATAAATTGCAATGCACACATGAAATAATAAAAATTCACACACATTAACACAATTGTTTAACGTGAAACCTTGAAGCTAAAAACCCCAACTATATGTATATAATATATGTCATAGATATCATGTAACAATCCTCATACAAAGCTGATCATATCAAGCTCTCAGTACAATACAATCGCTACACACTAATCAGGCCCGATCTTGCAAATCCATGCACCAATATTTGCCACCTGCTAGCCTACCTCTAATGCACAATCCCTGCTGAAGAATGGCTTTGAATGAGTTCGAATTACTCCAGCCTTTCTCATGCAATCCTCATTGGCATCTCCACTAAGTGTTGGATGCAATAAATGCATCACTATAGTCACAACTGACAGTCTATCTTGCCCTTTCACCTATCTCTCCACTGGTCTCCACTGAAACTGCCATGCACTGTAGTTAACTGTTGTATTGTTCAGTTGATTAATGAGTTATTATTTGTGAATTAATTAACTAATTATTTCACTCCACTCTCACTAGTGTATCAATCAGTTAGACTAGATACAACTAGCTCAACTGAGTCTAACTGAGTTAAACTGAATACAACTCCATAACTACTTCTTCCAACTGTGTCATAACTCTGCCACTTGAGTTCTAACTGAGTCCTCCATGCATTAGCTCCAGTAAACCCTTAGGAATTGGGTAATTCCTTCTGTCAGTTGATGTGCCACATCTGTGCACTGAACTAAAGTGCTCCAAGTGAATAAGTTGTTGTTTAGAGTCTAATTATTATTAAGAGCTAATAATATTCGATATATCTATTTTTAGACTCGTAATCTAAAAATTGATTCCTCCCAATATGTTTAAAAATAGAAGTCCATATATTTTTCCAACTTGACCAACCATCCACAAATGGCATCCTACAACTCATAGAATATGATCGACATGTCTAAAAATAGACATAGTCTAAAAATAGACTTTGCACCAAAAATAGCCTGCGGGCCCACTTAGTGAAGGCGACACTTTTCACTAAGCTCATCATCTTGTTGAATCTCAACACTCCCTCTCAAAAAGATAGGGATTACATGCCACCCCGATCCTGTCGATCTCATTCTTATGGTGGTCTGAATTTTCTCCTCGGTGAGCGCCTTCTACCCATATCCGTATCCCGATGCTCCAGATTGTAAGAAAGTAACATGATATTCCGCTGCACACAATCTTTGATATGATGGTACCGGATGTCAATATGTTTAGATATATCATGAAATTCTGGATTAACCGAGAGTTTAAGCAACTCTGATTATCACAATATATCACAGTAGGATCTAAGTGACAACCGAACAAACCGACTAGGATCTTCCTCATTCGTATAGCCTCGCATGAAACCAAACTTGCTGCCATGTACTCGGCCTCTATTGAAATGAGTGTCATGTATCTTTGTTTCCTACTATACCAAGAAACTGTTGTAGACCCGATACTAAAAATCCCTCCAGATGTGCTCTTTCTGTCCGTTGGGCTCCCTGCCCAATCTGCATCCGTGAAGCCATGCAGCTTCAACTCATCCAACTGTCTATACCACAATCCATATCTCGATGTGCCCCTGAGATACCTCAGTACATGCTTTCCTGCCTTCCAAAAGAGCTTCGTAGGCCTAACCATAGCTTGTGAAAGCTGGTTAACAACATAGCATATGTCCGGTCGTGTATTGACCAAATACATGAGCGAACCAACCAACTGTCGATAAATAGTGGCATCCACTACCTCTGCCGATGTATCATCCTCTTTCCTCCAACCACCATGAAGAGGAGTGTCGATAGGCTTGCAGCCTTGCATGTGAAACTTCTCCAGTATCTCCCGGGCATACTTTCCTTGAGACACAAACAGTCGACCCTTCCGCTACCAAATTTCCAATCCCAGGAAATAATGAAGGAGGCCCAAGTCCTTCATCTCAAACTCCTTTGCAAGATCTGCCTTGCATGAGTGTATCAACAGTTCATCACTCATTAGTATTAAATCATCTACATAAAGCACAATTATGAACAACTTACCCTCCACCACAATCTGGTATAGGTTAGGATCTGCCTCACTCTTGGTGAAACCAAGTCCGGTGAAATAATTGTCTATCCATGTGTACCAAGCACGAGGTGCTTGTTTCAACCCATACAACGCTCTTTTGAGCCTGCACACATGCGACTCAATGCTGAAGATTTTGAATCCTTCATGCTACTCAATGTACACCTCCTCCTCAATGACTTCGTTGAGGAACTCAGTCTTCACATCTATCTGATGAATGTGCCAATGCATCTACGCTGAGAGAGAAAGGATGGTCTGTATGGAAGAATACCTTGCGATAGGTGCAAAGGTTTCCTCATAGTCAATCCCCTCGATATATGAGAAGCCCCGGGAAACAAATATTTCCTTGTACTTCTCAACACTTTCGTCAGTAGCTTGCTTCACTTTGTAGATCCATCTTGAACCTACCATTGATCTCCCTTCCGGCCTTGGGACAATCTCCCATGCACTGTTTCTGACAATCGAATCATACTATTCCTCCATGGCATCTACCCATGCAGGATCTTCCACAAGTTCCTCGAAAGAGGATGGCTCCATCACGATACACTTCCTCATTAGAGCCATGTATCCAGTAAATTGGTCAGGTGACTATCTCTGTCTGCACTATGATGCAGGTGCTCCATCGTTTTGTGCTACAGCAAGATTCAGTCGCTTAGCTTCTATAGTGCGTTTCTGCCCTCTAATGTTTGGCGCTGCATGAGTGGTTTCTTCCACTCCATGAACCTCCTCTTGTGGCTGATCCACATCCTGAGGCTCATCTTTAGGAACAAGTAGATCCTCATCTGCATGCAAGTGTAGCTCGCTCTCAAGCGACAACTTCATGGCTTTCTCCTCATGAAATTTGATATCCCGTCACACAAAAGTCATCCGACTGTGTGGAAAATACACACGATAATTGTGGGGTTTTTTTGTGTACCCCACAAATATCCCAACCTCTACATTCAGCTCCAGCTTCTTCCTAGCATCCTTTGTCACATGATTGTAAACAGGTGAGCCAAAAATCTTCAAATGATAAATATCAGGCTTCTTACCATAAAACACCACTTCGGGTGTACTCATGCCAAGTACTCTATGAGGACAACGATTTTGCACATAAATCGTAGTGTTGCATGCTTCAGCCCATAAGTGTATGGGAAGGCCCTGATCATGCAGCATCACCTGTACAGCACCCATGATCATTCTATTCTTTCTCTCCACGACCCCATTCTGTTGTTGGTTATGAGGCGCTATGAGTTCTCTTCGAATTCCTTCTGTGCTGTAGAAGTCTTTGAATTCGCCAGAGATGTATTCACCACCATTATTGCTCCTTAGAGCTTTCACTTTCTTCCCTAACTCTTTCTCAACCAGCGCCTTGAACTAACAGAACTTTGAGTATGTATCGCTCTTCTTCTGCATGAGGAAGATCTAGCACTTACGAGAAAATTCATCAAAAAATATCACATAATACATGTTCTTTGCTGTTGAAGCAACTAATAAAGGTCCACACACGTCTGTGTGAATTCTCTCAAGGATCATCGTGGTGTGACTATCCTTCTCATGAAAAGTGGTCTTCACAATTTTTCCCAAAGTACATCCCTTGCACTGATCTGACTGCGCAAGTGTACCCTTGGGAATCCCAGTAGAAATCTACTGCAAAATTTTCAAAGCGCCATGGTGAAGATGGCCTAATCTCTTGTGCCAAAATTTGCCCTCATCCCGGCTCACCACTTCTTCTGCTTTGCCTGCCATTGCTACGCAGCCATCTACCTATAATTGATAAAGGTTCTTAACTCGAACCACTATCCTCCTAGTTTGGCCAGTTGTCTTACTGTGCAGGAAAGCCTTTCCCTCGCTAAAAACAACATCATAACCCTTGTCTTCCAACATGGCCACAAATATCAGATTCTTCTTCAATCCTGGAACATGCATGACATCCTTCAATATGAAAGGTTTACCAGACTCCCTCTCAAAGGAAATGGTCCCGATACCAGTCGCACTGTATCTACCATCATCGCCCATCTCAATGTGCACTCCAAGATCCTTCTCATCCAGATCACTAAACAAATATTTGTTCGGTCGACCTCACTGCTGAAGATGCACCACTGCCACCAACCACACCGTATCCCACTGCCACTCTGGAAACCAAGCATGCGGACAAATAAAATCTAGCTTCCTCAAACTATGAGGCTAAGATTAAGGCCTTCCAAATTGTGAGATCGAAAGCAGCTCGCTTTTTTCTTCTTCTGTGGACAATTAGTGGCGTAATGTCCGTGTTGGTGACAGTGAAAGCACTTCACCTTGGACATGTCCTGCTTCTTGCCTTTCGCACCGGATTGAGAAGGATTTTTATTTCCCTTCCCTTTCCTTTCTTTGGTAGCCAAAGCGCAATTTTCTTCATCTTCATTCTTCGATGAAGATCCATCCCTTCCTAGTTACCCTCTCGCCCCCATCTCCTCCCGCACAAGATCTCGACCAGTCACTCCCATCCCGCGCTTTCTCCCGACCATTGACGTAGTCCTCGTAGCTATGCTATATTCCTTCTAAGCCCAAGGAGAGCCTAATCTCACCAAGTCTTTCCATCACCGTTTCACCCCACACCTCCTGCCCTCATCCCTTACGGTGGATAAACTTCGTGAGTTACATCTTGGGTATCGCTGCCTTTTCCATTTAAAAGTATTTTTCCAGCTTGTCTTTAAGCACCACCGTCCTCTCGCTTTGGAATAAGTCTCATTAAAGCTCGTCAAGGTTAGCATCGGAGGCTTTATCGTGAAGGCTGTGGTATTACACACTGTGAGATCCTTCACACCTTCCATGAATTTTCACACTTGTTATCGTCTTTCTTTGCTATGCGTCATGGGCAATACGCATCGCTAGAAGCAGGTTTCAGAATTTCTGAATCTATGAACTCCTTCAACCCATTATCCTCCAGCACTGCCTCCATCCTGTCCTTCCATGCAATATAATTCGAGCTGCCATAAAGGGCATACTCCAATCGCAATCCTTTGAAAGAAATTTCAATGAATTCTCAACTTCAATTCCAAGAAAACACTGCAGCAAATTCGAATTCCACCAGCACAAAACTCAACCGCTTCAATAATTGCAATCTACTCCAATGATCAACTACTCTGATACCATGTAGAAATTATATAAATGATGTGTTATACGTCTAATATTCTCCTTATCTCACACTATTTTAACTTCATGCAAAATACATAATCTATTCCACCATTGATCATCACATGTGGAAATTAAATCAATTGCAATGCACACATGAAACAATAAAAATTCACACACATTAACACATCTGTTTAACGGGAAAGCATGAAGCTAAAAACCCCAACTATCTGTATATAATATATGTCATAGAGATCATGTAACAATCCTCATACAAAGCTGAACATGTCAAGCTCTTAGTACAATACAATTGCTACACACTAATCAAGCCCGATCTTTCAAATCCAAGCACCGATCTTTGCCACCTGCTAGCCTACCCCTATTGCACAATCCCTATTGAAGAATGGTTATGAATGAACTTGAATCTAGAAATATTGCACTGTGCAATCCTCATTGGCATCTCCACTGAGTGTTGGATGCAATCAATGCATCAATATAGTCACAACTGATAGTCACACTTGCTCTTTCACCTACCTCTCCACTGGTCTCCACTGAAACTGCCATGCACTGTAGTTAACTGATGTATTTTTCAGTTGATTAATGAGTTATTATTCAGTGAATTAATTAACTAATTAATTCACACCACTCTCACTAGTGTATCAATCAGTTAGAATAGATACAACTAGCTCAACTGAGTCTAACTGAGTTAAACTGAATACAACTCCACCAACTACTTCTCTAACTTCCAATTAAACTCATTACGAGTTATAATCAGTTCTATATTGTCTTGTAACTCTCCATGTTAAACCTCGTGCTGAGCTAGACTTTTCCGTTACCGGCTGTATTAAGACCAGGTATCTTAATCGAAGTGAAGCCCAAGAGAATAAGATAATATTTAGAGTCCAAATATTATTAAGAGATAATAATATTCGACATATCTACTTTTATACTGCACTATAAAAAATATCTACCAATGCGTCTAAAAATAGTTCATGGACATTTTTCCACTTCACCAACTAATTCACGTAAAGAAAATCTCACAATTGTATGTATCATGATCAACATGTCTAAAAAATAAAATATACTCCAAAAATAGATTTATGTGGCCACAATAGCCATGTGCCCACTTAGTGAAGGCGACTCTTTTCACTAAGCTCATCATCTTGTTGAATCTCAACAGTTTCATAAAAAGAGACACCAGTTAAAGTTATGCAGATATTTTGGCAGCTAGCTCTTGGGATGTTCTATTCAACAAGGGCTTTCTCAAGAAATTGTGAGACTTTATTGTGAAACTTCGTAGGAAAAGGGCGGAATACAAGAGCCAGATAGAGAAGGAATATGTCCCATAGGTTGTCTTTAGCCTTGTGGACATTAAAATATCCTTTTTTCTTCTTCTTCATCGGCAACGGGAAAGTCATAAGGTATAGAGACATGAAAAGACCAGTTGTGGAGGGGCCATGAAATGAAATTAAAATTATATAATGCTAAATTAGAAGCACATCGATGAATACATTTGTATAATGTGAAATGTACATTATTTTAGTGCATAGGTTTTGATATGATGTATGTTCTCTAATCCTTATAAAGATTGAAATATGTGTGTACGTAATTTTTTTTCATATGAATTTCTGAGCACTCGTCATCAATAAAAAAAATATAGTTATAGAAAAGCAACATACATTCTTTCTATAAACCCTTGCAATATTAAAAGAGTATGAGCATAAAACTCATCACTAAAATGGCTTTCCAGAAAATTATTTGGGGTTAGTGCCGAGGGGCCAGGAAGGGACCTAGCTCCTCAGCACAATCCCGGAGCTAAATTTTAAGACCCCTATGTTACCCTAGAGAGAAAAACAGAGACTACATTCCAGAAAAATAAAGAAAAAAAAAACTACATGGCACAGAAGGAAAGAAAAAAAGTATCTATAATCTTGTAAATTCAAAAATTTTGTAGCATATAGTGTCACTCAAATAAACAACGAGTAACTAGTACTCAGCTAGTCTAAACAGACTACCAGAGGTAAATCAACAATTACAATAATGCATTTTGTTATTTCATCATAAATTCAATACCCTAATTGACAAAAAATCAAGCCCGTATGCTTGTATAAATGGAAACCTAATTATACATTATATATATACAGTAAATCACCTTTAGAAATTTTTCCTTGGGGACTAACTGAAACAAGGAAAATTGACTACTCCAAACCGAGCTCTTGCTCATATCTGATGCCTTAGAGGGAACTTGGAAAAGATACCACTAATGAAAATGAGGCATAGAAGAAAACGTGGCACGTGGGTAATGAAAAATATTGTATTCGGCTAAAAGAATGTTACCCATTAGCTATTCACGAGCCTATTGGGGATATCTGCACATGGAAATCCAAAATGCAAATTAGGTTAAGAGTTTTGAGTAGAATACCACTGTGGGTAAAAGGTAGATCATAGTTGGTATAACAATTAGAAACATATTCTAACAAATCTTATGGAGGGTCTGATATAATGTTAGGGTTAAATTATTAGAGCACAAATACAGATCTAGCTAAATAATAATTGCACAAACTTGCCAGAGTTGAAAAAGAAAATTGGAATTGATGATGAATTTGATTCATCAATATTAGTTTGAGAATCAATACATAAATAAACTAAGTTAAGCTTAGTTGTAGATTAAATAACTATGGATAATTAAGCTAACTAAAGCTAGGTGTGCTTTATGTTATGCTAATGTGCACATGCACCACATGCAAGCACTAGAGTTAAATAACTAAAGCCAAGTGCACACCACATGTAAGCACTCGATTTAACTAGCTAAAGACAAGTGCACATCACATGCAATAACTAGAGTTGAACTAAATCTAATTAAGGCTAACTATGTTCATGTACACCAACACCCCCCCTTAAGCATAACTTAGGTGAGCGTGATGAAAAATGAATGAGTCTTGGCGACAAGGCCATTTTAGGTACCCATATATAATGCATGAAAAGAGGAAAGAGGTAAAACCTAGTAGGAAGAAAACCCCCCCTCAAAATATAATGAAAAAAGAAGAGAAAAGACAACTGCTAGGCAGTCGTGTCCTTCACCCAAGACGATCTCGTGGAAATCAAAACTTCTGCTCAGTGAAATTCTTGGTGAAGATATATGCAATATGCTCTAAACTCGTACAGTAATGAAGATCTATGATCCCATCAAGGATCAATAGGAATAAGCTTCACTTTTGGAACTAGAGGTATCAACTCCCATGTTTGGATCAAGGATTTAATTTCCTTATACATGGTTACATGCCCATATGGATTCCCTGCAACTTTGTCATGCATTTGATGATTAGATTCATGTACCCTATATGCATGCATGGCAATGGTTTTCTCTAGGGATGCATGCATGTGCATGTGTGGCTGTAGCGATGCCTTTGTGGATGCACACATGTGCATACATGGTGTTATAAATGCCTCCTTAGATGCATGCATGTGCATGTGTGGATCTGCGACTTAGAGTTCATATGGGGAATCATTAAATTGAGACCTCGTCAGATCTACATCATCGACATCATCAATAGTAGAGGAGTCAAAGTCCTCTTCTACTTTTTTGAAAGTAGTATCTTCATCACTAGCAGAGGAATATATTTCCTCATGTGTGATGTCTTTGTTATGAGAAAAGATAAAATTCTTAATTGCAACAGGTTCATTAACAATAGAAGAAGCAAAGTCTTCTTGTTCAGCACTATCTTGAGAATATTTCTCCACATTATTGGAGTCTTCACCACTTTCATAACTTCTATAATAACTCGATATCTTTGCCTCCAAATGGTGTTCTTCTAGATAATTTTCATCACCATATAATTCTTTCAATGCAGTCAACATTTCATGTGGTGATTCAATATTTCCGATATCATAATGAATATCATGAGACACATATAGACTCAATATTCCATAAGCCATATCAGATCTGTCAAGCCAATCTGACTTCTCATCCTCTGACATTGGTTCTATCCCAATTCCCATCACTATTTGGTACAAGCCTTTGCTCCTAAGATGAAGCAAAATCATTGGATTACATTCATAGTAATTGTATGGAGTGAGAATGGTGGAAGTTGGGAGTTCCATTCTTTCACTTTTTGGTGTAGCAGCAATTGCAACAATTCTTTAATATTTTGATCAGCAAATCAAATCACCCAATAATTTCCAATGCCCTGATCTTCAAACATGCAAAATATTGTTCATGAAACTTCTCCAATCCCTTGTAGCTATGATACCATGTAAAATTATTAGAGCACAAATACGGATCTAGCTAAAGAATAATAGCACAAACTTGCAAGAGTTGAAAAAGAAAATTGGAATTGAGAATGGATTTGATTCATCAATATTAGTTTGAAAATCAATACATAAAGCAACTAATTTAATCTTAGTTGTACATGCAATAACTATGGATAATTAACGCTAACTAAAGCTATGTGTGCTTTATGTTATGTTAATGTGCACATGAGCCACATGAAAGCACTAGAGTTAACTAACTAAATCCAAGTGCACACCACATTTAAGCACTTGAGTTAACTAGCTAAAGACAAGTGCACATCACAAGCAATAGCTAGAGTTGAACCGAAGCTAATAAAGGCTAACTATGTGCATGTACACCAACAGTGAGCTACAAATCTAAATCAAGAAGTTGTACTATTTACTCAACTCCAATATTTATGTCCTACAAGTAGAATTTGAGAGGAGTATGGATAAAATAGCAAGCTTTGAACTTTCGAAGGAAGAAAAAAAAAAACCCTTACAGTAACCCAGAAATTGTAAAGTCTATAGGTACCTGAAGGCCTCAAAAACATGGTCAATAATTTAAGTAATGATATTAAGGGAAACCATTGCTTGAGTCATGCGACCCATACCTCTTTAACCTATCAAACGAGCCTGTGAAAAACCACACTTATCAGGAGGTATATAACCCTATAAGAAATTGACAAAACAAAGGTTCGAAAAATGAAAGAAGAGTAACTGATACCTTCTTCAATTGGTGTTGATGGCATAGATGATGAAAAAATCAACACAAACTCAACATGTGTTGGTCTCAACTCTATGCTACAGGAGCATGCTCTATCAGGACAAGGGTTTCTCTCTTGAGCGCAGTGTAAAAATGACAGGCTAACTCAGTCTATTCCCCTCAGTTGGTTACTCAACCCAAGCCCCATTATTTCTCATTGTCAAATGATGCTTTACATAGATGTATGGCTGAGATGAGGTCATACCCTTAGCTAATAACAAATGCGAAGTGATGGGTTTGTTGGAATGTGGCTAGTTCGAGAGGTTTCCAAATGTGATAGAAATATAGCCTAAGTTGATAAGAATAACCACATACCTATGGTACAAATGATGAAAACATAATTCCACGGTTAAAATTTGTAAAGCCTCATCCTACATGTTGAACATCCAAGGTCCGAGGGGCGAGATAAAATAATGTCAAGATGCATCATACCTTACAACATAATAGAGATAAAATTATAGTATTCTTAGGTATTTAACAACCTACGATGGAAGAATAATAGTATTAATATATCATCAAGGTGGAACCTTAAAATATCACCTCTTAATGCACTTCAAAATGTCCATGAAATACAAAATAGACCATAAGAATGAGAGTTGTCAGAGGAAAATAATAATAAAAAACTCTTAGCTTAATGATAATGACTATAGTATCGACCCCTTGAAAGTATAAGTTTTACATCTACTTAGAATTTGCATCATGACATTACTGGTCTTGTGAAATGTTGGAAATGTATATAAAGGAAAAAATGCATGTTTTTTTTTACATTCTCCACAAGGAAGGAGAAATCAAGTTGTCAAATAAATGCCTTTTACTTTTCTACTTTTATCGTATATATATATATATATAATGTATTTATATTATTGTGTTAATTACGCCATATGGTGTGTAGTGGTAGGAGGAGGATGGAGTCTCATTAATCTCAATCGACACATCGAAGACAAATATGCATGTAGTTTAGGTCAGAGAACAAACAACCATGCAGAGGCTTATGGGCTTCTCTTTGGCATGAAATTAGCCATCAACAAAGGTATCATGAAACTTCAAATATTGGGTGATTCCATGATAATAATAAACCACATGAGGAAGAACACCCCAACTAATTGCACCTTATTAAGTAAGGTCATAACGAGAAATGAGAGTTTTATGTCACTCATAGAAGAAGTGAATTTCTAACACGTCCTAAGGGGAAACAACGAAGAGGCAGATAAGCAAGAAAATATAACTTCTAGAATGAAGGAAGAAGCTACGATGGTGAATGGGATGGAAGGCCACCGAAGTATCCCTTAATCATGAATGAAAACCTTAAGATAAAGAGTGGCTACAATCATACAAAGGATAATAAGTAGAGAACCTCGAGTCCACGGAATAATCATGATACTATCACCACTCAGGTGTCCTTTATACCTTCGGAATTTGTCTCCCCCCCCCCCCCCCCCTTCTTGACCCTCCCCTAGCCCACCTCTACCTCCCCCTCTCCCACCCCCTCTCTCCACCTCTCCCCCCCCCACCCACCCCCCCCCCGCCTTTCCCTCTCCCTTATCCCCTTGCCCCTTCTCATTCTTTCACCCCTCACCCTTTCTTGGAATTCTTTCTTACAACCTTCCTCCTTTCTTACACTCCTCTTCCCCTCCTTCACCCTCTCATCCCATTGTTGGCTCGAAAACCTTGGCCCCCATCTCTCCAACAAGTGGCCTAGCCTTGACTTCCCTCAAAATTTTTTAATGATGCCTTGTCCTGTGAACCTTAATTTCTTATGCCTCATCCTCAACTCCAGTGACAAGCCGTATAGCAAATTAAATCACAATTTTGGCATCAAGCAACCCGAAAAACGACCACCTAGTCCATGCATCATATCAGGCAAGTGGAAATACATCTCCTTACTTGTTTCTGAGTACAGTAACTGGAAGTTTGGTACCTAGTTCACGGGAATGGTGAAGCAGTGGGAAATGTATTTACTCCCCAAGCCCTAGAACATGCAATAAAAGCATGGGAAGATGGTTGCTATGGAGTTTGAAGAAGTTGGGCATATTAAGAATATCATGGAACAATATTATTATTTCAGTACCTCTAGTACAATGACATCACTCCCTCGTCAATGGATTCCTGTAGGTAGCTATTTCATGAATAACAACCATAGGTTTTTTAGTAAGCCCAAACTTAGAGGGGTGGTGGAAGTTTGGTTTTTTCTCATGTTTTTGCGGCATAGATAAAAGAAGAGCAGTAAAAATCTGAGAAAATTTAATTCGGGAGATCCAAAAGGCTAGCTGGTAGTGCTCTGGTTATTTTCTTTCCTGCTTGGGGGCCTTTGGGTTCTCTTGGTGGGAACAAGCACCTGGAGAATTTTTGAGGAGGGTCTGAGGGGTAGTATATCTGAAGGGATTAGTGTCATCTTGAATTCTCTGTGCACTTGCCTAGGTGCCTGTGTGGTTTAATTTTGGAGTCTCGAATCCTATAGGAAGTATGGGATTATTTGGGTGCTAATAATTGCCATCTCTAACTCAGTGAAGGTCCGTTCTGTGGAATTGGTGGGTCTAGTGACCCTTGTGTGCACCAGTTCCTTTGTATTCTCAATGTTTTATTGGATGTTTTGGGGCTAGTAATTCGAAGTTTAAAGGGGTTCTGGAGTATGGGTTTGAGTCTGAATTTTTGGTGTCTCATATGAGGTCTTCTGTGAGTAGTGGGATGGGCTCATGGGGCCGCTGCAGGCCCAGAAGCACAAGCGGGATTGCTGAGAGGGCTAAATGTTCTAGGAGTAGAAAGATGAAGGGTGATTCATGTATCATGTAACATGGTGAATTCTTCCATGAGATAGTTTTTTTTGTAGATGGGAGTGCATCAACACCACAAGGATGTAATTGCACTCGAGGAATGACAGCTAGCAGAGAAAAAAAAACATTGTAGGATTGAAGTCGAGGTGGAGGCTATTAGAAAAGAAATAGAGGGACTGAAACTTAAACATTCAGACAAAACCAATAAGGAGGAGGAGGAGACGAAGCCGCTGGACCTCAACTTGCCAACATTTATGGAAGAATAATCACCTCAGGCTTAGACAATTTTGTTATATGTAAAAATACAAATGTATATATCTATAATCGCAATTCTGTAAAATCCGTAGTAGTAAGCAATTAGATCGATATTTTGAAAGGTTAATGCCTAATGTTAAAATTTGGATAAGAGTGGGTTTGTAATAGACTCATTCAAGGAAACTCTCATCTTTTGTTGTAAATATCTCGCGTTTTGATGGCATGCGGGTGCATTTTAATACAAATTCTTATACTCTTTCTGGTTAAAAAAAAAATTACGCCGTAAGGTGTTCTCCCTTGGAAGAAATCTCTCAGTTGCCACTTTTTATTCCTGTGCATTGTTAGATCCCATTGCTTTAACATTCAAT
Organism: Pinus albicaulis; assembly: GCA_034641835.2. Lineage (NCBI taxonomy): Eukaryota > Viridiplantae > Streptophyta > Pinopsida > Pinales > Pinaceae > Pinus > Pinus albicaulis. The sequence continues at coordinate 1,768,588,526 of CM076580.1, read as the reverse complement.
TGAATCTTTATTTGTGCAACTGTTCACCTTGCTGATCTTTATTATAACCCATGAATATATTGCAAGTAACCCCCTGGCTAAAATCTCTTGGAATAAATCGGTTAATTTTGTTTATAAGTTTGATATAAATCTCATCCTTATTTATAGTATTTTTTTAATTTAATATACCATTTTATTATATCACTAACTTATACCAATTTAGAATCTGTAATCTGAGAAGTGAAGGAAGCTTTCACTTACAAGATTTTCATATCCTTGGAGATGATGTCTGATGAGCATAAATGGATAAATGTTGTTAGTTTTTTTTCTTTCACCAAGAACCACCCAATCATTGGCCAAAGTAGGCTTGAAACTCTTGGGACATGCCACTCTATGAATCCCTAGGTAGAGGACATAGTTTCATGCAGTGAAACACCAGGAATTGAACCTGGGCCAACTAAAATAAAATCTTGCATTGATTTAATGTTGAGCCACAACCCAACTAGTGAATAAATGTACACATTTATAATGCATACCATGTTCAATGGTCTATATGCACAAAAATTATACATGATCATCATTGACTGTTATATGATTGATCCCACCAGATTCTATGGTGTCCAACGGTGATGTCATTGCTCCCTCCCTTACTAAAATTGCATACAGTTTCAATGTCGTGTATCGTGGGTCCTTTTTGGATTATTGTTATGGTTTTTATTTATGTGATGTTCATAATATTTGCATGTCTTACTACTACGATGGAATATCCTTATCTGAAGGATTTGATTGTACATTCATACTCTCCTTTCTCCTAAAGAAATTAGGAATGGCAATAACACACCTCACAGAAGAAGAATTTGCAATAAAAAAAACATATGTGTTAACGGATTTGTTGATAACAATAAAAAACACACACATTTACACATTTAGAGCTAGAAAAAGGATATAGAATAGGTAACTGTTGTGAATATATAATAGGTAGAAGTTATTAATATACAATAGGTATAATTTTTTATCCAACACTACAATGTATACTAGAGGATCAAGAATACGACTCTCTACGTTGATTGTTGAAGTTTGAGGTTAAGTCGGTTGGAAATCTTAGAGTTGGTGAAGGAATTATCGAAATCCAGAATAAGTAGTTGTCACTCTGGTTTATTGGTTATTCTCAAAGCCTCTGAAAGAGATTTGTTGAACAAAAAAGAAGTGGCAGTCGATGACATCACCATGGAATCCTAGTTATTTGAATAGGTACATTTGTATGAAAAATCGTTAAAGAGAAATAAATAATAGGAAATTAGTAGGAGTATTTGTGGGAGAGGATGTAAATGGTATAAACAATATGGCATCATGTGAAGTAAAAACACATTTTATGGGCTACAAGTACAATGCTCAAACTGCTGAGAAGTCTCTCAATTCAAATATTGGAACTCAAATCAATAGGATAGTGAAAGAGGAGTTCACTTCAATTTTAACACTAGATTATTTCTCTCACTCAAATTTTAAGATATCTCATCTCTCTTCATCTATGCTCTTTCTCCATAGCCTCTCGCATTACAAAATTTCTTTTGCAACATATGGTCCAATTTCTACTTATGCCATTGTGTGATGATTTAACATGCAAGTATAAGATGGAAAGATGTTTATATTGGTTGTATTTTCTTTTATGAAATAGAAAAAAGTGTTCTAGCTTTTATGAAATAGAAAAAAAAAATAAAAAAATATATATATCTATATTAATGAAGATAATTTGGTAATGAAATAATTTCGATCTTTTCATAATTGAGTGGTTAGTGTGTTTAATAGATGTAGTAGTATTTCACTGGGTAATGATTTGAATGCTTAATATATGAAGAGTTAATATGTTGTATATGTGAGTGTTTTCAATTTTTTACCCAAAATAAGATAGAATAATATATAAATTTATTTGTTGTTTTATTTGTGTGTTTTAAATTTGATGATATTTGGTAAAGTTAATATTATTTATTTTTAAATATATTTAAAATAATAAAACCATATATTTATTAAGAGTACATATGTATTTATTTTAGAATATGCTTCTAATCTGAGCCACCTGACACGGGGACACAGGACACGAAGGACACGAGGATTCAAGTGTCGGACATGGTGACCCCCCGAAACACAACACGTCCGGACACGTTATATATATATATATTAGAAATTAGACATCTCTTACACAAATTCAGATAAATTCATTGATTCAGACATATATGTTCATCTAGATGTAAATTTTAAAAAGATACAAAGTAACATTATGCATACAAGCACAATTGTGCATCTCTTGGCATGACATCTCACTAAACATTTACATGAAGACACAACGCATATATTATTTCAGTTCATTTGCACTTATCACAAGAGTTCTATGAAACTGCATACAGATCTAAATCTGATTTGATACACAGTTTAGAGGTAGTGTTTGGGCATATAACTCATCTCAATTATATCCTTAGCTGAATCGTTGGATAAAGTAGTGGAACACTTTAATATATGATGTTTGCCTAAGGGTTCTCATCACTTGGTTTGTTACATAATTTATGTTGTCTTCATACTTGCACATGACACATATTATAATGCTCTATATGGTTAAACATTGAAGTCATATCACACCAAGTGTTTGGTAATCCATGTGCCTTGAAACTAGTATCTCTCCTTTATTTCTGAGAATTAATGATATATTTCCCTGGCGTTCATTTCAATATTATATACTTGCATTAAGGAGTGGTATTATCTTTAATTATCATATTAATAAGTCCATGATAATTTTCCATAAACGCTATTAAGGGATATCTATGTTGATGATTGTAAATTTGCTCCAAATTCATAATGATATGCTTCTCATCATTTTAAAAATTTCTTGAAGAAATAAACATTAATTATTGTTATAAAATGACCTGACATTGAACAATTTACTCTTTTCTGTTGCACATGTCCGGCAAATTGGGACACAATCTAGACATTATTTTGTCCTATATGGACATGGTCGGACATGATCGACGGACACGAATCCGACCAAATCGTGTCTGATTCACAGGATTCGGGACACATGGCCCTCCAAGAGTGAATCTGGTTTCTTAGGTATTAATTTTAACAAATTTGATAAAATAGAATAATTATTAGAAATAATAATAATAATAATAATTTATTATTATTATTATTATGAACCTCTTAGTTTAAGTTAAGAAATCGATAAACTAATAATTATTTTTAAACAATAAGATTATTAAATATTAATAAACAAAAAAATTATTAAAAATAAAATTATTAAAAATAAACAATAATAATTAATAATATTATAAATAGGTGAGAATATTTTATTAATTATAATATTACTAATTTTAAAGAAAATTGATTATAATAATTTTATTATTATTATTATAAATAATTTATAATTGAAAATATTGGATAACATGGAACATTAATTTAACCATGTTTAGATTAATATATTAATATTAATTAATATAATAACATTTCTATTATTATTTCTATTAATTATTCTAAATAAATCATCTTAAATCCATTATTAATTAATTAATTAATACGATTTAATAAATTATTAAAATTGAATATGGTTAATCATAGTTGAATCCATCAAAACATGCTCAAATATGGTTAATCAATGTCAACAGTTGTCTACCATGATCAACGATGTTCAAAGATGATCATCCATGGTCAAGCATGCTCCACTATCATCAACCATGATCATAATGGTTAATCAATGTCTCTACGATGAACCATGATCGACGATGTTTAATCATGCTTGAATATGGTTGACCATGGTCAACCATAGTAAACCATGATCATACGTGGTCAACAATGGTCAACCATGATTAACCATGGTTGAGTTTCATCAACCGTGATAAACCTTGATTAAAGTATCTTTTATCATGATAAACGATGATGGTCAACCATAGAAAATGATGGTCAACCATGGTCGAACGTTGCATTGTGAGAAAAAATGTCTCGATATGAAAATCAACCATAGCAAACCATGCTTATTTAAATATCATTTATAATTTTTATCTTACTATTTATATACCTTGGGTTTATAATGTTAGTCTCTTGGGTTTAATATTATTCTCTTGGGTTTATTATTCTTTCGGATTTATAATATCAATCACGGTCAACCATGGTAAATCATAGCCAAAGATGGTCAACCATGGTCTAATGTCTCATTGTGACAAAGATTGTCTCAATATGAAAATCAACCATAATCAAGCACGTTTATTTTAGTGTTTATAATATTTATCTTAGGGTTTATATACCTTTGGTTTATAATATTAGTCCCTCGTGTTTAATATTATTCCCTTGGGGGTTGAATATTAATCTCTTGGGTTTATAATATCAGTCATGGTCAATCATGGTCAATCATAGACAACCATGGTCGAATGTCACATTGTGAAAAAAGTTGTGTCAGTATGAAAATCATTGACAATCATGGTCAACCATGGTCATTTGTAGTTAACCATGTTTTATAAAATCAAACATGGGAAACCATGGTCTAATGTCACATATGAAAATCAACCAACATCAACCATGGTCCAATGTTGAAATGGGAAAAATGTTTTCTCGATATGAAAATCAACCATGGTCAACCATGGTGAAATGTTGCATTGTGACAAGGATTGTCTCAATATAAAAATAAAACATGGTAAACTATGTTTACTTTAGTTTTTATAATATTTATCTTAGGGTTTATATACCTTAGTTTTATAATTTTGGTCCCTTTCACCTCATATTATTCCCTTGGGGTTTTAGTGTTAATCTGTTTGATTTATTAGCCCAATGGGTTTATAACTTCAATCATGTTCAACCATGGTCAATCATAGCCAACCATGGTCAACCATTGTCGAATGTTGCATTGTCATAAATATTTTCTCAATATGGAAATCAACCATGGTCAACCACGGTCTAACGTTGCATTGTGACAAAGATTTCCTCAATATGTAAATCAATCATGGTCAAACATGGTACAACATCGTATTATGAAAAGTATTGTCTCAATATGGAATTCATCCTTGGTCAACCATGTTTATTTTAGGGTTTATAATATTTATCTGAGAGTTTATATACATTGGGTTTATTAGCTTTATCCATTGGGTTTATTGTTCCCTTTGGTGTATGTTGAATTTCCCCCACCCTCGTGTCTAGGATAGAATCTTAAATCTCTGGCGCTACCAAACCAAGAATATCAAAAAAGCTACTTTGCATAGTGGAACAATATAATGCAGTGAACCAATCACGTGCACAATAAGAACAATAACAAAAATATATATAACCCAACTTTGTTATATTATCAAAATATAATAAAACATTCTGGGGCTTACATACAAGGGATAATCACCCTCAAATATCCACAAGTAGAACAATACAAGAGACAATGAAAATATCTCTACAATCAGATCATCTATACCATATCTCATACAATCGGTCCTTTGCTTTGGATATGCTCTCTAGCTACTCCTTAATCTGTCAAGAAACAAAACATAGAGACTCTAGGAGGGATGCCACCTATCACTGATGGAAGTCACTTATGTTACAATGAACACGCAATGATTCAATATGCTCCTTTAAGTTGGAGAATACCCAAGCATCAATTTTACTTCTTAGTATCTTCCTTCATCCATCAAAGAGCTACAAATTAGGCTCAATAATTCACCCAATAACAAAACAAACCAAAGTCCTTGTTTGATACTCTAGTGCTACTTTGTACATATATATGCTTCCCTCCATCAGTCTAAAGATGCTTAATCCTTCACTGTAAAATTATCTCCTAGGTCAAGTATTCTAACCGCCTAAGTTATCTATTCCACTTAGCTTCTACAGGTTGCAAAGTAATCTCATCCAAGCTGATCAAAATAATAGAATCCAAAATAAATCACTAATGGATAAATTACATACCTCTTCACTATTGTTCATGAACATAATTATGGTTATTGGTTATGGCTTCTTTTGTAGCCTTCAGAAACCCATTAACTCTGATGAAAACTCACCTCAAATATTGTGGCTTCCTTCCATATTTAAGATGCGGAAACTCATTTCCTTGTTAGAATCCTCCACAACCTTGTTTAAGGCTTGATTAGCTGGCCAAACTATCAAAGCAGGTCTGCGGTCCAACCAATATATGGTTTTCCTACTTTTGGCCTACTTCAAAGAAGAATTCCCACGTCTTATTAGCCCATAATAGGTACTCTCTAATGCATCCTTCCATCAGATTATATTGCACCTTCAAACAGTCACAAAGGATCCCAACTGAACCTCCTCTTCCTTGTCGAAGATGCTACTTATCTCCGTCCACCACAAAGTTGTCTTCTTCTCCCATATGATTTGCTTTCACTCTTCTTCGTTGTCCTTGTTTTGCACCAAGTGGATGTGTTAAAATGATTTTAAATCACCTATTATTTACACACTAAAGGAGCGCTCCATGAATTCTATAAGAAAAATTTCTTTTGACACATTCACTTTCGAGCGTACATGACTTATGTGCCCAAAACCCGTCCTTAAACTTCAAAAATTCATAACTCATCATAGACAACTCTGAATTTGACAATTTTCATTGTGTGGATTCTCATCAACATATTATATCATATACATCAATCACATGTCCAAAATTATCCATGGTTTTGGCTTAAAAATTAATGGGTGGAAAACCCCAAGCTTAGGTTCCAATACCACAAATGACTTTTCTTGTGCTCCAACCTCCAAACCCCAAAATTTGGGGTTTGGAGTATCTCCCAAGCTATCAAACATCAACGCTCTCTCTTAGTGATTGAGGTAGTTTGAAGCCTAGGAATTTTTCATCATAATCATCACTACTCGCAACACTCGCCCAACTCCTAGTGCTCATAATTGTAGAAATCCTAGTAGTATGAATTACACCTCTCTCAGAAATGTCACTGTCACTAGAAGCTTCCTGCTTCTTCTTCTTCTCCTAAATCATTTTCCAATGCCTCCATGATTACTTCTTGGTAGTTGTAGAAGCATCCTTGCTTCCCACGGACCACACACTCTTGTTGGCATGCAAAGTCTCCCTCTTAACCTTCAAACTCCCTCTAGAACTTGACTCCCGTTGACCCTCCAGAAATTGGACCTTATTTGGAACCTATACTTGGACCTCTAAATCCTACACCTGCAACTGCTTCTCTAGAACCTGTACCTAGTCCTCCTTCTTCTTCTTCTCATGATCACTAATCTTTCCTGTCAGCCTATATACACCATGCTTTCTCACTCTAATCACAATGCCTGTGGAGCTAGAGCCTTTCGGCCCAATTATTTCCTACACATCCTGGAATAAGACCTCAAACCTCTTATTCTCGATCATTGAGACAAAAATATCATTATATTTGATTCCTTGTACAAACGATACATCCTAGACCCGCATCACTCATCATGAATCCATCCGGAATGATGCAACTCCTGATCCTCAGATCTCCTTGTGAATCTTGTTTCCAAATGCCATGTGAAACTGTGAGTCCCACTCATCTAGGGTCTCGAATATCTTCTATGACCTTGTGATTTATTTTGACACACGACTTTCCACGTACCATACAACCTCATCGATGGAATACTATGATAAATGAGAGATCATAGCAATAGTCTAGTGCTCTCATACAAGGGATAATGACCATAAAATATCCATCAGTACAAGAATAGAAGATACAATGATAATGTCTCTACAATCATTCAGACACTCTATGTCCTATCTCGACCTTTCAGTGCTTTTTTTTTAAATATTGTCTCTATCGTCCCCTTAGTCCATCAAGAAACAACATAGAGACACTCTAGGATAATTTCCATCTATCACTGATGCAAGTCACTTCTACTACAATGAACACAAGCCAATCCAATCTGCTCCTCTAGGTTGACCAATACCTAAGCATCAATATGCCTTCTTAGTATCTTTCTTCATCCATCAAAGAGCTACACATTAGGCTCAATACTTCACCCAATAACGCAACATAACAAACTGCTTGTTTTCTTATCTAGGGCTACTTTGGAAATCTATATGCTGCCCTCCATCCTTTGAAATATGCCCAATCCTTCACTATAGAACCTGCTCCTAGGTTAGGGATTCTAACCACCCAAGTTAGCCCTTCCACTTAGCTTCTACAGGTTACACAATAATCTCATCCAAACTGATCCAAATACTAGGATCCAACACACGTCACTAATGGAGAAATGACATACCTATTGACTTCTATTCATGAAAAAAGTTTGGTCACTAGTTAGGAATGTTTCTTTAGCCTACATCAACACACCAGCTCTTACCAAAACTCACCTAAAACACTGCGATTTTCTTCGATATTTAAGACTAGGAAACCCGCTTCCTTGTTAGACTCCTCCACAACCCTGTTAAAGGCTTGGTTATCCCACCAGACCGTCACAACAATTATGTGGTTTAACAAATATAGGGTTTTTAACTTTTTGGCCTACTTCAAGGAATAATTCCCATGTCTTGATAGCCCATAGCAGGTCATCTCTAATGCGTCCTTCCAGCAGTTTGAATTACACCTTTAAGCAATCACAAAGGAGCCCAACCAAACCTCCTCTTCCTCCGTAAATATGCTACTTATTTGCGGCCACAAAATAGTTGTCTTCTTCTCTTATATGAGCTACTTCTAAACTTCTTCTCTGTCCTTATGTTGTACCAAGTGGATGTGTTAAAATGAATCTCATTCACCTCCTATTTATATAGTAAAGGATGGCTCCAAAAATTATTTAAGAGACATGTCTTTTGGCACACTAACTCTAAAGTCTACATGACTTACGTGCAAAAAATCCATCTTTATACTTCAAATACTCATAACCCATTGGAGAAAACTTGGAATTTGACGATTTTTGTTGTGTTGGATTCTCCTCAATGTCCTTTATCATCTCCATCTATCACATGTACATAGTGCTCCATAGTTTTGGTCCAAACATTAATGGGTGGAAAACCCCAAACTTGGGTTCCAAGCCCACAAATGACTTTTGTGGCACTCCAACCTCCAAACCCTAAACCCTAGGCCTTAGAGTACCTCCCAAGCTTTGGAAAATCAACAATTTATAATTTTAATCCCTTGTTTTTAGTAATATGAGGGTTTTATTTCCTAGGATTTAATATTATTCCCTTGGGCTTAATATTATTCCCTTGGGTTTATAATCCCTCGAGTTTTTAGTATCCATAATATCAATAATCGCTTAGTTTTGTAATATTAATCTGAAGGGCCTCTAATAATTATCCCTTGGGTTTAGTATTATTCCCTTGGATTTATACTATTACTCCCTAAATTTTATAGTATAAATCCTTTGGATTTATAATATTTCTCCCTTGGGTTTATAATATCAATCATGGTCAACCATGGTCAATGATAGTTAACCATGGTCAACCGTGGTCGAATGTCACATTGTGACAAGGATTTTCTCAATTTCAAAATAAATCATGTTCAACTATGTTTATTTTAGTGTTTATAAAATTTATCTCAGGTTTTATATACCTTGGGTTTATAATATTAGTCCCTTGGGTTTAATATTATACCCTTCGGTTCGTAATCCGTTGGGGTTTTAGTATTGATACCTTGGGTTTATAGTATCAATCCCTTGGGTTTATAATATCAATCATGGTCAATCATGATTAATCATAGCCAATCATGGTCAACAATTGTCGAATGTGGCATTGTGAGATAAATTGTCACAATATTAAAATCATGTACAATCATGGAAAATCGTGGTCAACCATGGTCAATCGTGGTTAACCATTTTTTATAAAATCAAACACGATTAACCATGGTCAGTCATGGTAAACCATTTTTGAACGTCGCATTGTGACAAAGAGTTTATCGATATGAAAGTTAAGCAAAGTCAACCATGGCTTAAAGTCACATTGTGACAAATATTTTCTCGATATGAAAATCAACCATGGTCAACCATGGTCCAATGTCGCATTGGGAAAATCATATCTATATGTAAATTAACCATGGTTAACCATGTTTATTTTAGTGTTTATAATATTTATCTTTTGGTTTATATACCTTTTGTTTATAATGTCAATCATGGTCAACCATGGTCAATCATAACCAACCGTGGTCAACCATGCTCGAATGTTGCATTGTGAAAAATATTGTCTCAATATGGAAATCAACTATGGTAAAAAATTGTCCAACATCTCATTATAAAAATTTTTGTCTCGAAATGAAAATCAATCATGGTTCAACATGGTCAACCATGGTACAACATCAAATTTTGAAAAGGATTGTCTCAGTATGGAAATTAACCATGGTCAACCATGTTTATTTTAGGGTTTATAATATATATATATTAGTGTTTATATACATTGGGTTTATAATTTTTATCCCTTGGGTTTATAATATCAATCCCTTGGGTTTGTTAATCTAAGGGTTCATATTTGTAGGGTATAATATTATCCCCTTAGGTTTATAATCCCATCGGGTTTTAGTATTAATCCCTAAGGTTTATTATTCCCGTAGGTTTCTAATATCAATCATGGTCAACCATCGTCAATTATGGTCAACCATCTTTGAACATCACATTGTTACAAGGATTTTCTCAATACGAAAATCAATCATTTTCTCAACCATGGTCCAATGTCACCTAATGACAAAGATTGTCTCAGTATGATAATCATGATCAACCATGGTCAACCATCGCCAATCATGTTCATCCTTCGTCAACCATGTCTATTTTATAAAATAAAACGTGGTCATCCATGGTCAATCATGGCCAACCATCATCGAGCATTGCAATGTGACAATGATTGTGTTGATATGAAAATCAACCATGGTTAAGCATTGTAATGCCCCACTTGATCCTTTCAGGAAAATTTTGATTAATTAATCTGTAAATAATGACTTGTAATTTTTGAGTAATATCTACACTTGTGAATTTGTAATTTATTTTATTCTTACTGATATGACTTTTATTATTTTTTATTTCATTTCTAATATGTCTTCTAAAATCTACTTTAGATAAGGTATGGTCTTATCTCATTTATTTCTAAATCAAATATCTACATTTTGTATACCTAATATGACTCCTTAGATCTACATTTGGATAAGGATGGTCTTGTCCTAATTATTTTTGAACAAAATATCTATATTCATATATCATTTTGGATAAGATATGGCAAGAAAGTCAAGTTTAATCAATTAAAAGGATGAGGTGGTAGTCATGGAATTAATGGTAAGTAGTTGAGGTGGATGAGAGGAATAGAGATAAAAGGGAAGGAGGATGAGAGGAGAGGAGGGATCCTTTGTCTATGTTTTGGAATTGGAGGAACCTTGGTCTTCGTTTGGTATTGGGGGATCCTTGGTATTTGTTTTGCATTGTCGGAATTTATTTTGGAGGAGAAATGTGGAGGAGGAGAAGGGAGAGAATGGATAGAAATTGAGAGGAATAAAACCTAAATCTATGGGAGGGTGTTGATTCTAACTTGGAGACACTACAGCTGGTTGGACTTGGGCTCGGAGGGCTAGGGAGCCTGTGGAAGTTCCCTGGGCTAGGAAATCAATCCTAGTTGGCTCGGAGGTAAATCCAGTTGGGTAACACAGCATGAGAATCTCAACATAAATCAAAGGGCATCTCAACCAAGCTATTGATACAGGTATTCTTCTATTATTCATTACTAATGTCAATTATGGAAAATGAAATTTCTTACTTTACTTATTACAAATAAATTTTATCGCATTTTATCATCAATAAATGTAAAGATATAAATAGATTATTTTCCTTCCGATTGTGTTTAAATTAAAAGGATAATTCTAGGTTTAGTTAAAATATCTCGGATTTAGGTTCTCACATATGGTATATGGTATATGGTATATTCTCTTTAGTTTACGAAGAGAAGCTTCCAATTGTCCATAATCATATGCTACAACTTTTATCCTTCGAAAATTAAGATGCATTAATTTTAATTTCTAACATCATTTTAACTTAATACCAATGAATGATACTAAACCATTAATTTACGAGCCTCTCCCCATGTAGAAAGTCGATTCCTCTCCTAGTTGAAGTTTTTCTTACGAGAGAACTATAGAAGCCATGAGCCAGCAATCATAAATGGAATGCCTGTCACTGCCCAATCCCACTAACTTGTCATTGACCATTATTTAGTATCTAGATAAGAATGGGAGCAACAAATCCCCGCACAATAGTATAGAATGAATAAACAAAGGGAGATAAAATTTTGTAAATTATCTCAATCCGTGAGGATTCTAGCCTGGCAATTCAGGCAAGAGTCCATACATTTTGAAAGCCAGTGGTAATTTCGGTCAAAAAGAGGAGGGAAAGAATAACAGTCGTTTAACCTGAAAAGCAGAGGATAAAAGAAACTTGAAGAATGTTGAACGCGAGATTGAAAATATGACTTTAATTGTGGTATTTTTTGGGTTTGCGGGCAGTGGTTGGTAAAAAAAATGTGGAAGCCTTTGCTGGCACCTCTAGAGAAGATTAAAGAGGAGCTAATGTTATTGGGACTGATATCGTTGATATTGTCTCTATCTTCAAGATGGATATCTGATATCTGCGTGAAATCATCATTATATAGTAGCCGATTTTATCCTTGTTCTTAGAAAGATTATGGAAGTGATGAAAAATATTTAAAGTTCTCATCATTCGGCTGTGTTCACACTCCTCACTATCATTTACACTTCGCTGAACAACGGCAACCTCTTGTTATCAATCCCTGCCATAAGGGTCAGGAGCCTTTTGTTTCATATGAAAACCTTGATAAACTGCATCGCCTTCTCTTTGTCCTTGGTGTTACGCATGTCTTGTATTGTTGTTTGAATATACTTTTAGCAATGATAAACATTTATATTTGGAAGACCTGGGAAATGGAAGCTCATTCGAAACTTATAACTAATAGGCATGATGGCACGAGAAGGAATGTGGTATTCAGATGCCAATCTAATTTTGTGCTTAGTCATGCTTCACATCCTTGGATCAAGAATAGAGTCCTTATTTGGGTGCTTTGCTTTTTGCGGTAGTTTTTCGAATCTGTAATGAAGGAAGACTACATTGCATTACATTTGGGCTTCATCACGAACCACATATTGCATCTCACCTATGAATTCCATAGCTACATGGTGCGTACTATGGAGGATGAATTCAAAGAAATTGTAGGCTTTAGCTGGGAACTATGGGGTTATGCGATTATATGCATGTTCTTCAATTTTCATGGACTGGACTTTTACTTCTGGATATCATGGATCCATGCCATTTTAATATTGTTACTTGGCACGAAACTGCAACATGTGATGGAAATATTGGTCATGGAGAATGTCGTCAATTGAAACCTCATGATGCACTTTTATGGTTTGATAAACCTAAACTCCTGTTGTGGTTGATTCGTTTTATTTCATTTCAGAATGGTTTTGAAACAACAACATTTATCTGGTCTTGGTGGGAAATTAAAGCTCATATAGTGGAGAATACTAAACTCCAAACCTACCAAGGCTTCACCAATTACTTCTCCGTGCTGCATGCTTACATATTTCGTGTCGCCTTCAACCGATAGAGATCGTCAGTCTCCCATTTCGTACCATTTTTCTGACTATCTCTGTCAGAAGCATATTTTTCTCAATTTTATTTCTTAATGTAAACGTCATCGGTTTTCCCAATTTTTCTTTCTGCACGCAATTTTCACCAATTTTTCTTCAATTTATCGCACATATTTTTCCCTTTGCGTGTTCCAGAGACACATTTACCATAGGCAGGTCTCTGAAACATGTATTTTGTTTCATCCCTGTAATCTAAAAACGCTAGGTGGAAGCCATTCATCACAAGGGTTTCTGTGATTTTTTGCCTTAATTTGTGAAAGAGACAAGAAGGAACTCAGGCGACGGGTCCTTCCAGCCCTGCAATTTTTAATGCAGATAAGGGATTAAGGCTTTAAAATCTTGGGAGGGTAAATGATGGGATGCAATATATTTTTATTGCAGATCATTGAGAAAACATAAACTGATATGTTATAGTTATTGCGCATGATTTTAACTCTTGCGATATGGTTCTCTAATATTTTTTCCAGAAAGAACCGAGCATATTATAGAAAATGAAGGGCACAAAAAAAAAGGTTTCCACCATGAGTATTAGTCTGGAGAAATTAAAATCCCCTGCTCTCGTGATCTTTAAGTCATTAAACCTGCGTTATAAAACAGCTATATTGGATAACCCGAAATGACATTTGGGGGTCGAAAAGGATTGGGTATGGTTTGGAAATGCCACTAGAATTGTTTTGCGACTGCATATGGATTTTGAAAATGCCATACCAGCATTTAAAAGTCCCGTGCTTTTGCCCAAACTGTGAAATGCTCCGAAATCTAAAATGATTCTAACCTGTAAGCATGTGTTTATGACACAAAAAGCTTAATAAAATATAAAAATGAACCTAAAAGTAATACCAACGACACACCAATATAGATATGATTAGTCATAACATTTCACCAGAAATAGAAATAGAAGCATGGATAGTGAAAATACAAACTACGAATAGTCAACAACCCATTACCTCTCAATTATGAACAAAGGCTCCTTAATGTTGATTAACAACAAGCACCTCCCATGGTGGAGGTCTTCCGTCAGCTATGGGCTGACATGAATTCAATACAATACTTTCACCTTCCTTCCCTCTCTGTTCTCCAATAACTATATGATCATTTCCACAAGCCTTGAATTCTAGACCCCAACCATTAGCAGAGAGTGTTGGAAAAATTCCAACTGCTGAAGTCAACAGTGAGTACAGAAGTGACTGAACTGCGGCACATTGAAGCCTTATCAAAGGCGGTTTCCGTTGTCTTAATAAAATTGCAAAAGGATTGGAAAGCCACACAGGTGCAGTACAGAGCAGATATGTTTTGACCCCTTTGATATTTAATCCAAGGCGGTAGCCGATTTCATAATGAGCAGAATTAAATGTTCAGACTCAAAGTCTCGCCAGCAGTGTAGAGCTTTGATTACAAGTTGAATGATGCTTTAAAGCCTTACCAATTTAATCGGTGGAGTAAAGGATGAGGCGGTAATCGCAAGTTTTTACTTGCAAGTGTCTTGTTGATGTGGCGAGTTCCGCAAGCGGAACGAACTCACATAACACCATAGCCTTTTGTTCAGACCCGATGCGATCACACAAATCGCATGTTATATAACAATTGCCCTCCACTTTGAGCCGAGGCCCGCGGGCAGTCCCACAGACCACGCGGCGTTGTTTTAATTGAATCGCAAGTGAATCAATCGAGGGAGTTTTATGTTATGGCCCGATTGCACTGTCAAATGGTGGACCCGATCCAGTTTTTATGGAGCAATTAATAGGTGCCCATCGCATTCGTGGTTCGATCGGCGATCACAGTTTTTTATTTGATCGTGTGTTTTGTTATATGATACGGACCCGATGGAAGTTTATGCAGCGGTATTAAATGGAGTAATCGCGTCCGGCTTATAATCGCAATCGGAAGATTGGGATGATCGCTTTGTTTGTTTTAAAATGTGGACCCGATGAATGTTTTAAATAGATTTAAAACGCGCGTTCAAAAGCGCTATAGTAAAGGGCCCGATAGTCGGTTTAATATTTTTTGATTAATGTTTTTTTTTATATGCGCGGCATATATAATGTGAAAGCCCCGAGAGGAAAATGTAATGTTATTGTTATGATTTTCACAACAGTGCGTTGTTTTAAAAAAACAGAGCGTTTTATTTCAGAGAGATAGAGAGTTTTATTAAGACAGTGAAGTCTTGTGCGTGCACTGTGTTGAAGCAACAGTCACTATTTTGAATCCCTCTGTTAGAGGAAGAATTTATAACAGTTTTTTTTATGAAATAGATGTTTGTTTTTTCTGAGTTGAAACTCTATCTCCTGTGAGTGAAATTTTAATTTCTCTGTGTTAAAGAGGAGAGTATTACTCTCTCCACTGTTTGTTCTGGAATTTTCAATATTCCAACAGAGACTACCCTTAAAGGAAATATGCCAAGGGTATGCCATGAATTGGTAGCTTTGTTATATTTTTAATCTCATTTTGGCAATAATCCACTGTACAATTTTTTTTTTTTGCTACAACAACCAAAGGGGGTGCATGAGCAGCTCGACTTCTAGGAGGAAGCATCTCTGGAATCCTCCTCCATGTCTTTTTTTGTTGGAGATTATATTCTTCTCCACAAGTGAGAGAATCAGAAGTCATATTACTTGACATCCCCCCAATAACAAAAAAATTTCCATCCATGAAAAATCCTGAGGATAACTTGGGCGGGGGAATGCATTTTCGGAAAATTTTCCGATGCACCGAGTTCAAAATTATATAATTCATCATATTTGGGAACACCATCTCTGTCACACCCTTTTGCAACAATTGCAATCTCTCCATTGCTGCTTGATCAGATTTGGATCAAACACCTAAGTGATAGATCAAATTTCAAAGTGTTCGAAAGTGTGTCAAACTTGAGCGACTCGATAGATCTCATCTTCCTGATTTCGGCGCCATGAACGATTCAAAAAACTGACACCGTATGAAGAAGTTATCGCGATTTGAAAAGTCCAGTAAATTAAAAATTTTGGCATTTGACCAGGGTTGACTGGTTAAAAGTACAATCAGTAAAAAGAATATTCTATGAAATATTCTTGGAATATTCCTTTCGATCCAATTGAAATGTGAAAAGTGTCAGCGACAGATTGGACATTAACTTCACGGTCGAATTTTGGGTCACATGGTTTGGACTACGATTCATGGTATATATATATATATATTACATAGCTTTAAACCCATATAAATCGGTGGAGTTCAACCAGTTCTGGCGGAGCCAATAACCAAGAATTTAGGAGGTTAAACTTAGCAATGATGGCTTATTTAGCGGAAGGAGTTATTATGGCGCTAAGTAAAATTTTCTGACGTGGAGTGTGGTCGAACCCCTGAACTCCACCATGAAAACTGCACGTGTAACCATCTCTCGTATCGAGTACTTCTTACCCATAGGGAACTGTGCATTTATTTAAATTAAAGCCACCAATCGTTTGGGGCTTGGAGGGGGCTAGCCCAGTGGGACATCCCCCTCCCCATGTGGCCACAACTCTAGGACTGCACACTCATTCAAATGGTGGCAGAATTTTTTAATGAAGTTTAATTACGGATAAACGTGGTTTATCCACAATAAATAGTCATTAGCGCCTAAAACGTGCTTAACATTTAAAATTTCTTGATAAAAATGTCTTTCAAATTAATCACATTATTAGGATTTGGTCGACATTTCAAACCAGCTAATGTGGTTCATCCTCACGACAAGGTGGAGAAACGAATCGATCTTGATGAATAAATAGTGGAGATGCATCATTGTCCAAAAATAGCCGTTGAAAGTTAGTTAGGAATTAAAATTTTTAATAATAAATTAATTAATCAAATAAACAATTTTATTAAAGAGGTTTAAATTTTTTTATTTTAATAAAATAAATAAAAGAACTAGACATTAGTTAGTTAAGAATTAAAATTTTAATGATAAATTAATTAAATAAATAAAACATGGTTAAGAAATTTATAAATTAAAATTTCTTAACCATGTTTTATTTATTTAATTAATTTATCATTAAAATTTTAATTCTTAACTAACTAATGGCTAGTTCTTTTATTTATTTTATTAAAATAAAAAAAATTTAAACCTCTTTAATAAAATTGTTTATTTGATTAATTAATTTATTATTAAAAAAAATTAATTCCTAACTAACTTTCAACTGCTATTTTCGGACAATGATGCATCTCCACTATTTATTCGTCAAGATAGATTTGTTTTTCCACCTTATCCTGAGGATGAACCACATTAGCTGGTTCGAAACGTCGACCAAATCCTAATAATGTGATTAATCTGAAAGACATTTTTATCTACATTATGGATCACAAAAGTCTTAGATCGAACATTTAAACTTTCTTTTATCCAACCCTAAGCATGTTTAACGCTAATTAAGCCTGGAGTTTATGTTGGTGGAAATCTTGGAGGTGTGCCAAAGTTGGTGCTCAGGCCAAATTTAGTTGGGCTAACTGTAGTTCCTCCACAATTACTGGAGTTTTCCTAGGGGTTACTAGGAAGAATTGATTATGCTCTATATTGAGCATTAATCAACCATTCTTGGAGTGTGAATAGTCAATTTAGACTTTCTTAGACATTTCAGAGCCATTGATGAGGCTTGCAGAGCCATCAGAGAACTTTTGAGTGTGATTTTGCTTCATAGAAGTTCCAAGGACCACTAGAGTCTAGCAGGAGAATGAGGCCTAGCCAAGGTAGCCAGAGGGAATTCTCAGCAAACCAATAGTCTATTATGACTATATTGAACCTTATGAATCCAATGGAAGGATTTGAAGAATATTTTAGAGAATTTTGAAGGCCGAGATGCTTTAGAGAAGTTTTCAGTGAACCTAGAGCCACAGGGTGCCACCACGTGTTGGAGGCATAATAGGAGCAACCAAAGGCCTTTTTCAGCAAGTGAATAGTCTATTACAAATATTTTTGACATTATGAATCCAACGGAATTATTTTCAGAGCCTTTTGGAGATTTCTAGAGTTAAAGAAGCCACAGGGAAGTTTCAGGTAGCTCAGGGCCAACAGGGGTTGGAGGCCTAGAACGGGAAGCCAAAGCACATTTGGAGAAAATGATCAGTCTAGTTTGGATGTATGATATATGTTGGAGATATTAGAGAAGGTTTTAGGGACATAAAAGGATTTTTTAAGGATTTATTGACACAGAGAAGCTTAGGGAATCTTAATGGCACCAACATAAGAGGTCAAGTCTAAGGGAGACGAGAACCATTTCCAGAGAGATAGAAGCCATTCCAGGGGTATTATGGTATTCTAAACCTAATGTTAGAGTCGAAATAACCATTGGAGTTGAGTTAGTAACTTTTAAAAGAAATTTTCCATCATAATCCCAAATATCCAAGTGAGTTGACATAGGCTCAAGCAGACATAGCCCACGACATTCAAGTGAAATCCTTTATTAAATTTGTTGTTATGTGTCGATGTTTATTTGCTGCAATTTATGGTTTTTTTACATGCATAATATCATCAAAAAAAAAAAAATTTCCTCGGACTTGAAGCATTAAAACAATTTAAAACACATACACCTGAATCAAGAATTCCATTCTGCACAGTCAAGTATAAGCTAGATCTTAACTTGTTTAGCTGAGTGGGAGCTGCTTGCAAATCATAACAAGTTATCCACCCATTTCAGATCAGGTGGTATTGGAGAACTAGGTTTCTTGCTTGACAGAACACAAGGTTGCTTGGTTGCTTGTTTGAATTGAAAGGTGTTTAACAATGCAAAGAATTTAATTGTTTGCAAATTGACTAATGCTTACAAGTTTGAGTTTTCTAGAGGTGAATGTTACAAAATTATATATTATGGAGCAATGCAACACATAAAATATGCAGAAAATAAAAGCACACAAAACACATAAAACTAGAGAGAGACAGATATACGTGGTTCACCCAGTTTGGGCTACGTCCACCCTGAACAGCCAGTCCTTCCTTTCTATTATCCAGCAAAAAATGAAGAGACAAAACCTACAACAGATCCGCTGTAATATCCTATTTTCTCTCTCACAGTCTCCCTCTCTGTTTCTCGCTCTGAGAATACACATACATTACACAGCCGCAATACAATGCCCTCATAAATGTGAGGGGTTTCCTTCTAGCGAAAAAAACCCTAATCTAAACATAACTTCTACCGTCAAATCATTTGCCGCCCCCCCCTGGACCCCCCACGGTAGCGATTAATTACAGGCGGCGTTGCCACCCCTTTTAAGGTACAGGGGTCCAACACTGTGATACAAATTAAACAAGATAATCAGGCTCCACACCCAACAATCTCCCACTTGGAGACTGATTGTAGCAACTCCACCACTGCTTCATTTGCTGGAAAATGACTCCTCTTTGGACCTGGCTGTTCCTCATCTTCATCATCATCCTTGAAGACCAATTGAAACTGAGCATGTTCTTAGTTTCTCCTTGGTTACAACTTTTGTTAGCATATCTGCAGGATTCTGGCTAGTGTGTATCTTTTCCAGCTTCAACTCTCCATCTTCCAATACTGACCGTATGAAATGGTACTTGAGATGTATGTGTTTAGTCTTGGAATGAAATGTTGAGTTCTTTGCAAGATGAATAGCACTTTGGCTATCACTGTATAGCGTGCCCATATCATGCTTCTTACGCAATTCATCCATAAACCTTTGTAACCAAATCATTTCTTTACTAGCCTCTGTAGTAGCAACATACTCAGCTTCTGTTGTTGAAAGTGCAACAACACTTTGGATTTTTGAAACCCAACTGACAGCTGTTCCACCTACAGTAAATACATATCCTGTAGTGCTCCTCCTGTTATCTCTGTCACCTGCCATATCTGCATCAACATATCCTTGTAGAGCAATGTTTGAACCACCAAAGCATAATGCTTGATTTGTGGTACCTCTCAAATATCTGAGAATCCATTTTACTACCATCCAATGTTATTTTCCTGGATTGTTCATGTACCTACTTACAACTCCCACTGCATGTGCAATATCAGGCCTTGTGCAGACCATTGCATACATTAAGCTTCCAACTGTTGATGCATATGGAACTTTAGACATATAATCCATGTCTTCTTGGGTCTTTGGGCACATATCCTCACTAAGTTTGAAATGGCTAGCAAAAGGTGTACTAACTGGTTTTGCATTGTGCATATTAAATCTTTTCAACACCTTCTCTATGTACTCATTCTGAGACAGTGTTAATTTGCGATTTTTCCTTTCTCTAGTTATCATCATACCAAGGATTTGTTTTGCAGCTCCCAAATCCTTCATTGCAAATGAATTTGCCAATTTTCTTTTGAGCACATTTATTTCCTGCATGTTAGACCCTGCAACAAGCATGTCATCTACATACAATAACAATATAATATAGCTACCATCATTTTTCCTTTTCAAATAAACACAATGATCAGAGTGACATCTAGTATAACCTTGTTCAGACATAAACTTGTCAAATTTTAGATACCACTGCCTTGGAGCCTGTTTTAAACCATACAAGCTCTTCTTTAACCTGCACACCAATTTTTCTTTCCTTTTTACCTCATATCCTTCTAGTTGCTGCATGTATATCTCTTCCTCCAAATCTCCATGGAGAAATCTTGTCTTTACATATAACTGTTCAAGATGTAAATCTTCTGCTGCTACAAGACTTAAGATAGTTCTGATTGAATTCATCTTAACAACAGGAGAAAATATTTCATCAAAATCAATACCTTTCTTTTGTGCAAACCCCTTCACCACAAGTCTAGCTTTGTACCTCTTTTTTCCTCCATCTTCTTCCTTCAACCTGTAAACCCATTTATTCTGCAATGTAGTTTTACCTGCAGGCAACCTGACTAAGTCGCAAGTCTGGTTATGCATTAAGGAGTCCATCTCTTCTTCCATGGCTAGCTCCCACTTCTTCCTACTTTCAACCTGCATTGCTTCTTCATAACATTCAGGTTCACCAGAATCAGTTAACAATAAATAATATAATGAAGGAGAGTATTGTTCAGGGGGTCTACTTATCCTGGTAGATCTTCTAACACCACTTTCAGGTGTTTGAGGTGCCTGTTGCTATTGTGGTGGTTGTTGCTGTTGTGGTTGTTGATTATTATTATTTTCAGGCACCTTTACTTTTTCAGTTATCTCATCAAGAACCGTGTATTCCTTGCTTTCTTTTTCCTGTTTCTTTTCCTGCAGCTGATTCTTATACAAAACCTTTTCATTGAATATTACATCTCTGCTCCTAATGATTTTGTGATTTTCATAATCATATAAGCGATAACCAAAATCATTAGCACCATATCCAATAAAAGTACATTTCTTTGATTTTGCCTCAAGCTTTGTTCTATTTTCTTTATTAATATGGACAAAGGCCTCACAACCAAAAGGCTTTAAAAAAGAGTATTTTACCTTTTTACCTGTCCATGCTTCCTCTGGAATACCACCATCCAAGGAACTTGAAGGCCCTCTGTTTATTAGATAAACAACAGTATCTACAGCATCTGCCCAAAATTGTAAAGGCAATCCCGCATGCAATCTTATGCACCTTGCACGCTCCATGATTGTTCTGTTCATCCTTTCTGACACACCATTTTCTTGTGGTGTTCTTGGAACTGTCTTCTCTCTACGAATTCCATGCTCTGAACAGTACCTATCAAACTCTTTGCTGCAATATTCACCTCCATTGTCTGATCTGAGACACTTCAACTTCTTTCATATCTCAATCTCAACCAAAGCTTTCCATTTCTTGAAAGTATCAAATACATCAGATTTATTCTGAATACAATAAATCCATGTTTTTCTAGTTGCATCATCAATAAAAGTAACATAATAACGAGAGCCACCGAGAGATGATACCTGAGCAGGTCCCCATACATCTGTATGCACAAACTCCAATTTTTCGCTCTTCTTTTCTTTCCCAACTCTGAGAAATCTGACTCTCTTCTGTTTTCCATAAATGCAATTCTCACAGAAATCCAAATCAACATTCTTCAAACCTGGAAAAAAATTTCTTGAGTGAAGAATCTTCATTCCCTTCTCACTCATGTGTCCGAGCCTATGATGCCATAATGCTGCATCTGCTCCTTTGGAAGTTAAAGCATTAACCGAGTTAGAAATACCATTGCATAAATACAATGTACCAACCTTTTCACCTTTTGCTATTACCAGCGCTCCTTTGGTGACCTTCCAAGTTTTATCTGTGAAAGTTGTCACACAACCTTCACTGCCTAACTGCCTTGTTGAAATCAGATTTTTCTTCATATCTGGAACATGCCTTACCTCCATTAGTAGCCATTGGTTTCCATTATGTTGTTTTACAAAAACTTTACCCATTCCAACAATTTTACAGGGTTTATCATCACCCAAGCGAACTTGTCCAAAATATCCTTGAACATAGTCATGAAAATATTTCTTATCAGGTGTGGCATGGAATGAAGCCCCTAAATCTACAACCCAAGAATCAGTAACATTTTCAAAAGAAAGAATCAAAGCATCTTGTAACACATCACCTGTCACATTTGCTTCATGATTGTTTTCTTGCTGTGTGTCTCCTTCTTTTCCTTTCCGAGATCTACAGTCTTTCTTTAGGTGTCCTTTCTTTCCGCAATTCCAGCACACCATCCCTGATCTGGACTTGGATATGCCTTTCCTTGATTTACTGTGATATCTCGAGCTCTTTCCTCTTTCCATTCTTCTTCCCCTAGACTCTGCACTCAAATCATTACCCGATGTCTCACCGGAGCTTTTCCGTCGCATTTCCTCGCTAAGGATAGCACCAACAACATCATCAAACTTTAAAGTACTAGATCCAGAGACAGAGTTACTAATGGCCATAACTAAACCATTCTAGCTTTCTGGTAATGAGCACAAGAATAACAGAGCTCTAACTTCATCATCAAATTTTACCCCTACAGAACTTAACTGACTGGTAACTGTATTAAATTCATTTAAATGGTCTGCAACAGATCCATCTTCCGACATCTTCATATTAAATAGTCGTTTCATAAGAAATACCTTGTTTAGCCAACGTCTGCATCAAACCCTCAGTTGTTGTTTCCTTCGAAATATTGAAGGCGAATGACGCCGCAAGGAACAACCGTACTGTTCCAAGTGCCTTTCTATCGAGAATGTTCCATTCTGCGTCTATCATGGCCACCGGCTTCTTTGTTTTTTTGCTCAATGGTAGGTACAGATATTTCTGATACAGATAATCTTCCATCTGCATCTTCCACAGCGGGAATTTTTGGCCGTTAAATTTCTCGACCCTAAACTTACCATCATCCGCCATTGCTCCCACTGGAACCAGGAACCCTTCTTTCCTGCGAGTTTATCAGCCAAATATACCTTCGGCTATGATACCAGTTGTTAGAAAATCATATATTATGGAGAAATGCAACACATAAAATATGCGGAAAATAAAAGCACACAAAACACATAAAACTAGAGAGACATAGATATACGTGGTTCACCCAGTTTGGGCTACATCCACCCCGAACAGCCAGTCCTTCCTTTCTATTATCCAGCAAAAAATGAAGAGACAAAACCTACAGTAGATCCGCTGTAATATCCTCTGTTCTCTCTCACAGTCTCCCTCTCTGTTTTTCGCTCTGAGAATACACATAAATTACACAGCCGCAATAAAATGCCCTCATAAAAGCGAGGGGTTTCCTTATAGGGCAAAAAACCCTAATGTAAACATAACTTCTACCGTCAGATCATTTGCCTAATGAACAGCCCAGATTGACTAGAAATTACTATACTTTTACAAGGCAATTTTACATCTGTTTTTAGCTTCGGGGGCACTGCCCCTGAAAACCCCCACCAGGGGGGGCTCCGAAAAGCACTGTCACGCCCCCTTGGACCCCCCACGGCAATGATTAATTACGGGTGGCGTTGTCGCCCCTTTTAAGGTACAGGGGTCCAATGCTGTGATACAAAGTAAACAAGATAATCAGGCTCCACACCCAACAGTGAAGGGGAGCTACTAATAGCTAAGTCCAAAAGAGGACAAGAAGGAAGAATGCTGAAAGAATTCTCCTTACCCAAAGGGCCTCAACGAAACCCTTGAAGCACAAGAGGGATTGTTTGCAAAAAGAGGTTGCTTGAAGAAGATATACAAGCTGCAGAAAAGAGCTTGAACCAACAACCAATTTTTTTTTTTTGAAGCTTTGTCAATTGTTTTTTAAGCTTTGAATTGTCGTTGAATTTATTTGTTTTGTTTACATAATGATGAAAAATTCTTCAAGTGAGGTTTCAAAATCCTCCTCCTTCACAAGATTATTTGATGAAGAGATGAAGCGGGACTTCTACATCCTGAAGGATATGGTGCAAATTCTATATGAAGATGGAAAGGAAAGCACTAACCAAACACATGCTTCAAGAAGAGGTAAATCACTCAAATTTGTCTTCAAATTCCCCTTCAGATAGATGTGTAGGTTCATTTGAAAAACACACTAGAGGTATAGGGTGCAAGTTTATGTTAAAAATGGGCTATGAAGGCAAGGGTATAGGAAAACATGCACAAGGCATGATTGTTAATATTTTGGTTGAGGAAAGGCCTGAGAAGTTTGGTCTAGGCTATGTTCAATATTATGGTGAAAAATCTAAAGCCATGAAGGCATTTGAGACAACTCCAAGAAGAACTTTTTTTTCAAGTTCAAAACCACAAACATGTTAAGTTTGTTTTCGAGTTGAATGCCATTGTTTGAAGCCCATGTTACAGCAAACTATTTGTAGACATGAAGCCTATGGTGAGCAAGAGAGTTCTGACAACTATCATGACATTAACATTGATTTTGGTCTTCAAAAGAGAGTTGGAACCTTTACAAGTTCATCTCCTCAAGAAGGTAAAAAGAATGGAGATGAAAAGAAACAATTGAGGTATAATTCTTCCCATAGTCAAGTTGCTTATGTTTATGTTAAGCATGGAAAATATGCATGCGCGAATGGAAGAAATAGTTCACGTTCCTATTGTGGTATGTGTAAACATGATGTTTCAAGATGTTGGAAGAGATTGAAGGCATACAGGAAATAGTTGAAGCGAAGGAAACTTGCACACAAGATTCAAAAGCCTTGGACACATTGCTAGAAAAAGGGACATATTATTGCCCAATGTTGGACATTGCATCCAACCAATCATCCCACTCACATGAAGCAAGAGGATAAAAATACTAGCGCAAATGGAACCAAATATTCCACCATTTATGAGAGACCAGATGTTTCACAAGAAGAATATTTTCAGCAGCAAAAATCGACATGGAAGCGGCTTGGTAAGAAGTGGCTTGACTTCTTAACTAAATAATACATACATTCAATTGTAACCTATGCAAATTTTAGTCATGTATGCATGTATTCTGTTGAAAACTTACATTTGTTTGAGCCACCTTTGATCGATGATCAAGGAAGCGATGTTTAGCTACCTTCTATTGAATATTTCTCGCCAGAAATTTCTGGATGAGAAAGGAAGGCACGATTCTTGACAGGAGGACAAGAGCATCCAAGAAGGGAAGTGTTGACTACCTTCAAGTTCGGATCAAAGGCACTAAGCTAAGTAGGGAAAAGTGTAAGGAGGCTGGAAATGCGAGGGTGTTTTAATCTCATCTACTTAACAAGTAATCGGTCTTTTGGGGTCCAAAAGATTCATAATGCAGAGGAGTGATTAGATTTGGATCAAGGACCTACGTGATAGCTCAAATTTAAAAGTTTTCAAAAGTTTGTGGAAGGTAAGCGACCAGATAGATCTCATCTTCCTAATTCCGGCGCCATGAATGGTTCGAAAAACTGACACCGTATGAAAAAGTTATCGCGATTTGAAAATTCCATTAAACTCCAAATTTTGGCATTTGACCAGGGTTGATTGGTCAAAGGTACAATTAGAAAAAAGAATATTCCAAGGAATATTCTTGGAATATTCCTAAAATATTCCTGACAATATTCCTTAAAATATTCCTTTTGGGCCAGTGGAAATGTGACAAGTGTGGGCAACGGATTGGACATTAACTTCATGGTCGAATTGTGGGTCACATGGTTTGACCTAATGTTCATGGTGTATATATATATATATATATATATATATATATATATATATATATATATATATATATATATATATATATATATATATATATATATATATATATATATATATATATATATATATATATTATGATAGCTCTAAACCCGCGGTGTTCAACCAATTCTGGCGAAGACACTGACCAAGAATGGAGGAGGTTAAGCTTAGCAATGATGGCTTATTTGGCGGAAGGAGTTATTATGGCGCTAGGTAAAATTTTAGGAGGCAGAGTGGGGTCGAACCCCTGACCTCCGCCAAGCAAACCACGCGTGTAGCCATCTCTCCTATCGGGTAGTTCTTACCTATAGGGAACTTTGCATTTATTTAAATTTAAGCCTGCAATCTTTTAGGGATGACTCTAGGACCAAGCGCTAATTCAAACAGTGGCAGAATTTTTTAATGAAGTTTCATTACGGTTAAATGTGGTTTATCCACAATAAATTGTCACTAGTGCCTAAAACACACTGAACATTTAAACTTTGTTTTATCCACCCCTAAGCGTGTTTAACGTTAATTAAGCCTGAATTTTATGTTGGTGGGAATCTTGGAGGCACGCCAAAGTTGCCGCTCAGGCCAAATTTAGTTGGGCTAACTGTCGTTCCTCCACAATTAGTGGATTTTTCCTAGGGGTTACTGGGAAAAATTAATTATGCTCTACCTTGAGCATTACTCAACCATTCTTGGAGTGTTAATAGTCAATTTTGAGTTTCCTGGAAATTTTAGAGACATTGGTGAGGGTTTCAGATCCATCAGAGAACATTTGAGCATGAGTTTGCTTCAAAGAAGTTCCAAGGGCCACTAGGGGCCAGCAGGAGAATGAGGCCTAGCCAGGGCAACCATGGAGCATTATCAGCAAACCAATAGTCTATTATAACTATCTTGAATATTATGAATCTAATGGAATTATTTCTATAATCTTTTGGAGACTTCTAAAGGCATGTTGGAGGCATAACCGGAGCATCTAGAGGCCGTTTTCAGCAAGTGAATAGTTTATTCTGACTATTTTTGAAAATTTGAATCCAATGGAAGTATTTTTAGAGCCTTTTGGAGACTTCTAGAGCTGAATAATCCATAGGGAATTTTCAGGCAACCTAGTGCCAACATGGGTTGGAGGCCTAGATTGAGAAGCCATAATTCATTTGGAGCAAATGAGTTGTCTTTTTTAGATTTCTGATATATGTTGGAGACATTAGAGAAGCTTTTAGGGATAGAAAATGATTTATTAAGGAGTTAGTGCCACAAAGAAGCTCAGGGAAGCTTAAGGGCACTAACAGAAGAGGTCAAGTCTAAGGGAGGCGAGATCCATTTCCAGAGAGATAGCAGCCATTCCAGGGGTATGGTGGTATTATAAACCCAATGGTACAGTCAAAATAACCATTGTAGTTGAGTTAGTAACTTTTAAAAGAAAATTTCCATCATAATCCCAAAGAGCAAAGTCTTTTGACATAAGCTGAAGGAGATGTAGCCCACGACATTCGGGTGAACTCCTTTATTAAATTTGTTGTTATGTGTTGATGCTTATTTTATGCACTTTGTGGTTTTTGTACATGCTTAATATAAAAAAAAATAAAAATTAATTCATCACACATGAAGCATTAGAACAATTAAAAACACATACACCTAAGTCAAGAATTCAATTTCGCACAGTCAAGTATAAGCTAGATCTTAATTTGTTTAACTAAGTGGGAGGTGCTTGCAAAGCATAACAAGTTATCCACCCATTTTAGATCACTGCTAGAGCCAAAAATACAGCGAGGAGAATTCATAATTACATAATTAAGAAGATTTGGGAACACCATCTCTATCACACCCTCCTGCGACAATTGCAATATCTCCAATGCTCCTAGAGCCAAAAATACAATGAGGAGAAGCCATTCCAGCTCCCCATCGACTAACTATGTGTCAAGAGGCTCCATATTGCAAATTCAAATAACTCTTTTCCAAAAACTAATAATTATGTACCCACTGCTAAGGATTCTTTATGAGACAAGTTAAAGAAATCATCTGAGGGAATTCTAGGCAACCTCATCCACCGTTGTTGATTAGGGTCAAAAGCCTCCCATTTGACCAAATTGCAGGCCATATAAATCCAACATTCTATAATGTCAAGCTGCCTCCTCAAACGATATAGGTAACCACTTTGAACATGATCCTTAAAACGTGCGTTCTTGGGGCCCATGCTAGGCATTGCATAGCTATATCATCTTGGAGGCCAGACAAGAAAGAGAATCATCTGATCCCTCTCCATTCCCATCTACATCTTTTGGTTCCTCAAGGAAATCACCAGTATTCATAAGAGAAAGGGGACAAGATCAATCCAACCATAAAGAATGCAATTGAGAACAGTGCAATAGGCATACCCATATTCTCCAAAAACTTTGCAGAATCCCACTGGTCTCTAGAAGAGGTGTCCCACATGTGCAAGTATGGTGGGCTCATAATTCCTCTTTTTTATGATAGTCTAGTGGGCTCATAATTCCTCTATTTTATGAAAAAGGGAATAAGATAATCTAAATACCCATTTATGATAATAAAACAATTGTACATGAGTAAAAAGAAACTTTTGTACTTTTTATCATGAAAAGAATGGAAGGATCGGTGGTTGTACTTTATACTCTGGAAAAATAGAGGATGGAAACATTTTTATATTATATTATTAAAAATGGAAGGGTTTTTTATTGATAACATATATAAATTATTTTCTTATAATAAGTGATATGGACAAAAAGAATTAATGGACAAAAACCATATCAAACTTTATAAATGTCAAAATTATCATAAGCCAATTAATAATTAAATTTATTAATTGACAATTTAGAATTTATTAAATGTTGTAATAAATAAAGTAGAGTGTAATGTTATATAAATTTATATATTTTATTTTCCAGAATATATATATATATATATATATGCAATTACACAGAGTCCATTATCCTTGATCAAGAACATATATACATTCACACATGATTTAACTCAACAAATGCACATAAAAGACCGGAAAATCTCTTATTTAAACAGCGAATTAGCTTACAACCTCCTAGCGACCAGATCTTTAGTGGATTGGCCCTTCTCCTCTACATTCCTATGCAGCCTCTAAGCAGGCCTGTGCAGGCCTTCTGTGTAGGTCTGTGCAGCTCTCCCTCGACTCTGTCATGGAGGTTTGTTTTTATACAATTACAATGAATCGCTTCAAATTCCTTGATGACTCACAAACCCTTCAATTCCTACAGTTACAATTTAAACTAACGCTATGATAGACTGAAATGGACTATCGCTTCCTATGCCACTAATCATTCGGGAAATTACATTTCTCTCTTCCAAATTGACTAAAATTACTCAATTATGGATATTTACATAGGGGGAACAAAACATGAGACCCCCCCTTATGTTTATTTATGTACAAAAGTGTCTTGGGCCTAATGCCCCTGCATCATGAAGTATGACGAACACAGATTTATAAATGTTGTTAGTTCTAATTATTTCACCAATAACCACCCAATATGTTTCCATATTAGGCATGAATCTCCTCAGACGTGCCACTATGATAGACAAAGAAGATAGTTGCATGCATTGAAACATTGAGAACCGAACCTCAGCCAGTTAAGATAAAATATTTCATTGCTTTATTGTTGAAAAACAACCCAACTAATAGACAAATTCCTAATGCATGCCATGATGAATGGTATATAGGGGTAGAAAAACATAGAGGATAAAACACATATTTCATTAAAACTAGAAATTTTTTATTACAAGGACACCAATAGAATTGATTTTCTTACTTATTTTGAAATTCTATATCCATTGTTTAATTCCAAATTTTATGAAATAACCATTAAATATTATATGATTGATCCCACCAGATTTTATGGGGTCCAAGAATGATGTGACTGGTCCCTCCCTTACTAAAAATGCATGTAGTTTCAATGATGTACCTCATAGGTCTTTTGTGGATTTTTGTTATGTTTTCATTTATGTGATGTTCATAATATTTTCAAGCATTACTGCAATAGTGGAATATCCTTATGTGAAGGATTTCATTCTACATTGATACTCTCCATTCTCCGAAAAAAAAATAGGAATTGTACTAATGCACTTCACATAAGAAGAAATTGCAATAACAAAATTAGAAGAAAAGAGAAGAAATGAACTCCAAAATTATGAAACCAACTCCAAAATTAGAAGAAAAGAGAGATCAACGCCTTATAAATAAGCCATTTTGAGGGGGAAACCTCCTTTACATTACATAAATAAAAAATTCTTGGATGATACAAATGACAAAACCTCCTTCTATATATAGGAGTCCATGGGGTCACAATATAATCCTAGACGACCTAAAAATAATAATGTAAGGGCACAATATTAAAAATATTGGGGTTGCAGGGATACAACAATAACAATAAGGGGGCTACACTAACCAAAATAAGAGACTACACTAGTAATATAGGGACCTAACATGCCCCTGTCCTTAAAAAAATTGTTTTCCTCAACGCTTGAGTAGCTCTCGGTGCTTCTGTATAAAATTCTCATCCGCCTAGGTAGAATCTTCAGTGGGTAAGTTCTTCCACTTGATGAGATACTCTGAAATTGATTTATTTCATAGTTGTCGAGTTCTTGTTTCAGTGACTGCTTTAGATTCCAATATGATTTTTCCTTCCTCATCAAGTTCTAGAAATATTGTTTGAACTTGAATTTTTTCACATATAACCTTCTTTAAGCATGAAACATGGATAACCAAATGCACTCGCGAAGAAGCATGAAGCTCTGATTTGTATGCCATAGTACCAATATTTTGCAACACCTTGTAAGGATCATAGTACTTTGGTGATTATTTATTATCCTTCTTATCTTGGTTAAGGGACATTTTTTTGTATGGTTGTAGCCGTAAAAATACCCAGTCTCCTACATAAAAACTTCTCTCGCTGCGATGTTGATCTGCCTATTGTTTCATTCGATTTTGTGCCAAATTTAGGTTATCCTTTAAGACTTGGAGAACTTCTTGTTGATTCTCGATGTGATCTTCCACTGCTTGAACCTTATAATTTTCTTTTAAAGATGATGTGAGGGACAGCAGATGATATCCATTAAGTTCCATAAATGGGGTCATTTTTGCTGCAGTGTGGAAGGAAGTGTTATACCACCATTCAACGAGAGGTAACCACTTTACCCTTTGTGTTTATTTATTAGATACAAAATAATGAAGATATCCTTCCAAACATTTATTCACTATCTCAGTTTGACCATTAGGTTTAGGATGATATGAAGAGCTATAAGCTAGTTGAGTACCCAAACAAGAAAATAATTTCGTCTTAAAATTTCTAGTAAAAATGGGATCTTTGTCGCTTACAATAATATTTGGGTATCCATGTAGCTTTTGAATTGTTTCCATAAATGTAGTAGCAACTGTACTCACTTTAAATGGATGAGATAATGCAGAAAAGTGTGCATACTTGGTAAGTATATTAACTACCACCATGATGACACTCTTTCCTTCGGACTTGGGTAAACCTGTGATAAAATCCATTTAAATCTACTCCCAACATTGAATTAGAATGGATAAAGGTTGTAGAAGACCTAGGGTCTTAATTGTTTCAAATTTATTTTGCTAGAAAACCAAACATTATGCCACAAAATTTTGAATATCAGATTTAAGGCCATCCGAAAAAAAATCTTTCTTAACCATGTGGTAAGTTTTTAAGAATCCTAAGTGTCTTCCTGAATCAGAAGTGTGCCATTCCAAAATAATATTTTGTTTTAGTTAGAAATTCTTAAAAAGATATAATCAATTTTTGTACCATAAGAAATCATTTTTCCAACTAAATGTATCAGATGTACTAAGATATTGTTGCAACTTTTGAATGAGTGTCCACACTTCTTCGTCCTTCTTTCATTCATCCCTTGCTTCAGTTATCCAATAGAAATGGCACAAAGCAATGCCTCCACCTCTTCATTCTTTCTTGAGAGTCAATCTGAAACAACATTTAGCTTCCCTTTTTTGTAGATGATTTCAAAGTCATAACCCAACATCTTTGTGACCCATTTTTGTTGTTCTTCTGATGATATTCTTTGTTCCAAAATTTTTTTAACACTATCATGATCGGTTTTTGCCTTGAAGTGACATCCCATTAGGTAAGGTCGTCATTTCTTTACTGCATGTAGTATTGCTAACATTTCCTTCTCATAAATAGCTTTCTGTAAATAATTTCCTTTGATTAGATGACTTTCAAAAGCAATGGGTATTCATTATTTCATTTAAACAACCCCAATTCCATTTCCTGAGGCATCACATTCCAAAATAAAGGTTTTTGTGAATTTTGGCTTGGCTAATACCGGTGCTAGGGACACTGCCTCTTTAAGATGTTCAAAGGCCTTAATTGCTTCAGGAGTCCTTGAAAATGCACCTTTCTTCAATAATTTTGTTATACATGTTGCTATTCTCCCATAATTCTTAACAAAATTGTGATCATACCCTATTAACTCGAGAAATCCTTGCAAATTCTTTATGGTTGTGGGGACTTTCCATTCCTTAATGGATTTAATTTTGTTAGGGTCTACCTACCTTCGTGAGATACAATATGACCCAGATATTCCAACTATTGTACTCCAAAGAAACATTTGGATGTTTTTGCATATAATTTTTTCTCCTCCAATATTTTGAGCACTCTTCAACATGTTGAACATGATCCTTCCAAGAATTAATGTAGATTAGTATATCATCAAAAAATACTAGCACAAATTTTCTAAGGAAGGGTTTGAAAATGGAATTCATAAACCCTTGAAATGTAGAAGGTTCATTGGTAATGCCAAAAGGCATGAACAAAAATTCATAATGACCCTCATGAGTTCGAAATTTTGTTTTCGAAATATCGTCAATCTCCATTCTAATTTGATGATATCTTAAACGAATATCCAAATTGGTAAAATAAATTGCTCCATGTAATTCATCCAATAATTCATCAATCTTAGGAATGGGAAATTTATCTTTAATAGTGATCTTATTGAGCTCCCTATAATCTGGACACATGCACCATGATCCATCCTTATTTTTCACCAATACTACTAGAGCAGAGAAAGAACTTTGACTAGGTTGAATTATACAAGCCTCTAACATTTCTGCAATCGTATGTTTAATTTCGCTCTTTTGGAGATAAGGATATCTATAAGGCTTGATGTTTGGAGGAACACTTCTTGGAATCAAATGAATAGCATGATCATGATCACGAATATGTGGGAGTCCTTTTGTAGTTTCAAACACCTTGGAATGATTTTCCAAGACTTTTTGGATATCTGGAGAAATAGATGATTTTGATGTTAGAACTTATAGTGAGCATAATTGTGCAATTACACCTCGTTGTTCTTTCTTCAGAAGCTTTGTCATGAAATTACCTTATTTTCTTTCCTAGCTTCCCTATAATACCTTGTAATTCGACTTCCTTTCCTTCCAAAAGAAAATTCAAAAAAATTTCTTAAAAATTAAAAGCTACTGTCCCCAAATATTGTAACCATTGTACTCCTTGTTCAACATTAGCACCTCCCATTGGAATGGAAAGAATTAGAATGTTCAATACATATTTCCCCATGATTAGCTTGATATTATGTCATTTTCTAGAGAAATTTATAGTTCCTCCATTTGCAACCATCACTTGAAATTCTGGTGCTGGGTATAGGAAACAGTTCAATTCCTTGGCTACCTTACAATGAATAAAATTATGGGTACTACCCGAATCAACCGACACTATTAATTTTTTCTTCTTCATATGTCCTTTTATATTAAGAGTTTGAGGAGTGGTAATTCCTGCCAATGCATTACACAATATCATTGGACTCATTTCTTCTTCTTCTAGAGTTGGTTCCCGGTGTATATCCTCTTATTTTGAAGTTTCTTGTTCATTTTCTTCCTCCTCTTCACAATCTATGTAAAACAATTTATTCTCAGTGCACTTATGACCTTTATTGTATTTTCTATCACAACTGTAGAAAATACCTTTTGCTCTTTTTTCTTCCAATTGTTGTAGTTTCAACCTTGTAGGTTGTGCAATTCTAGGAGTAGCAACACTTCTATATTTATAGATGTGAGTGGTAGGCTTCCTTGTGGCCATAATTTTACATTCAATTTTTATTGCCAACCTGAATTCCTTCTCCAATAAATCAGGTTCCCAAATGTGAACCTCATGTTGGATGTTATCCTTTAAATTCCCTACGAATACATCAATCCCATGTTCCTCTGGAATATTAGTTACCCTTATATTCAATTTTTGGAAGTCCTAAATGTGCTCCACCACTAAACCAATTTGTTTGAGATTTATCAATTGGCTAAAAAGAGTGTTGTTCTTTGTATCCTCATAATGTGCTATCATTTCCTCCATAAAAATTAACCAAGTAATAATTTTTTTACGGGAAAAAATACATCGATACCATACAAATGTATTTTGTTCTAGATATAAAGTTGAAATGTGTAACTTTTGTGTGTTTTTCACATTATTGAGATCAAAATATTTCTCCATCTGTAGTATCCATGTTATGGGATCCTTGCCATCAAACTTCCTCATATCGATCTTTGGAATAAGGTGGGTCTTCCATTGAACATTAGATTTTATGAAATCATGATTAACATTTATTTTTTTCTCCTCATGAGTTTCCTCTACTATCTTTTCGCCATTAGGAAACATTTCTTGTATCAACTTTGTCAAACCTTCCATGTTTTCTTTTAGATCATTCTTCACGTTTTCCAATTTTTCTTCCATGTCATCCATGCCATTCTTCAAACCATCCAAATTAGCTTCCATGCCTTTCTTCAAATTATCCATCTTAGCTTCCATGTCTTTCTTCAAAACTTCCATTTCATTTTTTGTTCCTCTTTGCGAGAGTGAATTTTGGTGCACTTGCTCTTGTAGTTTTGATATGTCATGTTTCATTTCTTCATATTCATGAGTCATAGTAGAGCCTTCTAAAGGCTTAGTGGGTGTTGAATTCTTTTTAGGGGTCATTTTAGAACCCAATACTGATATCAATTCTACAATATGTCGTTGGAAACAATTCAAAATGATTCTTCAAACAAGACTTATGAAATTCAGAAACAAAATACACACATTTTTCTTTCTTTTGAGGAGCTCCATATTGAAACTGAATTATCTCTATGATTTAGGATCTTTAATATAGGAAATTAGGTCATGTAGTAGACCTCTGAATATTCTTTCGAATTCCACAAGTCTAACTTGATTTGGATTACTCAAGGAAAAGTTATGCCCAATCTCCCACAATGACCTAATTATTTATTGGTTCAGTAGAGAAAAATTGTATGGTGTACCATGTTTCACTGTTTCCTCCTTTGGCTCTCAAATGGATACACAGGAAACTAAAGTCTATCTACTTGCGGCCACTTTATACAGAATTCCAATCCGATGCTTAGAGAGAGAGTTATGATGATTTTCCCATGGTCACCTATTTGAGATGAATTTGGGAGCCTGAAAATCGCTAACTTCCACAGATCATATCTCCGAAACTATTGCAAAAAAAGATATGAAATTTTGACAAGAAATTATTCAAGATTTTGACTTCGCTCTGTAAACATTTCAGCTTCTGAACCTTGGTAGAATATATGTTATAGCGAAAATTCCATGATGACCTGTTTAGGTGAAATTTGGGAGCCTGAAAAAAACCCTAATTTCCATAGATCATATCTCTGAAAATATTGCGAACCAAGATCTGAAATTTTTAAACGACGTTCCTCAAGATTTCAGCTTCGCTCTATAAAAATTTCCACTTCTGAAATTTTGTATAAAAAACGCTATAACGAAAATGCCATGATGACCTATTTGGAGCTGCAAAACCCTAGAATCCAAATCTCTGATAACAAATGTTATGAAACCGGCTCCAAAAATAGAAGAAAAGAGAGATCAATGCCTTAGAAATAAGCCACTTTGAGGGGGAAACCTCCTTTACATTACATAAATTAAAAATTCTTGGATGATACAAATGGAAAAACCTCCTTCTATATATATGAGTCCATGGGGTCACAATATAATCCTAATCAACCTAACAATAATAATGTAAGGGCACAATAATAGAAATATTGGGGTTACAGGAGTACAACAATAACAATAAGGGGGATACACTAACAACAATAAGGGACTACACTTGTAATACAGGGACCTAACATATTATATGATTGATCCCACCATATTTTATGGGGTCCAAGGATGATGTGATTGGTCCCTCCCTTACTAAAAATGCATGTAGATTCAATGTTGTACCTCATGGGTCTTTTGTGGATTTTTGTTATGTTTTTATTCATGTGATTTTCATAATATTTGCAAGTATTACTGCTATAGGGGAATATCCTTATGTGAAGGATTTCATTCTACATTGATACTATCCATTCTCGTAAAAAAAAATAGGAATTGTACTAATGTAGCTCACATAAGAAGAAATTGCAATAAAAAAATATATGTAACACCAATAATGCTTAGAGGTTTGAAATGCCTAACATGCATGTCTGGAGGAATGGTCTTTTGAATGTTGGAGGGTCAAGACTTATGGGCAGAGCTGGCATAGTCCAAGACTGTGTTCCACTATCAAAGCCTAAGGATGTATGAGTATGAATAGATTTTATTGGGCTTTGAAAATCAGTTGGTGCATGTACCTTCTTTTAATGGTATAGAACCATGTTGGATGAATTTAACTCTATAAATATTTTTCCTTGGATGGTATTGTAAGGATTTATTGACTCATTCAGTTTTACATGGTACATCATTGATTGGCTATAAATCTAGAGGGGAAATTTTTTTTATTAGAATTTATTCACTCTACAACTTATATGCACTTGTCCTATGTTTTTATGATGCTCTATGTGACCTCCAAAACCTACATTTTAAGTGGTAAATCCATAAAACAAAAGCACAACCCTAGGGGTGATGAAGAATGGTTATCCACTTCACTACAACAACTCATTCACTATTTTTGAGCTGCCTCTCATCCAAGATGAGATGTATCTATAGAAATTGTATGATAAACCTTAGAAATAGATAGATGTGTGAAACAAGACTAATGCATATCCACATTGGGGATATGGAGTCAAAGTGTCAATATAAGGTCCATTGTTCCTATTAATCTTTAGGAAAAAATCAAAGATGCGAAAACATGCAACAACCAACCCCAATTTATTGTCTTATATTGCAGAAAATTTCTTGGAGGGACCTTCCAAAGGTACACCTTAAAACATGTAATGATGGTTTTACTTACTATGGAATTGGAGATCTACAACAAAATTGAATTAAGATGGTGGTTGAAAAATTAACACATTAAAAAATAACAAAATGATGGGAACATAAGAGGGGAAGACTCATGCCTAAGCCTTTCAAGTGTATTTCAATTACCTTTCAAAAATGGGTCTTCAAGAAGGTTTTTGCAAGTAACTTCTATCAACAATATTCAAGAAATTGGAGATGCAACATAAGCCTCGCGTTCACAAGAAAGAACCATTTCCTTCACATCACTTTTGCTAGATATTCAGCTAGGCTGAAAGATTTATCTCTCTTAATCCAACCATCATATGTCATAAAGTCACTTGGATTGTGATTGTGATTCGAAAGAGGCCTTTGGAAATGTTTTCAAACATAGGGTAGGATTAAAGGATATGTATGTTTAATTTTTTCAAAAGGAATCCTATTCCCAATGGTCGTGACTTAACTCCCCTACAAAATGACTTTAATCCCCTAGAACACCACACTCTATCCTATTTTTCATCAAATTTTGCTGCTAGAACACAATAGTAACAGATTCCCTCCTCTCTCCATTTCCCTATATAAAATCCCACCTTGTAGTCTATTCATGTTCATTAGACTTTCAAAAACCCTACCCTACCTTCTTCCTCAAACCACTATAAATTATGCAACAAACAATGTATGACTAGATCAACTTCTTTCTCCAAAAAACTCCCTTGCAAAACTTTTATTTCTATTCCAGTCTAATTTTGAAAAATTTCAATAACACTGCCCTTGTCTCTAGCAACATCCATAAAGACATCAAAATTCCTACTTACAGTTTTCATCCTACTTGTAAACCCTTTAAAAACCCTCATTTAGTTTTTTGTTCAATTAAATCCTTTCAAAACCTTACTTTTATCTCCACTCCTACCATCAAATCCTTCCCTAATCCTTCCCACCACATCGACACAACACTTAAACCCCTCCAATCATTCTTGGAAGATGCATGACATTTGAAACAATCACAATTCACTCTTCACCATTTGTGTGTACATATTTTGAAGTGGGATATTATGTTTTGTTTGTATCCTCTAGGGACTTGGTAACCAAAGTAGGTTGATTATTCTGGGGATGATAACTAGAATATGCATTAAATTCCAAATTTTATGTGTTATATTATGAGTGGTAATACCTCTCAGAGACATATACAATTTCAATGTCTCCCATTGTTTTGTATATGTGGAGAAAATGTGATGGAGAACATCCATAGATTGGAGTTCTTTCCCCACTTTGAAATCCTGAAAACAAGGTTGATATGTTTTTGAATCCAAGGGAAGAATGCTTTTACTTTCTATGTTTTTGAACAATCCAAAAGTTTACTAAACCATTTTTGCATAATTTGAAAAAAAAAAAAATCCCAAAATTGGATGTTTTATATCTATTTATCTATCAACAAATGAGGACATACCAAGAAATAGAATTAAAATAATTTTAAAAAAGAAATCATCATGTCTATTTCTCTTACTTTTCTGGAAATCTCAAGACTAGGAAAGAATTATTGAACAAAAAAAAGTAAGCATGTTTCACAATTATGGGTGTGATATATTCTTTAATCAAATATATGATGGAAATTGAACATTTCATACAAAATATTCTACTTTAAGAAAAAAATTTCTCTTAACCCCCTGGCTAAAATCTCTTGGAATAAATCGGTTAATTTTGTTTATAAGTTTGATATAAATCTCATCCTTATTTATAGTATTTTTTTAATTTAATATACCATTTTATTATATCACTAACTTATACCAATTTAGAATCTGTAATCTGAGAAGTGAAGGAAGCTTTCACTTACAATATTTTCATATCCTTGGAGATGATGTCTAATGAGCATAAATGGATAAATGTTGTTAGTTTTTTTTCTTTCACCAAGAACCACCCAATCATTGGCCAAAGTAGGCTTGAAACTCTTGGGACATGCCACTCTATGAATCCCTAGGTAGAGGACATAGTTTCATGCAGTGAAACACGAGGAATTGAACCTGGGCCAACTAAAATAAAATCTTGCATTGATTTAATGTTGAGCCACAACCCAACTGGCGAATAAATGTACACATTTATAATGCATACCATGTTCAATGGTCTATAGGCACAAAAAATATACATGATCATCATTGACTGTTATATGATTGATCCCACCAGATTCTATGGTGTCCAACGGTGATGTCATTGCTCCCTCCCTTACTAAAATTGCATACAGTTTCAATGTCATGTATCGTGGGTCCTTTTTGGATTATTGTTATGGTTTTTATTTATGTGATGTTCATAATATTTGCATGTCTTACTACTACGATGGAATATCCTTATGTGAAGGATTTCATTGTACATTCATACTCTCCTTTCTCCTAAAAAATTTAGGAATGGCAATAACACACCTCACGGAAGAAGAATTTGCAATAAAAAAAACATATGTAACACCAATAATGCTTAGAGGTTTGAAATGGAATACACACATGTGTGTAAGAATGGGATTTTGAATTTTTTGGGGTAAATACTTAGGGGCAGAGCTGGCATAGTCCAAGACTATGTTATTCCATCACAACCTAATGAGGTATGATTCTAAATAGATGTTCTTGGTCTTTCAAAAGGAGTTGGTACCAGAGGTACATACCTAATTTTATTGGTAAATAATTGGGTTGGATGACTATAGATCTATAAATATTCAACGTTGGATGGTATTTTAAGGATTGGTTTACTCACTCAGTTTTACATTTCTCCTGCTTTTATGGAAATCCCAAGACTACACAAGGATTAATTAAATGAAAAAAAGAAAGAATGTTTTAGAGTTGTCAAAATTTGTATTTGAAAATCCTTCAAGGATTTACCTGAAGCTCTCAATAGAGTGACAGGTGTTGTATAAAAGATAAAGAAAAATTCTAGTATTTGAAATTGTTTTGAATGTGTTTTTAAAATCAAATTAAAAAATATAAACAAAATTTTAATTAAGAAAATGTATAAAGCTATAAATAGAGAAAATATTTTATATATGTTTAAGTTAGATTATAATAAATTCTAAATATGAATAAAGGATTCATACCTACATTCACTAACCATATATTTCCAAATTTGCAGGCTAGCTAGTTCCCTAGAAGGGTATAAACTAGAACTAAGGTCGTTTAAATGAATTAAGCTTTTTAGATGAAGTAAATATATTTAGATAATAGAAGAATTTGTAGTAGGTATATTCCTATGCCTGATACAATCCTCTATTGATAGGTGGTTGTGTTTAACCACTTGGTCCCAAATGCATGTACAACTAACCAACCTCCACATTCACCACATTATCCTCGCAAGTAGGGCCTTCCCAGAGATATTTTATGAGATACCACACTTATTATCTATGTGATATTATTATACTAAGGTAAACCAAAAAATGGTTAAAAAAATAGGGGTAAGAAACTCAATGCACGATAATTAAAGAAAAGAGAAATGGAGATTAAAAGAATGAAAGAGTAGTGTTAACTGATTTTTTGATAACATTCAAAAACACACACGTTTACACATTTAGAGCTAGAAAAAGGATATAGAATAGGTAAATGTTGTGAATATATAATAGGTAGAAGTTATTAATATACAATAGGTATAATTTGTGATCCAACACTACAATGTATACTAGAGGATCAAGAATATGACTCTCTACGTTGATTGTTGAATTTTGAGGTTAAGTCGGTTGGAAATCTTGGAGTTGGTGAAGGAATTATCGAAATCCAGAATAAGTAGTTGTCACTCTGGTTTATTGGTTATTCTCAAAGCCTCTGAAAGAGATTTGTTGAACAAAAAACAAGTGGCAGTCGATGACATCACCATGGAATCCTAGTTATTTGAATAGGTACATTTGTATGAAAAATCGTTAAAGAGGAATAAATAATAGGAAATTAGTAGGAGTATTTGTGGGAGAGGATGTAAATGGTATAAACAATATGGCATCATGTGAAGTAAAAACACATTTTATGGGCTACAAGTACAATGCTCAAACTGCTGAGAATTCTCTCAATTCAAATATTGCAACTCAAATCAATAGGATAGTGCAAGAGGAGTTCACTTCAATTTTAACACCATATTATTTCTCTCACTCAAATTTTAAGAT
This sequence comes from Pinus albicaulis, assembly GCA_034641835.2. Taxonomy (NCBI): domain Eukaryota; kingdom Viridiplantae; phylum Streptophyta; class Pinopsida; order Pinales; family Pinaceae; genus Pinus; species Pinus albicaulis. Next base: position 1,768,546,592 of record CM076580.1, on the reverse strand, counting down.
ATCTCATCTCTCTTCATCTATGCTCTTTCTCCATAGCCTCTCGCCTTACAAAATTTCCTTTGAAACATATGGTGCAATTTCTACTTATGCTATTGTGTGATGATTTAACATGCAAGTATTAGCTGGAAATATGTTTTTATTGGTTGTATTTTCTTTTATTAAATAGAAAAAAATGTTCTAGCTTTTATGAAATAGAATATATATATATATATATATATATATATATATATATATATTAATTAATGAAGATAATTTGGTAATGAAATAATTTCAATCTTTTCATAATTGAGTGGTTAGTGTGTTTAATAGATGTAGTATTATTTCACTGGGTAATGATTTGAATGCTTAATATATGAAGAGTTAATATGTTGTATATGTGAGTGTTTTCATTTTTTTACCCAAAATAAGATAGAATAATATATAAATTTATTTGTTGTTTTATTTGTGTGTTTTAAATTTGATGATATTTGGTAAAGTTAATATTATTTATTTTTAAATATATTTAAAATAATAAAACCATATATTTATTAAGAGTACATATGTATTTATTTTAGAATATGCTTATAATCTAAGCCACCTGACACAGGGACACATGACACGAAGGACACGAGGATTCAAGTGTCGGATTTGGTATTTACGAAACACCCCTGGAATAGGACACGCTATATATATATATATATATATATATATATATATATTAGAAATTAGACATCTCTTACACAAATTCAGACAAATTCATTGATTCAAACATATATGTTCATCTAGATGTAAATTTTAAAAAGATACAAAGTAACATTATGCATACAAGCACAATTGTGCATCTCTTGGCATGACATCTCACTAAACATTTACATGAAGACACAATGCATATATTATTTCAGTTCATTTGCACTTATCACAAGAGTTCTATGAAACTGCATACAGATCTAAATCTGATTTGATACACAGTTTAGAGGTAGTGTTTGGGCATATAACTAATCTCAATTATATCCTTAGCTGAATCGTTGGATAAAGTAGTGGAACACTTTAATATATGATGTCTGCCTAAGGGTTCTCATCACTTGGTTTGTTACATAATTTATGTTGTCTTCATACTTGCACATGACACATATTATAATGCTCTATATGGTTAAACATTGAAGTCATATCACACCAAGTGTTTGGTAATCCATGTGCCTTGAAACTAGTATCTCTCCTTTACTTCTGAGAATTAATGATATATTTCCCTGGCGTTCATTTCAATATTATATACTTGCATTAAGGAATGGTATTATCTTGAATTATCATATTAATAAGTCCATGACAATTTTCCATAAACGCTATTAAGGGATATCTATGTTGATGATTGTAAATTGGCTCCAAATTCATAATGATATGCTTATCATCATTTTAAAAATTTCTTGAAGAAATAAACATTAATTATTGTTATAAAATGACCTGACACTGAACAATTTACTCTTTTCTGTTGCACATGTCCGGCAAATTGGGACACAATCTAGACATGATTTTTTCCTATATGGACATGGTCGGACATGATCGACGGACACGAATCCGACCAAATCGTGTCTGATTCACAGGACTCGGGACACATGGCCCTCCAATAGTGAATCTGGTTTCTTAGGTATTAATTTTAACAAATTTGATAAAATAGAATAATTATTAGAAATAATAATAATAATAAAATAATTATTATTATTATTAATATTAATATCAATTTCTTGGCTTAAATTAAGAAATCGATAAACTAATAATTATTTTTAAACAATAAGATTATTAAATTTTTGGAATCTAAGCTTCTGTGATCCATAATATAAATTAGTAGAAATTCTTTCGGTAGAAATCACATGTAAAAGAACGTGGTCGACGCGTTTCGAACCAACCAGTGTGGTTCATCATCGAACCACCTTTGGACATTAGCTGTGGCTCCTCACGTGTGTTTCTACTAAGATTATTAAATATTAATAGACAAAAAAATTATTAAAAATAAACAATAATAATTAATAATATTATAAATAGGTGAGAATATTTTATTAATTATAATATTACTAATTTTAAAGAAAATTGATTACAATAATTTTATTATTATTATTATAAATAATTTATAATTGAAAATATTGGATAGCATTGAACATTAATTTAACCATGTTTAGATTAATATATTAATATTAATTAATATAATAACATTTCTATTATTATTTCTATTAATTATTCTAAATAAATCATCTTAAATCCATTATTAATTAATTAACTAATACGACTTAATAAATTATTAAAATTGAATATGGTTAATCATAGTTGAATCCATCAAAACATGCTCAAATATGGTTAATCAATGTCAACAGTTGTCTACCATGATCAACGATGTTTAAAGATGATCATCCATGGTCAAGCATGCTCCACTATCATCAACCATGATCATAATGGTTAATCAATGTCTCTACGATGAACCATGATCGACGATGTTTAATCATGCTTGAATATGGTTGACCATGGTCAATGTATTTATGGTCAACCACAGTAAACCATGATCATACGTGGTCAACAATGGTCAACCATGATTAACCATGGTTGAGTTTCATCAACCGTGATAAACCTTGATTAAAGTATCTTTTATCATGATAAACGATGATGGTCAACCATAGAAAATGATGGTCAACCATGGTCGAACATTGCAATGTGAGAAAGAATGTCTCGATATGAAAATCAACCATAGAAAACCATGCTTATTTAAATATCATTTATAATTTTTATCTTACTATTTATATACCTTGGGTTTATAATGTTAGTCTCTTGGGTTTAATATTATTCCCTTGGGTTTATTATTCTTTTGGATTTATAATATCAATCACGGTCAACCATGGTAAATCATAGCCAAAGATGGTCAACCATGGTCTAATGTCTCATTGTGACAAAGATTGTCTCAATATGAAAATCAACCATAATCAAGCACGTTTATTTTAGTGTTTATAATATTTATCTTAGGGTTTATATACCTTCGGTTTATAATATTAGTCCCTTGTGTTTAATATTATTCCCTTGGGGGTTGAATATCAATCTCTTGGGTTTATAATATCAGTCATGGTCAATCATGGTCAATCATAGACAACCATGGTCGAATGTCACATTGTGAAAAAAGTTGTGTCAATATGAAAATCATTGACAATCATGGTCAACCATGGTCATTTGTAGTTAACCATGTTTTATAAAATCAAACATGGGAAACAATGGTCTAATGTCACATATGAAAATCAACCATCATCAACCATGGTCCAATGTTGAAATGGGAAAAATGTTTTCTTGATATGAAAATCAACCATGGTCAACCATGGTGAAATGTTGCATTGTGACAAGGATTGTCTCAATATAAAAATAAACCATGGTAAACTATGTTTACTTTAGTTTTTATAATATTTATCTTAGGGTTTATATACCTTAGTTTAATAATTTTGGTCCCTTTCACCTCATATTATTCCCTTGGGGTTTTAGTGTTAATCTATTTGATTTATTAGCCTAATGGGTTTATAACTTCAATCATGTTCAAGCATGGTCAATCATAGCCAACCATGGTCAACCATTGTCGAATGTTGCATTGTGACAAATATTTTCTCAATATGGAAATCAACCATGGTCAACCACGGTCTAACGTTGCATTGTGACAAAGATTTTCTCAATATGTAAATCAATCATGGTCAAACATGGTACAACATCGTATTATGAAAATATTGTCTCAATATGGAATTCATCCTTGGTCAACCATGTTTATTTTAGGGTTTATAATATTTATCTGAGAGTTTATATACATTGGGTTTATCAGCTTTATCCATTGGGTTTATTGTTCCCTTTGGTGTATGCTGAATTTCCACCACCCTCGTGTCTAGGATAGAATCTTAAATCTCTGGCGCTACCAAACCAAGAATCTCAACAAAGCTACTTAGCACAGTGGAACAATATAATGCAGTAAACCAATCACGTGCACAATAAGAACAATAACAAAAATATATATAACCCAACTTTGTTATATTATCAAAATGTAATAAAACATTCTGGGGCTTACATACAAGGGATAATCACCCTCAAATATCCACAAGCAGAAGAATACAAGAGACAATGACAATATCTCTACAAGCATATCATTTATACCATATCTCATCCAGTCGGTCCTTTGCTTTGGATCTGCTCTCTAGCTGCTCCTTAATCCGTCAAGAAACAAAACATAGAGACTCTAGGAGGGATGCCACCTATCACTGATGGAAGTCACTTATGTTACAATGAACACGCAATGATTCAATATGCTCCTTTAAGTTGGAGAATACCCAAGCATCAATTTTACTTCTTAGTATCTTCCTTCATCCATCAAAGAGCTACAAATTAGGCTCAATAATTCACCCAATAACAAAACAAACCAAAGTCCTTGTTTGATACTCTAGTGCTACTTTGTACATATATATGCTTCCCTCCATCAGTCTAAAGATGCTTAATCCTTCACTGTAAAATTATCTCCTAGGTCAAGTATTCTAACCGCCTAAGTTAGCTATTCCACTTAGCTTCTACAGGTTGCAAAGTAATCTCATCCAAGCTGATCAAAATACTAGAATCCAAAATAAATCACTAATGGATAAATTACATACCTCTTCACTATTGTTCATGAACATAATTATGGTTACTGGTTATGGCTTTTTTTGTAGCCTTCAGAAACCCATTAACTCTTATGAAAACTCACCTCAAACATTGTGGCTTCCTTCCATATTTAAGATGCGGAAACTCATTTCCTTGTTAGACTCCTCCACAACCTTGTTTAAGGCTTGTTTAGCTGGCCAAACTATCAGAGCGGGTCTGCGGTCCAACAAATATATGGTTTTCCTATTTTTGGCCTACTTCAAAGAATAATTCCCACATCTTATTAGCCCATAATAGGTCCTCTCTAATGCGTCCTTCCATCAGATTATATTGCGCCTTCAAACAGTCACAAAGGATCCCAACTGAACCTCCTCTTCCTTGTTGAAGATGCTACTTATCTCCGTCCACCACAAAGTTGTCTTCTTCTCCCATATGATTTTCTTTCACTCTTCTTCGTTGTCCTTGTTTTGCACCAAGTGGATGTGTTAAAATGATTTTAAATCACCTATTATTTACACACTAAAGAAGGGCTCCATGAATTCTATAAGAAAAATTTCTTTTGACACATTCACTTTCGAGCGTACATGACTTATGTGCCCAAAACCCGTCCTTAAACTTCAAAAATTCATAACTCATCATAGACAACTCTGAATTCGACAATTTTCATTGTGTGGATTCTCATCAACATCTTATATCATATACATCAATCACATGTCCAAAATTATCCATGGTTTTGGCTTAAAAATTAATGGGTGGAAAACCCCAAGCTTAGGTTCCAATACCACAAATGAATTTTCTTGCGCTCCAACCTCCAAACCCCGAACTTTGGGGTTTGGAGTATCTCCCAAGCTATCAAAAATCAACGCTCTCTCTTAGTGATTGAGGTAGTTTGAAGCCTAGTAATTTTTCATCATAATCATCACTACTCGCAACACTCTCCTAACTTGTCACACCTCCCAATTTCCTTCCCCATTTTTTTTTTTTTATTCAACCTTTCTGGTTTAATCCTAGCAAGGTGTCATACTATTACTTTGCAGATTTATAAGGTATTATTTAATTCAGATTGTTTCCCCCAATTCCGATTTATTTCCATGTGTCCATTACATCCTACCACCTAGGAATTTAATAGATTTGTGACCCAAATAGAAAATAGAGGGATTGGTAACAAACGTAACTATATTTAACATAAAACATCATGGTTTTATTTATCGACAACCATTTTATGTCTCACCCTTGTTTATATAAAATCAACCTTTGCCCACCAAACATATTCGCATGGTTGATAAACATATGTGTAATTGATTCTATTTCACACATTTGCCCACATCGTCATATGTCAAAGGATCTATATGCAAACACTTTGATTTCCCATGTCTATCACTACATGTCTCCACTCGTTGATGATATACAATCCTTAGTAATATGAAATTCACCTATGTTTATGACTATGCGTACATAGCACTCGTGTCTATTTATTTACTTCTTGTTGTCGTTTGTATCAAGGTTTGACATCATCTGTGTTGGCTTCCACGTAATACAATGTTGTAATTTGGTTTGATATAATTGTGGTTTGAGACGAGACGCTAGATTCCATGCAACCTTGTATATGATTTATAGTCTCGTCTCAGAGGTTATAATGGGTTGTTTGTTCATTCGTGGCCACGGAAGATTGCTCCACGTAGCTCTGGACTCAGTCCGTCGGCTTACTGTGTTGCCAAGTTAATTTTATATGGCACGGCCAAGACGCTAGGACATTTAATTGCATTGCTTTTCATATTAATTTTTTGACATATGATGTACATGGCACATTAAACCCTTCGATCCGTGGCTTCCCCCTTAGGATCTTGCCATGTGGACGACTCTGATTCATCCTGTGTGTTAGGGTTTTGTGGATCGATTCAGGAGATATGGATATAAATTCACCATGTAAATTCGTTCGTCGTTTTCTTTTCCTTTCCTACGTGTTTGGTTTGTTGCATGACAATGGAATTTGATGCCATAGGAAGCTGAGCGAGACTCAGTCCAGTCTCTAGCGTATCTCTGAGCTAAAATTTTCGATTCAGGTATGCCATTTTCATAGTTCTGAAATTTTACGCTCTATTATTATTGTTTACCATGGCTTCCCTTTCGTGGAGCTACGCGGCTTGCTTCGAGCCAGCGCTGAGATTTTTGGGTTTAGATGGATCACTTGCCATTGTTTAGTTGCAGATTTAGTTGAATCTAACAATTTGTCAAGACTATGTTGCGTTTTGACAATAGGTTCTATATTTTTTTTTTTGCAGAGAATTGATTGTTTCGATTTCCAGTACTTCGATTTGCGTAGGTTTAATTCACAGTGTTGGTGGTTCCTTGCTCGTATCCTCAAGAGCTAGACAGGAGCTACGGCTCTTGGTTTTCCGGAGCAGCTTACCCTCCTCCTTACGCTCGTCGAGGGATTCTCTCAGGTTATTCACAGGGCGCTAGAGGGATGCTACCCCTCTCAACATTCTAGTTCGTTTTGTTTTCCTCTGGTCGACCTGTGTAGAGCTCCATTCTTACTATTCGTTCACCAGAGTTATCGTTTCATGGTTCAAAATTGAACGCCGACCTCCAGTTTATATTTATTTATCACCAATTCCTATTTATGTGTAACAGGTCATGGATGGATTGGGGATTTCATGCACCAGGTAGCTATTCCCTTCTTAATTATAATTTTATCATTTCACGGTTAATCTCCCTTGTCACGTTCCGCATCGTATTGATTTTGGTGTTTCTGTCCCTTACAGGTAACAACGACTTGCGTCTTACTCTCTCTCTCTTGAGCAATGAGAGTCGTGGCTCCATTCGAAATTAACATTGTCTCCTCTTGCCACTTGCAGGTCGGTATTCACCGAACACTGGTTAGAGGAAGTCCGTTCTTCTCTCATTGTTCAATAATTTTCCTGACAGCTTAAAATTTGTTTGATAAGTTGTAAAATTTTGACAATTTTAATTGTTAAGTCCCGACACCGAATGTTCCTTTGTATCAGTCTACAGGAACATTATGACATTGTTCACAGACTACAGTGGCTAATAATCGTTTGGATATTTTTTTTTTATATATATATCTATGTTGTATCTTACTGTCCATAATACCCATTGTGATGTAGTAAATTTCTATGTGTATTTTATTTCCTGGAGGCTTTCAAGCCATACAGTCATTAGGCTATATTCATAACCTGGTGGTATTCTTGTGAATAATGTACTGTTCTTCTCCATACCGCACATTAGTGGCCTATATTCTTATAACTACACATTTTATTATGGTTTTCAAGCAATTGGTTCTGTAGCTACTATGTTCGTAGTAGTTAGATGTTTTATTTAGGAAATTTGCATGTGATTCTCATACCACATCAGTTTGTATTTTTGATAGTGACAGTATTTAAGTCTCTTCAAAAATTTTGGGAGTAGTGCCACATATTACCAGCTCTGTTCTATATCTTTGTTATTAAATTGCATAGGTTAATTGGCTCAATTTCTCTACAGGTGGTGTATGAATATGTATTTCTATTTTTACATCTAGAAGCCCGTTGCATTTATAATTTTCCCTTTTTCACCCTTGCCTTGGGTTCACATGATAGACTAGAATACATATATTTAAATATGTCCTGTTGTGGTGAACCTGTATGCTGTTTAATTACTTAACTTTCTTTCATCTATTAGTTCTGTCCTCTAGTGTGGGAATGGTTCCTTAATATAATTACTAATGAGCAGTCTCATAATTAATATTTGCTTCCTTCTACTGTAGTATTAACTTCTTATATGCATAACTACTTTCTATTGGGCTTCTGGTTAATTATGAATGATGTGCTGACCCTAAAGTCAGTCTATACAATCTTTTATTTCTCATTAATGCACAATTTAAATTTCAGTTTATCTACTGATATTTTCTAGTATAGTACAGAAACTCCCATACTACTTATCCTAATCATGCTCATAAATTTATATCCATGGATCATAAGTAATTTAAAGTAAATTATCTGTATGGGATATGTATCCTCAGATTTAAACCAATCTTGGTTTAGAGTTTCTAGTGGATTCTACTCTACAGAGTTTTTCTCTACAACCATACAGAATTATAAGGGTGAATGCCCTATGATTAATTTTGTTAAATGTAGCACTAATAAATCTAATAACATATAAATCAATTGTTATATGTAGCCAATTCATACTATATGAAGTAAACACATCAATAAATTTAGAGACATACCACTCATGCAATTGACCAACCTCCCAACCTTAGAGTTCTTCTGTCTCCCAGAACTCACCCCCGAGCTGAGATCCTCTCCTAGAACAGACTAACCTCTAATCTGTGTAGGAGCAGCTTATTTAAGCTATTGTTCTCCAAAGCATGTTTCTAATTCTGCGTGCAGAATATCAGGATGATTTTCTTCCTGTTTGCCTAGGCTTCCCATTTTAGGGATTCTTTAAAGTTGTTTTATGCTTTCCCTCAGCTTTTCCAGCTTTTTACCTCTTCCCAACTATTTTCCTCATCATTGGGGAATTTAGATTTTTTCCTCACAAATCTAAATTAGAAATAATTTCTTTCAAGGATTTTTGAAAGATTGTGGGGACAGTATTTGCCTTATCCATCCTCATGGATTTAGCAAGTGATCTCATACATCTCACTTTGGTCAATCTGCACAAAATCATTTTATTCATTTCCTAAATTTAAATATTTAATTACATTCACAAAATACTTGTCCTTTGGGGTCCACTCCCCTTAGGATTAAAGTTCAATGTCTAGCGTTGAAATTTAAACACATAAATTGGGGGTGTTACAAAACTCCTAGTGCTCATAATTATAGAAATCCTAGTAGTATGAATTACACCTCTCTCAGAAATGTCACTGTCACTAGAAGCTTCCTGCTTCTTCTTCTTCTCCTAAATCATTTTCCAATGCCTCCATGATTACTTCTTGGTAGTTTTAGAAGCACCCTTGCTTCCCACGGACCACACACTCTTTTTGGCATGCAAAGTCTCCCTCTTAACCTTCAAACTCCCTCTAGAACTTGACTCCCGTTGACCCTCCAGAAATTGGACCTTATTTGGAACCTATACTTGTACCTCTAAATCCTACACCTACAACTGCTTCTCTAGAACCTGTACCTAGTCCTCCTTCTTCTTCTTCTCATGATCACTAATCTTTCCTGTGAGCCTATATAGACCATGCTCTCTCACTCTAATCACAATGCCTGTGGAGCTAGAGCCTTTCGGCCGAATTATTTCCTACCCATCCTGGAATAAGACCTCAAACCCCTTATTCTCGATCATTGAGACAAAAATATCATTATATTTGATTCCTCGTACAAACGATACATCCTAGACCCGCATCACTCATCATGAATCCATCCCGAATGACACAACTCCTGATCCTCGGATCTCCTTGTGAATCTTGTTTCCAAATGCCATGTGAAACTGTGAGTCCCACTCGTCTAGGGTCTCGAATAGCTTCTATGACCTTGTGATTTATTTCGACACACCACTTTCCACGTACCATACAACCTCATTGATGGAATAATATGATAGATGAGAGATCATAGCAATGGTCTAGTGCTCTCATACAAGGGATAATGACCATAAAATATCCATCAGTACAAGAATAGAAGATACAATGATAATGTCGCTACAATCATTCAGACACTCTATGTCCTATCTCGACCTTTCAGTCCTTTTTTTTAAAATATTGTCTCTATCGTCCCCTTAGTCCATCAAGAAACAACATAGAGACACTCTAGGATAATTTCCATCTATCACTGATGCAAGTCACTTCTACTACAATGAACACAAGCCAAACCAATCTGCTCCTCTAGGTTGACCAATACCTAAGCATCAATATGCCTTCTTAGTATCTTTCTTCATCCATCAAAGAGCTACACATTAGGCTCAATACTTCACCCAATAATGCAACATAACAAAGTACTTGTTTTCTTATCTAGGGCTACTTTGGAAATCTACATGCTGCCCTCCATCCTTTGAAATATGCCCAATCCTTCACTATAGAACCTGCTCCTAGGTTAGGGATTCTAACCACCCAAGTTAGCCCTTCCACTTAGCTTCTACAGGTTACACAATAATCTCATCCAAACTGATCCAAATACTAGGATACAACACACGTCTCTAATGGAGAAATGACATACCTATTGACTTCTATTCATGAAAAAAGTTTGGTCACTAGTTAAGAATTTTTCTTTAGCCTACATCAACCCACCAGCTCTTACCAAACCTCACCTAAAACACTGCAACTTCCTTCGATATTTAAGACTAGGAAACCCGCTTCCTTGTTAGACTCCTCCACAACCCTGTTAAAGGCTTGGTTATCCCACCAGACCGTCACAACAACTATGTGGTTTAACAAATATAGGGTTTTTAACTTTTTGGCCTACTTCAAGGAATAATTCCCATGTCTTGATAGCCCATAGCAGGTCATCTCTAATGCATCCTTCCAGCAGTTTGAATTACACCTTTAAAAAATCACAAAGGAGCCCAACCAAACCTCCTCTTCCTCCGTAAATATGCTACTTATTTGCGGCCACAAAATAGTTGTCTTCTTCTCTTATATGAGCTACTTCTAAACTTCTTCTCTGTCCTTATGTTGTACCAAGTGGATGTGTTAAAATGAATCTCATTCACCTCCTATTTATATAGTAAAGGATGGCTCCAAAAATTATTTAAGAGACATGTCTTTTGGCACACTAACTCTAAAGTCTACATGACTTACGTGCAAAAAATCCATCTTTATACTTCAAATACTCATAACCCATTGGAGAAAACTTGGAATTTGACGATTTTTGTTGTGTTGGATTCTCCTCAATGTCATTTATTATCTCCATCTATCACATGTACATAGTGCTCCATAGTTTTGGTCCAAACATTAATGGGTGGAAAACCCCAAACTTGGGTTCCAAGCCCACAAATGACTTTTGTGGCACTCCAACCTCCAAACCCTAAACCCTAGGCCTTAGAGTACCTCCCAAGCTTTGGAAAATCAACAATTTATAATTTTAATCCCTTGTTTTTAGTAATATGAGGGTTTTATTTCCTAGGATTTAATATTATTCCCTTGGGTTTATAATCCCTCGGGTTTTTAGTATCCATAATATCAATAATCGCTTAGTTTTGTAATATTAATGTGAACGGCCTCTAATAATTATCCCTTGGGTTTAATATTATTCCCTTGGATTTATACTATTACTCCCTAAATTTTATAGTATAAATCCTTTGGATTTATAATATTTCTCCCTTGGGTTTATAATATCAATCATAGTCAACCATGGTCAATGATAGTTAACCATGGTCAACCATGGTGGAATGTCACATTGTGACAAGGATTTTCTCAATATCAAAATAAATCTTGTTCAACTATGTTTATTTTAGTGTTTATAAAATTTATCTCAGGTTTTATATACCTTGGGTTTATAATATTAGTCCCTTGGGTTTAATATTATACCCTTCGGTTCGTAATCCGTTGGGGTTTTAGTATTGATACCTTGGGTTTATAGTATCAATCCCTTGGGTTTATAATATCAATCATGGTCAACAATTGTCGAATGTCGCATTGTGACATAAATTGTCACAATATTAAAATCATGTACAATCATGGAAAATCATGGTCAACCATGGTCAATCGTGGTTAACCATTTTTTATAAAATCAAACACGATTAACCATGGTCAGTCATGGTAAACCATTTTTGAACGTCACATTGTGACAAAGAGTTTATCGATATGGAAGTTAAGCATAATCAACCATGGCTTAAAGTCACATTGTGACAAATATTTTCTCGATATGAAAATCAACCATGGTCAACCATGGTCCAATGTCGCATTGGGAAAATCATATCTATATGTAAATTAACCATGGTTAACCATGTTTATTTTATTGTTTATAATAGTTATCTTTTGGTTTATATACCTTTTGTTTATAATGTCAATCATGGTCAACCATGGTCAATCATAACCAATCGTGGTCAACCATGCTCGAATGTTGCCTTGTGAAAAATATTGTCTCAATATGGAAATTAACCATGGTAAAAAATTGTCCAACATCTCATTATAAAAAATTTTGTCTCGAAATGAAAATCAATCATGGTTCAACATGGTCAACCATGGTACAACATCAAATTGTGAAAAGGATTGTCTCAGTATGGAAATTAACCATGGTCAACCATGTTTATTTTAGGGTTTATAATATATATATTACTGTTTATATACATTGGGTTTATAATTTTTATCCCTTGGGTTTATAATATCAATCCCTTGGGTTTGTTAATCTAAGGGTTCATATTTGTAGGGTATAATGTTATCCCCTTAGGTTTATAATCCCATCAGGTTTTAGTATTAATCCCTAAGGTTTATTATTCCCGTAGGTTTCTAATGTCAATCATGGTCAACCATCATCAATTATGGTCAACCATCTTTGAACATCACATTGTTACAAGGATTTTCTTAATACGAAAATCAATCATTTTCTCAACCATGGTCCAATGTCACCTAATGACAAAGATTGTCTCAGTATGATAATCACGATCAACCATGGTCAACCATCGCCAATCATGTTCATCCTTCGTCAACCATGTCTATTTTATAAAATAAAACGTGGTCATGCATGGTCAATCATGGTCAACCATCATCGAGCATTGCAATGTGACAATGATTGTGTTGATATGAAAATCAACCATGGTTAAGCATTGTAATGCCCCACTTGATCCTTTCAGGAAAATTTTGATTAATTAATCTGTAAATAATGACTTGTAATTTTTGAGTAATATCTACACTTGCGAATTTGTAATTTATTTTATTCTTACTGATATGACTTTTATTATTTTTTATTTCATTTCTAATATGTCTTCTAAAATCTACTTTAGATAAGGTATGGTCTTATCTCATTTATTTCTAAATCAAATATCTACATTTTGTATACCTAATATGACTCCTTAGATCTACATTTGGATAAGGATGGTCTTGTCCTAATTATTTTTGAATAAAATATCTATATTCATATATCATTTTGGATAAGATATGGAAAGAAAGTCAAGTTTAATAAATTAAAAGGATCAGGTGGTAGTCATGGAATTAATGTTAAGTAGTTGAGGTGGATGAGAGGAATAGAGATAAAAGGGAAGGAGGATGAGAGGAGAGGAGGGATCCTTTGTCTATGTTTTTGAATTGGAGGAACCTTGGTCTTCGTTTGGTATTGGGGGATCCTTGGTATTTGTTTCGCATTGTCGGAATTTATTTTGGAGGAGAAATGTGGAGGAGGAGAAGGGAGAGAATGGATAGAAATTGAGAGGAATAAAACCTAAATCTATGGGAGGGTGTTGATTCTAACTTGGAGACACTACAGCTGGTTGGACTTGGGCTCGGAGGGCTAGGGAGCCTGTGGAAGTTCCCTCGGCTAGGAAATCAATCCTAGTTGGCTCGGAGGTAAATCCAGTCGGGTAACATAGCATGAGAATCTCAATATAAATCAAATGGCATCTCAACCAAGCTATTGATACAGGTATTCTTCTATTATTCATTACTAATGTCAATTATGGAAAATGAAATTTCTTACTTTACTTATTACAAATAAATTTTATCGCATTTTATCATCAATAAATGTTAAGATATAAATAGATTATTTTCCTTCCTATTGTGTTTAAATTAAAAGGATAATTCTAGGTTTAGTTAAAATATCTTGGATTTAGGTTCTCACATATGGTATATTCAAAATCTGGACCTTGAAAATGCCTACCAACATCACCTTCATATATATATATATATATATATATATATATATTTTCTTTAGTTTACGAAGAGAAGCTTCCAATTGTCCATAATCATATACTACAATTTTTATCCTTCGAAAATTAAGATGCATTAATATTTAATTTCTAACATCATTTTAACATAATACCAGTGAATGATAATAAACCATTAATTTACGAGCCTCTCCCCATGTACAAAGTCGATTCCTCTCCTAGTTGTAGTTTTTCTTGCGAGAGAACTATAGAAGCCATGAGCCAGCAATCATAAATGGAATGCCTGTCACTGCCCAACCCCACTGACTTGTCATTGACCATTATTTAGTATCTAGATAAGAATGGGAGCAAAAAATACCCGCACAATAATATAGAATGAATAAACAAAGGGAGATAAAATTTTGTAAATTAGCTCAATCCGTGAGGATTCTAGCCTAGCAATTCAGGCAAGAGTCCATACATTTTGAAAGCCAGTGGTAATTTCGGTCAAAAAGACGAGGGAAAGAATCACAGTCATTTAACCTGAAAAGCAGAGGATGAGGATAAAAGAAACTTGAAGAATGTTGAACGCGAGATTGAAAATATGACTTTAATTGTGGTATTTTTGGGTTTGCCGGCAGTGGTTGGTAAAAAAAATGTGGAAGCCTTTGCTGGCACCTCTAGAGAAGATTAAAGAGGAGCTAATGTTATTGGGACTGATATCGTTGATATTGTCTCTATCTTCAATATGGATATCTGATATCTGCGTGAAATCATCATTATATAGTAGCCGATTTTATCCTTGTTCTTAGAAAGATTATGGAAGTGATGAAAAATATTTAAAGTTCTCATCATTCGGCTGTGTTCACACTCCTCACTATCATTTACACTTCGCTGAACAACGGAAACCTCTTGTTATCAATCCCTGCCATAAGGGTCAGGAGCCTTTTGTTTCATATGAAAACCTGCATCGCCTTCTCTTTGTCCTTGGTGTTACGCATGTCTTGTATTGTTGTTTGAATATACTTTTAGCAATGATAAACATTTATATTTGGAAGACCTAGGAAATGGAAGCTCATTCGAAACTTATAACTAATAGGCCTGATGGAACGAGAAGGAATGTGGTATTTAGATGCCAATCTAATTTTGTGCTTAGTCATGCTTCACATCCTTGGATCAAGAATAGAGTCCTTATTTGGGTGCTTTGCTTTTTGCGGTAGTTTTTCGAATCTTTAATGAAGGAAGACTACATTGCATTACATTTGGGCTTCATCATGAACCACATATTGCATCTCACCTATAAATTCCATAGCTACATGGTGCGTACTATGGAGGATGAATTCAAAGAAATTGTAGGCTTTAGCTGGGAACTATGGGGTTATTCGATTATATGCATGTTCTTCAATTTTTATGGATTGGACTTTTCCTTCTGGATATCATGGATCCATGCCATTTTAATATTGTAACTTGGCACGAAACTGAAACATGTGATGGAAATATTGGTCATGGACAATATCGTCAATTGAAACCTCATGATGCACTTTTATGGTTTGATAAACCTAAACTCCTGTTGTGGTTGATTCATTTTATTTCATTTCAGAATGGTTTTGAAACAACAACATTTATCTGGTCTTGGTGGGAAATTAAAGCTCATATAGTAGAGAATACTAAACTCCAAACCTACCAAGGCTTCACCAATTACTTCTCCGTGCTGCATGCTTACATATTTCGTGTCGCCTTCAACCGATAGAGATCGTCAGTCTCCCATTTCGTACCATTTTTCTGACTATCTCTGTCAGAAGCATATTTTTCTCAATTTTATTTCTTAATGTAAACGTCATCGGTTTTCCCAAATTTTCTTTCTGCACGCAATTTTCACCAATTTTTCTTCAATTTATCGCACATATTTTTCCCTTTGCGTGTTCCAGATGTTGGAATTATTGGAAATTCCAAGCAAACAGTGGAGAGAATATAAACTCCCCTCTACAACACAGAGATGATTGAAAACAAAATCCTAATTGCAGACAGAGATGGCATGAAATGCTTTCTTCAATTTCATTAGCAGAACTTAAAAAAAAACTATTACAGATTCTTCCTCAACAGTGAGGGATTCACAAAATATATTTGACTGCTACAAACGCAGTGCTCTTAACCAACTCTCTGTCTCTCTTCAAGAACGCACACGCAGTGCTATTTTCTTCTTACTGTGTTTTTCTTCACCTGTGGGCTGACACAGCGGTCACTCTAACAATACATACCACACACAAATGCACGCGGGCCTTTCTCTTTATATGGCGCGACGGCACAAATTCAAAATAAACAAATAAGACAAATTACACAGAAAACCTTTGTGGAATCATAAAAATTTTATATGGCACAACGTACGAGTGGGACCACATCGCAGTTGGCCAAAATGCGATGTGCGATATGGCGGGATGAACAAAAATGATGGTGCAAAGGCGCATAGCGCAATATCAAGAAATGCGATGACTTATGGATGGGCGGAACCAAACTTTGCGCCATGCGATACTGCGACGATGCGATGGCGCATCCGTCGCATATCGCAACTTTAATCATTTGCGATGGTGGAGGGAAATCACTCATTTGAAATATGCGATGTGCGATGTGCGACCAAGTGGTAGGGACCACTTGTCTTGCTGCTTCATAAAGAAAACTTTCGCCTGTTCATTCAATTTTTCTTCAATTTGGTTGTTGAGGGCTTTTACGCCCGACTTGACTGTTTTAATTAAACCTGCTCCTCCGTAGATTGGCATTATGGGAAATCTTAGCTCCTCCTGCAAAATTAACTTCATGCCCATACTTTAAAATTAATTCCACTGCTGTCTATGGCTGCGGCCCATACAATATTTAATTTCATCCTTACGGATCTTCCATTCTTCTTAAATACAGAGTGCTGCTCACTCACTCTTCTGCTGCCTTGTACTTTGTTCTTCCTGTCACTGCCCAAGGCACGGCAGGTGACTTTAATATTTCTAACACTCCCCCTTAAAGTCAGCTGCTGGGTTGTCCATCATACCCAGACATTTTCTCAGAAATTCAAAGGTCTTCTGTCCCAATGGTTTAGCTAAAATATCTGCATATTGCTCCTCTGTTTTACAATGCTGTAAAACAATTTCTCCATTGTTTACCAATTCTCTGATATAGTGAAACTTTGTATCTATGTGCTTTGTTCTTTTGTGAAACACAGAATTATTTGACAATGCAATAGCTGAGCTATTGTCACAATAAATCACAGTGCCCTTTACCTGTTCTTGGCACAAACTTCTCATCATCCTTCTCATCCAAATTGCTTGACATGCTGCTGCTGTAGCTGCCACATATTCTGCCTCTGCTGTAGACAATGCTACAATAGGCTGTTTCTTGGAGGCCCATGAAATGGCTCCAGAACCCATATGAAAAACATAACCGGAAGTGCTCTTCCGATCATCTACACTTCCAGCCCAATCACTATCAGTGTATCCAACTAATTCTGAATTTTCTGAAGTAGTATATAAAATACCAAATCCTTTTGTTCCTTTCACATACCTCAGAATTCTCTTTGTTGCTTGCCAATGTGCTTCTTTTGGCTTTTCCATAAATCTGGAAATTAAGCTAACAGCATGCATAATATCCGGCCTAGTTGCAGTCAAATACATGAGGCTGCCAACTATGCTTTTATATAAACTTGGATCAAAATCCTTGCTGCTGTCATTCTTACTTAACTTCAATCCCATTACTGTGGGAGTAATTGCAGCTTTGCACTCCTGCATACTAAATCTTTCTAAAACTTGATTCACATACTTTGCTTGAGATATAAAAATACCTTTTTCATTTTGCTCCACTTCTATTCCCAAGAAGTATCTTAACAAACCCATGCAAGTCATTTCAAATTCATCCTTCATGACTGTTTTAAAATTTTCACTGAGATAATCATCATTGCCAGTGAATATTACATCATCAACATATAAAACAACAATCAACAATTTACCATCCTTTTCTTTGATGTAGAGGGTGGGTTCTCCCTCACACTTTTCAAATTCATTCTCCATTAGATAAGAATCTATTCTGCTGTACCATGCTCTTGGTGCTTGCTTCAGCCCATAAAGAGCTTTCTTCAATTTGCAGACCTTATGCTCTTAGCCTTTCTTCTCATATCCAAGAGGTTGTTCCACATATACCTCTTCCATTAAAATTCCATTTAAAAATGCGGATTTTACATCCATTTGATATACTTTCCATTTATTTTTTGCTACTATGGACATCACTGCTCTTACCGTCTCCATTCTTTCAACTGGTGCAAAAGTTTCTTCATAATAAATCCCTTGCTTCTGCTTATATTCTTTGACAACAAGTCTGGCCCTGTGTCTTTCTATCTTTCCTTCAGCATTGCTTTTGGTCTTGTAGACCCATTTAACTCCAATGACTTCTTTACCTTCTGGGAGATCAACCAACTCCCATGTTCTATTCTTCTCTATGGCTTTAATTTCATCATTCATAGCTTCTATCCATTTTCTATCTTTAATTGCCTCTTCAAAATGAATAGGATCATCAACTTGACAATACAAAGAAAATAAGGAATTCATACCTTCGTTTGCTTCTCCTTGCTCATAAATTTCTCTAAGGCTTCTGAATCTTGTTCCTCTTTCACTTGGTGTAGCCGTGCTTGATGAAGCACTCATTTCTGCTCCATGTGGTGTACTTGGAGATGCACTCCCGCTTCTTCTCAAGGGTGTTCTCGCTGCTGCTTGAGGTGTCCCTTGCTGTCCTTGTGCTAGTGGAGGTTGTGCAACCGGTGGGTTATTAATCTCAACCACATCTTCCTCATCTTCATCATGAGACAAACAGTTTTTAACATTGACTGTTTTCTCAATGCTTCCATCCCATGCTTCCTCTTCAATAAATTGCACATCTCTGCTTATTACAAACTTCTTTGTGGATGGGTTATACAGTCTGTATCCTTTGGAATCTTCACAATATCCAAGGAAAATGCACTTCTCCCCCTTACTATCCAACTTTTTTCTCAATTTGTCTGGAATATGTACATATGCCACACATCCAAAGGCTCTCATGTGGGTGACTCCTTGTTTTCTGCCACTCCATGCTTCTTCTAGAACTTTGTTCATCACTGCTTTTGTAGGGCATCTATTCAAAATATATGCAGCACAATTTGCTACTTCTGCCCAATACTCATTCGGAAAATGTTTTGCCTTTAGCATACTTCTCACCATTTCCATTATGATTCGATTCTTCCTTTCAGCAACTCCATTCTGTTGCGGTGTGTACCTTGTGGTAAACTGCTTGTGTATGCAGTTCTCTCTACAAAAACGCAGAAATTCCTTTGATATGTATTCTCCTCCTCTGTCAGTTCTGAGGACTTTAATGTACAGCCCACTCTGTTTCTCTACTAGAGCTTTAAAGTGGCAAAACTTCTGAAAGACTTCACTCTTATATTTTAAGAAATAAACCCACACTTTTCGTGTGAAATCATCAATGAAAGTCAGCATGTAATTGCTGCCCGAAACAGATGCTGTTTGCATCGGCCCACATAAATCTGAGTGGATTATTTCCAAAGGTGCTTTCGCCCTTATGCTTTTCCCTGAAGGAAATTTTTCTCTGTGTTTCTTTCCCAAGATGCAGCCTTCACATAGGCTGTCAGGCTTCTCTATTAGTGGTAAACCTCTTACCATTCCTTTTCTGTGCAGCAAATTCAAGCCTCCGAAATTTAGATGTCCAAATCTCAGATGCCATAACCAATTTTCATCTTTCTATTCCTTCTGGAAGGCTTCTTGTGTTACAGCTGCTATGCTTTTCCCTTTTCCCTTCAAGTCACTGTTGAGCTTGAGCGGAAACATTCTATTGCTAGTCATTTGAATTTCAGCAATAATTTTCTTGCTTGGAGGTATATCTTTTATTGTGCACACATCATCTTTAAATATTACATTGTAACCTTTATTTATGAGCTGCCCAACGCTCAAAAGATTTCACTTCAGACCTGGAACATAATACACATCAGGAAAAAATTTATGCTCCCCATTTCTTGCTCGAATACTAACTCTGCCTTTTCCTTTGATAGAGATTTTAGTATCAGTCCCTGTGGTCACTTCGGATTTAACTTCTTCATCAAGATTGGCAAACATTGCCTTGTTTCCAGTCATGTGATTGCTACAACCTGAATCTAAGAACCAAACATCATCTTCTCTATCTTGTGCTACATTACAGGCTAATAGCACATTACTTGTGTTCTTTTCTTCTTTTGCTAAATTAGCATTTTGCCTATTTTTCATGTCATTTTTCTTCTTTCTATATTCATTGGCATAGTGCCCATATTTCTTGCAATAATGACACTGGACATTGGATTTGTCATACCTTTGTCCTTCAGCATGTTGGTGTTGATGTCCACCTTGCTGGCTATTGCATTGGCCATGGCTCTGGCTTTGACTGTTGCTCCTTCCATGTGAATGTGAAGAGCTGTCCCTTCCACCTCTATTCTGACTTCGGCCTCTTCCTCTTCCTTTTCTTTGACCTCTTCCTCTTCCTGAAGGCATCTGGGTCTTGAAGGCATGCTCAAGAGATGAGTGTTCATCTCTGCTCAATCTTTGTTCATGAGTTATCAATGAGGCATGAAGTTCATCCACTGTGAACTGTGAGAGATCTTTGGTCTCTTCTATGGTGGTTACAATAACATCAAACTTTGAGGGTAAGCATCTCAAAATTTTCTCCACAATTCTTCTTTCTTCAAGAGTTTCTCCATGGTATCTTATCTGATTTACAATCCCAATCACATGTGTAAAAAATGTGTCTACACTTTCTGACTCTTTCATACAAAGAGTTTCAAAATCTCTTCTCAGCAACTGAAGTTTTGCTGTCTTAACTTTTTCCATACCTTGATAAGCTACTTTCAGAGTTTCCCATGCCTCCTTGGATTTCTTAGCTGTTGCTATCCTTGGAAACACACTCTCACTTACAGCTTGATACAAGTAGAAGAGAGCTTTAGCATCTTTCTTCCTATTATTCTTCAACACATCTTTCTCTGCTTGACTCAAGGCATTAAAAGCCTGCTCATCAGCTGGTTCAACAAAACCATCTTCTACAAGTTCCCATAGGTCTTGTGAGACAAACAGGGCTCTCATGGTAATGGCCCAATAATCATAGTTCTTTCCATTAAACTGTGGAAGCTGAACACTTCCAAGACTCATACCAGTGCTTGGTCCAGCCATTATTTCAAAAACTGAACTCTAACTTCAAACAAACTGTCTTTCCTTTACTGAAAGAACAAAATCATTTTAGATACAAAGCAATAGCACTATTATCTTTGAGAAGTACCTGAACTTTGACCTCTGTTGAGCTTTTCACGCTGCTGGAGAAATCACTGCAACAAGTCTTCTTCTTCAGCTTCTTTGAAATCTTCAAAGAGCCTAGACTAGCTCTGATACCATGTTGGAATTATTGGAAATTCCAAGCAAACAGTGGAGATAATATAAACTCCCCTCTACAACACAGAGATGATTGAAAAAAAAATCCTAATTGCAGACAGAGATGGCATGAAATGCTTTCTTCAATTTCATTAAAAGAACTTAAAAAAAAAACTATTACAGATTCTTCCTCAACAGTGAGGGATTCACAAAATATATTTGACTGCTACAAACGCAGTGCTCTTAACCAACTCTCTGTCTCTCTTCAAGAACGCACACGCAGTGCTCTGTTCTTCTTACTGTGTTTTTCTTCGCCTGCAGGCTCACACAGCGGTCACTCTAACAATACATACCACACACAAATGCGCGCGGGCCTTTCTCTTTATATGGCGCGACGGTACAAATTCAAAATGAACAAATAAGACAAATTACACAGAAAACCTTTTTGGAATCATAAAACTTTTATATGGCACAATGTACGAGTGGGACCACATCGCAGTTGGCCAAAATGCGATGTGCGATATGGCGGGACGAACAAAAATGATGGTGCAAAGGCGCATAGCGCAATATCAAGAAATGCGATGACTTATGGATGGGCGGAACCAAACTTTGCGCCATGCGATACTGCGACGATGCGATGGCGCGTCCGTCGCATATCGCAACTTTAATCATTTGTGATGGCGGAGGGCAATGACTCATTTGAAATATGCGATGTGCGATGTGCGACCAAGTGGTAGGGACCACTTGTCCTGCCGCTTCATAAAGAAAACTTCCGCCTGTTCATTCAATTTTTCTTCAATTTGGTTGTTGAGGGCTTTTACGCCCGACTTGACTGTTTTAATTAAACCTGCTCCTCCGTAGATTGGCATTACGGGAAATCTTAGCTCCTCCTGCAAAATTAACTTCACGCCCATACTTTAAAATTAATTCCACTGCTGTCTATGGCTGCGGCCCATACAAGATTTAATTTCATCCTTACGGATCTTCCATTCTTCTTAAATACAGAGTGCTGCTCACTCACTCTTCTGCTGCCTTGTACTTTGTTCTTCCTGTCACTGCCCAAGGCACGGCAGGTGACTTTAATATTTCTAACACCAGAGACACATTTACCATAGGCAGGTCTCTGAAACATGTATTTTGTTTCATCCCTGTAATCTAAAAACGCTAGGTGGAAGCCATTCATCACAAGGGTTTCTGTGATTTTTTGCCTTAATTTGTGAAAGAGACAAGAAGGAACTCAGGCGACGGGTCCTTCCAGCCCTGCAATTTTTAATGCAGATAAGGGATCAAGGCTTTAAAATCTTGGGAGGGTAAATGATGGGATGCAATATATTTTTATTGCAGATCATTAAGAAAACATAAACTGATATGTTATAGTTATTGCGCATGATTTTAACTCTTGCGATATGGTTCTCTAATATTTTTTCCAGAAAGAACAGAGCATACTATAGAAAATGAAGGGCACAAAAAAAAAGGTTGCCACCATGAGAATTAGTCTGGAGAAATTAAAATCCCCTGCTCTCGTGATCTTTAAGTCATTAAAACTGCGTTATAAAACAGCTATATTGGATAACCCGAAATGACATTTGGGGGTTGAAAAGGATTGGGTATGGCTTGGAAATGCCCACTAGAATGTTTTGCGACTGCATATGGATTTTGAAAATTCCATACCAGCATTTAGAAGTCCTGTGCTTTTTCCCAAACTGTGAAATGCTCCGAATTCTAAAATGATTCTAACCTGTAAGCATGTGTTTATGACAAAAAGCTTAATAAAATATAAAAATGAACCTAAAAGTAATACCAACGACACACCAATATAGATATGATTAGTCATAACATTTCACCAGAAATAGAAATAGAAGCATGGATAGTGAAAATACAAACTACGAATAGTCAAAAACCCATTACCTCTCAATTATGAACAAAGGCTCCTTAATGTTGATTAACAAAAAGCACCTCCCATGGTGGAGGTCTTTCGTCAGCTATGGGCTGACATGAATTCAATATAATACTTTCACCTTCCTTCCCTCTTTGTTCTCCAATAACTATATGATCATTTCCATAGGCCTTGAATTCTAGACCCCAACCATTAGCAGAGACTGTTGGAAATTAAATTCCAACTGCTGAAGTCAATAGTGAGTACAGAAGTGACTGAACTGTGGCACATTGAAGCCTTATCAAAGGCGGTTGCCGTTGTCTTAATTAAATTGCAAAAGGATTGGAAAGCCACACAGGTGCAATACAAAGCAGATATGTTTTGACCCCTTTGATATTTAATCCAAGGCGGTAGCCGATTTCATAATGAGCAGAATTAAATGTTCAGACTCAAAGTCTCGCCAGCAGCGTAGAGCTTTGATTACAGGTTGAATGAGGCTTTAAAGCCTTACCAATTTAATCGGTGGAGTAAAGGATGAGGTGGTAATCGCAAGTTTTTACTTGCAAGTGTCTTGTTGATGTGGCGAGTTCCGCAAGCGAAACGAACTCACATAACACCATAGCCTTTTGTTCACGCCCGATGCGATCACACAAATCGCATTTTATATAACAATTGCCCTCCACTTTGAGCCGAGGCCCGTGGGTAGTCCCACAGACCACGCGGCGTTGTTTTAATTGAATCGCAAGTGAATCAATCGGGGGAGTTTTATGTTATGGCCCGATTGCACTGTCAAATGGTGGACCCAATCTAGTTTTTATGGTGCAATTAATAGGTGCCCATTGCATCCGTGGTTCGATCGGCGATCGCAGTTTTTTATTTGATCGTGTGTTTTGTTTTATGATACGGACCCGATGGAAGTTTATGCAGCGGTATTAAATGGAGTCATCGCGTCTGGCTTATAATCGCAATCAGAAGATTGGGTTGATCGCTTTGTTTGTTTTCAAATGTTGACCCGATGAATGTTTTAAATAAATTTAAAACACGTGTTCAAAAGTGCTATAGTAAAGGGCCCGATAGTCGGTTTAATATTTTTTGATTAATGTTTTTTTTTATATGCGCGGCATATATAATGTGAAAGCCCTGAGAGGAAAATGTAATGTTATTGTTATGATTTGCACAACAGTGCATTGTTTTAAAAAAACAGAGCGTTTTATTTTCAGAGAGACAGAGAGTTTTATTAAGACAGTGAAGTCTTGTGCGTGCACTGTGTTGAAGCAATAGTCACTATTTTGAATCCCTCTGTTAGAGGAAGAATTTATAACAGTTTTTTTTATGAAATACATGTTTATTTTTTCTGAGTTGAAACTCTGTCTCCTGTGAGTGAAATTTTAATTTCTCTGTGTTAAAGAGGAGAGTATTACTCTCTCCACTGTTTGTTATGGAATTTTCAATATTCCAACAGACACTACCCTTAGAGGAAATATGCCAAGGGTATGCCATTAATTGGTAGCTTTGTCATATTTTTAATCTCGTTTTGGGAATAATCCACTGTACAAATTTTATTGTTTGCTACAACAACCAAAGGGGGTGCATGAGCAGCTCGACTTCTAGGAGGAAGCATCTCTGGAATCCTCCTCCATGTTTTTTTTGGTTGGAGATTATATTCTTCTCCACAAGTGAGAGAATCAGAAGTCATATTACTTGACATCCCCCCATTAACAAAAAATTTTCCATCCATGAAAAATCCTGAGGACAACTTGGGCGGGGGAATGCATTTTCAGAAAACTTTCCCATGCACCGAGTTCAAAATTATATAATTCATCATATTTGGGAACACCATCTCTGTCACACCCTTTTGTAACAATTGCAGTCTCTCCATTGCTGCTTGATCAGATTTGGATCAAGGAACTAAGTGATAGATCAAATTTCAAAG
The DNA here is from genome assembly GCA_034641835.2 of Pinus albicaulis. Classification (NCBI taxonomy): domain Eukaryota; kingdom Viridiplantae; phylum Streptophyta; class Pinopsida; order Pinales; family Pinaceae; genus Pinus; species Pinus albicaulis. The sequence goes on along the minus strand of CM076580.1, from coordinate 1,768,521,016 downwards.
TGTTCAAAAGTGTGTCAAACCTGAGCGACTGGATAGATCTCATCTTCCTGATTTTGGCGCCATGAACGATTCAAAAAACTGACACCGTATGAAGAAGTTATCGCGATTTGAAAATTCCAGTAAATTAAAAATTTTGGCATTTGACGAGGGTTGACTGGTTAAAGGTACAATCAGCAAAAAAGAATATTCTACGAAATATTCTTGGAATATTCCTTTCGAACCAATTGAAATGTGAAAAGTGTCAGCGACAGATTGGACATTAACTTCACGGTCGAATTTTGGGTCACATGGTTTGGACTACGATTCATGGTATATATATATATATATATATATATATATATTACATAGCTTTAAACCCATATAAATCGGCGGAGTTCAACCAGTTCTCGCGAAGCCACTAACCAAGAATTGAGGAGGTTAAACTTAGCAATGATGGCTTATTTAGCGGAAGGAGTTATTATGGCACTAAGTAAAATTTTCTGAGGTGGAGTGTGGTCGAACCCCTGAACTCCACCATGCAAACTGCACGTGTAACCATCTCTCCTATCGAGTACTTCTTACACATAGGGAACTGTGCATTTATTTAAATTAAAGTCACCAATCGTTTGGGGCTTGGAGGGGGCTAGCCCAGAGGGACATCCCCCTCCCCATGTGGCCACAAGTCTAGGACTGCACGCTCATTCAAATGGTGGTAGAATTTTTTAATGTAGTTTAATTACGGTTAAACGTGGTTTATCCACAATAAATAGTCATTAGCGCCTAAAACGTGCTTAACATTTAAACTTTCTAGATAAAAATGTCTTTCGGATTAATCACATTATTAGGATTTGGTCGACGTTCCAAACCAACTAATGTGGTTCATGCTCACGACAAGGTGGAGAAACAAATCGATCTTGATGAATAAATAGTGGAGATGCATCAATGTCCAAAAATAGCCGTTTAAAGTTAGTTAGGAATTAAAATTTTTAATAATAAATTAATTAATTAATTAAACAATTTTATTAAAGAGGTTTAAATTTTTTTTATTTTAATAAAATAAATAAAAGAACTAGCCGTTAGTTAGTTAAGAATTAAAATTTTAATGATAAATTAATTAAATAAATAAAACATGGTTAAGAAATTTTAATTTATAAAATTTCTTAACCATGTTTTATTTATTTAATTAATTTATCATTAAAATTTTAATTCTTAACTAACTAACGGCTAGTTCTTTTATTTATTTTATTAAAATAAAAAAATTTAAACCTCTTTAATAAAATTGTTTATTTAATTAATTAATTTATTATTAAAAAATTTAATTCCTAACTAACTTTCAACTGCTATTTTCGGACAATGATGCATCTCCACTATTTATTCGTCAAGATAGATTTGTTTTTCCACCTTATCCTGAGGATGAACCACATTAGCTGGTTCAAAACGTCGACCAAATCCTAATAATGTGATTAATCCGAAAGACATTTTTATCTACATTATGGATCACAAAAGTCTTAGATCGAACATTTAAACTTTCTTTTATCCAACCCTAAGCATGTTTAACGCTAATTAAGCCTGAATTTTATGTTGGCGGGAATCTTGGAGGTGTGCCAAAGTTGGTGCTCAAGCCAAATTTAGGTTGGCTAACTGTAGTTCCTCCACAATTACTGGAGTTTTTCTAGGGGTTACTAGGAAGAATTGATTATGCTCTATATTGAGCATTAATCAACCATTCTTGGAGTGTGAATAGTCAATTTAGACTTTCTTAGACATTTCAGAGCCATTGGTGAGGCTTGTAGAGCCATCAGAGAACTTTTGAGTGTGATTTTGCTTCAGAGAAGTTCCAAGGGCCACTAGAGTCTAGCAGGAGAATGAGGCCTAGCCAAGGTAGCCAGAGGGCATTCTCAGGAAACCAATAGTCTATTATGACTATATTGAACCTTCTGAATCCAATGGAAGGATTTTCAGAATATTTTAGAGACTTTTGAAGGCCGATATGCTTTAGAGAATTTTTCAGTGAACCTAGAGCCACAGGGTGCCACCACGTGTTGGAGGCATAATAGGAGCAACCAAAGGCCTTTTTCAGCAAGTGAATAGTCTATTACAATTTTTTTTGACATTATGAATCCAACGGAATTATTTTCAGAGCCTTTTAGATATTTCTAGAGTTGAAGAAGCCACAGGGAAGTTTCAGGTAGCCCAGGGCCAACAGGGGTTGGAGGCCTAGAATGGGAAGCCAAAGCACAATTGGAGAAAATGATCAGTCTATTTTGGATGTATGATATATGTTGGAGATATTAGAGAAGGTTTTAGGGACATAAAAGGATTTTTTAAGGAGTTATTGACACAGAGAAGCTTAGGGAATCTTAAGGGCACCAACAGAAGAGGTCAAGTCTAAGGGAGCCGAGAACCATTTCCAGAGAGATAGAAGCCATTCCAGGGGTATTATGGTATTCTAAGCCTAATGGTAGAGTCAAAATAACCATTGGAGTTGAGTTAGTAACTTTTAAAAGAATTTTTCCATCATAATCCCAAAGATCCAAGTGAGTTGACATAGGCTCAAGCAGATATAGCCCACGACATTCGAGTGAAATCCTTTATTAAATTTGTTGTTATGTGTCGATGTTTATTTGCTGCAATTTATGGTTTTTTTACATGCATAATATCATCAAAAAAAAATTTGATTCCTCGGACTTGAAGCATTAAAACAATTTAAAACACATACACCTGAATCAAGAATTCCATTCCACACAGTCAAGCATAAGCTAGATCTTAACTTGTTTAACTGAGTGGGAGCTGCTTGCAAATCATAACAATTTATCCACCCATTTCAGATCAGGTGGTATTGGAGAACTAGGTTTATTGCTTGATAGAGCACAAGGTTGCTTGGTTGCTTGTTTGAATTGAAAGGTGTTTAACAATGCAAAGAATTTAATTGTTTGCAAATTGACTGATGCTTACAAGTTTGAGTTTTCTAGAGGTGAATGTTAGAAAATTATATATTATGGAGCAATGCAACACATAAAATATGCGGAAAATAAAAACACACAAAACACATAAAACTAGAGAGAGACAGATATACGTGGTTCACCCAGTTTGGGCTACGTCCACCCCAAACAGCCAGTCCTTCCTTTCTATTATCCAGCAAAAAATGAAGATAAAAAACCTACAGCAGATCCGTTGTAATATCCTCTGTTCTCTCTCACAGTCTCCCTCTCTGTTTCTCACTGTGAGAATACACATAGATTACACAGCCGCAATACAATGCCCTCATAAAAGCGAGGGGTTGCCTTCTAGGGAAAAAAACCCTAATCTAAATGTAACTTCTACCGTCAGATCATTTGCCGCCCCCCCTGGACCCCCCATGGCAGCAATTAATTACGGGCGGCGTTGTCGCCCCTTTTAAGGTACAGGGGTCCAACGCTGTGATACAAAGTAAACAAGATAATCAGGCTCCACACCCAACAATCTCCCACTTGGAGACTGATTGTAGCAACTCCACCACTACTTCATTTGCTAGACAATGACTCCTCTTTGGACCTGGCTGTTCCTCATCTTCATCGTCATCCTTGAAGACCAATTGAGATTGAGCATGTTCTCAGTTTCTCCTTGGTTACAACTTTTGTTAGCATATCTGCAGGATTCTGGCTAGTGTGTATCTTTTCCAGCTTCAACTCTCCATCTTCCAATACTGACCGTATGAAATGGTACTTGAGATGTATGTGTTTAGTCCTGGAATGAAATGTTGAGTTCTTTGAGAGATGAATAGCACTTTGGCTATCACTGTATAGTGTGCCCATATCATGCTTCTTACCAAATTCATCCATAAACCTTTGTAACCAAATCATTTCTTTACTAGCCTCTGTAGCAGCAACATACTCGGCTTCTGTTGTTGAAAGTGCAACAACACTTTGGATTTTTGAAACCCAACTGGCAGTTGTTCCACCTACAGTAAATACATATCCTGTAGTGCTCCTCCTGTTATCTCTGTCACCTACCATATCTGCATCAACATATCCTTGTAGAGAAATGTTTGAACCACCAAAGCATAATGCTTGCTTTGTGGTACCTCTCAAATATCTGAGAATCCATTTTACTGCCATCCAATGTTCTTTTCCTGGATTATTCATGTACCTGCTTACAACTCCCACTGCATGTGCAATATCGGGCCTTGTGCAGACCATTGCATACATTAAGCTTCCAACTGCTGATGCATATGGAACTTTAGACATATAATCCATGTCTTCTTGGGTCTTTGGGCACATCTCCTCACTAAGTTTGAAATGGCTAGCAAAAGGTGTACTAACAGGTTTTGCATTGTGCATATTAAATCTTTTCAACACCTTTTCTATGTACTCATTCTGAGATAGTGTTAATTTGCGGTTTTTGTCTCTAGTTATCCTCATACCAAGGATTTGTTTTGCAGCTCCCAAATCCTTCATTGCAAATGAATTTGCCAATTTTCTTTTGAGCACATTTATTTCCTACATGTTAGACCTTGCAACAAGCATGTCATCTACATACAATAACAGTATAATATAGCTGCTGCCATCATTTTTCCTTTTCAGATAAACACAATGATCATAGTGACATCTAGTATAACCTTGTTCAGACATAAACTTGTCAAATTTTAGATACCACTGCCTTGGAGCCTGTTTTAAGCCATACAAGCTCTTCTTTAACCCGCACACCAATTTTTCTTTCCCTTTGACCTCATATCCTTCTGGTTGCTGCATGTATATCTCTTCCTCCAAATCTCCATGGAGAAATGTTGTCTTTACATCTAACTGTTCAAGATGTAAATCTTCCGCTGCTACAAGAATTAAGATAGTTCTGATTGAATTCATCTTAACAACAAGAGAAAATATTTCATCAAAATCAATACCTTTCTTCTGTGAAAACCCCTTCACCACAAGTCTAGCTTTGTACCTCTTTTTTCCTCCATCTTCTTCCTTCAGCCTGTAAACCCATTTCTTTTGCAATGTAGTTTTACCTGCAGGCAACCTGACTAAGTCCCAAGTCTGGTTATGCATTAAGGAGTCCATCTCTTCTTCCATGGCTAGCTCCCACTTCTTCCTACTTTCAACCTTCATTGCTTCTTCATAACATTCAGGTTCACCAGAATCAGTCAGCAATAAATAATATAATGAAGGAGAGTATCGTTCAGGGGGTCTACTTATCCCGGTAGATCTTCTAACACCACTTTCAGGTGTTTGAGGTGCCTGTTGCTATTGTGGTGGTTGCTGCTGCTGTGGTTGTTGATTATTATTATTTTCAGGCACCTTTACTTTTTCAGTTATCTCATCAAGAACCGCGTATTCCTTTCTTTCTTTTTCTTGTTTCTTTTCCTGCAGCTGATTCTTATACAAGACCTTTTCATTGAATATTACATCTCTGCTCCTAATGATTTTGTGATTTTCATAATCATATAAGCGATAACCAAAATCATTAACACCATATCCAAGAAAGGTACATTTCTTTGATTTTGCCTCAAGCTTTGTTCTATTTTCTTTATTAATATGGACAAAGGCCTCACAACCAAAAGGCTTTAAAAAGAGTAGTTTACCTTTTTACCTGTCCATGCTTCCTCTGGAATACCACCATCCAAGGAACTTGAAGGCCCTCTGTTTATTAGATAAACAACAGTATCTACAGCATCTGCCCAAAATTGTAAAGGCAATCCCGCATGCAATCTCATGCACCTTGCACGCTCCATGATTGTTATGTTCATCCTTTCTGACACACCATTTTCTTGTGGTGTTCTTGGAACTGTCTTCTCTCTACGAATTCCATGCTCTGAACAGTACCTATCAAAATCGTTGCTGCAATATTCACCTCCATTGTCTGATCTGAGACACTTCAACTTCTTTCCTGTCTCAATCTCAACCAAAGCTTTCCATTTCTTGAAAGTATCAAATACATTAGATTTATTCTGAATACAATAAATCCATGTTTTTCTAGTTGAATCATCAGTAAAAGTAACATAATAACGAGAGCCACTGAGAGATGATACCTGAGCAGGTCCCCATACATCTGTATGCACAAGCTCCAATTTTTCACTCTTCTTTTATTTCCCAACTCTGAGAAATATGACTCTCTTCTATTTTCCATAAATGCAATTCTCATAGAAATCCAAATCAACATTCTTCAAACCTGGCAGCAAATTTCTTGAGTGAAGAATTTTCATCCCCTTCTCACTCATGTGTCTGAGCCTATGATGCCATAATGTTGCATTTGCTCCTTTGGAAGTTAAAGCATTAACAGAGTTGGAAATACCATTGCATAAATACAATGTACCAACCTCTTCCCCCTTTTCTATTACCAGTGCTCCTTTGGTGACCTTCCAAGTTTTATCTGTGAAAGTTGTCACACAACCTTCACTGCCTAACTGCCCAGTTGAAATCAGATTTTTCTTCAGATCTAGAACATGCCTTACCTCCTTTAGTAGCCATTGGTTTCCGTTATATTGTTTTACAAGAAATTTACCCATTCCAACAATTTTACAGGGTTTATCATCACCCAAACGGACTTGTCCAAAATCTCCTTGAACATAGTCATGAAAATATTTCTTATCAGGTGTGGCATGGAATGAAGCCCCTGAATCTACAACCCAAGAATTAGTAACATTTTCGAAAGAAAGAATCAAAGCATCTTGCAACACATCACCTGTCACATTTGCTTCATGATTGTTTTCTTGCTGTGTGTCTCCTTCTTTTCCCTTCCGAGATCTACAGTCTTTCTTTAGGTGTCCTTTCTTTCCGCAACTCCAGCACACTATCCCCGATCTGGACTTGGATCTGCCTTTCCTTGATTTACTACGATATCCCGAGCTCTTTCCTCTTTCCATTCTTCTTCCCCTAGACTCTGCACTCAAAGCATTACCTGATGTCTCACCGGAGCTTTTCCGTCGCATTTCCTCGCTAAGGATAGCACCCACAACATCATCAAACTTTAAAGTACTAGATCCAGAGACAGAGTTACTAATGGCCATAACTAAACCATTCCAGCTTTCTGGTAATGAGCACAAGAATAACAGAGCTCTAACTTCATCATCAAAGTTTACCCCTACAGAACTTAACTGACTGGTAACTATATTAAATTCATTTAAATGGTCTGCAACAGATCCACCTTCCGACATCTTCATATTAAATAGTCGTTTCATAATAAATACCTTGTTTGAGGCCGAGGGTTTTTCATATAGTTTAGCCAACGTCTGCATCAAACCCTCAGTTGTTGTTTCCTTCAAAATATTGAAGGTGACTGACGCCGCAAGGCACAACCGTACTGTTTCGAGTGCCTTTCTATCGAGAATGTTCCATTCCACGTCTGTCATGGCCACCGGCTTCTTTGTTTTTCCGCTCAATGGTAGGTACAAATATTTATGATACAGGTAATCTTCCATCTGCATCTTCCACAGCGGGAAGTTTTGGCTGTTAAATTTCTCAACCCTAAACTTACCATCGTCTGCCATTGCTCCCACTCGAACCAGGAACCCTTCTTTCCTGCGAGTTTATCAGCCAAATATACGTTCGGCTCTGATACCAGTTGTTAGAAAATTATATATTATGGAGCAATGCAACACATAAAATATGCGGAAAATAAAAGCACACAAAACACATAAAACTAGAGAGACATAGATATACGTGTTTCACCCAGTTTGGGCTACATCCACCCTGAACAGCCAGTCCTTCCTTTCTATTATCCAGCAAAAAATGAAGAGACAAAACCTACAGTAGATCCGCTGTAATATCCTCTGTTCTCTCTCACAGTCTCCCTCTCTGTTTCTCGCTCTGAGAATACAAATACATTACACAGCCACAATACAATGCCCTCATAAAAGCGAGGAGTTGCCTTCTAGGGCAAAAAACCCTAATCTAAACATAACTTCTACCGTCAGATCATTTGCGTAATGAACGGCCCAGATTGACTAGAAATTACTATACTTTTACAAGGCAATTTGACATCTGTTTTTAGCTCGGGGGCGCTGCCCGAGAAAACCCCCACTAGGGAGGGGCTCCGAAAAGCGCTAACGCGCCCCCCTTGACCCCCCACGACAACGATTAATTACGGGCGGTGTTGCCGCCCCTTTTAATGTACAGGGGTCCAACGCTTTGATACAAAGTAAACAAGATAATCAGGCTCCACACCCAATAGTGAAGGGGAGCTACTACTAGCTATGTCCAGAAGAGGACAAGAAGGAAGAAGGCTGAAAGCATTCTCCTTACCCAGAGGGCCTCAACAAAACCCTTGAAGCACAAGAGGGATTGTTTGCAAAAAGAGGTTGCTTGAAGAAGAGATACAAGCTGCAGAAAAGAGCTTGAACCATTAACCAATTTTTTTTTTTGAAGCTTTGTCAATTGTTTTTGAAGCTTTGAATTGTTGTTGAAGTTATTTATTTCGTTTACATAATGATGAAAAATTATTCAAGTGAGGTTTCAAAATCCTCCTCCTTCACAAGATTCTTTGATGAAGAGATGAAACGGGACTTCTACATCCTGAAGGATATGGTGCAAATTCTATATGAAGATGGAAAGGAAAGCACTAACCAAACACATGCTTGAAGAAGAGGTAAATCACTCAAATTTTTCATCAAATTCCTCTTCAGATAGATGTGTAGGTTCATTTGAAAAACACACTAGAGGTATAGGGTCCAAGTTTATGTTAAAAATGGGCTATGAAGGCAAGGGTATAGGAAAACATGCACAAGGCATGATTGTTAATATTTTGGTTGAGGAAAGGCCCGAGAAGTTTGGTCTAGGCGATGTTCAATATTATGGTGAAAACTGTAAAGCCATGAATGCATTTGAGACAACTCCAAGAAGAACTTTTTTTTCAAGTTCAAAACCACAAACATGTTAAGTTTGTTTTCAAGTTGAATGCCATTGTTTGAAGCCCATGTTACAACAAACTATTTGTAGACATGAAGCCTATGGTGAGCAAGAGATTCCTGACAACTATCATGACATGAACATTGATTTTGGTCTTCAAAAGAGAGTTGGAACCTCTACAAGTTCATCTCCTCAAGAAGGTAAAGATAATGGAGATGAAAAGCAACAGTTGAGGTATAATTCTTCCCATGGTCAAGTTCCTTATGTTTATGTTAAGCATGGAAAATCTGCATGCGTGAATGGAAGAAAGAGTTCACGTTCCTATTGTGGTATGTGTAAACATGATGTTCCAAGATGTTGGAAGAGATTGAAGGCATACAGTAAATAGTTGAAGCGAAGGAAACTTGCACACAAGATTCAAAAGACTTGGACACATTGCCAGAAAAAGGGACATCTTATTGCCCAATGTTGGACATTGCATCCAACCAATCATCCCACTCACATGAAGCAAGAGGATAAAAATACTAGCGCAAATGGAACCAAATATTCCACCATTTATGCGAGACCAGATGTTTCACAAGAAGAATATTTTCAGCAGCAAAAATTGCCATGGAAGTGGCTTGGTAAGAAGTGGCTTGACTTCTTCACTCAATAATACATACATTCATTTGTAACCTATGCAAATTTTAGTCATGTATGCATGTATTCTGTTGAAAACTTACATTTGCTTGAGCCACCTTTCATCGATGATCAAGGAAGTGATGTTCAGCTACCTTCTATTGAATATTTCTCGCCAGAAATTTCTGGATGAGAAAGGAAGGCACGATTCTTGACAGGAGGACAAGAGCATCCAAGAAGGGAAGTGTTGACTACCTTCAAGTTCGGATCAAAGGCACTAAGCCAAGTAGGGAAAAGTGTAAGGAGGCTGGAAATGTGAGGGTGTTTTACTCTCATCTACTTAACAAGTAATCATTCTTTTGGGGTCCAAAAGATTCATAATGCAGAGGAGTGATTAGATTTGGATCAAGGACCTAAGTGATAGCTCAAATTTATAAGTTTTCAAAAGTGTGTGGAAGGTAAGCGACCAGATAGATATCATCTTCCTAATTCCGGCGCCATGAATGGTTCGAAAAACTGACACTGTATGAAAAAGTTATCGTGATTCGAAAAGTCCATTAAACTGCAAATTTTGGCATTTAACTAGGGTTGATTGGTCAAAGGTACAATTAGAAAAAATAATATTCCAAGGAATATTCTTGGAATATTCCTAAAATATTCCTGAGAATATTCCCTAAAATATTCCTTCTAGGCCAGTGGAAATGTGATAAGTGTGGGAAACGGATTGGACATTAACTTCATGGTCAAATTGTGGGTCACATGGTTTGGACTAAGGTTCATGGTGTATATATATATATATATATCTTACATAGCTTTAAACCCGCGGAGTTCAACCAATTCTGGCGGAGACACTGACCAAGAATGGAGGAGGTTAAGCTTAGCAATGATGGCTTATTTGGCGGAAGGAGTTATTATGGTGCTAGGTAAAATTTTAGGAGGCAGAGTGGGGTCGAACCCCTGACCTCCACCAAGCAAACCGCACGTGTAGCCATCTCTCCTATCAGGTAGTTCTTACCTATAGGGAACTCTGCATTTATTTAAATTTAAGCCCCTGATCTTTTAGGGATGACTGCAAGACCGAGCGCTAATTCAAATAGTGGCAGAATTTGTTAATGAAGTTTCATTATGGTTAAATGTGGTTTATCCACAATAAATTGTCACTAGTGCCTAAAACACACTTAACATTTAAACTTTGTTTTATCCACCCCTAAGCGTGTTTAACGCTAATTAAGCCTAAATTTTATGTTGGTGGGAATCTTGGAGGCACGCCAAAGTTGGCGCTCAGGCCAAATTTAGTTGGGCTAACTGTCGTTCCTCCACAATTAGTGGAGTTTTCCTAGGGGTTACTGGGAAAAATTAATTATGCTCTACCTTGAGCATTACTCAACCATTCTTGGAGTGTTAATAGTCAATTTTGAGTTTCTTGGAAATTTTAGAGACATTGGTGAGGGTTTTAGATCCATTAGAGAACATTTGAGCATGAGTTTGCTTCAAAGAATTTCGAAGGGCCACTAGGGGCCAGCAGGAGAATGAGGCCTAGCCAGGGCAACCATGGAGCATTCTCAACAAACCAATAGTCTATTATAACTATCTTTAATATTATGAATCTAATGGAATTATTTCTTGAATCTTTTGGAGACTTCTGAAGGCATGTTGGAGGCATAATCGAAGCATCTAGAGGCCGTTTTCAGCAAGTGAATAGTGTATTATGACTATTTTTAAAAATTTGAATCCAATGGAAGTATTTTCAGAGCCTTTTGGAGACTTCTAGAGCTGAATAATCCATAGGGAATATTCAGGCAACCTAGTGCTAACATGGGTTGGAGGCCTAGATTGAGAAGCCAGAACTCATTTGGAGAAAATGAGTTGTCTATTTTAGATATATGATATATGTTGGAGACATTAGAGAAGCTTTCAGGGATAAAAAATGATTTATTAATGAGTTAGTGCCACAGAGAAGCTCAAGGAAGCTTAAGGGCACCGACAGAAGAGGTCAAGTCTAAGGGAGGCGAGATCCATTTCCAGAGATATAGCAGCCATTCCAGGGGTATGGTGGTATTATAAACCCAATGATACAGTCCAAATAACCATTGTAGTTGAGTTAGTAACTTTTAAAAGAAAAATTCCATCATAATCCCAAAGAGCAAAGTCTGTTGAAATAAGCTGAAGGAGACGTAGCCCACAACATTCGGGTGAACTCCTTTATTAAATTTGTTGTTATGTGTTGATGCTTATTTTATGCACTTTATGGTTTTTGTACATGCTTAATATCAAAAAAAAAAAAAATTTAATTCATCACACATGAAGCATTAGAACAGTTAAAAACACATACACCTAAGTCAAGAATTCAATTTCGCACAGTCAAGTATAAGCTAGATCTTAATTTGTTTAACTGAGTGGGAGGTGCTTGCAAAGCATAACAAGTTATCCACCCATTTTAGATCACTGCTAGAGCCAAAAATACAGCGAGGAGAATTCATAATTACATAATTAAGAAGATTTGGGAACACCATCTCTATCACACCCTCCTGTGACAATTGCAATCTCTCCAATGCTCCTAGAGCCAAAAATACAACGAGGAGAAGCCATTCCAGCTCCCCGTCGACCAACTATGTGTCAAGAGGCTCCATATTGCAAATTCAAATAACTCTTTTCCAAAAACTAATAATTATGTACCCACTGCTAAGGATTCTTTATGAGACAAGTTAAAGCAATCATCCGAGGGAATTCTAGGCAACCTCATCCACCATTGTTGATTAGGGTCAAAAGTCTCCCATTTGACCAAATTGCAGGCCATATAAATCCAACATTCTATAATGTCAAGCTGCCTCCTCAAACGATATAGGTAACCACTTTGAACATGATCCTTAAAACGTGCGTTCTTGGGGCCCATGCCAGGCATTGCATAGCTATATCATCTTGGAGGCCAGACAAGAAAGAGAATCATCTGATCCCTCTCCATTCCCATCTACATATTTTGGTTCCTCAAGGAAATCACCAGTAGTCATAAGAGAAAGGGGACAAGATCAATCTGACCATAAAGAATGCAATTGAGAACAGTGCAATAGGCATACCCATATTCTCCAAAAGCTTTGCAGAATCCCACTGGTCTCTGCAAGAGGTGTCCCACATGTGCAAGTATGGTGGGCTCATAATTCCTCTTTTTTATGATAGTCTAGTGGGCTCATAATTCCTCTATTTTATGAAAAAGGGAATAAGATAATCTAAATACCCATTTATGATAATAAAACAATCATACATGAGTAAAAAGAAACTTTTTTACTTTTTATCATGAAAATAATGGAAGGATTGGTGGTTGTACTTTATACTCTGGAAAAATAGAGGATGGAAACCTTTTTATATTATATTATAAAAAATGGAAGGGTTTTTTATTGATAACATATATAAACTATTTTCTTATAATAAGTGATATGGAAAAAAAGAATTAATGGACAAAAACCATATCAAACTTTATAAATGTCAAAATTATCATAAGCCAATTAATAATTAAATTTATTATTTGAGAATTTAGAATTTATTAAATGTTGTAATAAATAAAGTAGAGTGTAATGTTATATAAATTTATATATTTTATTTTCCAGAATATACATACATATATATATATATATATATATATATATATATATATAGGATTATTTTATTTTATATTTGAAGACTATAACTTTTTAGTCATGTATATATATTATTAACATAATGTTATATTAGATTATCATTTCATTTATTGGATTTGTTTGGTATGTTGTCTGCAATTTATATATGTCTTGACCCTTAACAACTAGTACAATTATAGTTTCGTTAACCATAATTAATTGAGTTATGTGGAAATTTTCATATATTATTGAGAAAACTTTTGGCAATAATCACGTAAGAGATGTTTTGTCTTTGAAAAAATCACATATGAGATGTTTTGTCAATAATATATGTCTCTGTGTGTGTGTATGTGTGTGTGTTTACATATTTATATATGAATAGGTATTTAGTTATAATACTTGGGTTAAATATACATGTTTATATTATTCAAGAGACATACATATACATACATATATAGGAAACTAACTCAGAATCATGTTATGTAGTAGTATTAGCAAAGATGAGAATTAATTTAAGAAAATATATATATACAAATTAACTAATTAACTAATTAATTAATGATACTCATAACTTTAGATTAACGCGCTCATTAGAATTAAATAGCTGAAATTCCATATGCATCAATCTAAGAGCCTCTTAGAGGACACTTTCTTTTTACGTAAAGATAAATAAATATATTTACCAAGAATTTCTCCCCACCATAGTTTGTGTAACTCTTCATATAAATTTAGATAGAAGTAAATATGGAAGTATGCAAATTTACTGAGGTTAGTGCGAAAACAAATTTATGCAAGTTTGATAGAAAATGGAAGAATTATTGATGTTGTAATGAAATTAAACCCAAATGTGTCCAAGAAGGTTGTAATCTCCAATAGGATTAAGCCCATATTACTGGAATATAGAAAATAAGGGATTTATATTTGTAGTGCTATTATGGGTGTTGCAATTATATATCAATGTGATTAGCTTGGAGATGTATAGACTCATTTAACAAAATTGTTGTAATATTATGAAGAAATAAATGTTTTTCATCTTTGTTTAACCCTAGTAAAGAGTAGGGTGTTGATAGGTGCATAGCAAGTTATGAAAAACTAGTACATTATATTAATTATACATCCTTTCGGTGATGATAACTTATATTATACTTGCAACGAATAAAATAATTTTCCAACGAAAATTCGTGTAAAAAAAAGAGTTAAGGAAGGAACCTTTTATGGATTTTTAAGGAACAAAATGTTTCATTTATTGTTAGATGAAAATTGCCCCTTCATTTGAAACACACTTACATCAGAAAGTCTAAAAGAGATTGAAATTAAAATATTGATTAATGTATGATTAGAAATACTGGACAAATTATGTATTTGTAACATCAATGAATGAGAAGTTGTGGACACGAATGTACAAATTTAGATTCGAATGTTATTTTACATATTTATTCATACAAGATGCATAATATTTCTTTAACCACAAGGTTTAATTTAGGATAGATGATACCAACCAATCATACAAAATTTTCAAAATAAATATTAACATATTATAATAATAAACATCATTGTAAAAAAAAATATGTTGCACATTTTAGGTTAATAATAATCACTTTAGATAAGAAGGAAGGTGTAGTAAAGTGTAATGTGGGAAGGAAAAGAAAATAAATGACAATTTATATGAATAAGTACGAGGATCGAGAATAAAGAGTTGGTACTTAGTTAAATGGAAAATCAATTTAAGTTATTTACCATTGATAAATGAGATTGAAAAAAAAAATTTGAATGATCCGCTTGAATGACCAGTCTGCAATAATGGGTGGATTTTACTTGACAAGAAATGGTAAGTGGTTAGCAAGGGGAAAGGGCATCCATAGAAAGGGATGGTAGACATATGTTATCCAATCAACTATACACTTCACCCTTCACCCTTCTCACTTCATAAGCCTGGCTTAGAGATGGTGCCTTTGTTTTAAAACTAAGGTTGGGCAGTGAATAACTTCAATTCAAACAATTACTGTAGAGAGTCTTGATTAACATAAGCATTCTTACTATTTACTTTGTTATGTTTGGTCAAGTTATGATATTTCCTTACGTTATTTATAATTCATATGCGTATAATGGCTACTTATACCTATGGACATTATTGGTTGTTCAAGATACTCATATATATATGACATAAGGAATTATTTCAAAAGGAAACTAAGTGTGTTACATGCATATTTCCATAGTGGGTTGTCCATAAGATATGGTTGTGAAAAAGGAATACATAAGACTAATATACCTCATAAGAAAAGTTTAGAAAAATATTTTGTATTACAAGAAAGTCGTGCATTCGTTAAGTTAACAATAATTGCTTAGAGAATGTTAAATCTCAAAAAGAAAATGTCCTCGTCATTCTTAGTGGTTGGTGGCAGAAATTTCTACTAATCTCTAGTTAGTTTATTAGATGTTATAAATAGTAACATCCACCTAAACGACACAATAAAATAAATAAGGCCAAAATGTATCTGTGGTCATTCCATGTACATATATTCTAGTGGAATATTTGAGAAATCACGTTTTAGCGATGATAAACACATGGTTGAAATGTCCTTAAGCATGCATTACATTTCAGATATAATACTACCAATACAATGTCAAAATACTTAGAGGAGAAAATTTTAAATTCAAATTTATCACAATCCATATATAGTGTTGGTTTATATTATTGTGACAAGGTTCCAACTATTGCAACCATCAATGCAAATGATTCATGATTGAAGAAAATGATTAATGGAATGTAGATGGAAATGGAAATACTGTAAAACCCAAAATTAAAATAATAATAAGGAGAATTCACACACTTGTGAATATTATTTTCATAGTTGCTCACATCTTAATCTCTAATTACGATCTGCTTCATAATATTTACAAAGGATATGATTTAACAATGTTCAAATTATTTTCCTTAGTGTATAATCGTGATTCATAGAGTCTCTAAATGTGCTCTGCATAATATTACAAGTCTATGGATAAGATCTCTCACCTTTTAGTGTTCAATTGTTCTTCACTCCTCTGTATCTAGTTGTGTTTTGTATATAGTCTTCAATATCTTAACCTAGTGGTCATTTAGAAATTGTCAATCTAATATGCAAATGTGTAAATAGATTTAGTTGTGATACTCTCATTCGAACTAACTCTAATTTTCAAAATTTATATATCCATGAGTTATCATAATAGGTCCAAAATACATGGAATTTCGTGTAATACAAGTATCCAACCAACATTGTAGTGTGGTCCATATTAGGGTGTTGACCCTAGTTTTGAGGAGGGGTGGAGGCATTTCCCACCGTGTAACGTCCAATCCTGGAATCATGGGAGGGCAGTGATGGACACTCTCCCCTAGACGTGTGATGATGATTGCCAGTTCTTTACCGGGGAAGTTAGGTCGATATAGTCGACACTTCTGCCATATTGGTTTTATCAATGGTTACATTTGTATAGTCGATGCCATAATATATTGTAGTAGAGGAAGGATAGGATGGGAGTGGAAGTAATTTAGGAAGGATAGGAGGTTATAGGTTAGTTTGAGACTCTTGATGGGAAGTGGTATCATTTCTTGACTTAGTTTGACTACTATACTTAATTTGATTACTATATCTCTCTCTTTTGTTATGCCTTATTTTCAAATTCCTTGTGTCATTCTCACTCTAACTTTGAGACGAAGTTTCTTGAAGGAGGGATGTATGTAATTTCCCACTTGAATCTTGATCCTATCAGGCAAAATTTTATTAATTAATCTGTGAATAATGACTTATAATTTTTGAGTAATATCTACACTTGTCAATTTGTAATTTTATTTTATTTTTACTAATATGACTTTTATTATTTTTTATTTCATTTCTAATATGTCTTCTCAAATCTAATTTAGATAAGGTATGGTCTTCTCTCATTTACTTCTAAGTCAAGTATCTACATTTTGTATACCCAATATGTCTTCTCAAGTGTACATTTAGATAAGGTATGGTCTTCCCTCATTTATTTCTAAAATCAAATATCTAGATTTTGTATACCCAATATGTCTTCTCAAATCTACATTTGGATAAGGATGGTCTTCTCCCAATTATTTTTGAAAAAAATATCTATATCCATATCCACTTTTAGATAATATATGGAAATAATGTCAAGGTTAATAAATTAAAAGGATGAGGTGGTAGTCATGGAATTAATGGTAAGTAGTTGAGGTGGACGAGAGGAAGAGAGATAAAAGGGAAGGACGATGAGAGGAGAGGGGAGGATCCTTGGTCTATGTTTTGGAATTGGAGGATCCTTGGTCTTTGTTTGGTAATGGGGGATCCTTGGTCTTTGTTTGGAAATGGAGGAATTTATTTTGGAGGAGAAATGTGGATGAGGAGAAGTGAGAGAAGTAAATAAATTTAGAGGAATCAAACTTAGATCTATGGGAGTTTGTTGATTCTAACTTGGACACACTACAGCTGGTTGGACTTGGGCTTGGAGGGCTAGGGAGCCCGTGGAGGTTCCCTGGGCTAGGAAATCAATCCTAGATGACTAGGAGGTACATCCAGTCGGGTAACGCAACAGGAGCATCTCAATACAAATCAAAGGGCATCTCAACCAAGCTATTGATATAGGTATTCTTCGATTGTTGATTACTCATGTAAATTATTGAAAATGAAATTTATTACTTTACTTGTTACAAATAAATTTTACAATTTTACTCGCATTTTATCATCATTAAATGTTAAGATATAAATAGATTATTTTCCTGCTTATTGTGTTTAAATTAAAAGGACAATTCTAGGTTTAGTTCAAATATCTCGGATTTAGGTTCTCACAAGCATGGTCAACCAGGGTCCAAAATTGCATTGTGACAAGGATTGTCTTAATATGAAATTAACCATGGTAAACCATTTTTATTTTAGTGTTTATAATATTTATCTTAGGTTTTATCTATTTGGATTATAATATTAGTCTGTTGGGTTTAATATTATTCCCTTGATTTCATAATCCCTTAGGGTTTTAGTATTAATCCCTTGGGTTTATAATATCAAGCCCTTAGATTTATAATATCAATCCCTTGGGTTTAAAATATTAGTAATAGTAAACCATGATCAATCATAGGAAACCATGGTCAATCATGGTCATATGGCACATTCTGACAAATATTGTCTCAATATGAAAATAAACCATGGTCCAATGTCTTATCGTGACAAAGATTGTCTCAATATGAAAATCAATCATGGTCAAGAATGTCTATTTTAGGGTTCATATTCATAGGGTATTATTCCCTTGGGTTTTTAGTATCAATAATATGAATAATCCCTTTGTTTTATAATATTAATCTAAATTGACTATAATAATTATTCCTTGAGTTTAATATTATTCCCTTGGATTTATAATATTACTCCCTAAGGTCTATAGTATAAATCCATTGGGTTTAATATTAATTAATATATAAGATATATTAATATTTAAATTAATATTTATTAATACAATATTTTCTTAATGCATAATTAATATATAATATTAGGGTTTATAATATAGGTTTTCTAATTATGGCTTGTAATATTTAATTTGATATTATCATTATAATATTTGATTTGATATTATGGTTATAATATAACATATATTATGTTGATGCATATGACGTATATGAACCATATTTACTAATGTGGTTCTTTTTACATTTATAAAAAAGTAATATTTATATTTTTTAATAAATAAAAATAATACTTGATTTATTATTTAATAATTTTTAAATAAAAGTAAAAATGATAATGTTATTATTATTATATAAATAAATCATATTAAATGTGGTTGATTTACAACCATCTATGTTTATCAACCACATCTAATAATGGGGTTGTGATATATATATATATATATATATATATATATATATATATATATATATATATATATATATATATATAAGATGGAATAAGGGCTAGAAAGTACAAGTTATTCAATAGGTGTCTTCAAAATGTATAAAATATAGATTATGACTTTGGTGTATCTCAAAAAACGTATAACAAATAGATTATGACGTTGTCCAATATATCAAGGTACAACGAGGTGGGCAGATTAAATTTAAAAAAAGGAAAAGAAAAAAAGAAGTGCGTTCATCAATAACAAATAAAAGTTTAATAAATATTTAGGTATTACTTAGAGCATGTTTCTTCTTATAAATATTTAGGCCTTTACATTCACCATGAGCTCAAGTGGAACTATAACATTGAGAAATAAAATTTAAGAGGTCGGAAAGCTTACTATGAGCATGAAAACAATTGTAAGACAACTTATCTTTGGGTTTGAAGTAAAATATTGTTCTTCTTTGAGACTCTCATCACCCCTATTATTTTATATGGATGTGAGGTGTGGCTTTGTAGTCTATCTAGAGATTCTTGGAGAAATATTGAAATGATCCAAAAGCAATTCATAACCTACAACATCAAGATTAAAGGTAATACTCCCCACCCTACTCTCTTGACTGAAGTTAACCTTTCCCCCATTGAATGCACGATTATGTTTAGGTATCTGATGTATAAGAAGAAGTTGTACAAAATGGAAGCCAAGACGCTCCCCAAAATTGCTTCTAGCTCTAGTCAAAAAGACCTTCGGCTCAAGCGAGGGTGGCATAAGGATGCCAAGTCTTGGCTCAACCATTCGGAGATAAAGGAGGAGATCCTCTTGGGGAATAAGGATATTATTAAGAACATCATTACTTCCAAATTTAAGGATAATTTGTGGAGTGATAATCAGTTAGAGGGGAGCTTGTTAACCAGAATTCCCTTTTTGTATTAGTGAGTGCTAAGAGGTGGATGAATATTGCAAGGATTATAACTAATTATCATGCGCTCCAGAGTGAGACTCAGCATTGGTCTATTCCCAAGATTCCTTGGGACCAAAGAATATGCCTCCTTTGCAACACTAAGAGAGTCGAAGATAAAAATCACTTTCACTTGGATTTTCCGACCCTTACTGACATCTGTTCTCATTTCCATAACATTTGCCCCACTACCAACCTCCTTGACTTGTTCACTCAGGAAAACTAGAATGACCTCAAAACACTTCTTTCCCTCCTTTCTGATCACAGAAATAAAATCTTAAATAATCTCAATTAAATCCTTTTTTTCTAAGGGTACAATATACCATATTGGTCTTAGTCAGCGGTAACTATTATCATCATCATCATCATGAAAATAAAAATAATTTTATTAAATGTTAATAATAAAATTGTATTTGTTAAAATTTAATTATGTCAATAGGCATGTTTATTTTAGAACAGGTCCTTCACACTTTTAATTTAATTATCATTTATTATTAGGTGCATCACTGAGATTTAATCTCAATGGAATACATATGGAATATATTTATAGTAGTATACATATATAAAACGTTAATAGTTTTCTCAAAGTTAGTTATGTACTTTTAAATAATTTATCTCAAGTTAATTAATTAAAAAAATGTCATATTGCCACGAAATTGGGTTTGTCGGCTTGATAATCCATGGTATTTTAACAACAACTATTTACAAGTTAAGAATTTCCATGATAAAATTGGAGTGAATGTCCATCATTAAGAGTATTGTTTAACTCATATATTAATTATTTTTACAATTAATAATAATAATAATATTGACAATGTTATAATTTAGATACCTTTTATGAATTTTTTAAATATGTCAAATGTGAAATAGTTCTTGTTAAACATTTAGATGCTTATCATGGATTGATGCCTATCAACATCTATTAGCCATTAAATTTATATGGTTACAGTAGTTTTACAATCTCTATAATATTAATAATTATTATAACTTAAATTAAATGTTAATGTGTGCTAACATGACATCTCACATTAACTTAAATGAAATGTGAATGGGTGCAAACATGGCATCTCACATGTGTTACTAGTGTAACATTCTGGATAACTTGATACCCAATCATTTGTGAAAAAAACGTAAGACTCACAACATTTGCGATAGATATAATACTCTAACATTCTAGATAGCTTGACAACCAATCATCTATGAAAAAATAGTAAGAATCACAACATTAGAGAGGGATATAATAGAGAAGAGTGTAATTAGAGGTTTGTGTAGATGGATTAAAAGGTGGTGGAAAGAAGGGTGTAAGTTTTGTTATCCTAACTAGCCCAACAAAGGAGAGGAATATGACATGATATGGAAGAGTTTAATAGAAGAGAGATATGTTAAGGAAGAGTGTAATGAGAGGTTTGTGTAGCAGGATGAAAAGGTGGTCGAATGAAGGATGTCACTTTTGTTATCATAACTAGCCATGAGGCAAATGAAGAAGGACAAGCCGAGCTTCTTTAATGGACCTAGTTTTGTTATCATAACTAGCCATATGGCAAATCGACAAGGACAAGCCGAGCTTCTTTTAACGGACCTAGTGGTGCGCTTTTCCTGGATTGGTTGATTGCATGCTGATGGTAGTCATCTAAAGTTGTCGATCAAGTTGGTGAATGGAGGCGTATCGATCAGGAGGCTAGCCTCTCTTAGATTCACCGCACTGTCCACGTAGTACGGCCCTCTCTCTACTAGTTTGTTTTACTAGTGTTTATGGTTCATTCATTTGGTCTAAGCTAGGATAGAAGTTTACGCTAAGGCTGCTCGTTTAGGAAATAGGTTATCCCTGGTTTGGGTGGGATCCAAACATGGTTCAGGTAGCAGTCAATTCTAACTTTCTCGGTCATTTTTTTTTTAATTGAAGGAATTTCTTATTTGTTGTTTCTAGGTGGTATAATGGTAGTATGTCTTACCGTGCTAGTTAGATTAAGGGTGAGAAAGAGATAAAGCACAGAAGCAATTATACATCATCTTTATTGAAATGTTAAATGAGTCGATCAACGTAATTGGTTTTTCTCTTATTTACTTTTCCTCTAAGTAAATCATTACAAAATACAAGTTATTACCATCCTTATATGCTTTGATATTTTCCCTAGCCAAATAGAATACTACTTCCTTTCTTGTTTTTTATTTTCTACCCTGATGCGTATATCATGGAGGTGGCCGAGGTAAATTGACTTTCTGTGGACAGTCGAGCAAATAAACAGTATCAATGAGAATGAGCCCACTTTGATATATTGACTGTTTTAAAGACATCCTTCTTTCCATGTCCTATGAAGCATCTTGCCACTGCTGACTTCTGACTTTTGCTCCTTCTGTGCCAAGTTGGGACCATGAAGTATGGACATTGTAAATACTAATAATGCGTATATTTACACCGACCTACGTACAGTCAGTCAAAGTATGCTGAATTCACGTAATCTACATGTACACCAACCTGTCAAAGTATTCGGAATTCACGTGTTTGTATCTTTGCGTGGTCCATTGAAGACCAGGAAAGGGAGATACCGTGAGCACAAATATATGTACGAGGAAAATGTGGCATTTTATATTCAGAATCTCAATCTTCACTTTCTTACTGATTCCTCTCTCGATGTTTAGGCCTACGATTTGTAATTATCACATAGAACGGACAAAAGACAGCACACAGGTACAAAAGTTAACGTTCTTTGGTTTTATTTACTCTTCGGTCCATGAAAGGGAAAAACGTTTTTTACGTACAGTTGTTTCTGACAATGCCATAGGATACGGCGAGCCTTATTTCCACTGCCATAGGCCCATAAATGCGCCTAGGTAGGGAATGCTCACCGCAGGATGATCTACAGTTTTGATCTGACGGCGGGCATTCCCTGCATTCGTGGCATTGGTATTTGGTTGGTTTTATTTACTCTTCGGTACATGAAAGGGAAAAACATTTACTACGTACAGTTGTTTCTGACAATGCCATAGGATACAACGTTCGTGGCATTGGTATTTGGTCTTGAAATTGAATGCCTTTCAAGGAGGCCGATCAATTTTGTTTGTCATAGGTATTCATGGTACCTTTTCTCGCGTCCTAATAAAAAAGCGTCAGCCTTAGTTGTCTATTTTAGAGACAGAGATAGCTATAGAATATAACGTTAAAGATGTGAAATTTAAAAGGTAAGATAACCAAACTTCGATCGTACATCCTGGATTAGTGAATAGGAGTTTGAGCTAACGGTTTAGAAACCTCTTAAGGCTTTCTAGTCCGAAATTCGAAATTTAAGATAAGATAATAGCACTAGTAAGCCACCTTTGCTGCAAATGTGGTTGATATGGAGATGCACATTATTTTTCTAATCATACTTCTTCACGTGTGTTGGAATTAATGTTTACATCCTATTTGAGAAGTTGATTTGTGATGGTTAAAAAATTCTCTCAATCTCTCTCTCTAATTTAGGAATAAGTTGGATTTTAGAAACTCTGTTTAATAGAGTAATCGGAATGTAATCATGTGTGTGTATTATGGCATACACCTTAGTGTGAATATATGATTCGTTTAGTTAGTTTTATCATGGTATCGAAGCCTATCTAGTCTAACCCCTTATGGGAAGGCCGAGGGGCAAAGAGAGAATGTATTTTGTTGATGCATAATTGTTTGTCAGTCGGACCTGTAGAGACAAGGGGGTTTATTGCAGGCTTACAAATATCACCGATAATGCACTTTCAACACGGGAATGTCATTGATGCGAGATCTGTTGAGGTTGCCAGCAAAGTGATCGATTTGGAGCTACGGATTTTGATTGTTGTGTCCCTACGAGGGCCGAGAGGCTATGATGTTGCCATTAACGGACCCTCTAGGAGTTGTTGCCAACTGGGATCGTGGTTGTTAGATTTGTGGGCTTTGTGAAATTGCGAGGGGAAGGGTTTTTTATCTCTTCTTGTTGGCCATGATTGATTTCATTGATTTGTTTTCGTACTGCCACCTGTGCAGTCACAACTTGTAGTTGTGGGACGATGCGTTTTTGCGATTCGAAGCTTTAACTGCTCGTGTATCATTCCCTTATTTTCTTGCAGAAGAAATTTAGGGCCAGAAAGGAAGCCAGCGGTTTCGTTCGGCGATCTGTGGATGACGTTTTTTGAAGATTTCAAAGCACATCGAGCTGGCTTGATCAAAGCCCTCACTACGGATCTTGGAACTGGCCAATCTATGTCTTTATGATATAATTCTCCGGATCAGCTGCAAAGAAGGAAATAAGCATAGAGATACATATACGTACCATTTTTTAAAAATCCTTGATGCAAGGGAATTTGTGGTTGCATAAGGGATCAGACCAATGACGGCGACAGGCAGAGGAAACTAGAAAATTCAAGGAGGAGTTGATTTTTTTTCATGCGCAGCTACTGTGTGACCAAGGTGTGATGTTTTCGAGGACAAGGAAGGCACTGCAATTACGAGAATTCGTTAAAGTACTAACGCTTGGGTATGTACATGAGTGGAGAACCTGCTCTAATTGAATCTGTGCCAACAGAACCTAAACATATTCATGTTGTTGTTTGGAGTGGATTCGAATAAGGAAGATCCCAGGTTGTAGCTAAAGATCCGTGACATTGATGGCATAAGTAGCACAAACAGTGGCAACAATAAAAACTTTTTGCGGGTGGCTGAGTTCTATGGTTGAATCTGGCGTGTTGAAATCTTTGTGGTTTAGAAGTATTATAAATTGTTTGTAAATTAAGTGAGGATGAATTTTCCAACTTAGATAAAAAGGTTATGATGTAATAGCTGAATCTAGATACATTTCTTATTTAGACGGCTTTTCTATATGACTAGCGAGTACAACAGTTGGCACCCATGTATCTCAATAGATGGGAGCTTGTCCATAGAATGACTAGTAGTTCAGAGATCTGTCTAAAGCCACTATTTAAGAGATTGAGTGGATGTAAGGCTCAATATGGATGGTTGTCCACATAGTATGGCAGTTGTGGATCTAGGGAAGGATTCCTTATTCCTTGAAGACTTGGGAGTGATCTTCTAATGAAGTTATGTGATGGTTTGGGATGTTGTCCAGTAATTGCCTTTGGGAGGTCCTTGATTCGGGAGTTCACAAGTCGAACTCGAGAATCCAACTTGCTGACTACACCTTTACGAGGGTTAAGAGGCAACTTGATGGAGCCTATACTTATAAGCTAAATAATGTTTGTGTTTTCAATAAATTTATGTAATGTAAGCATTAAGAGGGGATGTTGGAATTAATGCTTAAATGCTATTTGAGAAGTTGGATTGTGATGGTTGATAAATTATCTCAACCTCTCTCTCTAATTAGGAATAAGTTGGATCTTAGAAATTCTATTTAATAGAGTAATCTGAATGTAATCATGTGTGTATTGTCGCATACACCTTAGTGTGAATATATGAGTCCTTTAGTTAGTTTTATCAACCTGGTGCAAACCTATGCTAGTAGAAATGAGGATCCAAAAACAAAAAGATATGTTAGGAGAAATGAGAAAACGGAAACAAAACAAGAAAAAAGATCCGTTTGGAGGTTTCACATTCATGAAACAAGAGAGAGATAAAAAAAATACTTTAAAGTTAAAAAGCTCATTTTTTGTGATTGAGGTTGAACAATTATACTTATGTAAAATATGATATTCATCCAAAATTTAAAAGAATATCAATTTGTTCATTTCTAAAGTGTTTGGGAACTTTTTAATCCATAACATGCGACATGCTCCATAACAAGTAATGTGCTTTGATAAATATTTATCATGTGTTTTAGAGATTATTGAATTCTTTTGTTTTGTTTGTTAAATTTGTTTTTTTCTCTTGATCAAGTGGAAATTTACTTAACATTGTAGGGGGATTTTTTATGCTATTTAGCATAAAAAATACCTCTAAAACAATTGAAAAGAGATTTTGTGGGCTATTTGGCATATGAAATACTTCTAAAACAATTGAAAAGTATACAATTCTTACTAAAGGTGATTGGAATTTTTGTGTATTGAGAGAAATAATTAATTATATGTATTATGTGACGCGAATTTTGAAACGAAACCCTTCTTCCTAAGAGTTTAATTATGCTAACAAAAACTCAACTTAGTTTTATCAATGAAGTATTGACTTTAGCATGCAACAAAACAAGACGCCAACAACAAATTAACAATTTAACAAAAAGAACTAAATGCCTCCTCCACGAAGATGCCCTGTAGGATTTTAAGTATATGTTTAGTGGTGATTACACTCTGTTGAGAACCATATATTTGCACATTCATGTGGTTGAATTATGGAAAGGTTTGTGATCAAATTTTATCGCTGGATTTTATTTTATAATAATAATAATAAGTAAAAATGTTGGCTGCTTCATACTTGTAAGTGTCGAATGACCACGAGATTAACCCCAAAAACAGGAAAACTCTTCCTTTTTCATCCATGCAACATCATCCCCTATTGCAGAGACACCATTTCATTCCTTATTTATCAAAAATAACTAAAATTTATTGGAATTATACTCCAAACCACCGCCATGAATAAGCAGTGGCGCAACCCACACTTCATTTCTTTTGATTGCAGGAAGGACAAGCACAGATCCATAGAGTCGAAGCCGTTTTCATGCAACCACAACAAAAAGAGTACACAAGCCATACCTTTGTGTTTATGTCCATTTTCCGTGTTGACTTAGCTTTTTTCCCGCATCACATTTCTTTTACCTTAAATCTTAATGCTTTCACCACAATGGTTAAATACCCACTGATGCAATATCTGGCGGGACCCACTATACACCCAACCACTTTGCAAACCTTTGTATTTCCTTTATTATCTGTTATTTCCTTTGTATTTGGTTACCGCACTTACCAACATTTAGCCACCCGCATTACCACACTTTGCAGATTATATCACTTACCATTTAAGCCTCACAATGAACCATGTGATGTTGCGATGTGATATTGCATCACACATCGCAATTGCAAACGTTAGCTTTTCCGCTTAGCCGCTTGCAAATTCGCAATTGTAAGTTTTAAACCTTAGCTTTCTACCACCCACAAGTTATTTGTTTTGCGATGCGATACCGTTCTCGCATATCGCAATCGCACATATTTATGTTATTTTGGGTGCAATACGATAAGTGCCACGTCACTATCACACCACAGCTCGCAAAGTTTAATGGATAGCGCCGTGAGTTAAAGTTTAAAATTGCCAATTTGTGCGGATGTGATGTGGACTCAGAACCGCATTTCATATTATTTGAGATGCGCTGATGCAGGAGAATCAGGCCATATTTCTAACTAAATGATATGAAGAGTGAAACGTGGAAAAACATTGTAAACAGCGGCAAATTATGTTAAAATAGTGCTAGATTGATGGAATTAATGAGTATGTTGAAGACTTAATTTAATTGTAATTATCTGCCATGTATGTGAATGGAGAGATTTATGGTTAGTTGAGCGATTATGGGAGGATCTTATGGATCACAAGCGATCCACTCCCTTTGTAATCTCTTTATAAAGTGCGTATGTGTTGTGTGAGGGGAGATAGATAGTAGAGAGTGCAATGTAGCCGTAGGGGCTTTAGTGTGATTCAGGCCATGAGGCCTTAGCCTGTAACTCGAGTTCTATGTATTAACGAAATTGTGTGTTTTGTACATGCATGTTTTTTATTTTAATGAATAGATTTATTGAGCGAGCGACGAAGTTCCTGTGAAATTCTCCACAGACAGAGAATGGAAGAGATAGATTTATGTTGCAATGCGAATTCCACAGATAAGTGAACGATATAATCATTGGATCTAAGGACAGATCAACGGTGGAGAGTTTAATTCACAACTGGAGCGACTACGCAACATCGCATCGACAATTATTTAAATTACATATGAATATTTCACAAGTAAAATGGTTTAACTAGTGATGCGACGAGGACAAGACATGTGTCGGCTGAGGTCCGAGCGATATCGCACATCGCACTATATAGCGTTTACCATTGAGGGTTCGCAAGTTAATTTGAATAGTTGCGATGCCAAATCGGGAGGATGCGTGTCGGCTCAATGTTATTTCACACTTCACAAGCTATAAGAATTATAGTGGATGAAGGAAGGTTAAGTTTGCAGAATTTCGAAATTTATATGTTTCTATTTCGAATTCGTTATGAGGGTGTTTATTTGGCTATTAAATTGCTTCCGATGTATACGTGGGCCATAACCCATAGGTCCATGTGGTTAAATGTAAAATGTAGGATTTTGTTGCATCAAATGGTATTAGAGCAAGGAAAGGTTTCCTGCGAGAAAGAGTTTATGTGTGAAGAAATAAGGAGGTAAAGTTATGTTGAAGATTGATGATTTTGTGGTCTTTATATTTTCGAACAAGTAGCGACAGAGGAAGGTGAGAATATTGCAATAGCCTAGAGAAAGGAGTGCTCAAATGGCTCCAAAGAGAGAACCAAAGAGATGTAGAAAGACTAAGCTCAGAGGAGAGAAGCTTGGTGAGGTATCATGTAGCAGGGAGGACTTGTTACTGCTGAGGTTTTGTTGCAGCTCACGGAAAGATGATAAAGGAAATTCCATAGAGGATGTGGGTAGAATTGCTAAGGGATGAAGGAGGCATATGACCAGGAGGTCATAGAAAGTTTTGTACCTAGGGAGTCTGATGCAGGAGCATCAAGCCATATTTCAAACTCAATGATATGAAGGGTGAAACGTGGAAAAAAATTGTAAATGGGGGGAAATTCTATTAAAACGGGGCTAATTTGATGGAATTGATGAGTTTCTAGAAGACATAATTTAATTCTAATTATCAGCCATATATGTGAATAGAGAGATTTAGGATTAGTTGAGCGATTGTGGGAGGATCTTATGGATCGAAAGTGATCCACTCCCTTTGTAATATCCTTATAAAGTGAGTATGTGTTTTGTGAGGGGAGATAGATAGTAGAGAGTGCAATGTAGCTATAGGGGATTTAGTGTGATTTAGGCCATGAGGCCTTAGACTGTAACTTGAGTTCTTTGTATTATTGAAAATGTGTATTTTATATATGCGTGTGCTTTCTTTTAATGAATAGATTGATTGAGTGAGGCACGAAGTTCCTTTGAACTTCGCCGTAGATAGAGCATGATAGAGATAAATTTATGTTGCAATGCGAATTCAACAAATAAGCGAATGAAAGAATCGTTGGATCTGAGAACAAATCAATGGTGGAGAGTTTATGTTGCTATTGGAGAGATAATTCCACATCGCATTAACAATTGTTTAAATTACATATGAAGATTTCGCAAGTAAAATGATTTAACTCGCGATGTGATGAGGATGAGACATGTGTCAGTCAAGGTCTAAGCGATATCGCACATCGCACTAGATAGAATTTATCACTGAGTGTTCACAAGTTAATTTGAATAGTTGCAATGAAAAATCGAGAGGAGGCATGTCACCTCAGCACTATTTTTCACTTCGCAAGCGATAAACATTATAGTGAATCGCAGAAGGTTAAGTTTGTGGAATTGCGAAATGTATGTGTTGCGATTTCGAATTCATCGTGATGGTGTGTATTTCGCTATTAAATTGCTTCCGATGTATACATGGGCCATAACCCACAGGTCCACGTGGTTAAATGTAAAATGCATGATTTTGCTGTTGCATGCGCCCTTTTGTGTTTTGAATGCGTTTTGTACGTGTTTCGTGTGTAAACCGAATTGTAGGTCTGAGCGTCGTTTTAATGAAGGAATGGGTATTTTGATAGCCCAGGGACGACTGCTGATTAAACTTCCATCCAAAATTGAATCTGCATTGATAGCATTAGGTTTTACAGTCTTCGACCACTTTCTATAAGATATGTAATTTCAAGTTTGATGAAGAGAGTAGAAAGAATTCAAACTCAGAGAATATTTGAATAAATTATAAAAATACTTATGCTCCTATGTTATGCTGTCTATCTATGTGTATTTTTTAATTTCCGCAGTACTTTAGCATTCTCTATGTTGTGGGGGAAGCATCCCTCTTTGTATTGATTTCGTTCAATATTTTCAACATGGTATCGAAGCAGGTGTAGGCTCTCAGTAAAAGAACAACCTCTCTTTACTGAATAAGTTGTAAGATTTGTTTGAGAAGCGGTTTTATTCAACAGTGAGAAAGCTTATGTTTTACAGAGTCAAGTTGATTATTTGTTTACACAGTAAAAATGGCAGCAGCAGGCAGAGGCCTGACAAATCCACAATTACCACAGTTCAATGGTAAGAATTATGATTATTGGGCCATTATAATGAGGGCCCTGTTTGCTTCACAAGATATATGGGAGCTGTTGAAAAATGGCTTTCCAAAACCAACAGATGCAACAACGCTTACTGCTTTGACAATAGTAGAAACAGACTTGCTGAAAGAAAATAGGAAGAAGGACTCGAAAGCCCTCTTCTATATCTTTCAGGCAGTTCATGAGAGTATTTTCTAAAAAATTGTAGCAGCAACAAATTCTAAGGAGGCGTGGGATACTCTCAAGATAGCCTATCAAGGCATGGAGAAAGTGAAGAAACCAAAGCTACAAATGTTGAGAAGAGATTTTGAAACTCTCCGTCTGAAAGAGTGTGATAACATAGACTCATTCTTCACACATTTGATTGGGTTGGTTACCCAGATAAGGTCTCATGGAGAGACACTTGACGAAATAATAATAGTGGAGAAAATCCCAAGAAGCCTACTAGCAAGATTTGATGCCATAGTAGTGGTAGTAGAAGAGACAAAGGATTTCTCATAATTTTTAGTGGATGAACTTCATGCATCCTTGATGTCTCATGAACATAGACTAAATAGAACAACGAACTCCTCCTTCGAGCATGAATTCAATACACAAATATCTTTTGGCAGAGGTAGAGGTCGAGGAAGAGGAAGAAGCCCACACAGAGGTGGAATAAACAACGCTACAAGCACAAGTGGAAGTGGCAGCAACTGGAATCAAAGCAAAGGCTCAAGCCACAATCAAGCACAAGGACAAAGGTATGATAAATTCCATGTCCAATGTCATTATTGTAAAAAGAATGGGCATTATGCCAATGAATTTAGAAAGAAACAAAATGATATGGGTAATAGACCCAGTGTAAATTTTACAAGAGAAAATCAAAACCCGAGTAATGTGATTTTAACATGTAATGTAGCACAAGAAAAACATGAATATGTATGGTTCTTAGACTCAGGTTGTAGTAACCACATGACTCGAAACATATCAATTTTTTCCAATATGGATGAGAATGTGAAATCTGAATTGACAACGGGGACTGATAGTAAAGTCTCAGTCATGGGGAAAGGAAGAGCATCAATACTGACAAGGAAGGGATAAAAGAAGTTTGTACCAGATGTCTATTATGTACCTGGTATGAAATGTAACCTTCCGAGCATTGGACATCTCGTGAATAAGGGCTACAATATATTTTTTAAGAATGATGTGTGTACAATAATGGACATAAGTGCATATAACAAGAAATAGGATGTTTCCTCTCAAGATTGGGAAAAACGTGAAGGAAGGAGGTGTTGTAGTAGCAGTCACACAAGAGGTCTGTCAAGAAGGATTGAAATATGAAAACTTGTTATGGCATTTGATATTTGGACATCTCAATTTTGGAGGTTTGAACCACTTTCATAGAAAAGGGATGGTAAAGGGATTACCACTCATAGAAAAACCAGACAACCTACGTGAAGGCTTCATTTTAGGCAAAAAACAAAAATAATCCTTTCTAGAAGGAAAGCGTATAAGGGCAAAGGCACCCTTAGAGATTTTCCACTCAGATTTGTGTGGACCAATCCAAACGCCATCTTTAGCTGGTAGTCACTATGTCCTGAAATTTATAGATGATTATACAAGAAAGGCATGGGTTTATTTCTTAAACACTATAAGGAAAATACCCTCTAGCAGAGCTTATAAAGGAGGTTTTTAGTGCTATAAAATTGGCAAAAATTGTCAAAAAAACATTTTCTACAACATTCGTTTATGGTTACAGAGGTTTTGGAGGAGCTTTTAATGGAATTTCAACACAACTAAAAAACCTAGGCGACTGGATGTTATTATGGATGTTTTTTTCATCGGTGCACTACGAAGGTGTCAACACACCGGTGCGTGTCATCTAGAAGGTGGCTTGGGGCAGTCGAAGGTGCATGCACTAGGCCGTCAAGGTATAAAACCGCACCGAGGTGAAGTGTTGGTAATACAATGCACAGGGCCATTCTAGTTGGTCTTGGGATTTTTGCGGTGCCCATAGGTCATCTAAACACACTGGTACGTCGAGTTATAGAAATGCACCAATGCGCAGTATCTGAAAAATGCACCATTTTTTGTAATTCGTATTGGTATTTGTGCACTGTCCATAGGTCGTACAAATGCCCCGGTGCGTAGACTCACATAAATGCACCAGTGCACAATATCTCACAAAAGAACCAAGATTAAAAATTGGTATTGGTATTTGTGCGGTGCATATAGGTCGTAGAAATGCACCGGTGCGCTTTATCATACAAACACACTGATGTATAGTAACTGACACACACCGGTGTTCATTTTGTATTTTTTAGAAACATCGACTTGTGACAGTGCAATTATTGTGATTTTTTAAAATTCATTATTCTTCAAAAGTCAACACATCTTATAACACTATTCATATTAATTAAATTTTTATTAATGCATTTGAATGTGATGTTTGGATTAATTTGTTATATCATATCATAATTATTGTGATTTTAAAAAATTCATTATTCATCAAAAGACGACACATATATTTTAACAGTATTCATATGAATTAAATTTTTATTAGTGCATTTGAATGTGATGCTTGGATTAATTTGTTATATCATATCATCAAATTTCACATCTCTTCATTATAATATTTAATCATCCATAAATTTAATCAGTGGTGTTACATTTCACAGCCACAATGGAGAACGCATTAGAATAAATTAAAACGTATTTTATTTTATATATATGAATAAGATAGTCTTTGTCATATGAAATGGGATAGTTATTGGTATCCCTTTGTCTTTCAATTGGGACACTATGTCCATTAAATTAAACAATATGTTTGTTTTCATAGACAAATATTTCATAAAATGCAACGCCTTGTTTTGATATCCAAACATAGTGATCATCATTCTTCGCTTGAACTCTTGTCACTGCTAGAGCTACTTCCATAACTCAGGTTATTTTTCAGGAATGTTTTGTTCATGGTGTTGATTTTTTTCTTGATCTTCTTCACCTTCCATCTACAAACATAAAAATAAATTGTAATGAGTGTATATACATTGATGAGAATCATGAAAATTTCAATATTAAATAATATACATCAATGTAAATCGAAAAGAAATGATGTACCATAGCAACAATTGACTCATGAACTATACACATTCTTTCAAAACCATGTAGTATGCCATATTTCAAGATTTCATTTGTTGGCACATTTCCATACTTTGTTTCCTGCAAGTTTTATACCCCATAGCAAATCATATATTTAATATAAAAGTTTTTTTTCTATTAATTATAGACGAAGCTAAGTAAAACAAGATTGATAGATGCTTACAAATTCCACAATTAATTTTTGATATGCCAACATATACTCACAACCCATATTTAATCCAATGTCAATCAATTCATCTCATGGTTCTTCTTTCTATGTTAGCACTTGTTTGAAGACATTCAATGATTATTTTTGTAAAAAAACTTAAAAAATACAAAAATCAAATCTAGTTAAGTTGTTATAAGGAAGTAATAATTACTCGCAAACTTAGATATCAACCCTTTTCTTCCTTGTCGTCTTGTTTTATGCGCTGAATGGGTTCCATTTTCTTTTCTTTTCTCCAAGAAAATACTTGAAAATTAATATTTGATGCTAAATTGTTTATTTATTATACCTAATGATCGAAAAATTCAATGATTACATATTACATTTGAAGCACATTGTTGTTGAGATGGATCCTCTTGTGATGCAATTTTGTCCATTTCTTTGACCATCTCCTTGTACACCTTTTTGAACATTCCTACTGGCATATTTTTGATATCAATTCGTTCATATTTTGAAATTTTGATAATCTTCCTGAAAATGTAACATGACAATAAAATATTTAATTTTTATATTGATATATCAAAAGTAAATATAACAAAAGTGATATTTATAAATAATTCTAGACAAACATTTAAAGGAATGTTACTTTTTCATTCCTTCTTTTTTGTTGTTGTACGTTTTTGCTATTAAAAGTCTGACATGTCTCATTGACCAATTCTCTGGGAACTCTTCCTGTAGTTTAGATAAAATTTGGTCCTTAGAATCATTGGATTGATTTTTGTATTGTAAGTGGAAAGAACGTCTATACATTCGTTCCACTAGATCCCTCAAAATTTTGTAAATTTTTTTCCCCCTTTCGTTAACCTCTAGCACCACTCCAAATGAGCTAAGGTGCAATTCATTTTCATTTGCATGTTCTATTTTTTTTCTATTCTTAGAACAACAATCATTTTCTGAGTTGTTGGTCCCTGTAGAACATTAAATAGATGTGAATTAATATATTGTTTGGCACATGTTATCTAATAATTTTAATTATATTATTAATGAAAAATAAAAAAAATAAAATAATATTGGAATGATAGTATTTTTTCATTCACCTGATTTATCCTTTTGCAATCTTTCCATCAAGCTTTTACGCTCTTCTAGTCCTAGAGGAGAAATAATCTTATCGAGCTTCATCATTTTTTGGTTCTGCATGATACACAGTAAACAATACATATTAGTTAAACTTACATATAGTTCAAAAATATTTTTTTTGTAAAAAAATTATAAACGACTTGCCTTTTTTTCTTTTCTTGATGTGTTATCAGTATTTTTGTTACTTGATCTCTTTTCAGCCATTTCTTTATCAATATTAAACATGTACCATATTATTTATTAATATATTTTATAAATAAATTGTCAACTTTTCAAGTAAAAAAAAAAAAATCAAGATACTGGTGCACCGTTCATGGTGTATGCACCAACGTCGATGCGTGGCTGTCTTATAAACGCATCGCACAAACAATATAATAGACCATATGGTGCTCTATGTCAACAAGAAGCACCATTGCGTTACATGTTAACCACCGCACCGATTAACGCAAAGAAAATAATAAAAAAATTCCAGTGTTAGTTTTTGTAGCATAAACACCCCGCGCAAACAAGGGACCACCATACGGTGCTCTCTGTCAACTAAGAGACACGGTGCAGTGCATTATATGTTACATGGTGCACTGATTAATAAAATAAAACATTTTTTTGCGAAAAAACACGTTCGCGGTGCAATATAATGAAATAGCACACCAGTGCCCTATTTTACATATGGCACACTAATTTTAAAAAAAAAATGTAAATTTTTATAACAATACTTTCGCGGTGCACTAATATAATTTAGTGTATCAGTATGCTAGGTTATGCAGGGCGCACCGATTAAAAAGAAAATCAAAAATTCACACAAGGGCCAACATGGATTGGAATCCGACTATGCAAGTCGTCTTGTGGGTTGGATTTCTTAGGCCTATATATAGAAATACAAAAACCATATAAATCTAAAATGAAAAGTCTTAATTCTGAAATCATAGAAATAGGGAGAAGAAAGGGCAGAAACAAAAATAATGTAGGATTTAGGGTAAAAATGGATTTTTTTTATTTTTTTTATTTTTTTTTTATTTTTTATTTATTTATTTTTTTCTGAAAATGAAAAGGAAATTGAAATTTTTTTTCTTACTGCGTAAAAAAAACTGCATAAAAATTACAAAAAAACAATAAACTTTAATCATGAGATCATTTGAAATTCTATGCTACAAGGTTTAAATCGCCAAAGGTTTGAAATTATGATTGTCTAAATACTTCTATTCGAACGTATTTCGCTGCTCCATAATGCTCTCATGCTCTGTTGCTCCAGGTATGTCTCCCACAAATCTCTGACTGAATTTTTTTGCAAAAATAGTGAAATAATGAAAAGTGTTTAGTATTTAAAGAATTGTTTTATGAAATTAGATTTTCAAAAATATTTTGCCGCATGTTTTTCAATTTACCATTTTTTTTCACTTAAAGAAAATAGAGTTGCGTTTTTTTTATTTGTGGTTATTCGTCGCTGGTGCGTCACTTAATGTCACCTCACTAGTGCGTCCATTTTTATCATGGCACCAGTGCGCATTAATGAAAATGCATCGTTGCGATGATCTGTATATTAGCTCTGATAACAAGAAGTCCATTTTTAATTGACTGAAATTACTTTTAGGTGTGTGCACCAAAATTTATTGTTGATTTTGCTCAAATATAGGGAGAAAATATCATAATTTTATCGAATGGACAATTCTTCAAAATCCAGCTCGTTCCATAATATTTCTCAAAGTCCATCATGGAGGTCTCCCTATCTATCTCGAGACGTAATATTTACTTTAGATTTTATTTATATTTTCATTATCTAATTGAATTTATGTTTTTTATCCATGTAAATCATGCACAACTTAATTAAATTTATAATGTATACAAATTTGCAAGTTCACACAGATTCAGAATCGAGTTCAGATGCACAAAATATTCAAACATCACCTCCAAAACATTTTAAGCTCTTATTAGGAGCAGCATACCACAAGGCGCATTTGGTAGCTGAAAATGGAAAACCGCTTCACCCTTCCAATTGTAACAATATTGCATCTTCTAGCAACAATCCTGGGACATTAATGATGGTAAAAATTATAATTGTTTGTTATATTGATTAATGTAATTATTTCAATGTCAAACCAATTAATCATGAAATATTGTCAACGTGGTTACTAATTGATATCATATATTTTGTACTAATCATGTTCATTTTTTATTTTTATTTTTTAATTATTAGGATTCTATTGATGATGAGCGACCTACCTACCGTATTCCGTTGCACCCCATGACAATGTCAAATCGAAGAGGAACGATACCAAGAATGGTTGAATCAACCACTGATTGAATTCCCACTATGTCCAGATTCACCAATTAGGAATGACTACAACAATAGTAGTTCTTCACAAGCTGGCAATGCAGAAAATCAAATAGAGGTTGGTATGGATGATCACTTAAGGGATACGATAGCCATGGAGACAATGTTGTCAGATGCATTCCAAAATGATGATCAGCTAGGGGATGATGCTCATATCGCTGACACCTTTTTCGAAAACCTTAAATTTTCTTCCACCACCCCTAAATTTGGACCTGGTGGTCAATCAAAGTATACCCAGTTGGGGACAACGATGTTACTGTACAACTTGAAAGAAAAGTTTCGCTTGTCAAATCCATGTTTCTTGGAAATTTTTAGGTAAGTTACCATAAAGTCTTCCCTTATATAAATTTGAGAAATATAATCAATACAATACAATGAACATTACAAATGGTAATTTTTATGAACGTTAATAATTATATCAGAATTAATGTAAATTTATTAATATATTTTTCCATGATCACCAACTACAGGTTATTCAAAGATAAGGTTCTTCCGAGTGATAATGCTTTGCCCGGTAGTTGCGAAGAGGCAAAGAAATTGTTGAAAATGTTGGGTGTTGAGTACATATCATATCATGCATGTCCAAATGATTGTATTCTATATAGAGGAGAATATGAAAACAAAGAGATATGTTCGAAATGTGGGCATGACAAGTATGATAAATAAAAAAAGAAGGGTAAATCACATATTGGTCCTCCTTTTAAGATATTGAGGCACATGCCTATAATCCCAAGAATTTAAAGGCTCTTTCGTTACAAACAATTAGCTATGTTGCAGGGATGGCATGCCTCACACAGAAGTGAGTTGGGAGTTATGCGAATCCCAACTGATTCAATAGCCATGAAGCATATAGAGGATACATGGCCTGAAAAATTCAAGGATGAAGTACGAAGTCTACGACTCATCATAGCCATGGATG
This sequence comes from Pinus albicaulis, assembly GCA_034641835.2. Classification (NCBI taxonomy): domain Eukaryota; kingdom Viridiplantae; phylum Streptophyta; class Pinopsida; order Pinales; family Pinaceae; genus Pinus; species Pinus albicaulis. The sequence continues at coordinate 1,768,483,270 of CM076580.1, read as the reverse complement.
GGGTCAACCCATATTCCCCCCATAAAACCAACTATTTTGTTAGGCCTATAGTAGTGATCAATAACAATATCCCCCCATGGTTGTTCATGAAGAATGAACATATTACGTTGGCTCTCATAGTCCCTAGTAGAAGACAAGTGAAGAATATGGATGTCTACTTACAACCACTAGTAGATGAATTGAAGGAATTGTGGGATGGGGTAAATGTATACAATGTATCAAGACCCATCACAATAGAGATTAGTTTTATGTTGTATGGCATATGTGCTTAAACCACACATGATTATCCAGGATTAGGAGTTTTCTCTGGTAAATTACATGTTTAATTTATTGATTTATTTATATACGTAACAATATTCTTTCACATATTAGTTATTTAATTCGTTGTAATTGTTCTGATCTTCCTTATATTCTTAATGTGCCATGCATATTAAGTGTATACAATAATATCGTGGGCTTTGTAACAAAAGGATATTTTGGATGTAAACGTTGTGGACCTTTTCTAAGAGATGTAAGGTCCAAAGACCTACGAAAGCCAGTGTATGATCACTCCAGGGTATTCCTCCTAGAAGAACACCCTTAAAGAAGAGCAGCATCCGCTTTCAATGGTAAATGAGAGAGAACCCAAAGGCCTCCAATAATGACACTAGCTGAATGGCTTAGAGCATATGAGAGAGAGAAGGAGAATGATTTCATAGAAATGTTCGATTCAAATGGGGAGCCTATGTTCGATGATCCTGAATTCTTCGAAACCTATGTTGAGAAATTCCCTATTGGGATGAAAAGGAATTCTATCTTTTATAACTTCCCATATTGGGAGAATCTTAAGATTACCAACTTATTAGATCCCATGCATATATTTTAAAAAAAATCATCTTCTTTATGGAGGCACACATCATCAAAACAAAGTGACACATTGGTTGTTAGGAAAGATCTTATTACTTAAAAAAACAAAAAACAAAAAATTGGCCAAGATGATTAAAAAGTACGTGATCAGAGGTAGGCACTGGTCCCTCTAATTTATGGTTTTTCAAAGAAGGTGATGTCCCATGGATTTTTAAAAAATATGATATTTATTTGGCAAAGGAAGTTATAATGGGTGTGAGAATGCCAACTTCATACAGGTCTTCAGTACGACGCTACTTCACCATGGATGACCATTTTTTGGGGTTGAAATCACATGACCTTTTGAATATTTTAAGAGTACGTATAATGTCAAAAGCATGATTTTATTATTTTTTATATTAATAAATTTTATCCCATGCATGGATCATAAACATAACTAATTTTGTATATTCACTACTAAAAAATGATGAAAATAGTGACTAGGTGACTAAAAACATTAGGCACCACAATTATTTCAAGTGAATTACTACTAAATTTGAGCAATTTTTTGTGACTGAACTAAAAATGACTAACTTAAATGAATAATTTAGTCTAGGGATAAATTATATGACTAGATAATAAGTGACTAAACTAAAAACGACTAAATTAAATGACTAATTAATCATTTAAGTTAGTCATTTTTATTTTGGTCACTTAAAATTGTTCAAATTTAGTAGTAATTCACTTGAAATAATTGCAGCGACTAACTTTTTAGCCAGCTAGTCATTAATTTCATCATTTTCTATTGGTGCATATGGCACCGGCTAGGTGATTGATGACTCCCTAGAGGAATTAAACCAAATTAATCATGGAGGTTAAAACTACAATTGAAAAAAGAACATTAACACATATGTGATAATTCACACTAGAATTCATCCTCTCATAGTCAAGAGTTGATGAATAAAATGTTAGTTATTTGATGAAGCCAATGAAACCAAGAAGATACTTATCAACCCTTACTTAATGAGGTTAAGAAAATCTTCAATAGGAGGATTTTTATTTCATCCAATTAAATATTGAAAGACATGCTCTTTTTTATTTCAAGGAAAACTTTATGGAGAGACTTGAGATCAACAACTCATTAGACTGACTTGAGCTACACTTGAGATGAACTTAAATGATTTCCACTGTAACCCAAGAGTATATTCAATATGTTGCAAGTGCATAATAATAGCATACAATTTAACGAGGGTCAATACATATCTAAATACACTTGTGGGGTGGTCACACTGCTTGGGGAAACTACCATTCTAGATTGAAAGTCATGTTCTTTTTCACTTCTAGGGAAATTTTATAGAGAAACCAAACACTCGTATATCCAATATGTTGATAGTATATATTAATAACTTGTGATTTAGTAAGAATGGTCAAGACGTTTGGACATACACATGCGAGGTGGTGCTACTCCTTGGCGGCTTCTACCTTTCAAGTATTATAAAGATAGGAAAAATGTCTTATCAAAAATTTGAACCTAGCTAGAGGAATTAAAGAACTAAACAAATATTATAACATTAATAATAACCAATTAAACCAACCAACCTATTACTCTTTTTCCCTTAATAATCCTTTTTACCATAATTTATTACCCCTCTTATCAAAATTTCTCCATAAAATTATTTGAAAAACCCCTTATCATGGAATTTTTTCTACTATAAATTTTACCCTTCCTTATATATCTAAATTGATTGTCTCTCTTTACACATATAAAGTTTAATTTTCCACATCACTCAATTAAAATACACATTCAAATTTTGTTCAAGAAAACAATAAATGATAATTTTTTTTGAAAATAGGACAAATAAAGACTGTCAACATTATTTTTCAAAGACACTAGAGAGTTTAATAGATTTCAAAATTAGAGCCTCAATTCCCACATTAAGCAACAATCACACCATCACACAACGAGTTCAACAGATTTTAGAACTGGCGCCCTAATTCGTGCCTTATGAAGCCACAATCGCACCATCACACAGAGACTCTAATATCTTTCAAAACTGGCGCCCTAATTCGTGCCTTATGAAGCCGCAATCACATTAAAAAATTTTAGGAGGAAGGTTCAACCAACTATATCTATGAAGAGTGGCAGGAAGAATGAGGGCAATGGCATGCCGACGATGCACAATTTAGGAGACGATGCAGTGGTATTTGAGAAGACTATTTTGCTTCTGTGAAAGAACTGATGAACGTGTGCCCTACTTCATGCCTTATGAAGCCGCAATCACATTCAAAAATTTGAGGAAGGTTCAACCCACTACCTCTATGGAGAGTGGCAAGAAGAATGAGGGCAATGGCATGCCTACGATGCACAGTTCAGGAGACAACACAATGGTATTTGAGAAGACTATTTTTCTTTTGCTAAAGAATTGATGAGACTAAATTGTACAATGAAATCACCCATTGCAAATCATTTTGGCGAGTCTATATTAAGAGCAATAACCATTAGGGCTTTTAGGGTTGAGGATCAGTTATTGAAGAATAACTTAGACATTATTGACAAAAATCTGAGCCCCTTTTTCTATAGTTTCTGAGCCATTGAATGGTTGATTCAGCGTCTAGAGGTGTTAAAGAAACTGTACTTTCCTCCTCTTCTCTTTTTATGGTTCTACTCCCACCAGTGGGCAACTTCAATCTTGGTATGAACAATGAAATTAAATGTAAAATGTTGGTGATTTCTGGCATTGCTGAATGTTTTTATGTATAAGATTATCATTCCTAAAAATTTGAACTGGTGCGAGTTTCATTGGGATGGCCTTATCTTATGGTCTATCATTAAATAGATCATTTGTTGAAAGTATACAAAACCAATTTACACTTGAAAACTACAATTTTTCTTTATAACACATCAAACTGTACATGATCATTCCTAGTGAGGCCCCGACTGTTATAGAAGATCACAGAGCATCAAATAATGGATAAATTAGTGGAAAGATGGAGTACCTAGCACACATTGCCCCATACTTTTCCTGTTGGGAAAAAATACTGAGAGGGGGGGGGGGGTGAATCATTATTTAGGGCAAACTGAAACTTTTTACTTTTTCATGCTCTAAAACCCATACGCTACTTTTCTGAAGCCAACTAGCATATACACGTGGATATCCTTCATAAAACTAGCGTATACACAGAGATCTAATTATGCCATTAATTCTTCACTTATATCATTCCATCATTCATTCATTAGATGTTCAATAAATAGTAAACATGTGCAGTAAGAACAAAATAGACCATCACACATAAGTATCACACATGAACACCAGGATTTTAGGTGGAAACCCAAGTCGGGAGAAAACCATCGCTGCAGTTGCTCAGCCTTCAATATTTTATTATAGAGAAAACATCTTACAACATATGTGCTGGTGCAGACTCCTACCAGCACGCAGGCACCCACCTGCGCTCGTTTACCAGCCTCTTCTGGAAGGGAGCTCCAACCCCTTGACTCGTTTACCAGCCTCTCCTGGAAGGGAGCTACGACCCCCTGATCTCATTTACCAGCCTCACCTGGAAGGGAGCTACAACCCCCTGACTGAAGGCTACAACCCTCAGCACCTCTATGGACCACGTTTAATCAATTTTCACACTGGATCCAAAGCTTCCTTTAGGACACCACTTGCAGGCCACGTTTCATCATATTTTCAATTTCGGACCCTTTCCATGCTTTTAAGCTCTCCTACTCAGAGACAACGAGATGCTTGTCAATTTGGACAACACAGATCAGATAGCAGAAACATAGTAGAACAGATCAGACATTTCATACCCCTTGCATCAGCAAACTCTAGTTTGCACACGCGCTTTCCATTCACTGATGTCACGTATATACACTCTTCCATCCACATCAACCAGCGTATACCTCTGTAGATATTTCATTGCGCATATGTGCTTTCTCTTCAGCGAAGCCGCGTATATACGCGCTTCCTCTGCGGCGAAGTAGAGTATAGATCTTCAATCATTATAGAGCAGCATACTTCTTCAGATCAGATGTTCAATTCAGATTTACCCTTTCACTTCAGACAGATGTTCGCCTCAATTCAGATCTAAGCCTTCCATAATCAGATCTAGTAGACACAATTGTATTTCAAATCTAGATACCCCTTCTTCATCATTGGTGCATCATACATTCAGATATATCATTCAAAGTAACCCTTCCCATTCAGATCTACTTCTAAGAGAAGTATTCATTCAAGCTCAGACATCTTGCACCCACACTTATGATTTGCACAATGAATTTCTTCTCCTTATATAGGCTCACCCTTTTTCAATACCATGAGCCCCTTTTTCAATACCATGAGCCCAAAACCAATACCATGAGCCCAATGCTACATTACTTAGATGGTATTCTTGGACGGGGTCAATTAGGCGGATCATTACCCAATACAATGGGTCATTCCATGGTGGTTACCCTTGGTTTTGCACTTTTTGAGCGCTTTTGCCCATACGCAACTTGGAACGTTCTTTTCCGCGTGCATACGTGACTTCTCCTAGACATATCCACGTATGCCTTGAGACATACTCTTTTCATCAAATACTTAGCACATGCTGAATTTCTTTCTTCATTTCCTTTTGTACTCACTGTAGATACATCAGTTTTAGTTCATCAAGACATATTCTATCAAGCACAACTTCATCCAGTAAGTTGCCATTATCTTCATCAAGAGGGTTGCCTTTCAAGGACAACATTCATCATAATATTGCTAACAAACATCATTTACCAAGTCCATCACGTCAAGAATAACTTCATCAGGTGGATTGCCATCAAGTACAACACATGTCAACAGTCACATGTCTTCATCTTCATTCAGTGGTTTGCCATCAAGGACAACACTCTGCATCATATTGCCAACATTTCCTTGTTTTGGACCATGAGCAAAGAGATTGACGAAAAAAATAGGATGTTTAGCACCAAGAAACTTTTCCTTGTTTTGGACCATGATCACACATTTCTAAATTCAACTAAGGTGTCATAAAAATATAAACGATCTTGTTATACTTTTGGTGGTTCCTAGAAAAAGAGAGATTTGAAGTAAATAAACTAATTCATGATAATGTGAGTATATAAATGTTTCTAATTCATGATTATTTTTTTCCAACAATTTATTGAAATAGATCATGTGCACAAGGAAATGCTTAGGAATCAAGAGCAAGACGAAGAGAAACCTCAAAATTAGATTTTTCGCTTTCCTTATATAGGAATGTGGACTAAATTGTGGCCTAGCATCTGAATTTTTTTGGACAAGGTTAGTATAATTTTTGTTGAAATATTAATAGCCTTGCAAACTATAGTTCTTATAGGAAACATTCGATTTACAATGTGGAATTGACAACTTGTGTATGCTAATAGATGAATCTATTATTTCATTCTTTGATATTTTATGTTGTAGGAGAGGAAGTTGTATGAACTACATGTTTATACAATATGCAACAAATTTTATGCCACAAATATGGCCAAAGTACTTGATCCCACATGAAATTTATTTGAAGAATGTTATTTTGAAGGGTGATGAGGCTGATCTAGATGGAGATGATAGGCCACCTAAAAGTAAAGATCTAGATGGTGTTTTTGGAATGGAATATGTAGTAGTAATTATTGATGATTCTGCAAGGGTTTGACCTGATCGTAGATATAATTTAATTATGGTTGAAAGGTAATTTCAGTTCAATTTTTTTTTAGTGTCGAATCAAGACCTTACAATTGTTAATTTTTGTCTTTCAAAAGTGGTGGTTAAAGATATCTGTTATTGTTCCTAAAACTGAAATAATACCATGTATAAATACATGTGTTCTCCCTATAGTAGGTGCAAATTTGGATTTCTAGGGTTGTCACTGTTAGAAGTAGACGTTGATGAGAAGCAGGAATATGGAACACTAGCATATTCTTTAGCAATGAGATGCTAAAAAATAATCTCTAACACACAGTGTGTTTGTGACACCTCAAAATTTAGAGAAATTTCCTGAGTTTTCATTGTATGGTTGCTTTTGTAACACATATACCCTTCAATTCAAACATAGGTGATTGAGAAAATTAACCATGATTGTTTCTCAAAAAAACAGTTGCATGAAGTGGATGTTTGGGAATTTCTTGCAGTTGAACAAAAAAAAAATTTCAAAAATTGTAAAGTGATTTTCAATAGGGGTTGTCCAGTTTGAGAAGCGTAGCGAAATATTCACCCTTTGTGGCATATGGCTGATCAATTTGGTGCAGTATGCACAACAAAAAATTATGGTAAATTGGATCATGTTGTAACCTTTGCCCCTAGGACTGACAAGCTATGAATTTCACCTTCTGTCTAGTATGAAATTCTTGGCATACATTTTTTTCCCCAAGAAAAATCGTAATCTTATTAATGAAAACAAAATTACATGTTTTAGATGCTTGCAAAGCATTGCATCAAGCCAGTCAAGACTGGTCATCATAGAGCCAATAAATAAACTACTTTAATATGAAGAGAAACAAGCTACCCTTTTCTCCATTTCTTCTTTTCTACTTTCTACCATTCTCCTTGAGATGGGGTGGTTGACACATGTGCCATCTCGTTCTCTACATATTTTATTTTATTTTCCTTATCTGAGTCTAAGCTTTTAGATGCATGGTGACGTTTGATACCCCCTAGCTCATTTTATTTTGTAATCCTCTCTGGCCGCACTGTTGGGTGTGGGTATTCTGACGCTTCATGATTTGATTCCTCCTTTTCTACACTTTCGTGTGGATTCTAGACTTCTTCATTGGTAAAGGGATCCGTCCGTTTCTTCTTCCTCTCTTCATGCTTGGGAAAATGCAGTTGAAATTGATATCCTTTGGGTTGTTTTATGGGTTTCTTCTTCCTTCGTGGCTATTTCTTGGCATCAAGACATATATTTTTAAGATGACCCATCTGTTGATATATTCAAAATTTGAAGGTTGTGTTCTCAAAATCAAGGAACTATGTCCAAAACTGCTTGTTGTGTGTCAAAAGGATGTGATCTGGCAGTCCTTTGCCGAGGTCCACCTCCACATAGATTCTAGCAAAAGTGTAGATCCCCTCTTTAATTCTTTGTGTATCTGTCTTTATGTATCACCCTTAGAGGTTCCCAATGCCTTCCAGCACCTATGATGCCAGAAGTGTAGGGGAGGATTATGCAACATGACCTACACCGGTATTCTTGAGACTACCATTGTGTTTATTCAAAATCTAGGAACCATAGGGTAAAAACAAGTATTGTAGATCCCCAAAACCATGGGCCTTCTCAAAAAATATATTCACGTTCCTTCGATGATGCAAAATTTACTATGAAGAATCCTTTGGAGTAAAGGTGGATCTCACAATTTATTGTCCAAGTTGTGAAGATCCGATGAAAGAGATCCATCGATTTTGGCCAAAAACAATTGAATTTTTTTATTTTCCATGACCTTGGGTATAAGATAGAGTCTTAAAAATATTTGATGCTACCAAACCAATAATATAAAAGGAACTACTTTGCACAGTGGAATATAAACAACAGTAGATCACATATGCACAAAATATGTACAAATTTTTACAAATTTTTTACCCAACTTCATTATATTAAAAATCATATTATACAACAGTCTATGGCTCTCATACCTAGGATAATTACCCTCATAAATACACTAGTACAAGATAAAAAATAAGATACTCTGACCATCTAGCTATAGATTCTCTCACGGGTCCTCTCAGTCGTACCCTATACCTACCTAGTCCTTTGGCTCCCGATCTGCAACTCTTGCCTCTATCAATGCTCCAATTCCATTTGGCCACTGAACCTCATCTCTCAATCTATTCAATAGATTTTCCTTAGTCCATCAAGGGCATAACACATCGAGACTCTTTTCGAGTTGTTCACAACTCCACTTGTGAACAACTCTCAATTTTCCCACTGCTTCTCCTCAACTACTCAGGAACTTCAACCCACTATGGTCTTCCTTTGTTGCTCCGATGAAGACCAACATGGGGCATGAAGGGCTTCCACCTATCGCTACAAGATGTCCATATCCCACAATTAACATGGGCTAGGAAGACTGCCCATCATCTGTTGTAGAAGTACTTCTCCACACACAAGTCTCGGGCTCCACAAACTACTCCTAGATGATTATAACCTTGAGCTTCAACAATTTCCTCTCTAGAAAGTACATTTTTCCATCAAGGTGTTTCACATAGGGTTCCAACATGGACACTATCACGATGTCCTCCAACAGAACCTAAATGCCCAATCCACATTCACGCTTCATCCACTCTCATGCTTCGCTCCAATAGTCCATGAGTGACCAAGTCCACGTTGTAGCATATGTACCAAGTTAGGGCATCCTTACACCTAGGATACCCTTATACATGGCTACCAATTGACTTCACCAATCTTCCCTTTGCTCTGCAATAGACGAACCATTGCACAAATGTAGGATCCAATCTTCATTGTGGAAACTTCCCACTGGTTAGGGCTTCTAACATGCCATGTCAACCCTACCTCCTTGGCTTCCACAGGATGAAATAACTTTTTCCACACTAGGACACCTACATCACTCCATAGCGGGATATTTTCCTATTTGGATTTCATTCATGCCCAAGGAAACTCCAACAAATTGCTCCCAATAATCAGCAATTTAGACTGATCCAAAATGATCCTTAAAAACACCACAAAAATTAAATTTCTTCACTTTTGTACTGATGTGCCTATTGTCACCTTGGTTCCCTGGTTAGGGCTTCCTAACATTCCTTGTTAGGCTCCTCCAAATAGCTCCTAAGGCCTCCTATAGCTGCTCATCAATTGATCCAACACTGGTCACTACAATGACCCAACATAAATGATAAGACAATAAAAGTAATAGCTAATATTACCATCTCAAACATATTCACAACCCTGAACATGATTGATGGACTTGCACATGATATTTCAATAACTTCCTTAATGGAATTGTCTAGTATGGTGTTTGAATACTTTAAGTGAAAGCCTTTTATATTCTTAGAGGAAATAATTTTGGAAATTTTGTAATGCTAGCTCTTGCACAAACTATGATGGATCAACTCTGTAGAAGGGAAAAGACTCATGCATCTTGTAATATTTTGGGTATTATGAAAAATTCCTTTATCTTGTAACTTTTTTGTTTCTCTAATAAGATTTCTACACCAGTCTTGTAATATTTGGTGTTTATGAGTGCAAATATTTTTTTGTGTACATCCTTTGTGAAGGTCTTAAGCATGCTAATGTAGATGCTTAAATTTATCTCTCAGGATAGATGATGTACGCTTTCCCCATTCTACTGTCATGTTTTTAACACGATTTTTCAGGTAAGATATGTTGTAAGAAGAGTGAATGAAAATAAGTGTCTCCAACTAAGCCACCAAGAATCCAAGTGAGCATGTTTTGAAGTGATTGATAAGACATGGGATACAATAAAAGATCTTCACTCAAGACTCAAGACTCACAATTTCCATTGAGACAGTTGACTTAGTTTCAAGGAGAATCCAAAGATTGAGGGAGGAGGAATTACAACCATAATTTATGGAGTTAATAAAAAGGTAATCGTGGTTGTTTTTACTTATTAAATTGCACCTTATGTTTTGTATGGTTTTTTTCTTGGTATATAAATGATAGCACAATATATAAAGGAATGGTTAGTGGTGTAAGTTTCCATGGGAATGAGTTTGTACAGTTGGTACGTATCACTTTCAAGGAGTGTTCATGACTGTGTATTTAGAAAAAAAAAAATTTAAAGACCTTGTTCTGCTCATGTCATCAGATAATGTACTCTATTATGTTAACATCCACCATTTCTCCAATTAGGGTTTTCCAACCAAGGTCTACAGATAATTTAGAAACCATTATAGGCTTTAGTATTTGTTTGAGGAACATATTTAGGTTATCCTGGAACAATCGATGGCCATTGGTTCCAAGCAGTAGACCGGGAAAATATTGGCAAATCAATTTGGTCATTTGATCTCATAAATCTCTACTTAGATCGAGACTTGTAGAAATACCATGCTACTCATGATATCCTTTTCAAAAACAATAAGCTTAGGTGTAAAGGTTGCATCATTTCAAAATTCATATAGATATCTGAAGGTTGATCTCTTACTTGGTTCCCACATGTATTTTTTCTACTATACATATGTTCTTATGTTATACTTATGTTGTATTCTTGCTTTGTATTATTTTTGACACTTTCTAGGAGTTGCACTAGCATTCCCACATTGTATTCATGCTGGTTGCACTCTTCATTCCCATTGCCCTATTTTTGTGGTCATTTTTTGGATATTAGTAACATTATATTATCTTATATAATAATTGAAAAAGTTCATGATTACCTTGTATGTAGATTCCAATTTACTCCTTTTGGAATAGATTCTACTATTTACCTCCTTTAATTATAGTCAGCCATTTATTATGCATTTTTTAGTCCCACGGTGTTTGCTTTAGATGTAACTCTTAGTGCCATTAACCTACTTTGTGGTCATTTGTTAGACACTGTTAAAATTATCCTATCTGATGCCTAGCTTCTGCTTTCTCCAATAGGATGGACTTCTTTCATCCATATTTCTCTATTTAGTTTTAGCTCTGCACTTATGATTAGAGTGTCATAGTTTTGGAATTTGCTTAAACTATAATGTTTATGAACCAAAATTGAATGCATTGACATCATTGATGGTTTTGCTCTGAGCAAAAAGCAACGCGACAAACACGAATCTTATAACGAAGATCATAAACAATAGCGAGAGCATAAAACATAAAATAGATAAACACATATATTTTCCCCTGGATCCCAAATCGGGACGACCAGCTTGATTTTTCATTATATTCCTTTTAGTGTTACAACACATATATATACATGCCGAAGCATACATAAACCCCAATCCATTAACCCTGGATTAGAACATAACCGTAGTTCCCTTGACCGAATATACAAAAATACCAGGGGCCGAAAACCATCATACCCCAAAACCATGTGCAAAACCATGCATAAAACCATGGGCATGGACTACACGGAAATTAAGGACAAGAATTTTCGTCGAGGCCTGCGCGGTGGACACGAACGAGGGGGGCTACGCCCCCCGCGAGCGAGGGGGGCTGTCGCCCCCCTCTTACCCCCCCCACGCGTGCTTAGTCATGGAAATAATATAACACATACCCAAGAATAATTACCCATGTCATGGGAAAAATAACATAGTTTTGGAAAGTATTAGCAGCTATATAAATGACAAAAAAAGATGTTATGTGGAGGACAAAATTTCAGGCATATCCAAAAATATCTTTTCTATTGTACAAGTTGTAAAAATATTTTTGGTCAAATTGTAAAAGGGGGTGTCTATGGTTTGGAATAATTCCTTAGGTAGAAAACATTTGATCACCACATATGGTGAGGATATGCTTTGTTCTGGTGATATGTGGACTTACATGTATCTTGCAAGAACAAATTAAGAGTGAAAAAATTAGTGGGCATTAAAATTGTAGTTTTTGCAAAGTTATGAGTTCTTGACTTTGAACTCAACTAATTTCTAAGAAGAAGACTGTAGGGATAGAGAGGACTGGAAAAAGAGATATAAGAATGTTGAACAAGCATAGAAGGACCAAAACATAATTAATAAGACATTGGAACATTTCACCTTCCTCATAATTGGAACATTGATAATTTCACCTTCTTCATTTTCTCCACCTTTCATGGTTTGTTAATTTTACCACTAGTTGGTATGTAAGGCCTTTCTTTTCCTACTCAAAAAGTAGATATAATTGTCCCTGAGATTTTAAGTAATTTCTTTTACTAACAGTTAGAATTAAAAATTAAGGGCAACAGTTAACACTTGCAAGTAGTCATTTTGATCCGGATTTATGCAGGAGCACAACAGAATAAACATATAACCATAAATACAAAGATGCAGTGGAAATAACACTTCATTTCATTAATATAAAAGAACTAAAATTTTCTTACAGAAAAAATGGAAATAAACTAGCTAGGGCATTGGTAGCTTATCTCTGAGAATATACGTGGCGGCTACAAGCCTCTGAACTATGTCACAATGAGGCTCAAGGGCCTATTTATTATTTAGAAACAATGAAAAACCCTAAACGTAGAAACCTAACCTTAGGATATGAAGCGCCAAAACTATGGGCCCCGTTTGGGTAAATTGGTGTTTCAACTTCCGAGGGGCGTAACTTTAGCATATGATCTCTGTTTGACGCGTATCATACCTCGTTATAAATATCTATTTGAGGAATACAAATTTTGAACGAGAAACATAGATCCATGGACCCATGTTGCTCTCTGTTTTCCCAAAAAACGTCGTTTAGGACCTCAAAACGGCTCCGGAAGTTCAAGACTCGAAAAATTACTAAAAATAGTAAGTTGTGCCGAAACTGAAAAAACTGAAAGAGACAATGGTGGGGCCCCAAGTGGAATAGACAGGTAGCCACCAATATCCACCTGGATCATTCCTCCACCCTTAGGAAGCAATGGTCCATATTGCATTGAGTTCCTCCATGAGATGAGGAAACTTCTATTGAACTTGGTCCCTGGTGAACCACTTGCCTTGGTGCAGGAGTTGGCCAGCTTTGACAACCTGATATAGTTGGATCTTCTATCGGCGAGTGTTCTTGATTTGCATGTCCATGATACAGTCTGTGGTGGCCTGTTCCATGTAGTCTAGGTTTAAATCTTTTGGTGTGAGTTATTATGCAATGTCAGAGGTGTCCAATAGAGGTGGGATGTAGGGACGAAGGCGGTCTACATTGAATACTTGGTGCAGACCAAGGAACTGTGGAATATTGAGCTCGAAGGAATTGTTCCCTACAGCCTTAGTGATGGTGTATGACCCCGTATCGGAGTGGGCGAAGCTTGCAGTGGGGTCCAGTGAGGCGCTCCTTCTGCAAATGTAGCCATACTTTGTCGCCCACCTGGAAGTTGTGTGGCACCCGGTGTTGATCATGGCGTTGCTTGTACTTAGCATTGGCTTTGTCCAATATTTCATGAACCTGTTGGCGGATGTGTTGAATGCACTCGATGAAGCTATTTTCTTTGTCGAATTCAGACTGAACATGAGCCGAATCGGCCTGAGTAGATGCAAATGGCATGGTTATGTCAATGGGACATAGTGGTTGGAATCCCAAGCCCACCTGAAAGGGGCTATGGCTGATTGAACTGTGGAGAGCCCGATTATAACTATTTTGTACATAGGGGAGGCTCCCATCCCATGTGCATGGATGCTTTGAATTGTACATGCGCATAATGTGTACAATCATTCTGTTGACGACCTCTATCTGGCCATCTGTTTGGGGATGGAAAGTTGTGGACTTGGTGAGCTTGGTGTCCAGCATTGACCAGAGGCTGGACCAAAATGTGTTGAGGAACCTGCTATCCCGATCTAATATGATATGTTTGTGGGATCCCAAAGTGCACCCACGGTCGTTCAAAGAAGAGTTTGAGTGGCTCCTGTTGTGATATTCTTCTTGCGAACGCCATAATGGCCATCTTCGAGAATACATCGACGACCATGAAAACATATTCATTTCCATGCTTACTAGAGTGAGCCCGACATGTAATCCATGGAGATGGTTCCCAAATCGTAGGGGTAGGTAGCGGAGTATATAGGCCTTTCTTCTTGATGGTCGGTTTTGCAATGGCACAAGCAGTGCAAGATCTGATGTGCTTCCCAACATCCTTTCGAAGGTTCGGCCAATAGAATTACTTCTGTAGTACTGCTAATTTTTTCTCGACCCCGAAATGCCCAGCGACTCGACTGTAGTGTGCTTCCCATATCATCTTAGCACGCTCGCTTGAAGGAACACAAAGGTGTCCCAGGTGACATAAAATTGCATCTTGGAGGTGAAAATTTGGAACTTGCGTACCCCCCAAGAGTGCCTTTTAAGTGTGGCCAAATTTTGGGTCACTCTCATAGATAAACGGCCAATCAAAAGTCTCGTGCCCACAAGATTTGAGCATAGTGGTGAGCGCCATGACAGTGGTCGGCTGAGGTAGTCTGCAACATTATTGGTGCTACCCTTCTTGTACTTGATGTTAAAATGGCCTTGAGTATGTGGAGCCGCCGATGGCGATCATTCTGGGGCTGCCCATATGTACGTGTAGTGCAGGGGCTAGTGGTACGTGTGGATGATTGTTTCCTTCCCCAAAATGTAATGCTTCCATTGTCGACAAGCTTGCACAATGGAATACATTTCTTTGTGATAAGTGGGATACTTATGACTGTATGGAACAATGTCTCACTATGATATGCTGCTAGAGATGTCCCTGTTGAGTAAGAACAGCCCCAATAGCATAGTCAGAGGCATTTGTCTCGATCTCAAATGGTTGTTGTAAGTCTGGTAATGTGAGCCTTGGGGCAGAACATAGTCGATTTTTCAATTCTGTGAACGCCTTCTGTTGAGGTTCCGACCAAAAGAATTTTTCTATCACTCCTCCCTTGGTGACTTGACTCAAGGGCCAAGTGATATGAGAGAATCCCAACACGAATCTACAGTAGAAATTAGCAAGACCCAGAAAGCTGCGAAGCTCTGTTATAGTGGTTGGGGCTGGCCAATCCCGAATGACTTGGATCTTGGCTGGATCCACATGCACCCCCCTTTCATCAATAATGTATCCCGGATATTGAACCTGGGTCATGCCAAAAGTGCACTTCTCCAAATTGGCACACAACTTGTGTTGCCGCAGTGTTTGGAGGACTTGTCAAATGTGGTGAAGGTGCTCTTCCCAAGTCTGGCTGAAGATCAGAATGTCATCCAAGTACACCACTACAAATGAGTTGGTGAATGGCCGCAAGATGTCTTCCATCATCCTCATGAAGGTTGCGGGAGCATTCTTCAACCCGAAAGGCATGACCAGCCATTCAAAAAGGCCTTCCTTGGCTTTGAAGGCAGTCTTCCACACATCGGAGGGTTCAATTGGTACCTGGTGATACCCAGACTTCAGGTCGATCTTGCTGAAATATTTTGCACCTTTGAGTTGGTCGAGAAGGTCATCAATCCGTGGGATTGGGTACCTATTCCGGACAGTGATCTTGTTCAGCGCCCGATAGTCAATACAGAGTCTCCACGTCCCATCCTTCTTCTGTACCAACACGATCGGGCTCCCACGGGGCGATGAACTTGGTCTGATGTGACCTTTCTGCAACAGCTCCTGAATCTGCCTCTTGATTTCATCATTTTCCAGAACAGAGCGCTAACAGATACCATCATTTGGTGGCAGCCTTTTTGAGGTCGGATATTCGGTCTTGACTTTGACGGTGTAGAGGAACCTGTGCGGGTGGTCGTCAGCCATAGTATTCTTCTTTCACGAGGAGGGCGTATCTCGGGAAAAAAAAATTCTAGTTTTGAAAATCAACTTACTACTTTGTTTTGCGGTAATCAAAGATAGTGGCGGTGGTACCTGCGGTATCTGTACAACTTGTTTCAAAAGTAACAATAACGGTGCGGGAACGGGCCTCACATAGCATAGCACTTCCATAAGTGGTTGTCCTAATAATACATCGAAAACATCAATAGGAGCAACGTCAAATAATACCTCATCAAGTGAAGGGTCTCAGTCGCATGGGAAGGTGGCAGCGATATGGTGACCTTTGAAGATCTCGTCATGTTTCGAAGCCACCCGATGGTGTATGGAAGTGGGTGAGTTGTGGTCGGTAAGCCCAACCGCTTCACAATGTCTGCTGAAATGAGGTTCTTTTGGCTCCCATTGTCGAAAATTAACTATACCAGGGAGCCCTTTGCCCACATCTAGGAGTGGAAGAGACATTCCTCCTCCTCTGGATCTTCTAGTTCCTCCTTCTGGATCTTCGTAGTGGCAATATTGGCATTGGGCTCCGCATCAATAATATGTTTCCCTTTTTCATTCCCCTTGTCAAGTTTTGATTCAGAGTCAGAGCATGCATCTAACTTGGAAGCCCACATCTCAGCCACCAACAACTGCTTGGCCCGACACTCACTTGTGTTGTGAGTGGAGCTCTTATGGAACTCACACCACTCTCCCGTGTCCTTCTTTGGCTTTGCGGTGTTGTTCTTTGCTTGTGGCTTCGACGGGTTGTCTTGAGTCACCATGCCTTGGCCTCATCCTTTGTTCTGTAGTTTGGGAGCACCCTTCCCTCGCTTTTGATTCGCGGATCAAAGTCTTGCTTCTTCTTTGAATTTATGCTCGGTCTTGCTAGCATACCGATATGTTGTATGCCGTACCAAGCGAGGAGATGTCGAGGAACTCCATTTCCTCTTGAATGTATCTATGTAGACAACTGCGATACTTTAGCACCAGATGTTTCTCTAAATATTTGATACCCAACTTGGTGCGTAGGGTATGGAACAGATTCGTCAGCTCATGCACATCTTGATCCCTTTGTTGCTGCAACGTGGTCGATTGTATGTACTTGTCCTCATAGCTCCCCACGGGATAGTATTGTTCCTTGACGACGTTTCGGAAAGAATTCCAAGTGGGTATGACTGAGAACAGAGAGGGTTCTGTCTCGTCCTTTTTCTCACAGTGGGTTTCCCAACAGTCCTTGACATGGGGGGTAGCTTTGAGGAGTGCAAAAATAATCTTCTCCCTGTCGAAAAAGTCATGAACCAAGAAATATCCTTCTAATAGATTAAACCATCTATCTATAGCATTTGCATCTATTTGACCCTCAAATATGGGAATGTCAAAATTTACTTGTACCTTAAAAGGATTCGCACCTCCAGAGTGGCTGCTGGATGCAGATGCGCCGCCGGTGGGCAGCCGTTGAAGGATCTGGGCAAAGTTATCCATCATCGTGTTCCTTTTTTTTTCGAGGGCCTCCTTGAACAATTTTTTGATAGTATCTCTTGCTCCCTCATCTTTCTTTTCATCCCCCATGGGCGGCTTTCAAGGTTTGCGAGGCTGATCTTGCAAAGGTTCAACTAGATCGAGCCCTAACTCCTTATACCTCGACCTCGTTGGGGACATCCAAGGAGTGCCCATGTTGCATACTTTTGATGGACCTGCTACGCGAAAAACGAAAAATGCACAAAAAATGTGATTACAATCACATTTTTTGATGTATTTCCCATTTTTCATGTAGAAGGGTTCATTGAAAGTATACAACATGAAGTATACTGAATCGAAAATTAAATTTTAAGTCAACGAGTACTCCTCGGGGGCAGGTAAAAAATGTGGGAGATAAGTTGAAAATACGAGTTGAAAAAGTAGTTTTATTATTTTATTATTTTTTAATATTTTTACCCTTTTTATTTAAAAAATGGTAAATCATCCCCCATGGTTGACATCATCATCTTGAATCCTATTGGTTGTTATAAAGTTTATTTTTGTTGTACATTTTTCTTAGGGAGGCCCATTTTAGACCTCAAGAATTCCCCTAATGGTTACAATGAGGCTTGAGGGCATATTTATTGTTGAGAAACAATGTAGAAGCTGAAACTTCCAAAAACCTAACCGTAGGGGATGAGGCGCCAAAACTGTGGGTGCCCGTTTGGGTAAATTGGTTTTTCAACTTCCCGGGGCGTAACTTTCGCATCTGGTCTCCGTTTGACGCACTCAATAGCTTGTTAGAAAGATCTATCTGAGGAGTACAATTTTTGAATGAGAAAAATTGGTCCATAGATCCATGTTTGTTAGGTCCCTATATTACTAGTATAGTCCTTGATTGTTGTTAGTGTAACCCCCTTATTGTTATTATTGTACCCCTGTAACCCCCATATTGTTATTATTGTGCCCTTAAATTATTATTGTTAGGTCGGCTAGGATTACATTGTGGCCCACTAGGATTACATTGTGGCCCCATGGACTCCTATATATAGAAAGGAGGTTTTGTAAAATGTATCATCCAAGAATTGTGCATTTATGTAATGTATTGGAGGTCGCCCCCTCGAAGTGGCTTATTTCTAAGGTGTTGATATCTCTTTTCTTCTATTTTTGAAGCTGGTTACACAACATTTGGTATCAGAGCTTGGGATTCTAGGGTTTCGCTGCTCCAAACAGGTCATCGTGGCATTTTCGCTATAACTTTTTTTCTACAAAGTCTCAGAAGCTGAAATTTTTAGGGTGCGAAGCTGAAATCCTGAGGAAGATTGTCTAAAAATTTTAGAGCTTGGTTAGAAATATTTTTGGTGATATCATCTGTGGAAGTTAGGTATTTTTTCAAGCTCCTAAACAGGTCATCGTGGAATTTTCTCTATAAATTTTTTTCTACGAAGGTTCAGAATCTGAAATTCATATGGTGAGAAGTGAAATCTTGAGGAAAGTCATGAAAAAATTTCAGATCTTGGTTCGCAATATTTTTGGAGATATGATCTTTGGAAGGTAGTGCTTTTTCAGGCTCCTGAATTTCATCTCAAAGAGGTGATCGTAGAAAAAGTTCAATAACTCTCTCTCTGGGCATCGGATTGGAGTGTCGTAAAAAGTGGTCATAAGTACACAGACTCTAGTTTCTTGGCTATCAATTTCAGAGAAAAAGGACAAAACAGTGACATGTGGAAAGTCGTACAAGTTCGCTCTACTGAACTAGTCCATAATTAGGTAATTGTGGGAGATTGGACACAACTTTGTCTTGGAGAATCAAAATTAGGTCAAACCTGTGGCATTCAAAAGAGAATTCATAGGGCTACTTCAGTGCTGAATTTCAGATATAGAAGAGCCACAGTAATAGAGATAATACAGTTTCAATATCGAGCTCCTCAAAAGCAAGTAAAAGGTGTGTATTTTGTTTCCGAATTGCATAAGTCTTGTTTGAAGAATCAAGTGGAATTGATTGCAAGGGAATATTGTAGAATAGATATCATTATTGGATTATAAAATGGCCCCAAAAAAGAATTCAACGCCCATTAAGCCTTTGGAAAGCTCTACTATGGCTCATGAAGACGAATAATTGAAACATGATCTATCAAAATTACAAGAGCAAGTGCAACAAAATTCACTCTCACAAAGAGCAACAAAAAATGAAATGGAAGTTTTGAAGAAAGGCATGGAAGCTAAGATGGATGGCATGGAGGCTGGCATGGAATCTAAAGATGGATGACATGGAAGCTAAGATCGATGAGAAAATGGAAAACATGAAGAATTTTCTAAAAGTAGACATGGAAGGTTTGACAAAGTTGATACAAGAAAGTTTCCTAATGGTGAAAAGATAGTGAAGAACCTCATGATGAGAACAAAATAAATGTTAACTGTGATTTCATAAAATCTAATGTTGGATGGAAGAAACACCATATTCTAAAGATGGATATGAATAATTTTGATGGCAAGGATCCTGTAACATGGATACTATACATGGAGCAATATTTTGATCTCAATAATGTGCAAAACACACAAAAGGTACACATTGAAACTTTACATTTAGAACAAAATACATTTTTATGGTATATATGGATTTGCTCTCATTAAAAAATTGTCACTTGTTCAATTTTTAAGGAGGAAATGATAGCACATTATGAGGATACAAAAAATAACTCCTTCTTTAGCCAATTGATAAATGTCAAACAAAAGGGTTCAGTGGTCGAGCACATTGAGGACTTCTAGAAATTGAATATAAGGGTAACTGATATTCCAGAGGAACAAAGGATTGATCTCTTCATATGTACTCTAAAGGATAACATCCAATATGAAGTTCATGTTTTGGAGCCTGATGCATTGGAGAAGGCATTCAGGTTGGCAAGAAAAGTTGAATGTAAAATTATGGCGACGAGGAAGCCTACCACTCAATTCTATAAAGAAGGAAGTGTTGCTATGCCTAGATTTCCACAACCTACAAGGTTGACACCACAACAATTGGAAGAAAAGGAGCAAAAGGGCTTTGCTACAGTTGTGATAGCAAATACACTAAAGGTCATAAGTGTGCTGAGAAGAAATTATTTTACATAGATTGTGAAGAGGAAGAAGAAAATGAACAAGAAGAGGATATACACTAGGAACTAGCCCTAGAAGAGGAAGAAATGAATCTGACCATATCGTGTAATGCACTGGCAAGAATTACCACTCCTCAAACTCTCAAGATAGAAGGACATATCAAGAAGAAAAAGGTAATAGTGTTGATTGATTCAGGTAGCACCCATAATTTTATTCATTGTAAGGTAGACAAGGAATTAAATTGTTTCCTATACCCAGCACCAGAATGTCAAGTGATGGTTGCAAATGGAGGAACTATAAATTGCTCTGGAAAATGCCATAATATCAAGCTAACCATGGGGGAATATGTATCGACTAGTCCAATGCTTTCCATTCCTATGGGAGGTGATGATGTTGTACTAGGAGTACAATGGTTACAATCTTTGGGGACGGTAGCTTTTAATTTTCAAGAACTTTTCTTGAAATTTTTTTCAGAAGGAAAGGAAGTCGAATTACGGGGTATTGAAGGGAAGCCAGGAAGGATAATAAGCTCTAATGTCATGAAAAAGTTTCTAAAGAAAGAACAACGAGGCGTAATTGCACAATTATGCTCACTAGAAGTTCCGACATCAAAATCATCTATTTCTGCAGATCTCCAACAAGTCTTGGACAATCATTCCAAGGTGTTTGAAACTCCCAAAGGACTCCCAGCTATTCGTGATCATGATCATGCTATTCATTTGATTCCAGGAAGTGTTCCTCCAAACATCAGGCCTTATAGATATCCTTACTTCCAAAAGAGCGAAATTGAACGTATGATTGCAGAAATGTTAGAGGCGGATATAATTCAACCTAGTCAAAGTTATTTCTCTGCTCCCGTAGTATTGGTACACAAGAAGGATGGATCATGGCGAATGTGTCCAGATTATAGGGAGCTCAATAAGCTCACCATTAAAGATAAATTTCCCATTCCTGTGATTGATGAATTATTGGATGAATTACATGGAGCAATTTATTTACCAAGTTGGATCTTCGTTCAGGATATCATCAAATTAGAATGAAGACTGAAGATATTCCAAAAACAACATTTCGAACTCATGAGGGTCATTATGAATTTTTGGTCATGCCTTTTGGCCTTACCAATGCAACTTCTACATTTCAAGGGTTGATGAATTCCATTTTCAAACCCTTCCTTAGAAAATTTGTGCTAGTATTTTTTGATGATATACTAATCTATAGCAGGTCTTGGAAGGATCATGTTGAACATGTTGACATGGTGCTCAAACTATTGCAGGAGAAACAATTATATGCAAAAACATCCAAATGTTTCTTTGGAGTACAAGAGGTGGAATATCTGGGTCATATTGTATCTCACGAGGGTGTTAAGGTAGACCCTAACAAAATTAAAGCTATTAAGGAATGGAAAGTCCCCACAACCATAAAGAAGTTGCGAGGATTTCTCGGGTTAACAGGGTATTATCGCAAGTTTGTTAAGAATTATGGGAGAATAGCAGCACCTCTAACAACATTATTGAAGAAGGATGCATTTTCATGGACTCCTGAAGCAACTAAGGCCTTTGAACGTCTTAAAGAGGCAATGTGCCTAGCACCGGTATTAGCTACACCAGACTTCACAAAAACCTTTATTGTGGAATGTGATGCCTCAGAAAATGGAATTGGTGCAGTTTTAATGCAGGAAGGAAGATCCATTGCTTTTGAAAGTCGTCCAATCAAAGGAAAGTATTTACAGAAACCTATTTATGAGGAGGAAATGTTAGCAATACTACATGCACTAAAGAAATGGCGAACTTACCTAATGGGAAGACACTTCAAGGTAAAAACTGATCATGATAGTCTTAAACACTTTTTGGAACAAATACTATCGTCAAAAGAGCAGCAAAAATGGGTCACAAAGATGTTGGGTTATGACTTTGAAATAATCTACAAAAAAGGAAAGCTTAATGTGGCTGCAGATGCACTCTCAAGAAAGAATGAAGAGGTGGAAGCATTGCTTTGTGCCATTTCTATTATCCAACCAGACTGGATAACCAAAGCAAGAGATGAATGGAAGAAGGACATAGATGTATGGACACTCATTCAAAAGTTGCAGCAAGATCCTAGTACATATGATACATTTAGTTGGAAAAATGATTCCTTATGGTACAAAGATCGCTTATATCTTTGTAAGAATTCCCAACTAAAACAAAAGATTCTTCGGGAATTGCACACTTCTCCTTTAGGAGGACACTCAGGATTTTTAAAAACTTACCACAGGGTGAAGAAAGAATTTTTTTGGGATGGCCTTAAATCTGATATTCAAAAGTTTGTGGCGGAATGTTTGGTTTGCCAGCAGAATAAATTTGAGACAATTTAAGACCCTGAGACTTCTACAACCTTTATCCATTCCAAGTCACCGTTGGGAGGAGATTTCAATGGATTTTATCACAGGTTTACCTAAGTCCGAAGGAAAGAGTGTCATCATGGTGGTAGTTGATAGACTTACCAAGTATGCACACTTTTGTGCATTATCTCATCCATTTAAAGCAAGTACAGTTGCTACTACATTTATGGACAAAATTCAAAAGTTACATGGAAGCCCAAGGGTTATTGTGAGCGACAGAGATCCCATTTTTACTGGAAATTTTTGGACAGAGTTATTTTCTTGTTTGGGTACTCAATTAGCTCATAGCTAATCTTATCATCCTCAATCTGATGGTCAAACTGAGATAGTAAATAAATGTTTGGAAGGATATCTTCGTTGTTTTGTATCTGATAAACAAACACAATGGGTCAAGTGATTACCTCTTGCTGAATGGTGGTATAACACTTCCTTCCATACTACAGCAAAAATGACCCCATTTATGGTACTTTATGGATATCATCCACCATCCATCACATCATATTTAAGGGAAAATTCTAAAGTTCAAGCAGTGGAAGATCACATCGAGCATCAGCAAGAAGTTCTCCAACTCTTAAAGGATAACCTGAATTTGGCACAAAATCGAATGAAACAACAGGCAGATCAACATCGCAGCGAGAGAATTTTTGATGTAGGAGATTGGGTATTTTTACGGCTACAACCATACAAACAAATGTCCCTCAAGCAAGCAAATAAGGATAATAAATTATCGCCAAAGTACTATGGTCCTTACAACGTGTTGCAAAAGATTGGTACTATGGCATACAAATTGGAGCTTCCTGCTTCTTTGCGAGTACATCCAATTTTCCATGTTTCATGCTTAAAGAAGGTTATCGGTGAAAATCTTCCAGTTCAAACAATATTACCATAACTTGATGAGGAAGGAAAAATCATATTGGAACCTGAAGCGGTCACAGAAACAAGAACTCGACAACTACGGAATCGATCAATTTCAGAATATCTCATCAAGTGGAAGAACTTACCCACTGAAGATTCTACATGGGAGGATGAGAATTTTATACAGAGGCACCCAGAGCTACTCAAGTGTTAAGGACAACACTTTTTGAAGGAGAGGGGCATGTTAGGTCCCTATATTACTAGTATAGTCCCTTATTGTTGTTAGTGTAACCCCCTTATTGTTATTATTGTACCCTTGTAACCCCCATTTTATTATTATTGTGCCCTTAAATTATTAATGTTAGGTCGGCTAGGATTACATTGTGGCCCACTAGGATTATATTGTGGTCCCATGGACTCCTATATATAGAAGGAGGTTTTGTTCATTTATATCATCCAGGAATTGTTCATTTATGTAATGTATTGGAGGTTGCCCCCTCGAAGTGGCTTATTTCTAAGGCGTTGATATCTATTTTCTTCTATTTTTGGAGCTGGTTGTTATAAAGTTTATTTTTGTTGTACATTTTTCTTAGGAGGCCCATTTTAGACCTCAAAATTCCCCTAATGGTTACAATGAGGCTCGAGGGCCTATTTATTATTTAGAAACAATGGGAAATCCTAAACAACAAAAACCCTAACCCTAGGAGATGAAGTGCCAAAACTATGGGCCCCGTTTGGGTAAATTGGTGTTTCAACTTCCCAGGGGTGTAACTTTGGCATACGATCTTCGTTTGACGCATACCATACCTCGTTAGAAAGATCTATCTGAGGACTACAAATTTTGAATGACAAAAATTGTTTCATGGACCCATGTTCCTCTCTTTTTTCCAAAAAAACGTCGTTTAGGGCCTCAAAACGGCTCTGGAATTTCAGGACCCGAAAAACTGCTAAAAATAGTAAGTTGTGCCGAAACTGAAAAAACTGAAAGAGACAATGGTGGGGCCCCAAGTGGAATAGATGGGTGACCACCAATATCCACCTGGATCACATTTTCTTCACCTTTCATGGTTTGTTAATTTTACCAATAGTTGGTATGTGAGGCCTTTCTTTTCCTACTGAAAAAGTAGATAAACTTGTCTATGGGCTTTTAAGTAATTGAATTTACTAACAGGAAAAAGTAAACATTAAGGGAAAAAATTAGCATTTGCAAGAAGGAAAAAAAAATGGAATCAATGATGAATGATTTTTTATTCTTAGATGTTCAGAAAACTTCACACTTTAGTGTTTTTCAAAATGGTGGCATTCAACGGTGAAATAATTCAATGCATGATTATGTTGGTTATCATAAACATGGTTGGGTGGCTGTAATGGCTAGATTTAGTGAATTTCTAATGGGAACCACTAGTTTGTCTGAAGTGGGAATCTCCTACATGGGAAATTTATCAGTTTGTACTACAATCCTGTTAGGAGGAAGGCTTGATTCAGAGATCTGTGAAAGAGATGTTCCAGCCACCAAAATAAGCCCCAAACTGAAGGCATAAGTGGGTTTATATTGAGCACACAATATTCTCTTGATGTTGTTATGATATCAAAAAACATGTCCCATCCTTCCATGAAGGAATTCATGAAATATATCTACCATTCCCATGCTATGAAGTCCATCTCACTCCAGTTCCTTCCTTTAAATTGTGTAGCAGTCACTGCATAATCCAGAGGTATGTGGATGTGGAGGGCTATGTGGATGCATTGTGTCTTGGACAGAGGAAGAGACCACAATCATGCTTGCTCATCAAATATTTGGAACTTTGAATGATTGTCTCATGTCATTTGCCTACTTCCATGTCTGTGTTTCCTGAGAAAATAATGCCATGGGTGCAACCAAGGCTTGTCACATGTATAGAATGGGAGATTGAAAGAGGTGACTCAAAGGTGGATTCCCCTCCAGTGTCTGACATATTTGATATTGATATAGAATTCATCTGGAAAGAGCTAATTTATATATGCATTCCAATGAGTGGAGAAAGTGATGATGTCTGGATAATTTTGTTGATCAGATGTTTTAGGTCTAAACATCAAGTAGATAGAGAAGTGAGGGTATTGGGTTCGGATATCTTGTTTAAATTCAGTTCCCAGAGCAGCCAAGGGAAGTCAGTTTTATTAGTAGAAGAATATGAGGCTGCTTCTTTAATAAATAAAAAAATACAACAAAACTTCCTTAGAAACATTAATCAATATTGTAATAACTGGTTGGTTAAGTATGGATGGTTCTTCTAGCTCTTTGGTAGCCAGAAGGATAGTGAGAGATTAGGTTGTGGACAACAAGGGAACTGGATTTGTTTCAAATGCATTTTTAACAATTGTTTTGATTTAAGTGTAATTCCAATAACACTTGTTAATTGCTAAGTTTTAGAGGTTGTCTTGTATTCGTAGGCATGAGATCCTCGTCTTTAATAGTGGGTTCTGTGAACTTGATTTGTTCTATTGGTTGGACTATGATTTTTTGGGTTGGTAGGAAGTGCCAGCAACTGGTATGGCCATAAACTCTATGGCACCCTCTAAATGTATATTTGTTGTGAAAATTAAAACCATTGGTATTTCTTTGGGGATGGACTGCTTTCATCTGTATTTAACTAGGAGACACTATCTTTAAGTAGAAGAAAGAGTATTATGGTTTGGGTGTCATTAGATTGGAGATAGGGTGCATTGTAAGGGGAAGTTTGGGTACAAAGGTGGGAGATGGGTATATAGTGTTCTGCAAGTCCTGGTCTGGGTCAAGTGGTAAATGGGCGATTGTCTTCTCGGTGACCATGGTGGTTGAGAGAAATATGATAGAAAAAGATAGTGAACTCATGTATACTCAAGGATTATGTTTGAATTTCATCTCTAACAATATTTCCAAGGTATTTAGCTATGGAATTATGGCTTACTCTTTTTCATTCTTGTTGAATGCTATCTTTCCTAGAGTTCATTGCAAGTAGGAAAACTTCCCATTTTGATATATTTAAAAAAAAAAAACTTCAGGCCTTTTTTACCAAGAAGAAGAGCATTTATATTTCTTAATAAACCAGTTGTATGTATATGAGGATGATAATGAATCACTCATCTTGATCATTTTGCTGGTTTCTCCCATAAATGAACTTTCCTTTCCTATCTTTTCACATAACTTCATTTCTAGCTCTTTTTACTAGCAGACAGACACATTGATTTTGTCATGACATAGACACTAATTTTGTAATCTAAAAGACACTTATCACTGTTACAAACACCATGAAATAGTTAAAAACGTCAATTTATTTGTAAATTGTATCCAAATTTTTAAAAATT
The DNA here is from genome assembly GCA_034641835.2 of Pinus albicaulis. Classification (NCBI taxonomy): domain Eukaryota; kingdom Viridiplantae; phylum Streptophyta; class Pinopsida; order Pinales; family Pinaceae; genus Pinus; species Pinus albicaulis. The sequence continues at coordinate 1,768,456,034 of CM076580.1, read as the reverse complement.
TGTGGTTCAAACTTGTTTTCCTCTATCTCCCGTGGATCGAAATCTTAATTAAATTTTCCTTCATTCAATGTCACTTGGATTTGGCACATCAAAGATTCTTTGTTACTTCTCTGTTGTGTGCCTAGGCTTCCCAATATTCTGTTCACTCTTAGCAAGTTTCAAGGTCTACAGGATGAGTGGAAAATCTTTGCATTCATGTGTATATGTGATGAATGCTACTCCATTGGCCATAAATTCATTGGTGATATTGATGTTACACAGAACTCAACTGCCAATGTGGGACTTATTAGCCCTCCACATCATGATATTTATTCCGTTGAAGATCTAACACAACTTATTTTAATTTATGATTTTAAGTAAATTATAGAGTAATGACTTAAAGCAAATTATAGAGTAATTCGGTCTTCAAAGATATTCTTCCTCCTTAAATAATGCGAGCCAAACCCAAGTCCTCTTTAAATGGTGAATGTAGGGACTTCAGACTTGTCATTCCATCCTTCAAGGGAAATATATGGTTTTGTACATGCCTGTAGTCTTTGAAAGAGAATACATGGGTTCCCACATAAAATATGTAGTCTATGAAATGTGAATGAAAACTCCATGCTAGGGGCTTCTCCTCAAAGCAGGCCCGGAAACCAAGTGTGAAATCTCCATGTCATGAATACCAACGCTCCTTGGGTTCCTCTAGTGGAATTGTAGGTAGAGACCCCACAAAATGTGGGAAATCTTCCAAATTAGCTAAAAAATAATTTTTAATACATCCAAAGCAAGGTATGCAGGTTGGCTTCCAAAATGAACAGGTTGTTCTATTCCAATTTTTTAGGTTGGCTCACCAAAAAATTTTCCAATGTGGCACATGTATAAATATTTATATATACACCCTAAGTCCCCTTATCACCATAATTATGGATCAGGATGGGAGCATTCCTCTCTATTTAAGGTCTGTGATATTGAACAAGGGTTGTTTGGGATCCATTTTCCTTTTTATTATTCTCTGAAAAGCAACTGAAATCTGCTAACGAGTCTACCACTTGACCTGTGCTAAATGTCCGTTAGAGACATCAATTTCATCTTTTTAATCCTCAACATCTTTGAAAGCGTATCCTTATTTCACATAGTAAGATGAAGGCCTTTCAAAATTATATGTTTTCTGGTAAGCATATTTGACAATGCCAGTACTGCTTTTCCTAAGAGCCTCAATTCCAAGTCGGTTATAGGTGAAAAATCGTTGATTTTCCTAGAACATCAAGTATTATAGTGATTCCACTATCTCCACTTGGAAGGAAATACTTAAAGTGATCTAAGGTTTGTATAAAAATATTGTTTCCAAACACCACTCTTAATGTGAAGAGTATCATGTAGAGTTCATATGTATACAAGTTTCTTGATTCAATTATGACAATATATTTTCTCAACAAGTCTTTATTTTCCATATCATTGGATCAAACAAGGTATTTCACAAATGGAATATGGAGGTCCTCATGTATAGTCCTATCTCCGACTCTTGAAATAAATGTTGCATCACTTTACAAATTGTAGCCTCATTGTCAACTCAACTCTTTCCAATAATTATTTGGACTTTCAAAATAGTTTTCTCCCCTTGGAGTTCTCACTTCCTTGAAATATCCTCTTAATAGAATCAAATTCCTTCATAAGGTTTTTCCTATCACAAGCAGGTGCACATTGATGAAAAACATCATTTACCCTAATATTTCTAGTGTTCTCTTATAAGCGATACATATGAAAAGCATTTCGGATGACCCTACACAACCCTTACTACTGATACCGATGCTTATTTCTCCTTCACCGATTGCACAATATATCTATGTATAGTGGGAAAAAATATCACATACTACCCATTAGCAAGCATTCACTTGAAATTCAAGTTTTCTCCAAATAACACACATTTAAATGTTACATAATCCATTGTTGGTGCTACGAACTTCACAACTGCAGTCATCCATAGGAAGTTGATTCCGACATGTTATATTTCTACATTGTTTGTGACCAAATATCTCAAGGAGGACTGCTTGAGTGACACCTAATATTATTGAATACTTCTAACTAATTCTGTGTGCCTTGGAGTAAGGTGTAATAACCCTCCTGCCTTGTACAAACTTTTGCAAAAGGACAAATTCTTCTACACATTTAAGAGTTGTTGTTCCTTAAATGATTGTTTTCCTCTTTGAAATTTGAATCTGACTACTGTCTTTTGTGATCTCATAATTAAAGGATTCAAAATAAACAATCCTTGTTGTTTTTCACTGATTTTCTCTATTGTTGATGAATAGAGCTACCTTGTCAACTCCATGGGATCAGCCAAATGTGAAAATAAATGAAGTAAAACCCTTCTTTCCTTCATTTTCATATTCTATATTTTTTGTGCAAACCCCAATATAAACTAGTGGATAGAACACCTCAGAGTAATGAGTTCCCATGCATGACAGAGGAGGATATACCTCTCACAATACTGTATGGTACAGTACAGAGTCGAAAATGTGAGGAACACTCCCTGCTGATTGATTCAAACTTCATTGCATCTACAAATAAAGTTTTATTATAAGTTAGATAGCTAAAAGTACCCTTATTCGTATGCCATCTAGATCCTAAACCTTGGGCGTCATCATCAATTATTTGGCTTGCTGCCAAATCATAGCCCCACCATGGACATTACTCATGGCTTGTGGGAGAATACTTTTTGTAATTCCTAATTTGTTTTTATAATGTGCCCCGATGGAAAATTTAGTGACAATAGCATAGGATTTGAAACATTGAAGTGTGCCAGGTGCTCTTCTTGCCCACCATTTATAATTGTTTGGACTGCCTGAGTGACACTGATATATGTATGCAAAATGTATTGAATACTTCTAACTAATTCTATGTGTCCCAGATTCAGGTGTAATATCCCTCCTGCCTTGTACAAACTTTTGCAAAAGGAAAAATTATTCCCCACATTTAAGACTTGTTATGCCTTCAATGATTGTTGCCCTCTTTGAAATCATAATTTGGCTACTATCTTTTGTGATCTCATACTTAAAGTATTCAAAATAAACAATCCCTGTTATTTGTCACTAATTTTCTCTACTTTTGATGAATAGAGCTACCTTGTTAACTCCATGGGATCAGCCAACTGTGAAAATACATGAACCCTTCTTCCCTTCATTTTCATATTCTGTAATTTTTGTGCAAACCACAATATAGATTAGTGGATAGCACGCCTCACACATGGGATTCAAAATGGGAACCTAATGGTATGAAACTAGCAAAATGCCTAGTAAAATTTGAAATTACCAGTTATGCCAACTCTTTGAGCTTGAAAATGCAAGAGGCATATTCAATCTTGGACAATAGGCCTAGAAGAGGTTGTGTCATCTATTCAAAAGATATAAAAATTTTATATCCTATCTTCTCCAATGAGGAAAGTAAGGGAAATGCTTAAGGCTAGTATAAATATGCATGTGTCTCCAGGCCATCCATGGTGGAGCCTTCCCATATGTCCATGACAGCCACTTTTCCTAACATAACCCAGCAACCCCAACTGAGTCAATGAGATTATCCTCCCAGAAATGGCATTATGAAATGACATTATGACAAAATAAGAAATCTAGTAAGTGTCTAAGTCCTTAGGATCCATGTCTATCTAAGTTTAAATTTTGTTGCCATGAGTCCTTCCCTTCTGTCCCCTGGACACTTGGCCAAATAACCCTGGCAGTTCAATGATTATTGAAACTTGGGTAGCTCACTATAAGATGAGCTTGATTTAGTGAAATAAATAAATCCATACTAGTTATAGCACACATAGAGCTCAGAGTAATGAACTGCCATGCATGACATAATAGGATATACCCCTCACAATACTGTATGGTACATTACAGAGTCGAAAATGTGAGGAACACTGCCTTCCCATCGATTCAAACTTCATTGCATCTACAAATAAGTTTTTATTATAAGTTAGCTAGAAGTACCCTTAATTGTATGTCATCTAGATCCTCAACCTAGGGGGTCGTCATCAGTTATTTGGCTTGTTGCCAGATCACAGCCCCACCATGGACATTACTCATGGCCTATGGGAGAATACTTTGTGTAATTCCTAATTTGTTTTTATAATGTGCCTCGTTGGAAAATTTAGTGACAATAGCATAGGATTTGAAACATTGAAGTGTGTTAGATGCTCTTCTTACCCACAATTTATAGTTGTTTGGACTGATTGAGTGAAACGGATATATATATATATATATATATATGAAAAAAATATTGAATACTTCTAACTAATTCTGTGTGCCCTGGAGTTAGGTGTAACACCCCTACTACCTTGTACAAAATTTTGCAAAATGACAAATTCTTCTTCACATTTAAGACTTGTTGTACCTTCAATGATCTTTGTCCTCTTTGAAATTTGAATCTGGCTACTCTCTTCTGTGATCTCATACTTAAAAGATTCAAAATAAACAATCCCTATTATTTGTCATTGATTTTCTCTATTTTTGATGAATAAATCTACCTTGTTAACTCCATGGGATCAGCCAACTGTGAAAATACATGAACCCTTATTTCCTTCATTTTCATATTCTAGAATTTTTGTGCAAACTCCAATATAAACTAATGGATAGCACTTCTCACCCATGGATTCAAAATTGGAACCTAATGGCATGAAACTAGCAAAATGCCTAGTAAAATTGGAAATGACCAGTTATGCCAACTCTTTGAGCTTGAAAATGCAAGAGGCATATTCAATCTTGGACAATAGGCCTAGAAGAGGTAGTGCTATTCGAAAGCTATAATAATTTTATATACTATCTTCTCCAATGAGGAAAGCAAGGGAAACACTTAAGGCTAGCATAAATATGCATGTGTCATCAGGCCCTCCATGCTGGAGCCTTCCCAGATGTCCATGAGAGCCACTTTTCCTAACCCAACCCAGCAACCGCAACTGATTCAATGAGATTATCCTCCCAGAAAGGGCATTATGAAGTGACATTCTGAAAAAATAAGAAAGACAGTAAGTGTCTAATTCCTTAGGAGCCATGTATGTCTAAGTTTCAACTGTGTTTCCATGAGTCCTTCCCTTCTTTCCCCTGGGACACTAGGCCAAAGATATCTGGCAATGCAATGATTATTGAAACTTCAGTAAATCATTGTAAGCTTAGCTTGATTAAGTGAAATGAATGAATCCATACTAGTTATAACACACATAGAGCTTAGAGTAATGAGCTCCCATGCATGATAGAAGAGGATGTACCCCTCAAATTACTGTATGTTATAGTACAGAGTCGACAATGTGAGGAACACTACCTACTCATCGATTCAAACTTCATTGCATCTACAAATCGGGTTTTATTATAAGTTAGATAGCTAAAGGTACCCTTAATCGTATGCCATCTAGAGCCTAAACCTGGGGGGTCATCATCAGTTATTTGGCTTGCTGCCAGATCACAACGCCACCATGGACATTACTCATGGCCTGTAGGAGAATACTTTTTTTTATTCCTAATTTGTTTTTATAATGTGCCTTGTTGGAAAATTTAGTGACAATAGCATATGATTTGAAACATTGAAGTGTGTAAAATGCTCTTCTTGCCCACCATTTATAGTTGTTTGGACTTCTTGAGTGACACTGATATATGTATGCAAAAATTATTGAATACTTCTAGCTAATTGTGTGTGCCCTGGAGTCAAACGTAATATCCCTCCTGCGTTGTACAAAATTTTGCAAAAGGACAAATTCTTCTGCACATTTAAGACTTGTTGTGCCTTCAATGATTTTTGTCCTCCTTGAAATTGGAATATGACTACTGTCTTCTGTGATATCATACTTAAGGGATTCAAATTAAAAAATCCCTGTTATTTGTAACTGATTTTATCTATTTTTGATGAATAGAGCTACCTTGTTAACTCCATGGGAGCAGCTAACTGTGAAAACACATGAACCCTTATTTCCTTCATTTTCATATTCTAGAATCTTTGAGCAAAACCCAATATAAACTAGTGGATAGCATGCCTCACCCATGGGATTCAAAATTAGAACCTAATAGCATGAAAATAGAAAAATTCCTAGTAATATTGGAAATGATCAGTTATGCCAACTCTTTGAGCTTGAAAATGAAAGAGGAATATTCAATCCTTGACAATACGCCTAGAAGAGGTTGTGTCATCTATTCAACAGCTATAACAATTTTATATCATATCTTTTCCTAAGAGGAAAGAAAGGGAAACTCTTAAGGCTAGTATAAATGTGCATGTGTCCCGAGGCCATTCATGCTGGAGCCTTCCCAGATGTCCATGAGAGCCACCTTTCCTAATCCAACCCAGCAACCCAAACTGATTCAATGAGATTATCCTCCAGAAGATGGGATTATGAAATGACATTCTAACAAAATAAGAAAGACAGTAAGTGTCTAAGTCCTTAGGAGCCATGCCTATCTAAGTTTCAACTGTGTTGCCATGAGTCCTTCCCTTCTTTCCCATGGGACACTTGGCCAAAGAGCCCTGGCAGGGAAATGATTATTGAAACTTGGGTAACTCATTGTAAGCTGAGCTTGATTAAGTGAAATGACTGAATGCATACTAGTTATAACACACATAGAGCTCATAATAATGAGTTCCCATGCATGACAGAAGAGGATATACCCCTGACAATACTCTATGGTACAGTATAGAGTCGACACTGTGAGGCACACTGTGTGCTCATCGTTTCAAACTTCATTGCATCTAAAAATCAGCCTTTATTATAATTTAGATAGCTAAAAGTACCCTTACTTGTATGCCATCTAGATCGTAAACCTGGGGGGTCATCATCGGTTATTTGGCTTGCTGCTATATCATAGCCCCACCATGGACATTAATCATGGCCTGTGGGAGAATACTTTTTGTAATTCCTAATTTGTTTTTATAATGTGCCCCATTGGAAAATTTAGTGACAATAGCATAGGATTTGAAACATTCAAGTGTGTCATATGCTCTTCTTGCCCACCATTTATAGTTGTTTGATGAACATCCAAATCCTTCCATGATAATAAAACTAACCCTGTCTGAGGAATTTTACAAAGTTGAAGATGCTTTCTTGCAAATAGGAGTTCTATTTTAATGTATCCTTCCTGAGGAAATTATGGTATTACTTATCTTGGACAAGTAATAGAGTAGCATCTATAGGATATTTTAAACAATTACGTCGATTAGCCCTTGGGGGATTTTACATTGCTATCAAATTAAATTCCCACTATGATGCAGTTTCATGAAAGAAAGTTAGAAATCTATTTCCAGTCATGTACATTTGGAGTTTTAGTTGGAAAATCAGTTGTCTTCTAGTGCTTCTACCTTTTCTTGTGCTTGGATGTTGACACTATCTATGTCCATACATATGATCCTCCATTTTTGAATCTTTATATTTATAATTTTATGGGCATTCTTCTCTATAGATTGTGATGAAAACCCTTATAATGGAGTAGAATTTTGGAATACAAATATAGAGTTGTTTTCAATCATGAATATGTTACTTCTTCATAACAAGGTTATCTACTAAACAGTTTGTGAGGATATGGGAAACTAATCTATCACATAAAACCATAAGCAGTTCAATAAATATCTACTTTATTCTGTCATACTATGTCTGCATTGGGGCATATTGCCTACCATCATGCCATGGATTCCTTTGTCTATCTCAAACACTATGTTCGAATATCCTTCACTTTCATAGATTTTACTCGAAAAGTGAAAATTTCCTTAAATTAAAACCAAAGTTTCAACTTTTAACTATTGCAATCAACCTTGTATAAAATTAACTTTTTACAGTTAGGGTAATGAAAATTTCACTCATGCCTTATCCATATCAAGGGAGTTTTACATGTGACAGAAATTGGTTTCAACTAAAGAGTCAACCAAATTTGGTCAAAACCATCTTCCTTCCTCTGAACCAAATGCTGGGGGCTTTGCATGTTGTAAGGTTTCATGTTCAAGATACGAGGTTTACAGTGCTGGAAGGTAATAAATATGTATCTGACTATTTTTATGGATTTTGCTGCAGAATTCTAACCCAAGAGCTCAAATCAGCGTAAAGGTGGTCTCTGAAGTTGGAGTTGAAGTGATAGCAAGTGGTGCAGTAAAGGGCCCTGCAGATCATGTATTAATTTTAGGAAATGATGGTGGTACTCGAGCATCTTGTTGGACGTGAATAAAAATTTTGGGTTGCCTAGGGAACTTGGGCTAGTAGAGACTCATCATACATTTGTGGCTAATGACTTGTGTGGTCGGACAATTCTACAAACATATGGTCAATTCAAAATAGGAAGATATGTTGTCATAGATGTCGTCCTTGATGTAGAAGAGTTTGGTTTTAGTACAACAACTATTATCAATCTGGGTTGCATCATGATGTGTAAATGTAAAAAAAACACATGTGGAATTCAATGGTATGATAGCAGAGAGGTTTTGTGTGAGGAATTTAGGTGCAAAAGCTTAACAATATATGACCCAAAAAAATTCCCCAACAGTATATTCCCCAATAGACCAATATGGATGTCAAAATCACTCACCCTGAGACTTATGAAGAGATGAATTTGGTCCAAAAGGTATGAAGTCATATTTTCAAACAGACAAGAATGTTGTGTCATCAATTAAAGATTCCATTCCTCCATCAACATGATTGTCGACATACAGACATCCACTTTCAAGTTCTATTTCTTTAAGTGGTTCATGCCCAATGAATTTCTACTCATCGATGATAGTTGGGTCATATGGTAACATTTGAACTACTTTTCATCAACCTTTAAAGACAAAAACCGACATATAAAATGATTCCCATTAATAGGACAAAAATAAATTGGCTACGATCCATTCTAGTTAGATGCTAGATATATTGAAACCATTCCCACAGGCTTCAGAAACCACTCTGGCTCTAGTTCAAGTTCTGGATGGAAAGACAAAATACTTGCTATAGTCTCTTGGCAATCAATCAAGTTCTCTTGCAGTTGAATTTTTCAACAACAAGGATAATTTTAGTTTATATTTTTTCATCAGTCCTCCATCTAAAGTATTGACTATAGATAAAGCAGATGGAGTTAAATTGTCACCAGTGAACATGGCTATTGCGACAACATGTGATATCTCTGATAGTATGATTTCAAATTGTTCTGTAGTTTCTGCACTTGAGTCTAGATTATATCATCATACTAGTGAAAAGCAGAAAAAACATATCAAAAAAACAAGCAGGTATTTCAACAAATGAATTTTCAAACAATATGACAAAATCTCAGTACAAGCCTAAAAAGTAGTAGATGCAACAAAAGGTGTCATTGGTACGAAGCTCTTCAAATATGGAAAGGGAGTTAAAAGGAGAGGTGGTTGCAGAGGAGTCAAAAATTAGTGGTTCTAATAGGCAGGTGGAGGAGTTACTTTTGAGTCAGACTTCATCATATACCTCAACAACTCCTTTAAAGATAGCCTATAGAATACAGTTAAAGTTGTTGATGGAGGGGCTAATTCTGACCTAGCGATAGAAATAGTTATGCGTTCTTTACTGCCAGAGCTTGTTTTTGTAGCCCATCCTTGTGGTTCCTTTAGCAATCCCACAAAATGTGAAAAGATACTATTGCCAATGAAGTCATCAGGAAACATGGTTAATGTTTTTGACACTCCCTCGTTAAGGATATCAGGAGTTAACAATAGATACAGGCAAGGTGTCTTAATCAGAATTACAATAAGAATCTATAGAAGTGATCCCTAAAGCTAATATGGATATTTTGGAGGAAAAACCATGTTTTCTACGTGGTAACAAAGTTGTTGACTGCAAAAAATATTCTATATATAGAAACAAAGGTAGGGTTAACCATTATAGTGCTAAAGTACTTGGGGAATGTTCAGCTGCCAATATGAAGGCAATTGACACACAAGATAAGGGTCAAGTATCCACCACTAATAGTGATATTTGTGAAATGTCTGCTCAACTTCAGGTGTCATCTTTTCTTGTTGAAAGTGAAGGAAACCATAATTTAGTAGTTAGATTGACAAAAAAGGAGAATACAATTTCTTCCGATGTTTCTACAAAGAATAACGGTATAAATATTGGTGATGCTGCCAAGGCAGTAGTTTTCAAGAAGAAGAAGAAAAAATACTTTTTTCAGTAAGGAAAATGGTACAGCTCCCACACGGATTTATATAATGCTTATAAGGTTCAAGAGGAGGGGGAAGAACCTTCCAGAACCATCCAAAATAGTAACTGATGTTGTCAAGAGTAAGAATTCTTCAAAATACCCTGAGAAGCAAGTCCAGAAAGAAGTGGATGACTAGGAAGATGCATCTGAGCTTTCAACTCCTATGAATCAAGTAGCTATTTTAGTTAATAAATTTTCAAGAGACAGGAAGTACTCCAGATATTTTTTGTTGAAAATTAAGGATCAGTGCAAAGATATACCAAATCATTTTGAAATTTGTCTACACACTATTGAATTACATGGAAATTCCCAAGCACTTGAAAGTCATGTAGGAGAGGTTGATGCATTAGCAAGCACTACAAGGGTAATTGATAGGAGGATGAGTGGGAATTATCTGCTTGAACATTGTGGGATAAATATGGCTAGTTTGGATTATGATAGATGGGCCAAGCCAGTGGATTCTTTTGCTGATGGATGTAATATGTAGATGGATGTGGATCTTAGTGGTTCCTCTGTTGTGTTTCGACCATGCCAAGGTTATAATATTGGATTTGAAAGAAATACATGTGCAACAAAAATGTGTGAATGTCATCCTTCCTGGAGGGCCTTATGTGCAAGCACCACTTCCACACGTTGGACTAGTGAGAAATAATTCTGATGTTGATAGGTGGAAGCATGCTTCTGGTTCACCGAAGGGTTTGATTCCTCATCCACGACCTTCTATACCCACAATTAATATATCAGAGAACCGATATGAAGTGGGTAAGGTTTTTGATGAGCATCATTTGAAACAAAGACAAATTAAATCCATCCTTAATAAATTAACACCCCAAAAATCTGAGATACTTTTTGAATAGGTCAAAGAAGTGAACATTGACTTTGCATCATGTCTTCATGGTATAGTATCTCAAATATTAGAAAAAGCCTTGATGGAGTCGACTTATTGTGAAATGTATGCAAAATTCAATTTTCATCTTGCTACAGGAATACCATAACTTTATGAAGATAATGAGAAGGTTGTTTTCAAGCAAGTTATTTTTAACAAATATCAGGAAGAAATTGAAAAAGATGAAAGAGAAGAGGCAAACACTGAGAAAGCAGAAGAGCATGGTGAAAAAATCCTTTCAACAGAAGAAATATGGGAGAAGAAGGTTGCAACACGATGGTGAATTCTAGGAAATATATGGTTTACTGGTGAGCTTTATAAAGAAAGTATGTTGACCGAAATAATTATGCATGCATGCACCAAGAAATTAATTGGTGAATATAAACATCTAGAGGAGGAAAATTTTGAAGCTTTGTGAAAAATGATGAGCACTATTTGTCATATGATTGACCATTCAAAGGCTAAGGAACATATTGATGCTTACTTCGATAGGATGAAAAAATGTCCAATAACCAAGGCCTTCCCTCTAGGCTAAGGTTCATGTTGAAGGATCTTATTGATCTGAGGATGAATGGATGGAAACAAAGGAGGAAATTTGAGGGCCCCAAGAAAATAGAGGAAGTGCATCGGGATGCTATGTAAGAACTACATGGAGAGGGATGCCACTCTCGAGGTACCAATATGGGACATTCAGGTTGGAGACTTGGGACACCACTCGATAATTGTGTGAGAGGACCTGCGATGGCACCTTACATGGCAAGTGCACAAACGGGTTCACTTCCACATATGGATGGGATTAAAGGGCCACAACCCAATATGGGATCATTTGACTGTGGATTCACCAATCAAGATGCTTAGATTGTGGATAGGGATCAATTTGAAAATCAGTCTATGCCAAGCCTTTGAACACACAAAGCTTCTGATAATGGCCATTTGACTCTTCGTCCTAAGGGGGGTCTTGGCAAGGGAATAGGAGGGAGGACTCAACCTCTGTCATATTCTAATATTACTCTAGTATATATTCCACCATTCACATTTATGAGTAATAGACAAACATCTGTAGGTTCGATTTCAGGTTGCAGTTATGACTGGATGCCAGTTGGTATGAGAGATGAAATTTTGACGAGTACTTATGCTACATAAAAGTGTTTATTTGCAGAATCATGTGTCCAGGAAAGAAATGTTTTGGATAATGACATAAGAGAGTTTAAGAATTCATACTCATCAGGTGAGAGAGGTGGGAAGACTGCAAATGTTGAATTTCAACTGTAAGAACATTCTTCTCAAAGAACTTTGAGTTCACAACTCATTGAGGTTCAACTTAGGAAAAAGGCTGAAATGGAAATCAAACAATATTATAGGTACATTCCTTTACAAAGCTTCCATGAATTTTCATTATGTCTTTTAGAGTAGTCGTCAATTTTCCCTGACTTTTTCTTAATTTTGCATGACATACCATCAAGTGTGAGAGATTTGAAGGAGGCAACTTTTTGTGTAGATTATCTTAAAGCACAATTGTTCCATTCGACTATGGTTTTGCTTCGGATATTAGATTCTTTTGTCAGGAAATATGTTGAAATTGATCTTCTGGGGAATCTACTTACACATTTATGTAAGTTTGAGCCTTTCTTGCTAAATCAAGGACAACTTACCAATGGGTAGTGTGAAATTTTGTGTTTGTTATTATTCAAGTTTGAATTTATTTAAGAATTTCTACAGTCTATGGTCATTTGCGATTATAAATTATAACTATATGTAATTTTGATGTTTCTAGGTTGGAGACTGTACTATTTTCATTAGAGGATGCTACTGTTGATGCGCCCAAGGCTCCTAAGTTCCTTGGTAGTATTCTAACAGAATTGGTTGTTGAATGGATATTATTTAGTCAAGACATAGCAAGTGAAATCAAGGATGGAGGTACAGAGCCAGGAAGCTTATTAGAAAATGGTTAAGCAATCGAAGTTCTTGGAACTGTTTTGGAAGATATTAAGAGACTGAAGGGGGAGCATGTATTATCTTCTTTGTACAAAAAATCAGGAGTTCATTTACAAAGCTTCATGCCCAAGAAACAAGGGGATTTTGAGGGATTTCTCAAGAATAAAAATATTTAATGTTTGTATCGAGTCAACATTAGTAGACATATGTAATTAAGAAAAATTCAAGGTAGCCCGCTCACAATTTTTCTTGATCAATTTTGTGGTTATCTATGCTCTCTCATGTTTACAAGTGAATGGTTGGTTAGTTTTTAGCTTCTGCTCTGAATAAATATGCATAAAAATCTCACCATCAACTTTTTTGCTGTGGGTATCTTACAGGAAATGTGACTGGAAAAAGGATGGGGAGACAATGCATATCACGTCTTGGATATGGTTCATTCGCTGTTAGAGATATCTTAGAAACCTAAGCCATCGACATTGGAAATGTTTCTAGTAGGAATCCTATGGCTTTTAATGTTTTGATATTTCACTTCATAGCTATTTTTCTCAAGAAAATGTTTTAGGAATGCCAGACATGACATTGGTGGACAGGTAAACGAATTTTTTATAATTAAAATTTCCATTCCATGATATCCTCTCTTTATTGTTTAATTGTTATATTTTGGACGTTTCTTTTGATTTTGTTGTCTTTTAACTAAGAAATTTAAAATACTTAGTATCATGTCCATTTAAATAACAACCAAAGCTTGAAGATGAAATTCGTATTACGCTATATTAATTAGAATCCTTATAGCTATTTTGTGTTAAAATATTTTCATGACTATCAGAAAAAGTTACTTTCATGTTGTTATTTTGGTACATGTTGTTTATATACTTGATTAAGTACATGTGTTATAAAATGAAATTTTGTTGTGAATAAAACGGCAAGGATTAAACATCACACCTCAGATTATTTTCTTTCACAAGTTATCTATAGCTTGAGATTTTTAGCATATAACTTAGTTGACATGATTCTTCCTAAGCTTTCCTTGAAAGTTGAATAATAAGTTACTAAGGTGTTCTTTTCTATATATGGTGAAATTTTATTTTCTTTGTTTACAGTTTATCTGGCCACATTATAATGGCCATTATCGCCCCAATGAAGAAATTTGTTCAAGTTTCTTACTTGTATGGGGAAAAATGGCTTTGACATTGCTGATGTTGAGGTATATGTCGTATAAACTATTTATAGTCTAATTTAGTTTATATTCTAGTGTTCATTGTCTTTCATGTTTTATACTCTTCATTGTATCTTCTTTTGTTTTCAAAAAATGAACTCAGTATTTATGGTAAGAAGTGGGAATTGAAATAAGAGGGGAGCAATAACATAGGAGAGACAAATGCAAAAAGAGAGAGAGGAGAAGTGGTCTGGTGATACCCTTAGAGCCAATATCCCGCATAAGACCCACATATAAATACTTATGTTCAAGTCTTCAGAGTTGGTGAATTCACCTGCAATGCCTTGAAAATAGAACGATAATGTTTTGAAGTGATGAAACACCATTTCATGTGTAAATTGTAGTCCAACCAATATTAAGTTGGAAAATCATATTGTAATACTTTAAAATTTGATATAATATAATTTATGTGGTTGAAATTATTTATAGTTGCACTTGATATTGTTTAGTATTGTAATTAGAATATGCAAATTTGTGTTTTCATATTAGATGAGCATGCACATTGTATGCCATTTTTTAAATCATACAAATTAATTTATGTTGATTAATAAGGAACACAAAATCAATTTAAAGCTATTAAATTATTTTTTTATATTGATTAATGAAGAACACAAATAAGATGAATATATGACTAAATTAATCATTTATAAGGATTATTAATTAAAAAAAATAAAATGAATATAAACTACTACATTAGTCGTTTATATAATGAATAAATGACTACTACAAATGATAAATTTGTAATTACAAATGACGACTAAATTTTATGTATATATAACTATTAGTAGCTAATTTACAGTATCTTATAACACGACCAAAATTTAGTCATATTTCTTTGGTCATTAATTTGTTTCAAAAGAGGACTAAAATTTGCATATATATGACTATTAGTAGCTAATTTACAGTATCTTATAACACGAGCAATGTTTTGGTCATATTTCTTTGGTCATTAATTGGTTTTCACGCGTGATCATATAGTAATATATTTTTTTGTATATTTGGTCATTAATTGTGACAATTAATGACTAAATCAAAGATTAAATCAATGACCAAATCAATGACTAAATTAATGATCAAATCAGTGACTAAATTAGTGACTAAATTAATGACCAAATATACTACTAGACAACAAAATAGGGATAAAAAATTAATGAATAAGCTAAAAATGACCAAAAGTTGGTAGAGTTATAAGATAATGTAAATTAGCTACTATTGGTCACCAACCGAAAAATAGTCGTTTATATGCAAATTTTAGTCGTTTTTTTAGTAACTAATTCACCATTTTGTACTAGTGATTATTGCACGTGTTTATAACTTTGGAGTGTCATTATCCTTTGTTCATGCATGGGTGTGTGAAGCATGAATTCCCTAAAGACCTAGGACATGCCATATCTAAATTTTCTACATTCGTATGTTGGATCAAAGAAAAGGAGATTCATTTAGCTAGCATTCCACGGTGGCGTCAACAGATAGTTGAGATTGTTTGTATGTTTGAGAAGGAACTGTCGACGAGTTTCATGGACTTACAGGTTCATCTTCTAATCCACCTAGTAGATGAGATTGAATTAGTTGCGGTGGTTTCTTGTCATTGGATGTTCTTCTCAGAAAGGTACATGAAGAAATTGAAAGGTTTTATTCGAAAAAGGGCAAAACATGAGGGGTACATATCATATGAGTCTTTCTGTTATGCCAGTGAGTACATCAAGAAGATCAACAACAAAATAGGTGCAGTGATTTGGGACGATGAAAGGGATGAAGACAAAAGAGAAGGGGGGTTTCTCCAAACGAGTGGAAAAAAACGCTTGATAAAGAGTAAGTGACTTATAATTTTTCTAATTTACACAAAGTAAATATTCATGTTGAACTTTCATATAATGTATATTTTAATTTCTAAGTACTATATAATGTTGGTTTGATTTCATCATTGAATGCATAAATTAAGGCAATCAATAAATTCGTTCTTTACATTTATGAAGCGACACAAATGTGGGTCGCATTGTACGAAAAAAATA
Organism: Pinus albicaulis; assembly: GCA_034641835.2. NCBI lineage: Eukaryota > Viridiplantae > Streptophyta > Pinopsida > Pinales > Pinaceae > Pinus > Pinus albicaulis. The sequence continues at coordinate 1,768,439,837 of CM076580.1, read as the reverse complement.
GAATGAAATGGGATAGTGGCAAGAAAGAATTTAGATGGTTGAATGATAGAAGTGTGCCTTATCCCAATCATTTAAAAGAAAATATGCCAAAAATATGCCCCAATAGTTGGGTTACTGACCAATTCAGAGAGAAATACAGTGCAATCGGTTGTTATTGTAGAAATTAGCTGAATAAATCACTTATTCAATGGAGATTAACCCAATTACACATCAATTTCGAATTGCATGCATAACACATAATCTCATCTACAATTAATTGTCACATGCGGAAATAATAGAAGCAATCTCACATCAAATCAATCACACATTAACCTGCCAAGAGGTATGGGGGGAAAGTTCATACCGAAACCCCGTTGCCTATCGTGTATATTATAATGGAGAAATCATGTAACCAAACAAGTACAATACTCCTCACAAGTACCTCGCACTTTCTCATAAAGTCACACAATAATTCTTAACCTTCGGGCTTTTGAACAAGTCACTGGTTCAAAACTCACTGCTGATTGCCTTGCCTCTATTGCGCAATCATGGCCTGGTTATGTAGAGATCCAAGGTTCGAATCTCCTTGGCTTGACTGCGCAATTGTCATGGAAAATTCCTCCAAGTGTAATGCAAATCCCATGCAAAAATGATCCTCCAACTGATAGCTTTACTCACCCTTTCATCTACCTCTTTCACTGGTCTCCACTGAACTGATCATGCACTATAGTGAACTGATGTGTTCTAGAGTTGACTAATGAGTTACTAATTAATGAATTAAATGATATTTAATTCAATCCACTCATAACTAATTGATTAGCTAGTTAAACTAATCTCAACTAGTTCAACTAAGATAAACAGAACACAACTCCACTATCTATCTCATTAACTCCTCCAAAACTTCTGCCACTGAAGTCCAACTGAAGTCAACCATGCAAGATGCCATCAAACCCTAGGAACCACGTGATTCCTCTATCAGTTGCATGAGCCACCTCCATGACTCGAACTGAAGTGCTCCAAGAGAGTAAACTGCTGTTTATAGTCAAAATATTATTAAGGGTAGATAATATTTGACTTCCATATTTTTAGGAGAGGCAGTATAAAAATAGCTTGTGACCTAAAAATATGAGTCTCATCTATTTTTACCAACATGTCGCATACTTGAAGAATCTCCAACTGGAATCCCCGAATCATGCTCCGTATGTCTAAAAATAGACATAGTCTAAAAATAGACTTTGCGCCAGAATTTGCCTGCGGGCCCACTTAGTGAAGGCGAATTCATTTCACTAAGCTCCATCATCTTGCTGCATTTTCAACACTCCCTCTCAGCAAGATATGGATTATCTGCAACCCCTATCCTGCCTCTGTGGAATTCGAACTTGCTCCTGGTGAGCGCCTTCGTCGGGATGTCGGCATCCTGATCCTCCGTGGGAACATATGAAAGCATCATGATCCTCCGCTGAACACAATCTCTGATGTGATGGTACCTGATGTCGATATGTTTGGACCTATCATGAAATACTAGATTAGCCGAGAGCTTGATGCAGCTCTGGTTATCACAGTAGATCACTGTAGGCTCCAAATGCAACCTGAACAAACCTGCGAGGATCTTCCTCATCCGAATAGCCTCACATGCAGCCAAACTTGCTGCCATGTACTCGGCCTCTGCTGAACTGAGTGCCACGGATCTCTGCTTCCTGCTGTACCAGGAAACTGCTGTCGACCCAATGCTGAAAACTCCTCCAAAAGTGCTCTTCCGGTCCGTTGGACTCCCTGCCCAATCTGCATCAGTGAAGCCAGAAAGCTTCACTCCATCCTCCTGTCTGTACCATAGACCATATCCCGATGTGCCTCCGATATAGCGCAATACATGCTTGCCCGCCTTCCAAAAGAGCTTGGTAGGCTTAACCATAGCTTGCGAAAGCTGGTTAACTGCATAGCATATATCGGGTCGAGTATTGACCAGATACATCAACGACCCCACCAACTGTCGATAGACGGTGGCATCCACTACCTCCTCCGAAGTAGCATCTCCCTTCCTCCAACCTCCAGGAAGAGGGGTATCAACAGGCTTGCAGCCTTGCATGTTGAACCTCTCCAGAATCTCCCGGGCATACTTGCCCTGAGAAACAAACAGTCCTCCACTGCGTTGCCAAATCTCCAATCCCAGGAAATAATGAAGGATGCCCAGGTCCTTCATCTCAAACTCTCGTGCAAGATCCTCCTTGCATGAAAGTATCAACTTCTCATCGCTAGTCAAAATCAGATCATCTACATACAGTACGATGATCAACAGCTTCCCCTCCACCACTATCTGGTACAGGTTTGGATCCGCCTCACTCTTGGAGAATCCAAGCCCGGTGAAGTAGCTGTCTATCCGAGTGTACCAAGCACGAGGTGCTTGCTTCAGCCCGTACAGTGCTCTCTTGAGTTGGCACACATGCGACTCACTACTGAAGATCTCAAAACCTTCAGGCTGCTCTATGTACACCTCTTCCTCAATAACTCCATTGAGGAACGCAGTCTTCACATCCATCTGATGAATGTGCCACCCATCTGCGCTGAGAGAGCAAGGATCGTCCGTATGGAAGAGTACCTTGCGACAGGTGCAAAAGTCTCCTCATAGTCAATCCCCTCGATCTGTGAGAAGCCACGGGCGACAAATCTCGCCTTGTACTTCTCCACACTCCCGTCAGCCGCCTGCTTCACCTTGTAGATCCATCGTGAACCCACCACTGATTTTCCCACCGGTCTTGGGACAATCTCCCATGCACTGTTCCTGACGATCGAATCATATTCTTCGATCATGGCATCAACCCATGCGGGTTCCTCCACAGCTTCCTCAAAAGAGGATGGCTGCGTCACAACACATTGACTCACAAGAGCCATGTATCCAGTGTACCGATCCGGTGACTGTCTCTGTCTGCGCTGTGCTGTAGGTGGTCCTACAACCTTCTGTGCATCCCGAGCCAGTCGCTCAGCTTCTGTAGTGCGCATGCGCCCTCTGATGGTTGGCGCTGCCTGGGTGGTTTCTTCCACCTCCTGAACCTCCTCTTGTGGCTGATCCACATCCGGAAGCTCCTCCTTGGGAACTAACAGCTCCTCATCTGCATGCAAGTGTAGCTCCCTCTCAAGCGAACACTGCATGGCTTTCTCCTCCTGAAATTTTATATCCCGTCGCACAACAGTCTTGCGACTGTCTGGCACATACACCCGATAGTTGTGAGGTGTATCGGTGTACCCCACAAATATTCCAACTTCAGCAGTTGGATCCAGCTTCCTTCTCGCATCCTTCGTCACATGCATGTAGACAGGAGATCCGAAAATCCGCAAATGGGAAATATCAGGCCTCTTGCCCGAATAAGCCTCCTCTGGTGTACTCATGCCAAGAACCTTGTGAGGACAACGGTTCTGCACATACACTGCTGTATTGCATGCCTCAGCCCACAAGTGAAGGGGTAGGCCCTGATCATGCAACATCGCCCGTGCAGCACCCACGATCGTTCTGTTCTTCCGCTCGGCCACCCCGTTCTGCTGTGGGTTATGGGGTGCGATGAGCTCTCTCCGAATCCCTTCTGCGCTGCAGAACTCCTTGAATTCAGCCGAGATGAATTCACCACCGTTATCACTCCTTCGAGCAATCACCTTCTTCCCCGACTCCTTCTCGACCAGTGCTTTAAACTCACAGAACTTCGCGAATGTATCGCTCTTCTTCGGCATGAAGAAGATCCAGCACTTTCGAGAGAAATCATCAACAAAGATCACATAATACTTGTGTTTTGCTGTCGAAGCAACTGAGAAAGGACCACACACGTCTGTGTGAACTCTCTCAAGGATCGTCGTGGCGCGACTATCCTTCTCGTGAAAGGTGGCTTTCACATACTTCCCTAAAGTACACCCCTTGCACTGATCTGACTGCGCAAGGGTGCCCTTAGGAAGTCCGGTAGAAATCTGCTGCAGAATCTTCAAAGCTCCATGGTGAAGATGGCCCAATCTCCTGTGCCATAGTTCGCCCTCATCATCCCGGCTCACCACTTCTCCCACCTTGCATGCCATAGCTGCGCAGTCATCTACCTGCAACTGATAAAGGTTCTGAGTTCGAACCCCTATCTTCTGGGTCTCTCCAGTAGTCTTACTGCGCAGGAAGGCTTTTCCTTCACTGAAGACCACATCATATCCCTTATCCTCCAACATAGCTACTAAAATCAGGTTCTTCTTCAATCCAGGTACATGCATGACATCCTTTAATACAAAGGGTTTACCAGACTCCCTCTGAAAGGATACGGTACCGATACCAGTCACATTGTATCTACCATCATCGCCCATCTCGATGTGCACACCCAAATCTTTGTTCTCCAGATCTGAGAACAACTCCCGATCTCCCGTCATATGAAATGATGCACCGCTGTCCAAGAACCACACCGATCCCATCACACTTGAAACCAAGCATGCAATCAGTGAAAAGTCAAGCTCAAACTATGAAGCCAAAGCTTCTCCATCTGCAGATCTTCCCTCTTGCTTGTTCTTCTTCTTCTTTGGACAATTGGTAGCATAATGTCCGTGATCATGGCAGAGAAAACACTTCACTTTCGCCATATCCTACTTCTTGCCCTTTGCACCAGACTGAGAAGTTTTCTTTCCCTTCCCCTTCTTTGCTTTGGACACCAAAGCGCAGTTTTCTTCATCAGCTCCCTTTGATGAAGATCCATCTCGAGTAGTCCTCCTTATCTCCTCCTGGATGAGATCCGCCCAAAGGCGCTCCCATCCCGGCAGCTTCTCCCGACCATTGACACTATCTTGATATGAGTGCCAAGCCTTCGGAAGACCAAGGAGAGCCAGGTCGACCATGTCCTCTTCATCGACAGTAACCCCCACACTTCCCAGCTCATCTCTGCATTGAGTGAACTTCGTGAGGTATTTGGCGATACCGTCGCCCTTCTCCATCTTGATGTTCCTGAGCTTATCTTTGAGTGCCAACTTCCTTTGGTCACTCTTACTCTGGAATAGATCCGTCAAAGCTTTCCACATTAAATATGGAGTAGCCTTTCCATGTAGGCTGGATACAATATGATCCTTGACGCCCTCCAACAGGATCCTTCGACATTTCGCGATCTTCTTTTGCCATGCATCGACCAAAGCTGCATCAGTGGGCTTTGGGACATCCGCATCCACGAACTCCTTCAGACCATTATCTTCTAACACTGCTTCCATGCGATCCTTCCATGTAACATAATTCGAACTGCCTTCAAGAGCATATTCGAGTCGCAAACCGTTGAAAGACATTTTCAACACCGGCACCAAGAAAACAAAGCTGCTGCAAAATTCGAATTCCAAACTCCAAGCTCTATTGCTTCCGATCTACACTTGAGAAAAAATTATTTCCAAATCAGAGATTGACTGCAAGGGGCGTTTACCATACCTTTCACTTTCCGAAGAAAGATGAATCCGGAGGCTTCCTGGCCCGTATGCAGACTCTGTCCGAGGAAATAAGTTTGCAATCACCGTAATAGATCTCGACAATTAATCTCGCTCTGATACCATGTAGAAATTAGCTGAATAAATCACTTATTCAATGGATATTAACCCGATTACACATCAATTTCGAATTGCATGCATAACACATAATCTCATCTACAATTAATTGTCACATGCGGAAATAATAGAAGCAATCTCACATCAAATCAATCACACATTAACTCAGTATGTATGGGGAAATCCTATAGCTGAAAACCCCGCAGCTATTGTGTATATTATAATGGAGAAATCATGTAACAAACTCAGTACAATACTCCTCACAAGTACTCAGTACTTTCTCATGAAGTTACACACAAACTAGCTCAGTTTTGAACAGGTTACTGGTTCAAAACTCACCGCCGATTGCCTTGCCTCTATTGCGCAATCCAGGCCTGTCTATATAGAGATCCAAGGTTCGAATCTCCTTGGCTTGACATCGCAATCATCATGGGAAATTCCTCCAAGTGTGGTGCAAATCTCATGCAACCGATCCTCCAACTGATAGCTAACTCCACCCTTTCATCTACCTCTTTCACCGGTCTCCACTGAACTGATCATGCACTGTAGTGAACTGATGTGTTCTTGAGTTGAATAATGAGTTACTAATTAATGAATTAAATAATATTTAATTCACTCCACTCATAACTAATTGATTAGCCAGTTAAACTAATCTCAACTAGTTCAACTAAGATAAACAGAACACAACTCCACTATCTGTCTCATTAACTCCTCCAAAACTTCTGCCACTGAAGTCCAACTGAAGTCAACCATGCAAGATGCCATCAAACCCTAGGAACTACGTGATTCCTTTGTCAGTTGCATGAGCCACCTCCATGACTCGAACTGAAGTGCTCCAAGAGAGTAAACTGCTGTTTATAGTCAAAATATTATTAAGGGTAAATAATATTTGACTTCCATATTTTTAGGAGAGGCAGTCTAAAAATAGCCTGTGACCTAAAAATATGAGTCTCATCTATTTTTACCAACATTTCGCATACTTCAAGAATCTCCAACTGGAATCCCCGAATCATGCTCCGTATGTCTAAAAATAGACATAGTCTAAAAATAGACATAGTCTAAAAATAGACTTTGCGCCAGAATTTGCCTGCGGGCCCACTTAGTGAAGGCGACTTCATTTGACTAAGCTCCATCATCTTGCTGCATTCTCAACAGTTACCCGCGTGCCGAAGAGGAAGCGTTAAACGTAGGGATTGGGTGCAGCAACTAGGTAATAATCTATTTAATTTATATGTAAATTTGAAATTTATAAGGCATCTATATTTCATATTTTAACTGTTGGGTTATTATAAGACACATGACATTATGATTTTTTTAACTTCTATATAATAGGTGCATTTGTTCCCATCTATGTGGGCATATGGACACCATTTTCACACAGAAAATTCTGATTCTGGAAACATCACACAAGACTGTGGAGTGGAAGTCGAGTTCGATCAATCTAGTTGATCTAGTCATCGTGATCAAAACCTAGTATTATGGACATTAGGTTACGTCGAAAAGATACAAGATATCATTAAAGTGGATTTATCTTCTTTCGAATGTGTTATTTTTAGGTGCAAGTGGTGGGACACCTTTGATCGAAATAATGTAAAGGAATATCGCGATACTAGGCTGATATGTATCAACTCTAGAAAGATGTGGGATGAAGCTAAGGAGCCCTATATTTTCCCCAGACACTGCAACCAGGTGTTTTTTTACCCAGATGTGTTGGATAGGGATTGGTGGTTCGTATTAAGACATGACCCTAGATCAAAACATATTGTTGAGAACAATAGTCTTATCATGCTATGCGAGCTCGAAGATAATGAGGGTGATCATGAGAACCGAGAGTGATATGGTACAATATGTTTTATTTCAACATTATTGATACTTTTTAAGATGGGTTTTTCGAAACATTATAATATGTATTTTGAATTAACTGGTAATTTTCTTTGTGTTAATGTTGAAATCAATATTTCACATGATAATTTGCAATTATATTGATCTCAAAAACAATGACATACTGTATAAAGTTATTTTTTTGTATGTAAGATAATAATAAAATAATGATAATTCTGAAGTACATTAATTTATTTGCATTATTTTCTAAACTTTATTATGTTGCAATAATTCATATTATTATAGATTTATTATTTTACAATTATTTAAATTTTACAAATTTACAGATTTAAAATTTTTAATAAAATCATTTCACTTTAATGCAATTAAAATTTTCATATTAATACAATTAAAAATTTACAAATATTTTACATACAATTACAATTACAATTTTACAATTTCACATACAATTACAATTACAATTTTAGAATTTTACATACAATTGCAACTACAATTACAATCAATTCACAGTAATACAATTAAAATTTTACAAATATTTTACATAGACTTAGAATTACAATTACAATTACAATTTTACAATTTCACATACAATTACAATTTTAGAATTTTACATATATACAATTACAATTTTACAAATTTAAAATTTACAATTACAATTACAATTTTAAAAATTTACATATATACCATTACAATTACAATTTTAGAATTTTAGATACAATTTAAATTACAATGAGAATTTTACAACTTTACATATATACAATTACAATTACAATCATTTCACAATAAAGTAAATATTACAATTGCAATTAAAATTTTACAAATATTTTACATACAATTACAATTAACAAAAATACAATTACAATTTTAGATTTTTACATAAAATTAGAATTACAAATATTACAATTTTACAATATCATGATCATTTAATATTCAATTAATTAATAAACATCATGTTCATGATAACCATCGTACAAACATCATATTTGACTAAAAAAAACATTCAAAATTGCTAACATCATCGTGATCGTGATCATCTAACAAAACACAATTAACATTATATAACATCATCACAACACAAACATCAAATATACATCCCATGTGAAATAACTACTATCACATACACATCTATCTGCAAGTAGCGCATTAAATGAACATATCTAACATAACCTACCAATATACATATCATGAGGATCACCAACATGTAAATTAAGTACACCTGAAACATGAACATAAAATACATGGCCCATATATATATATATATATATATATATATATATATATATATAGATATATAACTGAATAATGTCAAAAATATACAACTGTAATATAAATTTCATGGATTAGCTGGTGGTACATCATCAATAGCATGAATACTAGTCGAGGCATGGTCAATCAATGGTGGAGCCTCAACAAGCTCAGGTACATGCTGATCATCGCGTGCCTGCTGATCTAGATCAACTATCGGCTGCTCATCGTGATGACTCGATATGGTCAATGGTTCAACCTGTTCATGATCATGAGTACTGCTGGATGTTGTAGGCTGTTGACTGGACGTGGACGATGGTCCAGCCTGCTCTCCATGATGATTGATGCTCAATGCTAGTGGAGGCTGCTCATTTGGCGAGACGCGAGGTGAATGATCATTAGATGATGCGTCACTTCTCGCGGACTGTGGATCATGTGTTGCATATTGACCATGCCTATAACGTGCAATGGTCCTCATGAGCTGTGTAACTAAGGTCATAGCTCGTACGACATGCCACATCAGGTTGTACATGTCACACAACATGCCTCTCAACATATGTAGCAACCTACCATTGGCATGTGTGTCTCTCATAGTAGCGAGCCTGATGCTTGCCTCAACAATCAATGCAATGAGTTGGTCACCCAACTCCATCCTGTATCTGCTATCAAGCCTCCCATGCCTAGCAAAAGGTGGTATCGGCACACTAGCAGGAGCATGTCTCTCTGCACTGGCCTCTTGATGATCCTCGGCATCTGGCATACCCTAATCATCATCAAGATCCACACTTGGATCATGTGGTGGTGTTGGCATGTCCTCACCATCAAAAGACCCAATGTCTGCAAAATATATACAAGTACACAACAATAATTAGAAAATCTCATTACAAAATTTAATAAAAATAAGTTAAATAACATGTTAGAATAAATTTAAATAAAACAGTAATATTACCTCTATCATTCTGTCGCTCATCATAAGTGAAGAGGATGTTGGCACACCCTTGCCAATCCAAACCAGCATAAGGACAAGGGACAGTAATGAAGGGATGCTCGTCAACACTAGCTAGAAACTCCAGTGCATCATGCGATATCCTCATTGGAAACAAAGTCTTGCCCCTCTTGGTAATTATCTGCCCCCACATGTGCATCCGTGCCTCTAACATTGGACTACGAGGCTATTGAACAAAAGTAGGCCTTGTCTCTGGAAACCTTTCAAAAAATAAAAAAAAAATATCTGAAGCAAAAGGGAAGTTGACCATCCCTTGTACATAATCACGACATCTATCTAAGGTTGTACAGAACTGCAGCAAAAAAGTGGCTGACCACCTGACAAGTCATGGTTCCTGTACCAAAGAATCAACATAATATAGAAGCGAGCAACTAATGCATTGCCCGTCACTGGTGTTGTGTGAAATGGTCAAAATATTAAGTGAGAGGCACCTCACCTCCTCACTACCAAATGCACCAATACATAATTGACCTCCGAAGACCTAAAAATCTGAAGGAGACAGTATATCTGTGCTAATGTATCTCTGGGAGTACACCAACTGACTCCCTGCTACATAGCCAACTCGAACCTCCAGGAATGAGGGAAAATCCACCCCTCTCCTTGATAGCCCTCTAATGAAATATATTTTCTCCTTAATGGATGCATACCACTGGTTAGGACCAACCTGGAAAGCCTGTAGGTGGCAATTCCACCTATGGATAAGATGACTCAAAAAGATACCATGGCCATTTAGTGAAGTATCCTCCTCATAGAACTTAAGGAGACCTACTTGCCTTAGGAGCCCCTGGGTAGCTACTGTAATAAGGTGAGGGTACGCATCTCTCTCCCTCTCTTGTGCCTCCCACAGGCAAACCATGTTATACTGGTCCACCTATTATTTTTTTTGTTCCCCTCTTCTCTCCTTTGATGCCTTTGAATGATTGACATATTAAATATAATTTTTTTATTAAATGTGACATGTATTTAGGAATATACACATGTAATTTTTTAACGAATAATAAAATAACAACCGGTGCGCCACAAAAAACAGGCCTACACTGGTACTGGTACATCTTTCTTTGTCGTACACCGGTGGTGGTGTACCGGAAAATGTTCAGCACACCAGCCGAGGTGCACCTAAAAATTTACAGCCACAGTTGACTATGGACGATGTCAAGAGTGCGGTGCGCTGACTAAACTCTATAGTTCGGTCAATGCACCGACCTCCTAAAATCATTACATAGTAAATGTTGCGGTATTTTACCAGGCCACACCGTTGACCTTGTCGAAATGTGGAAAGTGGTGCACTCACAAAAATACCAACCTCGGGGCAGATATTTAAGTCAACGCACGAAATTTCCGCTATTTCACATGGTCAACGGTGCGGCCGGGTAATCGATCGCACCCAACTATTTTTAAAATTTTAAAATAACAGAGTGCGCCTTTCAGTACCATCTCGGAACCGGTGCGGATACCGCTGGCACCAGTTGTAGTGCATCCTGTAAATTTACAGGCAGCACCACGAATTGGTGCAAGCCGAATGGGTCGAATGCACCACGCAATTTTTTTCTTTCTTTCTTTTAAATGGTTAATTTTAAGATAATTTGAAATTCTAATCCGCAAAAAGGCTTAGTTATGGAAAAGGAAGAAAAATAAATGTACATTTGGTCGTCGAGGAGGCATATTGGCTGTAGAATTTACAAAAGAAAAATTTCCCATCGTTTTGCAAAATTCAAGCTAGAGATTGGTCGACACTGCACATCAGCAGTGCATGAAATGGCTGCAATGGTAGCACAGATGTCAGGGCATCTCAGACAAGGATAAATTAAACCGGTGCTTGAGAGCTCTGGAGCATTGAGAATAGTGAAAAATATAGTTTTTTGGTAGTAAAATTTTTTTTATTTAACCTTATTCTGGTGCGTGGGGTTTTATAGGTGCACCCATTCGGTTGCTTAAGACTACATCGGGTAGTTTCTATTTTAGCGTGGGGTTTTATGACACACCAATGCGGAAGATTTTTAAAGCACCAATGCTCTACAGTAATAAGATGCACCGAGCGGGTGTGTACAAAGCGCACAATATTGTGTGTGCCAATCTTTTGAGCGCACCAGTGCTTTTTGTTGTTGAACGCATTGGTGCGCTTTAGGATGATAAGCGCACCGGATGAAAAAAATATGCAAAAACCTCCACCCGCCAACCTCCTGTAGTAACCTCCGCTAGAAATGGATGTCTGGGGTATTTTTATAAGGGGTTCCTAAAAAAAATCCACTAGAGGGTCTTTTCCTTGTAGTGAAAACTGAAAAGTGAAGTGTTTGAACAGTTCGACCACTTCAAAGCTCTTGTTGAGAAGCAAAGTGGGCACTACATAAAAGTACTGATAAATAACAGAGGAAGAGAGTATATCTCCAAAGACTTCCTATGTTTCTGCAGGGATCACGACATACACAAGAAGTTTACCACAAGGTACACGCCACAATAAAATGGTGCTACAGAAAGAAAAAAGTGGACCATCATGGACATGGTCAGAAGCATGTTGAAGGCAAAGCATTTTGCAAATGAGTCTTGGGAAGAAGCTGTAAATTGTGCAGCTTATATTTTAAAAATATTTCTAACCAAAGATGTTATGAACATAGTTCCGGAAGAAGCATGGAGTGGAAAAAATCATTTCGTAACTCACATGAGAGTATTTGGATGTGTGGCCTATGCACATGTCCCAGATCAGCTAAGGAAGAAGCTGGACAACAAGGGGGAAAAGTGATATTTTTTAGATATAGTGATGAATCCAAGGCATACAAACTCTATAATCCATCAACAAAGAAATTTATAATCAGCAGAGATGTGTATTTCATTGAAGAAGAAGCTTGGATGGAAGTTTAGAGAAAACTGTAAATGTGAAGACTTTTATTTCACATGAGGATAGAGAGGAATTGATTGCAGGAAATAATTTCTCCATGGTGGCCCCTCCTCCACCTACACAAGCTCAACAGAGCACACGAAAAGCAAGTAATAGAGAAGCAGTGAAAAATCAAGGAACTATTTATCCAAGCACACCATAGGGATTTGAAACTCCCTCGATTTCAAGTGGAACTCCAAGCACACCAAGAAGACAAAGATTCAGAAATTTAAGTAAAATTTATGAGAAAGAAGAATTAAATAATAATGTTGGTCTAAATTCTCTATTTGCTTTGTTTTTTCAAGTTGATGACCCAATCCATTTTAAATATGCAGTAAAATAAGAAAAATGGATTGAAGTAATGGATGAAGAGATTGGTGCATTAGAAAATAATGATAAATGGGTTAGTGGACGTCCCACAAGGTAAAGAATTCATTGGAGTGAAACGGGTCTATAATACCAAAAGAAATTCTGAAGGCAAGATAGAAATGGATAAAGCAAGACTTGTTGTGAAAGGCTACAAGCCGCAGCAAGGAAGAGAATATGAAGAAACCTTTGCACCAGTTGCAAGAATAGAAATAGTGAGGACAATGTTGTCCATAGCAACACATCAAAAGTGGAAATTCTATCAAATGGATGTAAATTCAACATTCTTGAATGGAGTTTTGAAAGAGGAGGTAGATGTGGAACAACCTCCTGGCTATGAGATAGAAGGGAAAGAGAACAAAGTATGCAAGTTGATGAAAGCTCTTTATGGGCTGAAGCAAGCACCAAGAGCATGGTACAACATGATTGATGCTTACTTGATGGATAATGTGTTTGAAAAATGTGATGGTGAACCCACACTCTGCATTAAAGAAAATGATGGTAAGATCCTTATTGTTGTTTTATATGTAAATGATTTAATTTCACAGGAAATGAAGTTTCTCTCATTGTTGATTTTCAAGAAGTCATGAAGAGTTAATTTGAAATGATTGATTTGGGTTTATAGATAAAAATTTTGGGCATTGAAGTAAGGCAAAATTAAAAGGGAATTTTTATTTCCAAAGAAAAATATGTTGAAGAAGTTTTAAAGAGATTCAACATGTAGAACAACAAAGTAGCAACAACTCCAACTATCATGGGGTTGAAGTTAAGCAAAGAATATTGCAGCAAGAATGTTGATCCGACATTGTACAAGAGCATAGTTGGAAGTCCAATGTATTTGACTAAAACTAGGCTTGATATTATACATGTTGTAAGTTTAATTTCCAAATTTATGGAGACATCAAAGGAGACATATTGGCAAGCAGCCAAGAGAATATTGAGGTATGTTAATGGAACAAAGGAGTATGGTGTTCGATACTCCTCAACTGATAATTTTAAATTGATTGCTTACACTGAGAACGATTGGGCTAGAAGTGTAGATGATAGGAAGAGCACATCTGGGTATGTGTTTCATTTGGGATCAGGGGCCATCTCATGGGCTTCCAAGAAGCATCAAATAGTTGAATTATCAATAGAAGAAGCTAAATATGTGGCAGAAATTGCAGCAGCATGCTAAGCAGTATGGATGAGAAAGATGCTGAGAGATTTGTGTCATGAGCAAGATAGAGGAACTACAATTTATTGTGATAATAGCTCGTTAATTGCATCACCAAAGAATTCTATTTCTCACAAAAGAACAAAGCACATAGATGACAAATATCATTTTATAAGAGAATTGGTTAACAATGGTGATATTTATTTGCAGCATTGCATGACATAGGAAGAGTTTGTTTATATCATCACGAAGCCATTAGGACAAAAGAGTTTTGTTTATCTCAGACAGTGTCTAGGAATGACTGATGGCGGCAGTTGTGATTAAGGGGGAATGTTGGAATTATACTCCGAACCATCGCCATGAATAATTATTGGCACAACCCACAATTCATCAATTTTGATTACAGGAAGGACAAGCACAGACCCATAGAGCTGAAGGCTTTTTCACGCAACCACAGCAAACAAAGTACCCGAGCCATACCTCTGCATTTATCTCCATTTTCTGTGTTGACTTACCTTTTTGCCCGCATCACATTTCATTCACCTTACCTATTAATATTTTCGCCACTATGGTTAAATCATCGCCGATGCGATATTTGGCGAGACCCACCGTACACCCAACCACTTTGCAAACCTTTGTATTTCCTTTCTTATCCGCTACTTCCTTTGTATTTTGGTTACTGCACTTACCAACATTTAGTCGCCTGCATTACCACAATTGGAAGATTATATCACTTACCATTTAAGCCTCATAAATAACCACACAATGTTGCGATGCGATATCGCATTGCACATCACAATCGCAATCGTTAACTTTTTCCTCTTAGCCACCCGCAAGTTCGCAATCGCAATTTTTAAACCTTACCTTTCCGCCGACTGCAAGTTATTTGTTTTGCAATGCGATATCGTTGTCGCATTTTGCAATCATGCAGGTTTATGTTTACCCGTAAAGTTCCGTGAGTTATTTTATTTTGGGAGTGATGCGATAAGTTCCACATCACTATCGCACGTTGCAACTTGCAAATTTTAATGGATAGCGCCGTGAGTTAAAGTTTAAAATCGCAAATTTGCGCAAATGTAATGTGGACTAAAAATCACATTGAATATTATTTGAGATCTGCCCTTTTCTGTTTTGAACGTGTTTTGTATGCATTGTGTGTAAACCGAATTGCAGTTCTAAGCATTGTTTCAATGAAAGAATGGGTCATTTTATAGCAAAGGGTGACTGGTGGTTAAACATCCATGCAACATTGAATCTGCATTGATAGCATTAGGTTTTACAGGCTTCAACCATTTTGTATAAGATATGTAATTTCATGTTTGATGAAGAGAGTAGAAAGAATTCAAACTCAGAGAAGAGTTGAATAAATTAAAAAAATACTTCTTCTCCTGTGTTACGCTGTGTGTGTGTGTGCATTTGTTAATTTCCACAGTATTTTAGCATTCTCTGTGTTGTAGGGGAAGCATCCCTCTATGTATTTATTTCGTTCAATATTCTCAATAGTATCGCCTAGCTGAGTTACATATTGAAAATGCATAATTGAATGAAAATTTAGGAATACTAATCGAGAATCCACTCACTCATAATTATACCGGTAAGTAGAACCTTGAGTATAGCTTGACGATTTGTATTTATAATCCCTTTTATCATGCAACCGAGATGTATTTCTTTGGCTAAACTAGTTATAATGTTAGTAAAAAATGAAATTCCTTTACTGTAGAGACTCCAAACTTCCTTCAAACCGCAAAAGGCTTAAAAATTGACACTATGGTGGGTATAACTACTCTAGATAAATATCTGAAGAAATGACTCCTAAAGTATGGAAGGCACTCCTCCAGAAATTTTTCATCTATATTGCAGAGAAAAGAAAATTAGTTTTCATGCAGTGCGTTTTCAGAATGAGAGGTAACAGGAGTTTCCATGAGTTAACAATGGAAATCAGAAGATGGAGGAGAAACCAACGAGAAATGAAAACGTTGTAGGGACATTAATCCACTATAAGAAACAATCTATTTATGAAAACATGTGTTTCTCACAAATAAAAACAAGAACGGAACAAAATTTTCTGTGTGCCTCATTTCTTATGCATTATTTTTCAGGAATGGTGGCTACCATCCCATTTCAGGTAACAAAAGTGTAACTATCATCCAACCATCAAGCACGTGCCAACATATTTATTGTGCCAACTAAATCAGTTTCTGTGAATATCGCATTCAACCAAGTTTCAAGCTATTGTTCCCTAACCTTCCAACCAACTTAGATGGTTCGTACAACTTACATTATTTAAGGTTTCAATTGAAAATTTTAAGTTGTCCACTATAATTTTATTTGACCTATTATAATTCGATTAAAAATCTATTTGTTAGGTTGTTTCTGGTTATTTGTGTTAAAAATTTCTTTCGCTAATAGAAAATATTAAGATACCAATAAGCGTTAGAAAAAAATCATATCAACCTCACAAGAATCAACATAAGAAGTAAAAATAAAAAATATAGATTAGTCACAATTTTATTCAATTACTTTTACAAAGTAGGGCTTCTACGGGCTGTTGCAGAGTTCTTTGGCTGCAACCATAACGAAAATACTACTCCCTAATTTATGAGTTACTACTGAAAGCATAAACTACCTCTAGTTTATCAACTACCACTGAAATGAGCTATAACTCGTGATTGTTTACTAGCCACTACTAGAAGGAGCTACAACCCCACATGTGAAAGTTGCCACTTTCTTGACCTCATTGATTAATCTTTCATACAATTTTGAAACTCAACTCCATGAAGTTCATTATGTTACAAATAAATTTCTCCTCGTTAAGTTACCTCAATCACCTAAAAATCACCATCTACAATCTCCACCTTCCACACCAACACATGAGGGCTTCACTCAATAAACCTCTAACATATCACGTGCATTGATGGCATACTAAACAATACCCATATTTTGACTACATAATGGGGAATATCTTGAAAAACAACATTATTTAACACCCTACCAATACCAACCCAATACACCTTCCTAATTTAAAAAACCCCTACTTTCACTATATATTGTAGGTATCCATTTTTTCATTAACATATTTTTATACCCTTTTATATTTTTTCATTAACTTTGAGCTCCATTTTTTATATCTACCAATATAAGAACCCTTTAACCCCTATTATATGCTTAATATATATATTAGGTAATTTTTTCCTCAATATGTATCCCCCAATATGAACGCACATGGATGGTACTACTTCTCCCCCAGTGAATCCCTCGTGCACTAACAACAACGATAACAAAAAGATTAACCTATGAACACACAACTTCTTGCAAATTCTATTTGACTTATACATAAATTGAGATAATATTTTTATTTTTGAATTTAGATTTAAGATCACCTCTTTAGCTTGCATAGATTCATATTTTTTCTCCTTTTTCACTTTTTTAAAGTATTCTTAATGTTCTCTTGAAGTATTCAATCTCTAATCTCCTATCTCTATCAGAAAATTTGAGTCAAATTGTCCAAATTTGCAATTCTAGAATTTTACAGGTTTCAGCTAGGCTTTTCTCTGCAGTTCTAATTTTGGTAAACATCAATATTTGGCTAGACTACTAAATATACCTCTAAATTTTTCCACACTATGATCCATGCTACTAATTCACTCATTCCTATGTGATACAAGTGTTTACTACAATACTAGTTTGGTTCTAAGCCACTAAATATGGCTGATTAGTGTGAAAAGTTGTTGACTCATTCATCCATTTGAACTAACACACAAAGGAACTTAAATCATGGTTGTGGAATAGTTTGTCATTCAGTCATAAAAAAACTGCGAAAACATATCCCATAGCCACATGTGTACGTCTTTCACTTTAGCCTCGAAGGCTTAACTATCATTGTTCATTCAACCTTTTGCGTCCATTGACACACTCCACACATGGGGCCAAGTCTGAGTTCTTTAATTTAGCACCTAGATAATTATCAATCGTGAGCCTTTCAAATCTTCTGGGGTGAATCCTTTAGGATTATATTTCCCACGAGGACCCACCGTGCCACTTGTGTCATTAGCATTGGACTTCCATACCAATTGTGTGCCACCTGTACTCTAGTGGGTCTTGATGACTTGTAAACCGGAAGAAAAAATCTTATTCTCTCTTTGAAGATTCGCGGAGCCTAGATTTCCTAGGTCTGGGATGACGTGTCATGTGGGACCACTTGTGCCCCTCCACTTGGTCCATTTCTTGAGTTATATGCCACCTCATTGTCCAACGTGTCCTTGTAATTTTTTAGCCCAGAGAAACTCCATCCCACTCTCTCTAAAATCTATGGGGTCCTTAGCCTTCTGTAAGAAATCAATCAATTCATAAAACACACATAAAAATACCTAAGACATAGAACTGGCAGAAAATGCCCGAGAGACTTGTGACATTCCTCAAATATTCTTCATTATTCAAATAATTTTATAATACAAATAAATAGATGAGGAATTTGTCTCAAGATAGTGCATCTATCTTGGACAACTTGGTTGAGAAAATAGCTAAACCACACACTAATCTAGGAGCTAAGTTAGGTATTCCTAAACTAACTCCAAATTATGAGGAACTAACATAATCTAGAAAATTAGGCATAAAATCATAATTTTCAATATTTAATTGATTTAATTAAATTTGTATTTATAATTGTTTATTATAGAGGATAACATCCCCCCCCCTCAATAATAAATCCAAAATAAGAACGAGGAACCATATTCCAAGTTCTCATGCTGAAATTTTTTATCCTAAAAAAACATTGCCTGAAAACTGCCAAAATTGGATGTCGAAAAAAACTCCAATCTGAAGAAACCATGAGTCAGTTGCATTTCTGATTCATCTCTGAATTTTTCTCGACAACTCCATCACGTGCAAAGTTGCAAAATGATCCATCTATACTTTTCTTGAAATCAACATCCTTTGTCCGCTGACAAAATTTTGAAGATGCCCACTGGCAAATTTGTTGATGATGATAGCCCAGAGGCTGATGATGTTGATGATTTCAAAAACAACTCACTTTTTCTTTTGTTGATGTTGTCGGAAACTGCTCATTTTTTATGCCCACTAGCTTCTTGGATGTTTGAATGCCCACTGGCTGTTGAAGATTCCCACTGGCTTCTTTTGCTGATGTTTTCGAAACTTTTTAGGTAAGCTGGCTCATAAATCAATTTCATTAACATTCCCCCCCCCCCCCCCCCAATTTGTCAGCTGAAAGGAGAGACAGTCATCTGGAAATTATTTCTGAACTCCCCCCCTTCAGGTGTATGATAGTCTCACTGGTATACTCCCTCGTTCATCTACACAAGATTATCATCTTCATTTGATTTTTGGATGCAATAGGTGTGATTTAATTTGTTTACAGAACTTATACAATATTTTGACTGTTGAGGACCATTCCCAAGGATCAATCCATTCATAATTGATCTTCAATCTGGCCAGTTGGTTTTGGTTGCAACATTTATCTGATAAATGATTTGGCTTGCCATAATGGCGACAAGGATGGAGATCAAAACAAAGATCTTCCATATGAAATGTTCTTTGAAAATGGGAGCATTTTGGTTTGACTACAACTTTGGTTTCCGTGCATGTCGGTTTGTCTACAATTGTCGTAGAATTTGTTGATGTCATTTTTTTAAGAAATCCTACACTAAAGAACTAGATGGGCTTTGAATAATCTGAGATATTTAAGTTGTCATCATATTTTACATATCCTAATCCTTGTCACTTTATGTTACTTTGGATTTCTTCCCAAGGCTTGATGATTGGTTTGGAAGAAAGTTGAGCTTGAACAACTTCAACACTTGAATTTGTTTGGATGAATGGCTTATCATATTTATCAGCATGGTTCAAAGACTTGGAAGCATCACTCAACTATTGAAACTCATTTCTTTGAAGTTGCGACTCCAGTTGAAGGAACTCAATCGTTTCATTTATATATTGTAGATGACTTGAAATATCAACAAGAGTTGCTTTGATGATTTGCACCGGTATTCAGCACTTGATAGGATCAAATTGTGAATAAATTGTAACAGCTTGATGTGTTTCACCATGTGAACTTGCTCGCTTGAATTCAAGCTCTATTTTCTTGAATTTTCCCACTTGATTTGACCTCATTGGATTGAATTCACTTGCTTGATTTGAATGACACACTCACTTTATTTTGAATTTTCTTGATCTCTTACTTGGTGAAACTTTTTTTTCTTGTTTCGCGCTCATTAGAACTCATGCTCACTTGTTGTAGATTTCATCTTGCTTGATTTTTGTTTTAATATTACATTTACTTGTGTTAGAGTTGCACTCACTTGCTTTGTTTTTTTTCAATGAACTTCACGTTGGCTCGCTTGATGTTGTGAACTTTGTACTAACTTGATTGTGCTTATTGGAAAAAGAAGGGTGTCAAACACTATTGAAAATGCACCCAAACGAAAAATGACAAGTTCAAATAATATGACTAAGTTGAAGACTTACTTGACTTAATATCAATTCAAACTTGGGTGTCGGTTTCAACTGATAATTCACCCGTACAATTCAACGTAGTTACAAAACAATTTATCTGCAAGTGATAAAAAAGGTGTTGTTGATGTCACCTTTGGAATGATTGATTTTGTAGTGTCTTTAACTTGAATTTTGTAGAAGACCTCTTTATAAACTTGATGATGTGTTGCACAAACGCATGTGATTGTTTGTGCTTTTGTACTTAAGATTGATTACATGAGTTTGATTACTTAAGGTTGATGACTTGTATACTTAAGCTTGCTTATGTGCATGCAGTTGTTTAATTTTTTTTGTACCATATTACAAAGAGAGTGTAAAAAAAAACAATTGGACACAATCCATGCACATGCATTCACTACACATGGTGTACCTAATATCCCCTTATTCTATTTCAGGTGGATCTAGGACACAAGAACCAAAAATATATTCTTTATTAAGTATGGGGTACATCATCCTTCTATATGTACAACATCTACATTGAAGCGTCTCAAGCACAGATTGTGAGAACTCCTTGTATTCAAAAACTGGATGGATTGACTCAATCTCTCTCAAAGTAAAATGTAACTTTTAATCCTAAAAATGACATTCCTTTATCACTCCAAATTTACAAAAATAATTTCACCTTATCACTCCAAATTATAAAACACTTATCATATCACTACACACCTTATCTCTCCCATATTTTAATGGTGACATTAAAAATAAACATCCCATAAAAAAATAATATTCTATTAAATCCTTATATATCCCAAAACTATCCACCACATATCACTTTAAAAAATTTTACAAATTAAAAAGCATGCCTTATTCACATCACTTATTTCTCCCTTTTTAAAGTTTCATAAAAAACTTTAATATATTTAATCCCATTTTTAAAGTGCCATGAAAAAACAAGTTAATGAATTTTGTGGTCACTTTATCAAAAGTGAAATAAGATGTTCTTATTTTAAAATTTTCATTTATTCATGCGTTAATGAAGGTTAAGATATGGAGAACATGATGGCAGAGTATGACAGATTGCAGAAAATGGGGTACAAATTATACAGGTTGAGGCTCTTTGTGTTCTCTAATAAACCCAATGTGGCTTCGATGCAGAGAAATTTAGGGTCGTTGATGGAAGAATCAAAGCAAGGAAAATTTTTCGTGGATGCCCTTTATGTTAGCCTAGTTAGCAAGTCATAGATGAGAAAATGAACCGCACTAACCTCAAGCTCACCCATTTTCTTTACACTAGAAGGATGAAAAACCAATGAAGGATATCAATGAGTATAAACCTGATCAATTTCACGAGTCAAAATCTGAATGTGTACCTTTCCAATCTTGGCATCCTTGGAATATTTTCCATTACCACCCCTCCTGCAGATGACAATTATTAAAAAAGACTCCAACTATAATCACAATGCACGAATATGTGCATTGCAATGTGATAGACATTAAACAGTTGTAGGTAGCTTATAATTTAATAGGTTACATAGCCCATCTCCTATTTCTTGTAAATCATGTCAATAAGTCATCGAATATGTCCCTAGAGCAAAATATTCCTCACCAGGAAGGCACAACAAAAAAAAAATTAACTCCACCGATACCTACTTAGTTCCTTCCGGGTAGCTACCTTTACCACTCGGGGCATTCATATCTACTAGAACTCTAACCTACTTTTCCAATCATCTCTTTCATTAACTACCATCTTCCGGGCACTATGTTATTTGACTGAAACCCAAAAATGTGAATCCTTGTGGAAAAGAGTGCCTAAATGCTCCCCTTGCAGCACTCTTAAAGCTCCATCAACAACAAACCCACTGGTAATAACAGTTCGAATATGAGCTTCAGCAACATGACAAGAAACTTCTAGCAGTCATCGGGGATATGAGTCGTGAATCACTGCCTTCACCACTCAGCCACCATAAATCATCCTTGCACCCTGTGTGATCTTTCGCACATACTACATGATATTAAAAACCATAAAAAATTCATAGAAATCTCTCACTTTTCGTCAACATCCATGCTTCCACAGAAAAATAACGTGATTGATCCACATTGAGGTTAATATTCGAGTAGTTCCAACACATGAAAATTTCAATCTGTTTGATACAAAGGTGTCCACTCACTGAATTACTCCACTACACAATGAAGAGATACATACTCGACACATAAGACAACCCTTCATTGCTTCACACACAAGAAAAAGTTATTTGATTCAGTAGATCCACATGCCATGTTAACAAACTAGAATTTGTTTTCGTCTATAATTATAGAAATGGCTGAATCCAAGTCAATGGTGCTCTATTGATTCGAAAACACTGCCAACAGGATCTGTTATGATGCGGGTTTACATGGAAGCTAAACTATGCCACTTCAATACGGATATCTGCACTATTTAACGACACAAAAACTTTACATCTCTCCAACCCAATAGCTCTGATACCACATGTAAGAAATCAATCAACTCATAAAACATACATAAAATTACCTGAGACATAGAACTAGCGGAAAATGTTTGAGAGCCTTACGACATTCCTGACATATTCTTCATTATTCAAATAATGTTATAATACAAATAAATAAATGAGGAATTTGTCTCAAGATAGTGCGTCTATCTTTGACAACTTGGTTGAGAAAATAGCTGAACCACACACTAATATAGGAGCTAAGTTAGGTAGGCCCAAACTAACTCCAAATTTTCAGGAGCTAACATAATCTAGAAAATTAGGCATAAAATACTAATTTTCAATATTTAATTGATTTAATTAATTTTGGATTTATAATTTTTTATGAGACAGGCTAACACCTCCTAGGGTCTTCGATTGCACATCCTAATGAGACTTGTTCTGCACACCTCGACTAATCACATAATAGCAAGCGAGAGTTATCTTCCCACCTATAATCCCGCATGTCCTAGAACTATTTCCCCATAACTTTATGCTTATGGGCTTCTCAATCTTCCAGTTTAACCTTTCAAGGTTACATGTCTTCCATCCTATATGCCATGTCTACAAGTCTGCCACATGTCATATGTTGAGTGGTGCCAATTTTGACTCATTTTTTTCCCTCTCGGGTACCTCAAAATTCCAAATCCAGATGATAAATGTCATAACCTGATTTTCACCACATCATATCGATGTCATGGTGCCATTGTGTTTGTGTTGTGGCTCCAAATCACTTTATGCAGAAAATGATAATGTGTCATGTGTATTCTTTTAATTGGTCCATGTGGCGAAGGATACAAAGGAAGAGGGGTCTTTGGCTTATGATTTTCTGCAATTTATTTACTAAATTTCTGGGGCTGGATGAGAACCCATGTGGAAACTAACGGAAATATTTTTGTTTACCTAGATTCATCTCCCCAGAGAGAAAGCTAGAGACTCCTCTTGACAATGACCTTCCAGGTGTTAGAAACAATGGAAACTAGGACACTACTGTTGTGTAACCAGCTCCAAAAATAGAAGAAAAGAGATATCAACGCCTTAGAAATAAGCCACTTCGAGGCGGCAACCTCCAATACATTACATAAATGAACAATTCTTGGATGATATAATTTACAAAACCTCCTTTCTATATATAGGAGTCCATGGGGCCATAATGTAATCCTAGTGGGGCCACAATGTAATCCTAGCCGACCTAACAATAATAATTTAAGGGCACAATAATAACAATATGGGGGTTACAAGGGTACAATAATAACAATAAGGCGGTTACACTAACAACAATAAGGGAATATACTAGTAATATAGGTACCTAACATGCCCCTCGAGGTCAAAAAAGTGGTGTCCTCAACGCTTGAGTAGCTCTGGGTGCTTCTGTATGAAATTCTCATCCTCCCATGCAGAATCTTCAGTGGATAAGTTCTTCCACTTGATGAGATACTCTGAAATTGATCGATTTCATAGCTGCCGAGTTCTTGTTTCCGTGACCGCTTCAGGTTCCAATATGATTTTTCCTTACTCATCAAGTTTTGGCAATATTGTTTGAACCAGAATATTTTCACCTATAACCTTCTTTAAGCATGAAACATGGAAAACTGGATGCACTCGCGAAGAAGCAGGAAGCTCCAATTTGTATGCCATAGTACCAATCTTTTGCAACACCTTGTAAGGACCATAGTACTTTGGCAATAATTTATCATCCTTCTTAGCTTGCTTGAGGGACATTTGTTTGTATGGTTGTAGCCGTAAAAATACCCAATCTCCTACATCAAAACTTCTCTCACTGCGATGTTGATTTGCCTGTTGTTTCATTCGGTTTTGTGCCAAATTCAGGTTATCCTTTAAGAGTTGGAGAACTTCTTGCTGATGCTCGATGTGATCTTCCACTGCTTGAACCTTCGAATTTTCTCTTAAATATGATGTGATGGATGGTGTATGATATCCATAAAGTGCCATAAATGGGGTCATTTTTGCTGCAATATGGAAGGAAGTGTTATACTACCATTCAGCGAGAGGTAACCACTTGACCCATTGTGTTTTTTTATCAGATACAAAACAACGAAGATATCCTTCCAAACATTTATTTACTATCTCAGTTTGACCATCAAATTGAGGATGATAAGATGATCTATGAGCTAATTGAGTACCAAAACAAGAAAATAACTCCGTCCAAAAGTTTCCAGTAAAAATGGGATCTCTGTCGCTCACAATAACCCTTGGGCTTCCATGTAGATTTTGAATTCTCTTCATAAATGTAGTAGCAACTGTACTTGATTTAAATGGATGAGATAATGCACAAAAGTGTGCATACTTGGTAAGTCTATCGACTACCACCATGATGACACTCTTTCCTTCGGACTTAGGTAAACCTTTGATAAAATCCATTGAAATCTGCTCCCAACGTTGACTTCGAATGGATAAAGGTTGTATAAGTCCCAGGGTCTTAATTGTCTCAACTTTATTCTGCTGGCAAACCAAACATTCCACCACAAACTTTTGAATATCAGATTTAAGGCCATCCCAAAAAAATTATTTCTTCACCCTGTTGTAAGTTTTTAAAAATCCTGAGTGTCTTCCTAAAGGAGAAGTGTGCAGTTCCAAAAGAATCTGTTGTTTTAGTTGGGAGGTCCTACAAAGATATAAGCGATCTTTGTACCATAAGGAATCATTTTTCCAACTAGATGTATTAGATGTACTAGGATCTTGCTGCAACTTTTGAATGAGTGTCCATACATCTTTGTCCTTCTTCCATTCATCTCTTGCTTCGGTTATCCAATTTAGTTGGATAATAGAAATGGCACAAAGAAATGATTCCACCTCTTCGTTCTTTCTTGAGAGTGCATCTGCAACAACATTAAGCTTTCCTTTTTTGTAGATTATTTAAAAGTCATAACCCAACATCTTTGTGACCCATTTTTGTTGCTCTTCTAAAGATAGTCTTTGTTCCAAAAAGTGTTTAAGACTATCATGATCATTTTTTACCGTGAAGTGTCTTCCCATTAGGTAAGTTCGCCATTTCTTTAGTGCATGCAGTATTGCTAACATTTCCTTCTCATAAATAGGTTTCTGTAAATACTTTCCTTTGATTGGATGACTTTCAAAAGAAATGGGTCTTCCTTCCTACATTAAAACAAAACCAATTCCATTTCCTGAGAAATCACATTCCATAATAAAGGTTTTTGTGAAGTGTGGCGTAGCTAAGATTGGTGCTCGACACATTGCCTCTTTAAGATGTTCAAAGGCCTTAATTGCTTCAGGAGTTCATGAAAATGCATCTTTCTTCAATAATGTTGTTATAGGTGCTCCTATTCTCCCATAATTCTTAACAAACTTGCGATAATACCCTGTTAACTCGATAAATCCTCGAAACTGCTTTATGGTTGTGGGGATTTTCCATTCCTTAATGGCTTTAATTTTGTTAGGGTCTACCTTAACACCCTCGTGAGATACAATATGACCCAGATATTTCACCTCTTGTACTCCAAATAAACATTTGGATGTTTTTTCATATAATTGTTTCTCCTGCAATAGTTTAAGCACCCTGTCAACATGTTTTACATGATCCTTCCAAGACCTGTTGTAGATTAGAATATCATCAAAAAATACTAGCACAAATTTTCTAAGGAAGGGTTTGAAAATGGAATTCATCAACCCTTGAAATGTAGAAGGTGCATTGGTAAGGCCAAAAGGCATGACCAAAAATTCATAATGACCCTCATGAGTTCGAAATGATGTTTTTGGAATATCTTTAGTCTTCATTCTAATTTGATGATATCCTGAACGAAGATCCAAATTGGTAAAATAAATTGCTCCATGTAATTCATCCAATGATTCATCAATAACAAGAATGGTAAATTTATCTTTAATGGTGAGCTTATTGAGCTCCCTATAATCCAGACACATTCGCCATGATCCATCCTTCTTGTGCACCAATACTACAGGAGCAGAGAAAGAACTTTGACTAGGTTGAATTATACCCGCCTCTAACATTTCTACAATCATATGTTCAATTTCTCTCTTTTGGACATAAGGATATCTATAAGGCCTGATGTTTGGAGGAACACTTCCTAGAATCAAATGAATAGCATGATCATGATCACGAATAGGTGGGAGTCCTTTGGGAGTTTCAAACACCTCGGAATGATTGTCCAAGACTTGTTGGGGATCTGTAGAAATAGATGATTTTGATTTCGGAACTTCTAGTGAGCATAATTGTGCAATTACGCCTCGTTTTTCTTTCTTTAGAAGCTTTTTCATGACATTAGAGCTTATTATATTTCCTGGCTTCCTCGCAATATCTCGTAATTCAACTTCCTTTCCTTTTGAACAAAATTTCAAGAAAAGTTCTTGAAAATTAAAAGCTACCGTCCCCAAAGATTGTAACCATTGTACTCCTAGTACAACATCAGCACCTCCCATAGGAATGGAAATCATTGGACTATTCAATACATATTCCCCCATGGTTAGCTTGATATTATTGCATTTTCCAGAGCAATTTATAGTTCCTCCATTTGCAACCATCACTTGAAATTATGGTGATGGGTATAGGAAACAATTTAATTCCTTGGCTACCTTACAATGAATAAAATTATGGGTGCTACCTACATCAATCAACATTATTACCTTTTTTTTCTTGATATGTCCTCCTATCTTGAGAGTTTAAGGAGTGGTAATTCCTGCCAGTGCATTACATGATATGGTCAGATTAATTTCTTCCCCTTCTATGGCTGGCTCCTAGTTTATATCCTCTTCTTGTTGATTTTCTTCTTCCTCTTCACAATCTATGTAAAATAATTTCTTCTCAGCACACTTATGACCTTTATTGTATTTTCTATCACAGCTGTATCAAAGCCCTTTTTCTCTTTTTTCTTCCAATTTTTGTGGTGTCAACCTTGTAGGTTGTAGAAATCTAGGTGTAGCAACACTTCCTTCTTTATAGAAGTGAGTGGTAGGCGTCCTTGTCACCATAATTTTACATTCAATTTTTCTTGCCAACCTGAATGCCTTCTCCAATGAATCAGGTTCCAAAACATGAACTTCATGTTGGATGTTATCCTTTAAAGTGCTTATGAAGAGATCAATCCTGTGTTCCTCTGGAATATTAGTTACCCTTATATTCAATTTTTGGAAGTCCTGAATGTGCTCCCCCACTAAGCCCTTTTGCTTGAGATTTATCAATTGGCTAAAGAAGGTGTTGCTCTTTGTATCCTCATAATGTGCTATCATTTCCTCCGTAAAAATTGACCAAGTGACAATTTTTTTTATGGGAGAAAAGCCATCGATACCATACAAATGTATTTTGTTCTAAATGTAAAGTTGCAATGCGTACCTTTTGTGTGTTTTGCACAGTATGGAGATCAAAATATTGCCCCATTTGTAGTATCCATGTTACAGGATCCTTTCCATAAAACTTCCTCATCTCCATTTTTGGAATATGGTAGTTCTTCCCGCCAACATTAGAGTTTGTGAAATCACGATTAACATTTATTTTGTTCTCATCATGAGTTTCTTCTACTATCTTTTCACCATTATGAAACATTTCTTGTATCAAATTTCTCAAACCTTCCATGTCCACTTTTAGATCATTCTTCATTTTTTCCATCTTAGCTTCCATGCCAACTTCCATGCCATCCATCTTAGCTTCCACGCCTTTCTTCAAAACGGCCATTTCATTCTTTGTCGCTCTTTGCGAGAGTGAAATTTGGTGCACTTGCTCTTGTAATTTAGACAGATCATGTTGCAATTATTCATCTTCATGAGTCATAGTAGAGCCTTCTGAAGGCTTAATGGGTGTTGAATTATTTTTACGGGGCATTTTTTAGAACCCAATACTGATATCTATTCTACAATATGCCCTTGGAATCAATTCAAATTGATTCTTCAAACAAGACTTATGAAATTCAGAAAAAAATACACACCTTTTTCTTTCTTTTGAGGAGCTTGATATTGAAATTGGATTATCTCTGTGATTGCAGCACTTCAATATTTGAATTTCAGTACCAATGTAGCCCTCTGAATTCTCTTTCGAATGCCACAGGTGTGACCTAATTTTGATTCTCCAAGACAAATTTGTGTCCAATCTCCCACAATGACCTAATTATGGACTAGTTCAGTAGAGCAAACTTGTATGACTTGCCACGTGTCACGGTTTCATCCTTTGGTTCTGAAATTGATAGCCAAGAAAGTCCGTATAATTGTGACCACTTTCTATGGAACTCCAATCTAATGCTCAGAGAGAGAGTTATGAATATTTTCCCACGATCACCTCTTTGAGATGAAATTTGGGAGCCTGAAAAAGGACTACCTTCCACAGATCATATCTCTGAAAATATTGTGAACCAAGATCTGAAATATTTTGACAAGTTTCCTCAGGATTTCAGCTTCACACCCTAAATATTTCAGATTCTTAACCTTCGTAGAAAAAAATTTATAGTGAAAATACCACGATGACATGTTTAGAGCAGCGAAACCCTGGAATCCAAAGCTCTGATACCAAATGTTGTGTAACCAGCTCCAAAAACAGAAGAAAAGAGATATCAACGCCTTATAGATAAGCCACTTCGAGGGGGAAACCTCCAATACATTACATAAATGAACAATTCTTGGATGATACAATTTACAAAACCTCCTTTCTATATATAGGAGTCCATGGGGCCATAATGTAATCCTAGTGGGCCACAATGTAATCCTAGCCGACCTAAAAATAATTATTTAAGGGCACAATAATAACAATATGGGGGTTACAAGGGTACAATAATAACAATAAGGGGGTTACACTAACAACAATAAGGGACTATACTAGTAATATAGGGACCTAACAACTACCGAGAGGATGGGGGGGGGGGGGGAATCAGTAGTGTAACCAAATTATACAACTCTTAAGATATTACATTTTTTAATCACTTTAGCAGCCATTGATGTAACGAACATCATAACTCAATCATGTAAAACATAACATCATAATCATTTTAAGGCACATGAGAAACATATGTAATACATCAATCTTCCTCTTATTACTTTAAAAAACATAAGCTACAACTTGCTATTACATTACTACCTTAGAAGCTTCCACTTATATGTTTATCAACTGCTAATAAAAGAACATTATATTCCTAATAATTTATCAGTTGCCACTAAAAGGGTCTACAACCCCTACTCATTTATGAACTTTGACTGAAAGGGACTATTTCCCCTACTTGTTTATCAACTTTCACAGAAAGTGAATGCTCCCCCTTCTCCTTTATTAGCCACTACTGAAAGGGACTACTACCCAAGCTCCTTTGTCATATTATAATGAAAGGGACTACTTCCCTAGTCATATAACATCCACTATTGAAAGGTAATATTCTTGCCCATATTCTGTGAGCTACAACATGCTTGACACCACTGATTAATCTTTCATCCATCTTCAAACTCAAATAATGAATGCCACTTCCTTTCACAAACAAAAAAAAATCTCACCTCAACCACTCACCACAAATACCATAAAATAATCTTCATTAGTCTCTAATCACTTATCTCAACTTCCATATACACTAAAAATTGCATCAATCCTTATCAATTGGTAATTTCACCATAAAAACATCTTTGTTCAATACACCAAAACACCATTCACTGATTTATTTTGTTCCTTTTAAAACACCTTTCAGATACCAAAGTTGGCCTTTGATTCACCCCTTATTAATACTAATAGTATGCATCTCAGTGCACCAATAACTTCCATCTTGGTTGCTCGAATTTTTTTATAAAGGAATTTGGGTTGATATTTTAGAATTAAAAATTTAGTTATCTTAACCTCATTATCTTGCATAAATCCTTATTTTATTCTTCTATATTGTTTCTATCAAGTCTTATTTATGTGGTATTCAATTCTTCAATCACTTACCTTCTATATCTTTGATAAAAATTGATCTTAGCTATCCAAATTTGCAATTATGGAATTTTTATAGGTTTTAGCTATGAATTTCTAAATCTACCTAAATCCAAATTTGGCCAATATTGTTAAATATGTATCCAAATCTGTCCATTCTTCTATTTGGGATTCGAACTCGTTCATGCCTATATTATGCCCATTTTCGGTGCTCTGCTAGTTTGGTATAATTCACAAAATATATCGTATAATGACAATTCAACATGATGTTGATCCATTCATGAAAAACCTTCAATATAGGCCCAATGCACTCTAGTATAGGCCTATAAGTATTTAAGAAAAACTATGGTAATTATCCATGGAATGAACGCTTTATAATTGTGCATATACATTTTTTTTGGACCCTTCTGTTATCAGAAAATTAGACCTGATAGGATGCTAATAAAATCAATCTCATGTAACTGTTTCAAACCAATATTTCGATTCATGCTTAGAATCCTCAACCTGAGAGGGCTCTCTCAAGGGTTAATGATTTTTGATAGAAATATAGATGGTTAACTCTATGTGGGGTATTAAGTAGATAAATGATAGATATTGGTTGCAAATCACATCAACAAGTGCAAATTGGGATTATGGAGTCAAGATAGTTTCAGTAAAACCAAAAAATCTACTTAGCATGGAAGTCAAGGCATATCAAAGTTCTAGTCAAGAAATACACATGTGAAACAGTAAAAAACACAGTCAATTTGTCTATATAGGAAGTAAGAGCATCAAATATGAATTTTGAGTAACATAAGAAAACATCACTGCCATAGGATAGTAATAAGATGCAATTATAACAAGAACACACTATAACTCTCTATGAATCTCAAGTTGGCTAAGTAGAAATCTATGTATTAAGCTGAAAACTAGTCCCTTACAATAAACACAGTCTCTTGCTTGAAAATGTCCCACCCCTTGCTAATTTGATGAAATTTCCTTTAATATATCATTTACAACATGATATGATCTCATATTAGGCTATATACATCAAATATCCAACCCTTCAGACCTTGCATAACCATAAAACATCAAATTTATGACAAACAAACACCTATCCTACTTGATAGTCCTATTTCAACTAAGACTCAAACTCTTCATTACTATCTTTAACAACCTCATCCTAACAACCTTATCTATTTGAAATTACATCATTTTCCAAATGTATCATTACATGGTCAAATTTGGATGATGGGCTTCAGTTCTTCATGACCACTTTGCTGACCTCCACAAAAGCAGGAAACCAAGCCCTGGTTTTTAGGCATAAGATTATTTTCCTTCTATGAACACTCTAACCATCATTTTAACTTTATTTCATGGTCCTTGGATGTTGGAGATTATCTTAACATGTCTCATCACTCATCCCTAGCCTCAATTTGTCCAGAAACTACTGTAAAACTTGCTCAAAAGGCTGTAATTTATGGCTCTACGAAAACACAGCAGTTTCGTAGCGCCCTTTGTAGCGCTGCCATTTCAACCTTTTTTTCTTCAAAAAATTTGTTCTTTCCTTATGAAACATTTTAATAATTCTTCAATACATCTTCCATAACAATTAAAGCTCTTAAATCATCCTTTAACCCCTTAAAAACTGATCAAAAGGAGCAGAAAAGGCAGCTACAACATTTTTGTAGTGCTTTTCTGCTTTTTTACATGAGATGCGCTACGAAACTGCTGAGTATGTAGTTTTATCAAAAAAATTTCCAAGTGAAAAGTATTATTTCCCAAAAACCAAAAATATTACTTATCTCATCATCTAAAAACCACAGAAACCGTATACTAACTTCATTTTAGCTTTTCTGAGGCGTTTCTTCTTCATTTGCAATAGGTTGGCCTATTGGTTTTCCTTTTTTTTCCTAAAATATAGGTCTTGGGACAGAGCCTATATCTCCTACTCCATGATGTATTTTTAGAAACTGAATGAGGTTTTTGTAGGGAATTATGTCTTGAATAAAAACCTCTCTTTTTTTTTTGAAAAATATCTCCTGCTTTCCTGAAACTTCCTTTGAAAAACACGTGTAAAACAAGAAAAATTTGTTTATGAAAATAGGGCTTCAAAGAAAGCCTTGTATCTCCCAACGGATAACACTTGTGAGAAACATGAGATAGGTTATTGTTACATGATATGTTTTTGAAAATACTCTCTCTCAGTTTCGTAAAATACCTTTATGTTTTCTTATAACCTGCCTTTGAAGTTTAGTACTCAAAACCAGAAAACAGAGTTTTGCTTCATATTGCGCTACGAAAAGATAGCGCTTTCTTAGTGCAAAATGAATTTTTTGAACTAGTGGCGCTATGAAAGTAAGGTTTCTTGGCTAATTGGATAGTTTTGATGAAAAAAATTAGGGAAATGAAATGAATGATGAAATGATGAATGAATTGACATGAAAAACCTTTAAAATGAATTTATTTAACACTAAGGAAGGTTCAAACCTAAAAATATAATACTCCCTTTTGGTCAAATTCAAGAAACAACTCCTAAGACCCTATTTTGACCCATGGCAATAAAAAAACTTGACACAATGATGTTTTAAATTTTTTTGGGTGATAACACCTTCTATGATATAGTTGTAAGGGCTTATTTAGGATTCCAAAATTTCCACGTGCTTTGTCAGAACTCTTGCATAGAAACTTGTCTTCCAGCCATGCCTTAGCTCCCGACATTATTCCCGAAATTTGACTTTTATTCGTTTTTGGGTGTGTATTCAAGGAATATGTGTCATGGGGAATTGTTTCTCCACACCCCACAGGCGCCTATTGGCCTCCAACTCTGCTACCAATTCCACCTTGACATCCTACAGGTCCTCATCCCTTGTCAACTCGAAGTAACCTCAATTACAACTTACCTCAAAACAACCACGGTCTCTTTTTTAGGATGAACTATCCCAATGGGACCATCCTAATGACACATGAACCAATCGCTTTCCTTCTCAGATGATATTTCCTCGCTACCTATGATATAGTGATGCAGGGCAAACCCTGCAATACCTAGAATCACAAATTTTTGATGCATATAAAAATGCATCTCAGTAAATGCCCAAATCAAACTTCAATACCTGGAAAATTTACACACTACCATTTGCATGCGGAAGCTCTTTATTACAAAATAAAACAATGGTATAAAACCACTGGTATTCCCACTAGTGAACATTTGGATTGTAATTAAAAATCCCACTTCAACCACAACATATGATATGTCTCCACGAGATATCATATTTCAGCTTTGAATTAAAAAAAAATTGTCGATACCTTATCACTTTTAATGGACCCTTTTAATACACAACATGATCATAATTAAATCCCAGCCAAATCCTGATGATCAGCGTTCTCAAGGGAGGAATATTTGCCATCCGAAACAGAGCCAATGCTCCATGTGCAAAGACTAGAGTAACTACAATTGAATCATATTGTTTCACCACTGTGAATCTAAATCCCCTAGCGGTACTGCCCCTGCTGTGCAAATCTTCTCAGAGGGATCTTTCCATAACCCAACAGCCAAATCCCATTTTAAGCTACTGGAGACTTTAGAATAGTTTTTCGAACTCTTCAATATGTGCTGTCACAGCAACCAATGTGCATAAGATAAAAATTGAGAATTGTTGTGTCTGAATTCTGGTCAACTTTTCTGATACATTCTTGTCTAACCCATTTGAAACAGTGCTTGTTATAAAATTTTTCTAAATATAATACTACAATCTCATATCTGAATGAACCATGACTTGTATCAATTCGCCTCTCGTAATTGACAATATACCACCATTTACATTGTTTTGCAGTAGCCGATGCGATATCAATACATTTATCGCAATTCTCCACTTCTTAATCTGCACTGATGTAATATCAAACAATGATTGCAAATCGCTATTTGAAAAACCACAACAACTGTCGATTGCCACCCAGGTTTGGTTGACCGATGCCCGAATCAACTTGCAATTTGATGAATTTTGATAAGCCACAAGAATCTGGGTGTTTAATACGCTTCGATGCAATAACTATCGGAGATTGCAATTCGCAGGATCTTTAATTGTCACAATTGTCACAATTGTCACACCTTACACAACTTCGATGCGATAATTATCAGAGATCACTCATTGCAGGGATTTGTTTCACTACTGTTGGAGGATTCCACAATACCGATGCGAGATTTTTGGACCCAATCTAATTTCAAAATAGTCTATAAAACTTCGCATCCGGGTTCATTGATATATGATATGATATGCGATGCTCATGGACCGATAACACATACAATCAACCATTATATTATTCCAGATCTGCTTCATAGGTTCTATTACATGCTTTTTTTGTCAAGCCAATAATTTGTATTAAAGACTTTTCGTGCTCAGTCTCATCTAATAACCGATTTACATTTACACAGAACTTCACACAAATTAAATTAACACCACACATAACCGTAACTATTTCAATCCATTACATAGACCAATAAGGTTCTAGCTTCCAAAATTTGTCATTCGACTATGCACAAACCACAACTGCATTTCAATCGATACGTGGAGAAAAAAAAATAGCGCTCAGGCCTCCACGCTCATTATATAATTATACACACAACATTGAACTTATTCATAATATTCAGAAAAACAGAGTTTGCCCTTGGCTAGATTACACAAGAAGATAATCTCTGTTACAAAACACAATCCTCACTACAGTTCTGAGCTTTCGCTCCACACCAAACCTCCCTAAAAAAAAATCCCCCTCACTCATTACAATTTCTCTATTTATTATTAACTAGCTCCTAAAACAATGCTAACGTAATCTCCTATTTTTAAAGAATAACAGAAATCTTCTATTTCATTGCTTTTCAAGCACCCCTAGACTAATAACTCTTATCTCTACATTTAAAGAAGACAATCTCTTATTTATTACAATAACAAACTTTTTGAGAAGTCCAACCTTCTCAGTAAAACTGATTTTAACCAACAGTCAATGGGTTTCACGCTGGTTTAGCCACAACATGTGAACAAGTCTTCACATTGTTGGCTAATCCCGATGCTCCTGCATCAGACTCCCCATGTAAGAAAATCTATGACCACCTGGTCATAAGTCTGGATAATTGTTTCCTCCTGGATCCCAAACTTTATTTTGTAATCTTTCCTTGCTTATCAATTGCTCTATTGCTATTGTTATCTGATGTTGTTCTCCAGGTCTCCATATTTTATGCTGTAATTCTCCACTTACCCTGCCTTCAAGGTCTGATACTATATTTCTCTTGTTGTCACTCCTTTTCTTTCTTGCTACTATCTTTCTCTGAGACATTTTCATCATTAACCTCCTTATCAACTCAATTTCTCTGTCCAGTATATCCTCTGTCTGCTAATTGTTTCCATCTCTTGATTACTGAACTCTCATTCTTGCTTGTTATTCACTTGTTTTGATCACTTCCTTCTCACCCTTACTGCTGTTTTGCTTCCTTTTTGCTGCTGCTACATTGTCTTTTAGAACAATTTCTTGCCTCTGTTTTCTGCATCTGTCAACTTCTTCTTGATTATTATTTATGACAACTAATTTGTCATCCTTCTTCAACAATCTATCCTGGACATTCATCCTCTGCTCTTCCAACTTCCTCCTTTGAAAGTCTGATTCTCTATATAACTCAATGATTTTACTTGGAGTGAACTTTGGAAATTTTACATAATCTTCCATTTCCTCATTTGTTATTGTCTCATTATCACATGGTCCTTCTTCTTCTTCCATTTGGCTATCCACCTGTGCCAAATATGTTCCAGCGTCTGCCACAACATCTTCAATTATAAGACAATCAATACAATAAAAAATATAAGGCCTCTGTACCTCTTTTCCCTTTAGCAACACTTCAGTATGTTACGTTGATTTCTCTTCTTCTGTCAGCATATCAGTATGCTGATCCAAACTCAAAAAAATCTTTAGACTATCAGCTAGTATCCCCTTCTCATCATCTATTTCAATGATGTCTTCCAGCATTTGTCCATTGTAGTGAACTGATTCTTTCCCAGCCTCTTTATCACATTCTAATTCAAAACTTTCATCTTCTGGAAGGTACTCTTTCACATCTTTGACAGTTTTAAAAGACTGTCTATCTTCTTCCAAACCTACAATCATACACAAATCCTTAGTTTTAAAATCACAAGACCTTACGGTCTTATTTGATGCTTCAGTCATCAAGTCTTCTGGCTGCTTTGAATCATTCATATGATTCAACTCCTCTAGCTCTTCATCACTTTCAAAAAGTAATGGTCCACTTTCTGGTTCACATATCGAAACTTCAACCTCTTCTTCAGCATCTTCCTTTTGCTGTAGCTCAATTATTTCGAGCTTCTCTATCCTCTGTTTGGCACCTATAACCTGTTCAAGTCCCCTTAGTTCCTTCATCAACTGCATATTCACCTGATGGTTCCTCTTCTCTTGTAGCATCTGCCACTTCACCTTTTTTCTCATGACATAACCATGCTTCTGGTCTACTTCATTTCTTTGCAACATCTCCATTAACACCTCAAGCTGAACTACTATCTCAGCCTTCTCCTGCTCATATTCCTCTTTTCTTAACTGTCTCTGTATGTCATTTTCCTTGGCATCCTTCTCCTTTTTTCCTCTGCTGTGGTCTCTTTCAGAACCTCTGTTACGACTGCCACTAGTCATCATCCTCTCCATCTCTGTGAATTCCTTACTCACTCTACTATGAGTTGCACTAAAGCCTCTACAACAGCAAGTCCTGTCCTTCCGCCACTTACCTCACCAAGATCTCCTCACTCAGTCTTTTGGCAAGCAATAGGTTCTCTATCTCTAGAACCTCCTTTGAGCACTTCTCTTTTCTCTTTCTGGGCTTCAACTCATATGCATCTTCTAAGAATGAAACTGTCCTCCTTATCCAATCTCTATTGAAATTCCTCAAGGTTCTGCCACATCTATGTTTTCACTTAGAAACTTTCACCAGCTTCCTTTATCTGTTAGCAATTTTAACCTCATATTCTATGGAATTGCCTTTTGGGAGTTGAAATAATACTTCTGCTTCAATGCAAAGACTACAATCTTCTAATCTTCAAATCCAAAGAAAACCATATCATCTTACCTTCAAGATCTTGGTCCGATCTTGTCCTTCCATTCACCTGCACTTTTTAATGGACTGTTCTTCCCACTAGCTTTCAGTTCTGTCTTCAAACTTTGTTACTTCCAAAACTTACAAACAACCCTTTTACAGTTTAACTACTGTAATCTCACTATAAAATTTCATTCATTTCATATCTGCTAATCATTAGACAAAACTACATACCTTCAATTACCTTCAGAATCTCACCATTTCTACAAATCTATTTCAGCAAATCTTTATGCTTCCACTGCACAATTTCTCAATATTCACTACTGTCAATCAGATTTTAAAATCTGATCCTTTCTTCCAATCCTTCAAGTTTATCTAGGCAAAGCTTTAGCTATCAGCAACAATTACTTCTTTGCTAAGTTTCTTCCACTTAGAAATCATTAACAGCTTCTTTCATTACTATCCCTTAAGGTTTGATCTCCTTTGCTGAGATACTTCATTGCTGCAACCATCAATCCTCAATCTATTTCTTGTCAGTGAAACTGTATTCAAAATTAAACAAACACAATACCTGCATGATTCTCCATTCATTCTTCACATTAAAGTGAATCTCCATTCTCCAAACATCGTTGTGGATTTTTTTCCGTCTCTGCAATCTCTGCTTTACCTACCTCTAAGAACTTAATTGTTCTTTTCCATTCTCCCAGCTGTACTCTAGTTGCTTGACTGTCAGATTAGAATCTGATCTCCCTTGCCTGCATACACATCTCTCGGTTCT
This sequence comes from Pinus albicaulis, assembly GCA_034641835.2. Lineage (NCBI taxonomy): Eukaryota > Viridiplantae > Streptophyta > Pinopsida > Pinales > Pinaceae > Pinus > Pinus albicaulis. Next base: position 1,768,401,198 of record CM076580.1, on the reverse strand, counting down.
GAATTATTTCAAGAAACTTTCATACATAATTGCTTTCTTCTGCCTTATACCAAATGGTTCATTTATAATTCGGCTCTGATACCAAAAATGATGCAGGGAAAACCCTGCAATACCTAGAATCACAAATTTCCAATGCATATAAAAATGCATCTCAGTAAATGCCCAAATCAAACTTCAATACCTGGAAAATTTACACACTACCATTTGCATGCGGAAGCGCTTTGTTACAAAATAAAACAATGGTATAAAACCAATGGTATTCCCACTAGTGAACATTCAGATTGTAATTAAAAATCCCACTTCAACCACAACATATGATATGTCTCCACGAAATATCATATTTCAGCTTTGAATTAAAAACAAATTGTCGATACCTTTCATCACTTTTAATGGACCCTTTTAATACACAACGAGATCATAATTAAATCCCAGCGAAATCCTGATGATCAGCTTTCTCAAGGGAGGAATATTTGCCATCCGAAACAGAGCCAATGCTCCCTGTGCAAAGACTAGAGTAACTATAATTGAGTCATATTGTTTCACCACTCTGAATCTAAATCCCCTAGCGATACTGCCCCTGCTGTGCGAATCTTCTCAGAGGGATATTTCCATAACCCAGCAGCCAAATCCCATTTTAAGCTACTAGAGACTTTAGAATAGTTTTTCGAACTCTTCAATATGTGTTTTCACAGCAACCAATGCGCATAAGATAAAAATTGAGAATTGGTGCATCTGAATTCTGGTCAAATTTTCTGATACATTCTTGTCTAACCCATTTGAAACAACGCTTGTTATAACAATTTTCTAAATATAATACTACAATCTCAGATCTGAATGAACCGCGATTTGTAGTAATTCACCTCTCGTAATTGAAAATATACCACCATTTACATTGTTTTGCAGTAGTCGATGTGATATCAATACATTTATCACAATTCTCCACTTCTTAATCTACACCGATGTAATATCAAACAACGATAGCAAATCGCTATTGGAAAAACCACAACAACTGTCGATTTCCACCTAGGTCTGGTTGACCGATGTCCGAATGAACTCGCAATTCGATGAATTTTGATAAGCCACAAGAATCTGGGCGTTTAATATGCTCCGATGCAATAACTATCGGAGATTGCAATTCACAGGATCTTTAATTGTCACAATTGTCACACCTTACACAACTCCGATGCAATAATTATCGGAGATCACTCGTTGCGGGGATTTGTTTCACTACTGTTGGTGGATTCCACAATACCGATGCGAGATTTCTGGACCTGATCTAATTTCAAAACAGTATATAAAAGTTCGCATCCGAGTTCATTGATATATGATATGATATGCAATGTTCATGGAACAATAACACATACAATCAACCATTATATTATTCCAGATCCACTTCATAGGTTCTATTACATGATTTTTTTGTCAAGCCAATAATTTTTATTAAAGACTTTTCGTGCTCAGTCTCATCTAATAACCGATTTACATTTACACAGAACTTCATACAAATTAAATTAACACCACACAGAACCGTAACTATTTCAATCCATTACATAGACCAATAAGGTTCTAGCTTCCAAAATTTGTCATTCGACTATGCACAAACCACAGCTGCATTTCAATCGATACGTGGAGAAAAAAAAACAGCGCTCAGGCCTCCACGCTCATTATATAATTATACACACAACATTGAACTTATTCATAATATTCAAAAAAACAGAGTTCGCCCTTGGCCAGATTACACAAGAAGATAATATTTGTTACAAAACACAATCCTCACTATAGTTCTGAGCTTTCGCTCCACACCAAACCTCCCTAAAAAAAAAATCCCCCTCGCTCATTACAATTTCTCTATTTATTATTAACTAGCTCCTAAAACAATGCTAACGTAATCTCCTATTTTTAAAGAATAACAAAAATCTTCTATTTCGTTGCTTTTCAAGCACCCCTAGACTAACAACTCTTATCTCTACATTTAAAGAAGATAATCTCTTATTTATTACAATAACAAACTTTTTGTGAAGTCCAACCTTCTCAGTAAAACTGATTTTAACCAACAGTCACTGGATTTCACCCTGGTTTAGCCACAACATGTGAACAAGTCTTCACATTGCTGGCTAATCCTGATGCTCCTGCATCATATAGCATATCCTGAATCCTTGTTAGCCAAGTCAATTCCATGCCACTCTCCTTTATAATATATGGGGTCCCTCATGTGGGTGATGTGTGTCAATGAAATCTACATTGTGCACTTGGACCAACCACTTAATAGTTAGTGTGAGCTTTCACTGTCAGCTCGATTCTATTGTCTCCCAGATCCTATTCATCCTCGATCTCTTTGACTGTGCACTTTACAAACCTTCCAAGGTAGTCCTTCCTATATGACATGTATATTTGAAATATTGCTTACATCATTATTGCCACATGACGCATATTGGGTGGTGACATTTTTCACCCAAATTTATCCCACTTGGGCACCTGAAAATTCCTAATCTTCATGCTACGTGTCACCCTCTCGTTGGGCCACACCATGCCATCGTGTATTCCATGTAATTTGCATCATCCAATAACATTTCACTATCTATCTTGACTTGATTTGTCCATATGGCCAAGTCCATGTCACTGTATCATAGGGAGAGAGGTCAAGTCTTGTGTTTTGCAAGGAACTTTATTAAAATTAAAGTTTCTTGGGCCATATAACTACTGCATCAACTTCCACAGCTACCTGGTGCCTTTCAACCCCAGTTCTTCACCTTTGTGCCTCTTTCTATTTCTTTGAGGGAAGGCCTCTCGGGGTCAATTGTCATATGGGGACCTCCCACTACAACATCCACAAATCCTCAAAAGGTGACATCCTATTGGAGTTACGTCATCCCAAGAGTTCCATAACTACTCATAAGTTTATACTTTGGAGAAAGGTCTCCTAGGATAATCTATCCCTTAAGGACCTCTCGTGCCAAACTTCATACAAACAAGTCTTGTTCCACCTATTGCGCTGACTAGCCATGTCCTCTTGATGCCCTGTCATCCCAAAAATTCACCTTTTGCATGCATTTTTGTAATGTCTTGGGAAATTTTTGTAGGGTTACGTGGAAATGGGCTCCACCATCAAGCAATCATCACCTATTCCACTGTGGTACTGTCAACCATGTTCATCTAGAATGTTTTATAGCTACTCTACCAATGTCTTTGTGACATTTCCAAACTTCCAACATTTTGAATGTACCATCAAATTAGGGCTCCAATTTTGATTTTAGAAATTTTCACCTTTGACTAACTATAATGTATGATCCATGATGTCATTTTCTAACTTTCATATACCACTGAAAATCTCTTTCAAAACTATATCCAAAAAAGTAGTTTATAAGAGCTACTAAGATGATCTTCTATACCAGTAATTGCACCAAATATCTACATATTTACCATCTTCATCAATTCCTTTGACATGCTTCCCAATCTTCCAATGACACCAATGACTATGGCTACTCAAAGAGAACTCTTTTAACATCACCTTATGAAAAATCCTTTACCAATAATTTTCTGACATCGTCCCAATGCTAGCAACACCTTTGACATCAACATTAATGCATGAAATCAATGACGCCTTTAAAATCAATGCTTGAAATCAATGACACCTTTGATATCAATGCTTAACATCAATTTCACCTTTCACAATAATTCTTGACTTCAATGACAACAAATTATAACACCAAGGTGATGTGGTTGTACATTCCTCTATTGTGCAATCACCATTGGTCCACTACTTAGCCACTGTGCCACATTGGATGACCATGTTATCATGACTCCCTATCTGCAATACTTTAAGTCATTCCTGCACTTAGACCTCCTAGGGAATTTTTTTCGGGGTGACCTATCCAATGGGGTACCTTTCATTACAAACTTCTCCCAATCAATGCTTCCCCATTACTTAGTCATTTCGCCAAATCCTCTCACCTCCCTATCACTATATTTTTAAACCTTCTCTTTCTTTAGATCTTTTGGGGTCAGACCTTCCTGGGTGATGTGTCCTAGTGGGACCCTCCACACACTAAGAATTTATACACTGCTCTATCGTTGTGCCAATTGGATGCGCTGTTCGCCCAACTCCCTTATCCTTGGGACCTTTGGCCTTCTGCTCCCTTCGAAACATCCATGGTTTATTCCATTGGTTTATCCAAATATTATATTCCTCTACATTTTTTCTTCATAATTTACTTTCCTCCGTATCTCTATAAAAATATTGTTTGTTTTTCTGCCATGGTTTTTATTTTAAAAATAATTAAAATTATTTTCAATTTCAAAACTATGTTCGTAATTAATATTTTTTTTTTAATATTCCTTTGTGCCAATATATAGGAAAATAAATGAACATAATTGGCCCTTCCTTATCACTCAATTCCTTTTGTCAAATTTCATTTTTACTAAGCCTCCTTTTACTCTCACCTGTAACCTCATTTCACACCTATAAGTCTCATTTTTACCTCAGTCTTGTTTACCTCAGTCTCATTTTACTTAGCCTCACATCTGTAAATTCATTTCATAAATATATCACATATAACTTTCACCTGTAAATTCATTTACTTAAACGTATGACGTGTAAAAATCTATTTTCACCTCAATCACATGAAGCTAATTTTTTGACCCCTCGCCTTGGTTAAATGTAAAAAATGAGAGGCATGAAATATTAGGGTGGTTTAATAGTTAAGTGTGGGGTGGGGACACAATTTAATTTGAATTTTTAGATTTGAGGTTTCCATAGTTTAAAGTTTGGGTCTTTTATTTTTAACTAAGTATTAATATTTTAAATAAATAATTTTATAAAATAAATATAACAATATATATTTTATAAAATTGAATTTCATTTAAAATAAAAACTTATTAAAAATAACAAAGAGACATTTACAAAAAATCCATATATTCCATGCTTCTTAAAATAGAAAGGGTTAGATGGAATGATGTTTAAGGGAAGGTATTTGTCAAGGTAAGGACAAAATTGAAGGAAGGTGGAAAATAAATTTTTAAAAAAATTGTAACTTTTAGGGTGTCAAAATAAGTTACAACATATATCATAGTATAAATTAGTCATAGAGGAGGTAAAAGGGTCCACCAGTCAAGTCCATCCAAAAGGCACAACAACCTTCAACATATGCGCCTCACAATTGGGCTATTTATAATTTCTAAAGGGTTTGTTTAACATAAGGTATTCTAAGAGAAGTTCATAGAACTATATCAAAGGTCAAGCTAGGAGTTTTTTTACAGCGGAAAATTCATTTTATTTTATCACATTAATAGGGAAACCAAGATTTGGGTTCTAGAAACCAACACTTTAACTCCATCTCACCATAATTCCTACATGGATATTGTCAATTTCTATTGATATATAAAAAATCTTATGGTAATGGCTCTCATGGAGTTATTAGACATGCATCAATAAATTTTCACATGCATTGTAGAGATCATGGAAACACTATAGAAGCTAGACAACAAGGATCTCACTCAGAGGCTAGCAGACATTACTTTCACCCAATATAATGATGACATTAATCCTCCTCCACCAATCCATGTGGACTCTTCCTAAGAATGATATGCTAAAGAAAGTTATTATTTATATTATTGTTTTATGTTGTGGAATTGTTCTAGTCATGGCTATCAAATTTTGGCATAAACTTTTGTTAATTTCTTTTATAATTTAAATGGTAAAATTGTATCTTTCTAGATATACAATGTAAAAATTTTGAATATTTACTTAATATGTTTTGGAATGGTAAAAAATTTGTACATAAAAAAGCATATACATATTTTTCGAATTAATATAAATTTTCTTACTTTCCCAAAAACAAAATAAATAAATAAATTATAAAATATTCAACTTCCATAATTCCCTAACATAATCATAGATGATAGAACCAACGAGAGCGTATACATTTATTAAGGTACAAATTGAATAATATTGCACTGATCTTATTCATTTTTTCCATAAATAAATTGATATATCAAATTCAAATACACATTTCATATCATGATAGAAAATTATTCTGATGTAGTTAAAGCCCTAAGATATTGGATTTTGACAAACAATTCTGAATCGATAGCTATCATATATTTCTTTCTTCCATAAACCTATAAAATAAACAATCATAGAGCCTCTAAATTAGATGAAAAATATAGTAGAGGTGTACAAGTTATTAAATTCGATGAAAAACATATATATTGAAACTCCGATCGAGCATGAAAATTGACTAGTTAATCTTCTCATGAGAAATATAATCATGTAGGGAGAATTTCACCACCATTATTATCCTCGTGTGTGGGAGAGGGTAAAAAATAGTGCGATGGTTTTATCATGAATCCCATGATCTTCCTCCAGTTGAGGACATTCACGAAGTCGATGACCAACATTGCCACCTTGAATTGTGCCAATTAATACACCAACATCACAAATCTCACCCATGAAATAGTTATATAGATGGTGTTATGCTTAAGTGAGTCTACATATTGGCCAATAAAACGTTGAAAAATATAATTTTTTTAATTATATTAAAACATATATATGTGAACCATTAACTAATATGAATGGAAAATAAAAGTGACTGCTACAATCCTTGCTATAGTGTCACATTGAGTGGACTAATAAGCATTGACTATTTCCTAGAATATTGAATTAAACAGTGAAAATCATAGTGAATAATGAATTCATTTAATGTGGAATCAACTATTACAGTATAATATAACAATATTGCAATGCAATGTCATACCTATAGAATAATAAATAAATGCATAACTAAAATATATAGAATTGACCTTGGCGATAGAGATTACCTATCAGGTGAATTTTCTAGTCAATTTAATGTCTTAAATTTCTTACATAAATTATCAACGGAGGTTTGTAAATTGATGAAGTGTGGTGCATTGTATGTGCTCAGCTAACCTTCTTCTTACTTCTTTGTTTGTATTTTATGTTTTTTTTGGGGGTTTTGTTCTTTGATGTTTAAGAATGTTTAATATAAAACTATGAAAGAAATTAAATGAATCTAATGAATTTTAAGAATGAAGAGAAGGAAGTGTTCCTAAGTTAAACTAACTTACATAAAAATAAATCAATGACTGGTGGATATTTAGAATCTAATCTGAAAAATAGAGTATTTATCTTAATTATTTCTATCTTAACATTAGTTATATTCCAGGGATCTAATTCTTATATCTGAGATTGAAATTGTAGCGCTATTATAAGTGAAATAAGAAAAGTAAAATAGTTAATGTATGTTTAGTTACTCCAACAGTCAATATGAAGTATTACCCTCTTTTGATGACATGTAAGCAACTATATACCTTAACTTCTAATGTTCTAGAAAAACAAGTAAAGTGTGCAAAGGAAAACATCTAATGTATGCTTAGTTACTCTAGCATTCAATATGAAGTGTCACCTTCTTGAGATGATGTTAACTAACCAATTATACTTAATGATTTATAAAATAAAGTAAAATATGCAAAGGAAAAATTCAGTAATTGCATGAATTAGACATTCAATGATTCAGTCTAGAAAACATGTTAGAATCCATTTCTTGGAATGATCTTTAGGAACATCAATGATACAATTAAATGAGGATATAAAAGTAGATGTGAAAGATAGTAAAGCTAACTGTAAACAACTAATGCATGTTTTATTTCCTCCAGCATTCAATGTGAAGTATTACCCTCTTGAGATTCTCTGTAAAAAATCAATTACACCTTTGTTTCTAAGTTCCTAAAAAGCAAGTAAAATGTGCAGAGGAAAAAATAAATAATTGTATGAATTAGACATTCAATCATTTAGTTTAGAATCATATTCTTGAAATGATGTTTAGGAACACCCATTAATAAAATTAATTGATAATTCTATTCTAAAAAAAGTAAATGACAGAACAGTAAGGAAAACTAGATAACTGTGAATTCTTATTACTTCAAACTTAATTCAATTTGAAAATAGGAAGAACTATCTTCATGAAATGTTTTTAGAAGAAAAAGGCTTACATAGTTATGATTTAACATTGTGCTACTGATCAAAACTAGAATGAAACATTAATCTACTAAAAAAATAGAACTAACAAAAATAGAGTAAGGAAAATTAAACTAAAAACAATAAATGAAAAACCTCCTCCAGTGTAGGGGCCCTCTGCGTAGGGGCCCTCTGCAACTGGTTCGATTGAAATCCTAGCTGGTTAAAGATACACCTAAGAAATAATTGGCAACACGATATTTTTATAATGATAGAACGAAGTCTCAATACACAGCGTATCAGCAAAATCTTAAAACATAACTAAAAACTTAATTGTTTTCGGTTCTATACAATCGGTATTTCAAGAGAATAAACATAATTGTCTATGAGATAATTCTTCTACAGGTGGCTAATTCAACTTATAGAATTTCAATTGGACTATTTAACTCTTGATTTGATACAATAGAGAAAATCAAGAGTCCTTTTTTTCTCGTCTAACATTCTTTGACCACGATCTTAGGCCTTCTTTTCTATCGATCTCGACTAAGTGAATAGGACAAAATCCTTGTGGTGATGATTATGGAAATGCCCATGTGGCTCAATTCTCCATTTAACACTTGGAACTTGTCAGACCATGAGAGAAGCTACAAAATCCACTATTAGCTACAAAATAGGTTGCGTTCTGTAGCCAAATTACAAAAATCTATTTGAATAGCAAGAACATGAGAATATAATATGGAAATAATTTAAATGCATTCCTTGAGGCAAAACATGGCATTTATAATTGATTGGGGTATGTGATCTTATGGGAAAGTAAGGGAAAAATGTGAGAAAGGATGACATAGAGAGGATAATTCTGAGGTTCAACATACCCCCACTGCGAAGTCATTACATGTCCTCATGCAATTTTCCAAAAACGTGAATTACCCTCTCATATTGCATCTATTCAGACACTTCTGCTAACACATCCAATTTCCTTCTTTTTCTTTTATTTGAAGTGATTGTTGTCCTGGGTTTTCTCATAAGAAGCTTGTATTTGAGATTAATGACTCGCTTGTTTAGTGACTTGTTCTTTCTTTTCAACTTCATGTTCTTCTTGTACCAAATTCCTAAATGTAGAATGGTATTGTCGTGAATTACCTTTTCCAACTTGTTCTGCTGCTTCAAGGTCTCATTCTCCTATTTGATATGTCTATTAAATATCTCTAGTTCATACATTTCTTGTTTGAGAGTTTCAACTAGAGGTTCTTATGGACTAATAAGATTCACTGTTGCACTTCTCTTCTCCAATGATTATATGTAATCATATATTTATTGTTGTGTTGGGTCTATGCCTGGAGATTTTTTGCTGGGGCTACCTTCAAAATTATGAATAGGAGAATTTTGAGGACTCTGTGGAGGAGAAATATTGACAGGAGATGGTATTGGGGTTTCTTCATCTAAACTTGTAAACTCTGTCTCTTTTGATAGTGTTTTCTTCATCGAACCTCGGAGTCTGGAGCTCCTTCTCATTTGTGGAGGATTTACATTTTCCTCATCTGTATCCGTACTCCTCTTTCTTAGCTTACCTCTTATCTTGATTTTATTTTTCTTTCTGATCTCTGTCAGATTTTCAGAGATGAGAGTTTCATCATTCTTCTACAATGAAGATGTAGGTTTGTCTTAAATTTTTGTATCAGTATTCTTTCTTCTGCTCTTTCTAACATTATATTCTTTGGGTCGTTCTGGTGCTTCTTGAAAATGGTTTCTAATAAGAAAACTCTCCCAGTTATCTCCTATTTTTTTTAAATTAAACTCAACCAGTGTCTTTACCAACCCATGATGATGCATGGTGTTATCTATAAATTGTATTCTCTTTTGAAGGACATCCTTTTTAAGCCATTTAGCAGAATGAGGGGGAGATTTATTTCACCATTCTCTAAGAAATTCATTAGTAAACAGATATGGTATAAATACTGCAACCAAACCTTCCTTCACAGGTGATAAATTTCTGTAAAAACAAGAGCATGTTCCTCCATTTACTTTTAAAAGATGAGATGGGGATACCTTTTCTAAAAACAGAGATATCAATACCTTGATATTTTAGTGTAACTTTCCATGATTCACTATGGAACTCCTTGTTTTTGAACCATATTTCTCCAAGCCTTGGAAGTTCTATGGCTTCTGCCATGAATGACTCAGTAATTGTGAACTTGATGTCTCTAATTTCCACTTATGTGCCATCATAAGACCAAGCAAAAGAATTTGTAATTTCCTTGTGGAAACCATCAAATTTCTCTATGAATTTGAGCCATCCAACTTTCTCCAACATTTCCTTGAATTGAGGGTATCTTTCCATATAATGTGTTCCCACTGGTATTGATCTAACTATCAGTCCCATGCCTGCAAAGTTATCAACCTTCAGAATTACCCTTCTGTTTTTATGAAATTAATTGTGCTACGGATCTGATAAAATGTATCGAGGTTTCTAGGAATAAATAGGTGGTAAGGGTTTTGAAGAAATGTATACGGGTATGTCACGTCAATTGGCCATGACCGTTAATCATCAACGAGGGAGTCAATTATGGACCGTTATGACACATAATGCAGAGGATGTCACTGATCTGTGGTATGATGTAAATTGCAATCAAATCAAATGATGATTTGTCAAGGAAGCATATGACCATCAATATTATACATGCTAATGTTTTAACCTTTCTATTAAAATAAATTTTTGCACTTTACCTTTTAGAACTAACCTTTTCATTTGTTGTTTCTTTGCAATTGATCCTTTATGTACCCTTTAGCATGTTGGTCTTCAAAAAATAATCCTTCAATTTCCTATAATCATCATTTTTTTGTAGGTTGTACAATTGTGTCAAAACTGCTGAATGAAATGTGGCTACAGAATAGAATCAGCTGTAGAATGGAGTCAACTGTAGAACGTGATCAACTGTGAAATTTAGTCAACTGTATAATGTAGTCAGCTGCAGAATATGATCACCTTTGGAATGAAGTCGGCTGCTGAATGTGATCTGTAAAAAAAAAAATGAAATATAGTTTTGGAATGAAATGGAAGTGAAATATGACTGTGAAATGGAATGAAATTCGACTATGACTGTGAAATGGAATGGAAGTGGAAAATGGAATTAATTTGCAGATTATGAGCTGCAAATATGGAATATGAATGTAGTTTTCTGTCACTACTTATTATAGAAAATAAATGGAAAATATAGGACGTCAGAAATCTTTGATTTTCACCCTGTATTTTATGTATAAGTATGCCAATCATTGATTGGTTTTCATGCTTATACACTTAATTATATATATATATATATATTATAGGAAAAAATAGCTAAGTTAGTGAAGAAGAAGAATTCTTCTTCACTAACTTCATATCAGTATTATCTTGGAAAATCTTGATAAAATCTTCTCTTGAAATTGGCTTATGATATTTTCAACCGAAGACCATTCAAAAGAAGAGGTACCTTTTCTTCATATATTGTCCTTATCTTTACTTCTCCATTATCAAAGAATTTTTCAATCTCATATGGCCCAAGCCAAAGAGTCTAAAACTTTCCTTTAAAATCTTTGAATTTTGAATCGAACAAAAGTGCCCAATTTTTTACTTGAAACTTCTTCTCCTTGATATACTTATCATGCCATTTAGCCCTTTGTTGCTAGAATATACTGGTTCTTTGAGCTGCATCCTGCCTGATTTCAACAAGCTCATTGAGTTGCTCCAATAAATGTTTGTGTGCTTCTGATAAATCAAGTCCCAATTGGATTGCCATATTGAAGGTTTGGATCTGAAACTTTATAAGGAACATGACTTGTTTTCCGTAAAGAAGTTCATAGGGAGTATGTCCTGTTGTATTCCTCCATATATTTTTGTAGGCTCATAAGGCTTCAGGAAGCCTTTCTTCCCAATCTCTTATGTTTAGATGTACAATCTTAGTGAGAATTCCTTCAATCACTTTATTGGTGGACTCTACTTGACCATTTGCTTGTGGATAATAAGGAGTATAATTTCTGTGATTGATCTTGTAATCTTCCACGAGCTTCGTCACCAACTTGGATGTAAAATGGGATCCTTGGTCTGTCACAATTTCTCTTGGAACGCCAAAACGAGTGAAGATATCCTCAAAAATAAAATTAACTACAGAACATTCATTAGCAAAAAGTAATGCTTTAGCCTCTACTCATTTGGTGACATAATCAGTACATACCAAAATATAATTCTTTTGTTTAGATGGTGGATTGATTGGTCCAAAAAATTCCAAGGCCCATTTTTCAAAAGGTTCAATGAGTACTTGAGGTTGTAATGGAATTTCATTTGAAGGAGCATGTTTCCCTACCCTTTGGCAATTGTCACACCTTTTGACATGTTATTTTGTATCTATGAAGATGGATGGCCAATAATATCCTAAATGAAGGATTTTATAGGCTGTCCTCTTGTTAGCAAAGTGTCCACCATAAGGTTCATCATGAAATCCCTTTAGAATTTCAGGCATTTCATATTCTTGAACACATCTTCTGATAATGAGATCTGGATCTGTTTTATATAATTCATTAGTAATCCATGAGTAACTTGCACTTAATTGAATGATTTCTATTTTCTCTCTAGGAAACAAATGTGAAGGTAATTTTCCTGTAACTAGGTAATTAGCAATATCTTCAAACCAAGGAGTTTGAGTAGTTATTTCAAAAATCTATTCATCAGGAAATTTATCTTCAACTAGAGTGTCATCTTTGATATTTTGAATTCTATACAAGAAATCAACAACTGTGTTTTTTTTTCCAAGTCAATCTAGAATGGTGATGTTGAATTCTTGTAGGACTAATAACCATCTTGTAACTCTGCCATTAGTAATATATTTATTCATTAAATATCTAATTGAAGAGTGATCTATATAAAAAAAGGTTTCATACACTACAAGAAAAAAGCACATTGGTGAGGGTCATGCTTGTGACGGACCTTTAAGGTCCTTCACCAATGTCACATATGGTGACGGTCATTAAAAAACCGTCACTGTAAGTGTATATAGTGATAGTCCTTTATGGTCCGTCACCAAAGACATTTTCAATGACACTTTTGGTGAGGGTTGTTAAAGGCCCATCACTAATTCTCTCTTTGGTGACACTTCTAGTGACGAACTTTTAATGACCCTCACCAATGCTCTTTTTGTTACTTTTGGTGACAGTCAAAAAATGTCCGTCATCATTGATCACTAAAAATCGTCACTGTAAGTGTATATAGTGATGGTCCTTTATGGTCCGTCACCAAAGACATTTCACTTTTGGTGAGGGTCGTTAAAGGCCCATCACTAATTCTATCTTTGGTGATACTTCTAGTGACAAACTTTTAATGACCCTCACCAATGCTCTTTTTGTTACTTTTTGTGACAGTCAAAAACTGTCTGTCATCATTGATCACTAAAAACCATCACTATAAGTGTATACAGTGATGGTCCTTTATGGTCTGTCACCAAAGACATTTCACTTTTGGTGAGGGTCATTAAAGGCCCATCACTAATTCTCTCTTTGGTGACACTTCTACTGACGAACTTTTATTGACCCTCACCAATGCTATTTTTGTTCCTTTTGGTGACGATCAAAAAATGTTTGTCATCATTGATCATTCCAATGAGTTTTTGATGATGCTATTTTCCTGTTAATATTTTTTTTGTCAAAAGATAATGATTTAATACCATTATTGTGCAGCATTTTTTATAATATGTCCAAGGCCATAGTGGTTAGGGTCAGTCAATTTTTTAAGAAGTAATAAGCGTGTATCATTTCCCTCAAGTAATGTATAGTCGAATAGAGATTTCCTATGAGTCAACACATGATTCATATCTATTAAGTTTATTATCTAGCAAATTCCATTTAGATAAAGTTCCATTGTTGTGTGTAGGAAATATATTATTTAATACATAATCGAGCTCTGACAATTCTATTAATGAGAAAGACCTAACAATCCTCAAAAATCTGGGCACACCTTAAATTAATGCTTTGGCACACACTAACATTTCTTAGCACCCCACATGTCTTGGAACATATTTGTACCTAGAACATCTTGTGATGACATTGACGCCCAAGCACATGGTGGCATGCGCTAGCACAACATGGAACTCTCCTAGCATGTGTTGGCATGCTGCATATAGTCCCTAGCATGCCCTGGAACACCTTGGTTGAATGCATTGACATACATTAGCACTTGGCACACAATGTTGCTTGGCATGTATTGGGACCTATTATTAGTGTGTCTGGCATGCCCCTTTTCAAAAAGATAAATTACTGACTAATTAACCCTCTTATTGGTTCTTCATTTTGTTGCCTTGACACATATTGATATACCCTAGCACCCCGTGCCACATTCTTAGCACCTAGCATGTATTGGCATATCTTGGCACTATTATTTGGCACATGATATAATTAGCACACCCTGGAACTCCCAAGCACACTTTGGGAATTATTAACATGCCTTGATATTCCCTAGCATGCCTTACCAATGCTTAGCATACCTTTTCACTCCCTCCTTGGCATGACAACTAACACTGACCATTAACACTAGTCTCTGGAAGTAAACGTTCCTCATATTCATTAACTTCCATGAATGTTTACCTAGTGCTCCCTTAATGGTTTTTCCTATTACTCCTTAACACTCATCAACATGCGTTATCACTCTGTAGCACACCTTAGCACTCTTCAACATTCCCTTCCACTTCATAACATGCATAACACTAGTCCCTGACACATATTGGCACTTGGCACGTGTTGGCGCTTGGAAAGTCTTAGCATTTATGGAATACGTTGAGATGCCTTGGTATGATTTAGCATGGTTTAATATTACATTTATTTGTGATGATCAATTGTTGGAAAGTAGATGAGAAGCAACAAAGGAATACTTGGCACTTAGAATGCACTAAGACTTTGCACTTGGCACCTATTTCCGCCTAGTGTTAGTGTTCCTAGCATGCCCCTCTTGGAAAAGGTAAATTGATGACTTATTAACCCTCTTATGTGTTCATTTCCTTGTAGTTTAACTTTTTTCTCCATTTTTTTCTCTTGAAAGTCCCTGACACGCATTGACACGGCCTTGCACATCTTGGCATGCCTTATCACTTGGCACATCTTAGCATGTCTGACATGTATTCCCACTATCTGTCACATCAAGTGGGTGAAGAGAGATGTAGTCCTAAAGTAGGTCGAGTACGAGGGTCGAGTAAGGGTTGCTAAAGGGAGTTCATGATCATCCTCTAAGAGCAAGATCATCATGTGAGGGTTCAAAAGAATGTTGCATACCTTAATGGTTGGTTTACGATAGGAATTAGGATGGCATATTGTTGATTCTCTTCTGGCAGATCAAGCTTAAGAGAGGTTTCTCATGAGAATCTGGGCATGTGATTTCAATGGTGTATTTGTGTGAAGACCGCATCAAATTTTGAAATGTTGAAATTTGCAACAAGAAACAGTGATATTGGAAACCAGAAAGGACAAAAAAAAATGCACCCACTGGTGAGGAATTTTGATGCACCGGGAGTGAGGAATATGGGGCGTCTAATTTATTTTTCCCTTAAATAAATTGGACAATAAATTGTAATTTCATCTCATAACAACTTGTGTCAATTAATTAAGTCATGATGAGTGAGTTAGCTTAAGAAATTCGAGTTGAGGGTCTAATATGAGGCATCTAGAGGGATTCTAATATTTTTGGGGTCCAGTTGAAGTTGATGCATTAGTGGGGTGCAAGTGTAATTAACTCAATTAAATGAGTTAAAATCAGTTTAACTAGTTCTAACTGAGTGATGAGCTAGTGAGAGGTCCAGTGAATTAAATTAGATTGAATTCACAATGAGTGATCAATCAAATAACTAATAATTCACTATTAATAGTTGCATGCATGTCAGTTTCGAGGAATACCCAATTGAGACAGAGGTTAAAGGGAACATAACTATCAGTTTTATTCAGAGAAAGTTTCCCATGTGCAATTATAAAGTCATTGGGATGCCATGATGGATTACGCAATCTAGGAAGACTGATTTTCCTAATTAATAAGGATTTAATTCCCTAGGAATTGCATGAGCAAGGCAGGTTGAAGTAAGGATGAGAATTGGCTAAGTACTAGACCAAGTTTTCCTAGATCAATGAGAGACAATTGACAGAGTGTTGGAGAATCTCATGAGAGATTAAGCATTGTATTGTTTCATGATTCCTTGACTTAATACACAATAGAGATAGAGGGGTTTTGATTAGTTTCTTTTCCCAAATACATCATGTTGTTGTGCGATTGATAATTTATTTATCTTACTTATATATTATTGTACGATCATGTTTTGTTTCGGTAAATTGTAGGAATGATTCAGTATCTTTTTTTAGTAGATTACAAGATCAGATTGAATCTCGTTGGTTAGATTTTCTACATGGTATCAGAGCAGGAATTTTTTGGTCAGCGAGTTTGTAGAGAATATTTGAATATTTTGGTGTAAAATTTTCGAAAAAAAATAGAATATTTGGATTCCTTGCAAAAATCTACCCAAATGGAAAAAAAAATCGGTTAAATTGGAGCTCGGATAAGAGAGATATCATTGATTTAAAATCAACTCTTTTTTAGAAACTTTTTGTAACTTCGGGACAATTACACTGTGCACGAGTCAAGAACCTATATGCACTTGAGGTACCAGATGCATGCAAAGCTTTGAGGGGAAAGGCAGAAGTTAGAGACTTGGTGGTTTAGAGGGAGCATAAATTACCTCTCAACATGCATCCTCATGAGAAGCAGTCTCAGAAGGATGTGGATTAGCTGCCACAATCGGAGAAGGAGAGAGGAGACCGAGTGGAAGCATCCACTCAAGAAGAGACCTCCATGAGGGGGAAATTTCGAGCTAGATGGGAAGAGGGAGCAGCCATACCTCGAGGTGTAAGGTGGGGTTATGTGTAGACGTAATCCCAAGATAAGAAATTTGGGCAAGGTCCATTGAGATGGCATGTCTCATGGATCGAACCTGGCTACGAGGAGCCCAAAATACAACAGTAGTAGGAAGGATCAGTTAGATTGATGTAGTCATATGTCAGCAAGACAGAAATCATAGTGACATATATCAAATACCAGAGCAAAAATAGAGTTAGCAATAGTTCAAAGGGCACGGATGCAGATGTCAGCAACAGTGTAGAGAATCCAGTACTAGACATGTGCAGTAGCTAGCAGCAGTCAGAAGACTCTAATGATAGATGCATTATACTGATTCAGTTGTTCAGAGGCTATTCATTTTTAGGATTTGTAGGTGCAAACAACACTAGAGAAGTGTAGCATGTAGAACATTCGAAAGGTACCGGATGCAGATAGATTGAATTCTTTATCGTTGAGAGGGAGTGTTGAAATTTGCAACAAGAAACAGTGAAATTGGCTACTAGAAAGGACAAAAAAAAATGCACCCACACTGGTGAGGAATTTTGATGTACCAAGAGTGAGAAATGTGAGGCGTCTAATTTATTTTTCCCTTAAATAAATTGGACAATAAATTGTAATTTTGTCTCATAACAACTTGTGTCAATTAACTAAGTCACGATGATTGAGTTAGCTCAAGAAATTCGATTTAAGGTGATCGAGGTGGATATTGGTGGCCACTCGCCTATTCCACTTGGGCCCTCGCCATTGTCTCTGTTAGTTTTTTAGTTTCCTTAATTATAGCACAATTTACTATTTTTGTCATTTTTTTAGGTCGTAAACTTTCGAAGCCGTTTTGAGGCCCCAAACGATGTTTTTTTGGCATTAAAGGTTTGGTGATTTCATAGAAATCATATTAGAAGTTGTAGTCCTCGGAGAGATCTTTCTAATGAGGTATCATGTGCGTTAAACAAAGATCATATGACCAAGTTACGACCCTGGGAAGTTGGTTGCCCAACTAACCCCAATGGGGCCCATAAACTCTTGGTGTTACATCTCCTCAGGATAGGGTTTTGGTTGTTTAGGGTTTTATCTTATTTTAAATAATAAAAATACCCTTGATCCTTATTGTAACACAGTTCAGAGGAACATAACTATCAGTTGTATTTATAAAAAATTTCGTATGTGCAATTATAAAGTCATTGGGATGCCATGATGGATTGCGCAATCAAGGAAGGTTGATTTTCCTAATTAATATGGAGATAATTCCATAGGAATTGCGTTTGTAAGGCAGGCTAAAGGAAGGCTGAGAATTGGCTAAGTACTAGACCGATTTTTCCTAGATCAACCGGAGACAATTGGCAGAGTGCTGGAGAATCTCAACAGAGATTAAGCATTGTGTTGTTTCATGATTTCTTGACTTAATACAAAATAGAGATAGAGGGTTTTGAGCAGTTGCTTCCCCAGATACATCTTGTGTTGTGCGATTGATAATTTGTTTCTCTTACTTATATGTGATTGTGCAATTGTGTTTTGTTTCCACAAATTGTAGGAAGGATTCGGTATCTTGTTTTAGTACATGATTACAAGATCATATTGAATCCCGTTGGTTAGATTTTCTACATGAAATAGAAGAGAGGGTTGATACCATCTAATTGCCTTGTGGTGGTTAGTAGGCCACAAGGTCTGTGATAAAGACCAACATAAATGGAGGAGGGCTTGCACTGTAATTTAGAGCCATAACAGAAGTCGATGCAGGCGTAATATTGATTGAGTTAACCCTAGTTTGAGGGTCAACATTGAGATCTAAATTTCATGTCAAGATTCAGTCAAAGAAATGGCCAAAATATATGGATTCATATGAGCTAGGACGAGTCTCTTATGGAGGCAAGAGTCGTGTTTTTTCTATGTGTGGATAGGGTTTGTTCTACAACAATTAGAAGTACATAAGTATAATGCCCTAGTTAGGACAATTTTATAGCATTTTTACTTCATAAGGTATGACCTTAGTACTGTGACAATTTTGCGTAGAAGAAGATGGGTTGTGACCCTTAGAGCGAGTTTATTTTTGCAATAAAGACCGCAGATCTGGAAGATGGTTTGCAGATTCAGTATGTGTGGAGACAACAGATCCAAAGGAGGGTGGAACCTTAGCAGAAGATTGAGCATGCAGAAGAAATTTGCCATATGAAGAATGGATTGACATGCAGAGGAGTTGATTTTGGTGGAATTTCCATAGAGTTTTAGACAAAGATCTAAAGAAACCTATAAAAAATTATTAAATGGACTGTTAGTGGCTGATTTGTGACCCTAGTTTAGTCATCTACAGATTGTTAGAAGTATGATAAGAGGAGTAGTTCATATTTGTTCATAGATTTGACAACAAAGATCAAATTGTCAACACATAAGAACAATGATCTTGAGAGGACTCAAACCATTGTTAGGTAGCAGATTTGAAGAGCCCTAGATGAAGACAATATTGTGGGTCCTAGATCAGTAAAAATAATTGATTGTGGTTGGGTAGATTGATGGTAGGCCAAGTACAGTTGGAGGGTTGTTAGGTTACTGTCAAAGAAGAGCCTTGACTCTTGTTCTGGTGAAGGACAACAAAATTGGTAGAAGGGAAGGTGTATAGGGCCTAAGGATGTGCAGACTTTGAAGGACTAAAGTAACATTCAAGTGGGCCAACCAACTAGCCCTAGTTCACTATATTGTAGAGGATTGATTCAGTGAGAAGAAGGGTATCCTCCATAGCCCTGAACTCCTCATCTTGGAGCTGTAGTATGGAAAAAGTGGGCATACCAAAGAGTTATTCACAAATGTAATTGTGAACAACTTGTTACCACTCAAACTAATAGTGGATCTATAAGGGGTTCCTAAGAGGGAAACTGTTAGGACAAGGGAAACGATGGAGGCTTAGCCCATTGTCACCACAGCTAAGGCTCCTTGCTCTTCATAGACTTTCACTGATGGGTGGAGTCCCAGTAGTTTAGGAAGTCACTTGTAGAGTATAGGTCAATGAATAGGTGGGAAGTGACCCTCGAAACCCTTTCCCTAAGATAAAATAAAGAGTGGGACTTGCTTTCCTTTTAATCAAGGGAATTATCTTCTAGGGAGAGAGGAGGGGGATTGAAGGGTTGAGGGAGAAGAATAAGATTTATGAAGGAAGTTCTCAATCCCTAAAATCCTTTGGGAACTTGGATTCCAAAATGGACCTTCATGAAAGGCCTTTGACACCAAATGGGGCCACATGGGGCCAAGTGGACCCAGCCCAGGTTTAGGGATGGAATTTAGCAACCAATGATGTTCCTATCCTGGACAAGGTGATGGGAAAGGATCAGACAAGTTTTTTTACTTTGATAGGTCAAATTGATCCTACTAGGTTCTATCCTTGGGAACACCTAGGCAAAACTTGATCCTTGAGCTAGGGCTTGAGGTATCCGGAGATTCCACCGTCATAATTGGCCCAAGTTCTGAGGAGAGTGAGGGCACCCAGCAAAGCAACTGCCTCTAGGAGATAGAATTTTTCCTCTAGCTAGATTCTTGGGAAATTGTTGCCTTAGGTGACCTAATGGGGCTAGACCTAGGGAATGTAAAATTTCTTAATATAAGAAACCCTATTGCAATATCTTGATTTACTTCTCCTACTTGAATTAAGTTACAAGTTAATTTCTGAAATATTCAATAAATTAGTGAATTAAATAGTAAATACAACTAACAACCTACACATACAGATCAAATACTGAATAACATGCTCATAGAAAAAGTGACACACATATTTTCTGGACAATTATCCCCGGAAAAACCCCAATTTGGGAAAACCGGTGCAGCTAGCTCTGGAGGGTTTTCATTATTATGCAGAATCTAAGTACAACAATCATGGGCACCAAAACTGGTTCACCCAACAGAGAAATAAAAACGGCAGTAATACGCTACTCTGAATCCCTCTATGTCAGCCTAACTGGCCTGCGTCGGCCTCTGTGCTACTCAGTAAGGGCATGCGTCACACGTGAAGGGCTTACACTACCCCTGCGCTGCTTTGACTGGGCCTGCATCAGCCCTGTGTGGCTCTTGCTGCCTCTGCGCTGCCCTTGCTGGGCTCTGGATGGACTATGTGGCTCCTGCTGCCCCTGTTGCTCTGGTTGGCTGGAATGCTTAAGCATAAAAAGCATAGGTAAGAAAGGCACTGGCCAAAGGCAATGCATAACAGTCAGAAAAATTGAAGAAATAAAATGAAAATAGATCAATGTCCACAATTAACTGAAATAGCTCAATGGGACTAGAGAGTAAAATCTTTGACAACAGCAATAAGTGCTTATAGAATCAACTAAGAGAACAGAGGAGACTAATTCATATGGTTAAAATGTTGTAGAATTGTTAGCACAAGAAAATTATAGAATTGTTAGAGTAAATCTCTGCAGGTACCATTAGTTGGTGATCATCGATAATCATTTCAGTTCATCAAATACCCTGATGAATGGGCCTTACAAGCTATTTGCATAGACAAACCCCACAGAAGTTGTGTGATGGAAAAATATTCACACAATATTGAAGAAAACACCTACCAAATAAGGATGACATTTCAAATGGGGCAAGAAACAATAGAGAGATAGACATCGAAAAAGTTAAAATGATAGGGAAACAGGAAAGTAACTAGGTAGAATGGTAGAAAGCACAACAAAGAAAATTATAAAAATGGAAAACCCTACAAATTAGCACCCATCCAAACATCACCACAATTTTTTCTTCAACTCTAAATCTCCAAATTCATCAAATTATATCCTGTATTCAAACCTGATCCTCTCTGTTATCCATTCTGAAGATAAGGCTGAGAACTTACTACAGAACCATCACCTACATGTAGTGATCTTATTCTATGTCAGACAACCTACATTCGTGAAGACATGGAAAGTTAAACACTCTCTGCCAAGATTTTCCATACAGCCCAGGTTGAGCAACCACATATACATCACCAGTTTTTTCTCTTCATATTTGTAACTTAGAAGAGCTTTGTCTGACCACCTCCGGGTTGCTCCCAAAGTCACCCATGAAAGCCCTCTCAACATCATCCTCTTTCTGTAGTACCTAATTAGTTATTTAATTAAACATAACAGTTTCTTGATCATGCAGGTATTTCAAATATATTGCCAATAAGCATAAAGCTTTCATGTTAAACAATCAGGTCAAAAGACTTTGGACTATGATGCAAAAAATACAAAGAAACCTCACCAACACTCAAAGGAAAAACAAAGTCAAACCTCTACAAAGTATAAATAGATATCTGATAAACTTCATACCACCACAAAAATGTGCTTAACTAAAGAAAATTCTAATTATTGTGCTTTCAAGACAAAGCTTTCAAGGGCAGTGATGTTATAAACATACCCCTACACCTCGTGAACAATCAATGTGTATAAATAGACCATAATAAGGCTCATTTTAAACATCATTATTATCATTTTATAAATCATTTTTATTAAATCAACAAGAAGAAAGCAACAATTGCATTCAGTTCCACTGAAGCAAAGTATATGGCAGTTTCATATACTTATTATGAAGCTATCTAGATTTGCAACTTGATTGTAGAGTCAACGAATCAATTGTTGAAGCCCAATATTGTCTCTTGTGAGAATCAAAGTTACATCAAGCTCTATGAAAATCCAATGTGTCATGACCATTTCAAACACATTGATATTCAATACAATTTCCTAAGATTCCAACTTCATTAGGGAGTTAGTAGTGTTGGACCACATTCTGAAAAAGTTTCATGTGGTTAATAGTTTGACAAAGCTCCTAACAAAGGGGAAGTTTGACAAGTTGGGGGAGAATATTGGGTTATTGGAAAAAAAAAAATTTCAAGAGTGTTAGATTACCTAGTTGGTCTCACCTCAGCCTTGAGAATTTGAGCAGCACCAGGATTGCAGAGCTAGATTGTGGTACCCTAGTCAGAAAGATTCTTAAATACAGCTAGAAGCTTATAACGACACCTTCGAGGATAGACGAATTAGTTGTTGGGTCACACCCACCAAGTATGGCACACTAGTTGAGGAGATTAACACCATCATTTTAGGTGCATTCATGAGTGCACACTTATGGAATGAGGCACCTTCAAGAGAGGAGTTATATCTATTATGATAATGCACTACTCTAAAAGAAAAGCCTTTCACACAAGGCAAAGCTATGAGGGAGTTACTCATACTCAAGGGAGATGCAACACTAACGCTATCATTAGCCTGTTTTCTAACAACACCTTCTCTTAACTTATAAATGAAAAGTATTGGCACAGTAGTTAGACATTTGTAGAAATAGATAATAAGAGTGAGTACTGTTAGCTTGTAGGTTGTAGTAGGAGATTTTGTGAGATGACAACTTGCTGTGACATTCTTCTATTTGAGTAATAAAGACTTCTATGCAATTATTGTTGGAGCCTGCTCTTTTTATCCTGAATTCTCAGATTACAGATTTGTGTAGAGTGGGCCTAATATATTTGTTGTTTTAATCCATTGTACTTCTTCTCTCTCCCTTTCTCTCCTACCTCACTCTCTCTTCCCCTCTCTCTCTCTCTCAACCTTCCAATCCTCTCACTATATCCCTCCCTCTATCCTTATTTCTACCCCCCTTCCATCTTTGTGTCACTATCTCCCTCTCTTACCCTTCTCTACCTCTCTCACTGCTCTCCCTCTCTCTCTCTCTCTCCATTCCTTCTCTCCCCTCTCCTCTTGAACATATCAACGACACTGTGATGAGTTGGCAGCGTTGACCCAAAACTGAAGTGAAGGTATGATGAAACATAGGTGATGAATGAACTGTCAAGATGATTACCCAACCCAAACAGTCACAGACATGGAGTGAAGGAAGTGTCATGTTCAAGAGCGACTTGCTACCATAAAGAAAATATTGTTCGTTCTTCCCAAATTTTTCCCCGGTCATTTGTCGACCAGTACCTCATTATTTTTTAACAAGCTTGAAGAGGATAGCATTTGCTTGATCTATAATTCAACCCTTCGGGCGAATAAAGAATGAAGTATCGCTAATTAGTAATTTAACAAGTCTAGCGATGAATGAAACTCGATTCTTGCCATGATTGAGAAGCCTGTCACCATTTTATGATTTAACGAGCTTAACGACAGTGACAGCTTGGTCCTTTTTCATATTTAGAGAGTCTGAAAAAGAGGACAAAAGAGAACTCCATAATTAATTTTTCGTAAATTTGTCTCTCAGATCTGAAAAAGTGTAAAATAATATATGAAAGAACCTCTTTGGTCATGTTTAACCAATGGTATTCCTTTTTCGTAAATAATCTATCTCATTTCGGAAAAGGGTTAAACTTATACTGAGTAGATATCAATTCATTTCATTTAATGAGCTCGAAATGACAAGTGCTCAGCAATCTTTTCACATTATCGGAGTCTGAAAAGAGCTGAAAGAAGACTCCAGCGATTCCTTTTTCGCTGTTATGGAAGCTCGGAAAAGAGATAAAAGTGTGCTTCAAATCCATTTTCGTTTTTAACAAAGCTCGAAAAATAAGGAGAAAAAGCATGCTTTGTGGTCAAGTCATTCTTAATAGATTTGCACGACTAATCTGTTCATCAGTTGTATTCCCTGTTCAGAGCAACATCAAATGGATTAAAAATCCCTGTTTCATGATAAAAACATAATAAAACTATAGTCACAACAATGAATTTAACTTTCAAATAATTAAATGACTATTTAAAAGTAGTTTTACTATTCATTTTTACCATTCCATAGTTACCATTTGCATTTTGGAGCTCTGAACCTGATTTTTCCCCTGAACTTCAGTCGTTGATTGCGGTCGTTTCTGTGGATGAATTTCGTTGCCATTTCTTCCAGGTTAGTGCCATGAACCTTCTCTTTCTATTGGTAATCATTCCATTTTCATTTCTTGCAATTTTTCAGGGTTTTAAGACCCCTAGGTTAAGTTTTCCCCAAAAAGAGGGCAACGCACCCTTAGGCATCGAAACCTGCGTTGCATAGCAGGTACAGTGAAAGGTACCTGCATGTGCAACGCACTGTCTCAAGCCTAAGCCAATGTTGGGTTCATTTCAATTTTTTTGTTTTGATGTTTAGATCAAAATTGACCTAGTTTTTTGCAATGGATGGTTTCTAATGGATCTCTTACTTATGTTTCAGGTTTCCATCGAATAACAATGACGATTACATGGTGAGAAAGAGAACATGAAGAACAAGACATGATTGCCATATATGACCCGGGTACTGTAAGAGCCCTGAGGGATTGTGGACTTTTAAAGTACTTCAAGTTATCCGGAATGAGGCAACAGATTGAGCTTCTTGAGTTCTTGGTTCGTGCATGGGATCCGGCAATAGAGGCATTTCACATTAAGAACCAAGTGGTTCCTATCACTATTGAGGATGTGTACTTTCTCACAGGTTTGTCGAGGAGGGGTTTGCCCATTTCTCTTTCAGGGTCTACCATTGGAGGAGAGTGGGTGAGAGATTATATTTTGCAGTATTGTTATGCAGGGGTAGAACTGAGCAAAGACGGGAAGATTAACATCCGTACAGTGAGAGATTTTCCTTTGAGAACCATCCTGTTCACAATCGCAAAACTTGCTGGCACGGTGACACTACATGTGGCTAACAGATCTTATATGTAGTATGCATTAGAGTCTCTTGAGCCAACAGTCTTCAACTGGTCTGAAGCTGTTCTTTCTCAGATAAAGGAACAACAGAATAAAGCAAAAGGAGGAAGGAAAAATAATTTCAGTTATGGTTCGATCATCATATCTTTCGCTTTGGAACGGATTCCATTGATGTAGCCACAGCATGTGACGCTGGATATCGCTAGTCCTAGAGAGCCTCAGATGCAGAGATGGGTGGAACTTATGGGTCGACATGCATGGCAGTCGACAGTTGTATTTTCTACCACATTCTTCTCCTGGTTCCGGCGACAAATCATCGCCATCGATGATTATGCATATGCATAGAGGGTGCCCGTATCAGCTTTGCTAAGTTGTGATCGCCAGGGTGGCTTGTGCACGTTCGGGTGGCACGTTTGTCATTTGATCCCTTATGGCATCGTTTGTTTGGGCGCATTGTGTCGTGCCGTGAGAGGTCGCCCGACCGGGTGCATTCGGGTCGGGCCATTTCGTTCAAGGGCGCCCGAATCAGTTTTGCTAAGTTGTGACCACCCGAGTGCCTTGTGCACATTCAGGTGGCCCGTTTCCTGTTTGATCCCTTGTGGCATCGTTTGTTTGGGCGCGTCGTGTCGCGCCGTGTGAGGTCGCCCGACCGGGTGCATTTGGTTCGGGTCGTTTCATTCGAGGGCGCCTGTATAAGTTTTTCTAAGTTGTGACTGGGTGCCTTGTACACGTTCAGGCAGCTCGTTTACCATTTTCTCCCTTATGGCATCGTTCGTTTGGGCGTGTTGTGTCACACCATGTGAGGTTGCCTGATCAGGCGCGTTCAGGTCGGGCCGTTTCATTCGAGAGCCCCCATATCAGTTTTGCTAAGTTGTGACCATCCGGATGCCTTGTGCACGTTTGAGCGGCCCGTTTTCCGTTTTCTCCCTTGTGGCATCATTCGGTCGGGCGCGTCGTGTGAGGTCGCCCGACTGGGCACGTTCAGGTTAGGTCGTTTCGTTCGAGGGTGCTCGTATCAGTTTTGCTAAGTTTTGACCGCCTGCGTTTTTTTTGCATGTTTGGGTGTCATGTTTTCCATTTGCTCCCTTGTGGCATCGTTCGTTGGGTGCGCCGTGTGAGGTCACCCAACCGGCCGTGTTCAGGTCGGACCGTTTTGTTCGAGGGCGCCTGTATTAGTTTTGCTAAGTTGTGACCGCCCGGGTGCCTTGTGCATGTTCGGGTGGCCTGTTTGTCGTTTTATCACTTGTGGCATCGTTCGTTTGGGCGCCTCGTGTTGCGCCGTGTGAGGTCGCTCGACCGAGCGCGTTCAAGTCGAGCCGTTTCGTTCGAGGGTGCCTATATTATTTTGCTAACTTGTGACCGCCTGGGTACCTTGTGCACATTTGGGTGGCCCATTTTCCATTTGATCCCTT
Organism: Pinus albicaulis; assembly: GCA_034641835.2. Taxonomy (NCBI): domain Eukaryota; kingdom Viridiplantae; phylum Streptophyta; class Pinopsida; order Pinales; family Pinaceae; genus Pinus; species Pinus albicaulis. The sequence goes on along the minus strand of CM076580.1, from coordinate 1,768,374,324 downwards.
GTGGCATCGTTTGTTTGGGCGCGTCGTGTCGCGCCATGTGAGGTCACCTGACCGGGCGTGTTCGGGTCGAGTCGTTTCGTTCGAGGGCGTCCGTATCAATTTTGCTAAGTTGTGTCCGCCCAGGTGCCTTGTGCACGTTCAGGCGGCTCATTTTCCGTTTGCTCCCTTATGGCATCGTTTGGTCAATCGCGACGTGTCGCGGTGTGTGAGGTCGCCTGACTGGGCTCGTTCAGGTCGGGCCGTTTCGTTTGAGGGTTCTCGTATCAGTTTTACTAAGTTGTGACCGCCCGAGTGCCTTGTGCATGATGTTTGGGTGGCCCATTTGTCGTTTTCTCCCTTGTGGCATCGTTCGTTAGGTGCGTCATGTCGCGCCGTGTGAGGTTGCCCGACCAGGCGCGTTCGGGTCGGGCCATTTCATTCGAAGACGCCCATATTAGTTTCGCTAAGTTGTGACCGCCCGGATGCCTTGTGCACGTTCGGGCGGCCCGTTCGCTGTTTGCTCCCTTGTGGCATCGTTAGGTCGGGTACAGCATAGAAAACAAGGAAATTAGAGATACACAGAAACTCATATTAAAATTAAGATAACATTAAACAAAAAAATACACATACACAGAAACTCATATTAAAATTAAAATATTATAGAAAATAATATGAAACTTAAATTATTATTAAAATAACATAAAAAAAAAATTAAAAATAAATTTAAATGATTGTGAAAGCTTAAATTAAAATTAACATAATCTAAAAAAAATTTAGAAATTAAAATTAAGAAAAAAATTCAAATTACAACAATAATAAAAAAAACATAAAAATTAAAAACAATACCTAAATTAAAATTAGAACAATTCAAAAAATATGAAACTTAAATCTTAAAATAAAATTAAAAGCTTAAACTAAATTAATAATAGTTAATAAATCATCGTATTAATAACAATAATGCGCTCTGCCAAAGACTGACGTGACCAAAACAAGAAAGTGAGGCATTCGTTAAAGGCAGCATATGTCGTGCACACAAATATTTATGCCGGAGGCATTTTTTTTTGTTGGTTTGAGGTAAACAAACACTATTCACTTCTTTTTTATCGCTCTTCTACTCCGTCTTCCATTTGGCCTTTTTAATAGCTGTTATTTGCCATGGACTTTCAACCATGCACGAAACATACAAGTTTGAGGAGGCACCTCCAGATTCAAAGCAAGTAATTTCTGCCCAGAAGAGGCAGCTCCAGTTAGCAGACCCACTGAGACTCTAGCTCTCTGTACATAAAAGAAGCTAAAAGGCGAGAGTTTTTTTAGGGTTTGCATGTGACCATGCGGGTTTTTCATTGTTTTGGGTAGGTTTTCTTCTGGTTAGGATAAGATTCTAACTCCCAAGAGGAGGGGCTGGTCTGGATGGTCTCCCAAGATGCCTTCTCCTCCTCCTCTGGCCGAAGACATGGAAGGTTTGAGTCACGTCACGATGGCTGCGGCCACAGCGGGAAGGAGCAGTAAGGGCTGGCCTGGATGGTCTCCCAAGACGCCTTCTCCTCCTCTGACCGAAGACGTGGCAGGTTTGAGTCATTTCGCTATGCCCACGGCCACAGCAAGAGGGAGCAGCGGAGGTAGGGCTTTAGTAGAGGCTCCACTGCGAAATTTTCTGGACAATAATGGCGAAATCGTGGCCACATGAGGCCAGCCCGAGATCTGGAGGCATTTCGAGGAGGCTGGATCTCTAGACCAGGAATCCCTCAAGATAAAATATCGGGCCACTTTGGTCGTGCACGTTACCAAACTCTAAGGTGAGTCAGTCTCTCTCTTTTATTTAAATCCTCATTTGGCCTATGCAGTGTCCTGCAACATGGATTACATGAAGAAGGCTTGGTTTTACAATGAATATGGACCCATAACAGTGCTGCAGTATGGTGAATTCCCTGTGCCCCAAATGGGGGATAATCAGATCCTTCTAAGAGTCTGTGTTGTTGCGCTCAACCCTGTAGACTTAAAACTACGCAATGGAGTGTTTAAGGACACTGATTTGGAATTCTCTGTGAGAACCCAACCTCTCTTATGAATTTTGTAACAAACCATCATTTTATTTTATATAGAGATCAAATTCAATAAATTAGGTTCTCAAAGATATTTAATGTGTCACAGAACCCTATTTCCCAAATGAAGGATTCAGATGATGATCCACTGCTCTGTTTTTTTATGATCTTTGCAACACATTTATCAGTTTTGCAGAGGCCTCTTTGATGGCTTTACCTAAAGTTTATATCAGACTCTTGGCCTGTACCTATTATTATGTTAGCTTCCAGGTCCATTACATGGTCTGTAGAACGGGCATAATCTTGCCTTTGTGATCTCCATTTACTGCATATTCTACCCATATGCCTGAATGGCAATAGAGCGAACGACCAGGCTCGGGCGACAGGTGAAACTACTAGTTACGATAACAGTGAGGGAGAGGCTAAAACACGTTCGTTGTACTTGACCTGCCATTGGTTCTCAGATAGAATTTAGGCTAACGATGCCAGATGTGGCAAATTCCAGAAGGCGATCGCGACAGAGGCTAAAACAAGTTCGTTGTACTTGACCTGCCATTGGTTCTCAGATAGAATTTAGGCTAACGATGCCAAATGTGGAAAATTACAGAAGGCGATCGCGACACAATTATGCCACTCCCGATCAAAATATACATTAATTATTATATGTTAATTTGTGACACAATCATGATAAAACCCTGTTCTCAAAGAAATCTTTATCGAAAATTTCTATTTCTGGTCAAGCTCTGCATATATAACTCTGATCAGTATTGACACTCTTCCCAAATCTAACGGATGATTATTTTTCGTAAGTAGTAGATCCCAGCCGTTCTGATCATATTCTGCATACTTCTTTGTGGTTATTGGATCATTTCATTAAGAGGAGTAAAAAAGAGCGTACTGTACTTAGCAGCAATCTATGATTGAAACAAAATCTGTTTCGGACATTACACATAATTTTAACCATAATCCATGGTTGTTTTGGGATTATATAGCCCTCTTTTGCAATTATTTTCTGGTATATTGCATAAATTTCAATGAATAAGTGCATCCAGCCATATCATCCATTGTTTACCACATACTCTTTTGCAATGATTTTTAGGTATATTGCAGTGCATCACTTTCACTGAATAGTGGCATCCACTCATATTTTTGAGCGTTTACCACATAAATTTGATCCAATGCCATTCTTTTCTGAACCGCATGTCTCTCTTTGAAACGCTTTTCAGGTGGTTCTAGGTTGTGATGTGTCAGGAGTAATAGTCGATGAAGGAGCTAATGTCTCAATGTTTAGCAAGGGTGATGAAGCACATGGAAATATTCAAAGTTTCAACACTATCAGGCCAAAACAATATGGAACTTTAACACAATACACAGCAGTGGAAGAAAGCCTGATTGCTTTGAAGCCTGAAAACATGCCCTTTGAAGAAGCAGCCAGCTTTCCTCTGGCTCTTCAAACTGCCCAAGAAGGTTTTGACAGAGAAAACTTTTAAAGGGGTCAGACTGTGTTCATTGTAGGTGGAGAAGGTGGTGTTGGTAGCATGGCTATTCAGGTAAAAAAGTTTACTATTTTTCTGCATTAAATCTCAAATAATGGTCTTCCTCTGCAAAATGATCAGGTCAAAGATTTTAATAATGCTTGTGGTGCACAGTGGGTCAGGCATCAGTCAATGCAATAACACAGACTAAACTGCATCAGATTCCCTACAGTAAAATGTTAATACTGCAACAAATTCATACAAACTGTTTTAGATTCTATACGAACAAGAGAAATAGGCATGACCCACTGTGCAGAAGAGGAAGATTTAGATGAGTTTTTGCCAAGATAAACTCCTTATAAAGCAAATGTTGAAAGTCTGATTTAAAAGGAATAATAATTTCACTCCCTTCTGTAATTTTTTCTCCCTCATGTGGAAGGGAGAATGATCTTGCTAATAAATCCATGAAGAGCCCACATAAATAAATGTGGGATCAGCTTGTTAGTGCCATCCAAGGCTGGAACAAGACTTTACTTTATCAATTTTAAATGAAATACCTGATACTTAAATTTCTAAAAGGGATGTAACTGTAATCATTTCCTGTGGCGAAAGAACAATACCAATTGATTCACCAATATGGAGCTTCACAGCTTTGACAAAGATATAAGGTTGTAAGTTGCTGCATAGCATCATGGAGTTCAATCAAGGAAACCAGATATCCACTCCCTCAAATCAATTCCATCTGAGTAAGAAAATAAAATGGATTAACATGTGATGAGAAGCACACAGCTACTGCCATTGAACATTGAAGTGAGAATATTTAACTGAATATCATAATGCTCTACATACTTGTGAATCATACTTTTCGCAATTACAGGACATACAAGATTGTAATCTGATTATAAAATCCTCCAAATTACATTTAATACTTCTTAATTCATCTATTGTACAAGGTTCTACTATAGATGCCACATAATTTGTATGGACTTCGTCATTCTCAACTATTTTTTGTTGAAGCAAGTGATCATGTTCAATTCTTCAAATTTTGATATTCATAAAGCATCCAGTATTAACATCTTGAAGACAACCTTTTCATGGAATTTGGTAATAGAGTTGAAGCAAGTGATCATGCTCAATTCTTCAAACTTGATATTCACCAAAGCTTCTGGTATTATCATCTTTAAGTAAAATCACATTCTCATAGATTTGCATAATAGTGTTCGACATTGAATTGACCTCATCATGATGCTCAATATTAGTACTCTGAAATGAAATATCTTGTATCAGTTTAACATGTATTTATGTGCAATATGTGTGGATGAACACAAAGATATAAATTCCTTCCATGTTTCATATAGCATTTACATGAGGAGTTTTCTAAGCTTCTTGAAGAATATTAAGAAGTAACATTGAATTTCTAGCTACCCTGCTGAATATGGCATTGCATATATTACATTGGCCTTGTATTAGTTTATTACAAAGTCCTAATATGAACTACTACATTATCATGATCGTAGTATCTAAGAAAGCCTAACTTGTAGTTCTTGCTATATTTTAATTAAACAATTCTTCCTTGGCACATCCCAAGGATGCAAGTCTTACTAGTTCATTTTCCTTCAATTTTCCTATATGTTATTCCATCTTAATCTTCCTCATTTGCATTCTAATTCTACTGCTTCTTTGGCTTGTGATATAAATTTGCATCACTCATATTTTTTGTGTCACACTGTTAATATGCTAAGAAGGCATGAATAGCCTAGCTTTGTAACATGATAAATAGTTGTTGTTTCAGCATCTGATATCATCCCTTGCTATCTTGCTTTCATATGCTTAGTTATTATTTAAGCAGGATAGTGAATCAGCTCTATTTATTTTGTTGACACTGTAATTTTTATTTTTCCAAATTAGTAATATGTTCCAATGCTAATAATCAAATGTGAAATTTCTTCCAGCAGGCATTGGTCATCACGATCCACAAAGGTTACATTCTCCTTTTCTCCTTGTGTTCTGCTCCACCTGAATTACATGAGTTTGAAAGGAAGGAGGCTAGGTACTAATCCCAATTAATTTTGATCGTATAGCTAACCCTCATTTTTGGCACACAAGCCAAAGAAAGTATACCCTATGCAGTGCAGCGCTTCGAAACAAGTTTCTTGAAACACTTCCAACAAAAATAGTGGAAATTCATCCCAATATGAATCTTAGAGATTCTGCACTTTTGTAGGTTTTATGCATTCATGTTAAATATCAGAATTAAAAAATGAATGCAAGTTGCAATGACACCCATAATTCACAGAGTATGCTACTTTGTTGTTTCTTCAAGCATATTTATATACTTTCTGAAACTAATGCTTGGAATATGACAATTATAAAAGGAAAATTTTAATGTTGTACAAGGAGAACAAGATACAAATTAAAGTAGGAGGATCCATCTTTTGCATAGCCTCCTTTACTAAACCATTTAATTTATTGTAGACCTTGGTGTCCAGAGAATATTTTTCAATTATGTACTGGAAAATCATAGGGTTCAAACTTCAAACATCCTTTCCTTTCCTGATGATCTTGTGATTAGCCTTTTAAAACTTTGGTTTTATCGGGTGCTTGCATCTTTAAAGGTTGTTTAGTCGTTAATACATTTAGATGTCTTAGACAAGTGTGGAGTCACCTTGGCTACTGATCTTGTGATTAGAATTTTAAAACCTTTTCGATGTAGGAAAACAGTGTATGCTTCTCGATGCCCTTGATATCTGACAAGTAATTGAGGGCACAATGGACCATGTCCTCAAATACCCTAAGTATTTTGTTTTCTGTGGTTCTGTCTTCTGTTCTGGTTTTTTCAAGAGGGTATAGGGGATTAGAATGCTGATTTTGGAGGGAGCTTAGTTTACTACAGCTACTCATTTGGTTTGGGCTGCTGTGACTTGTTAAGACTTTTGAAGATGTTAAATATTAAATATTTTTTTGCAGATGTTGTGTTTTTTGATCATAAGTTCAAACTTCAAACCATTAAGACTTTTGAAAATGACTTGTTGAGATTTTATTGCACAGATCTATTAAAGGAGTCAGTTATCTATGATATCTGGGAATGTGGTTGGGATGAAAATTCCAACAATATATCCTTTTTGAAACATTTGTTAGAGCCTCTCGTGAGATTGAATTCTATGAATTAATGATTAATCCATGAGATCATTGATATGCTCAGATAATAAATTGCCGAGATATTATTTTATAGTGTTATGAAACAATTCAGTTGTCCGTGTAGACGTCTGGGTATAACTCCTCTATTCTGTAGTAAAACATACCATTGAGATTGTTTGGGCTTAGGTGCAGAAGTCATAAAGATGATATATAGTAGGTTATGATAATGGATTAAATTCTGTATTGAAGAAAATATATATTTTTATAAGAATGTTTTTCTCATGGTTGCAGGTCAGAGGATTGTGTGAAAAGGCCAAGGAGATTCTCATGGAAGAAAGTAATGTTCAGGTATGTCCTTTGCTTCAGCTAACTTTGAAATACAAATTATAATTTGCTTTCATCTATGCCTCAAGGTACTTTTCAGTTCTATTTTGCATGCGTGTACACAGCAGTAAAAAATACACGCTCTTGGAATACAAAAAGAATAAATAGAACAATAAACAAATGAAATACATTTTACCATTCAAAATTCTTTTAATCTGAAAATATGAAGAAAATTCAAGATTGAAATTGGAATCTATTAATTTTATCACAAAAATTGGGACTCACGGTAACATAGTATTTACGAGGTACACCAAAGAAGGGAGTGCTTGATGCATCTCTTGAGGAAATTGATCTAGCCCGTCTTCAAAACAATAACATAGAATGAAAAATAAGAGCTGGGGAAGATGGCTAAATTCTATCATTTCAAAACACCCATTCCGCTTTTGAAGTATTCTCCTCAAACCCTACTATTTAGGGTCCATTACTTTTTCCACATCAGTGGAATAAATGATATTGGGGTGAGGAATAGAAAAAAAATAGCTAGCCATGCTCTATGATGTTGAAGTCAGCTACAAGCTGGTGAAGAATCTTCATATCAGTAGAATCATATCTTTGGTGTAGGGAAAATTTTCCTCAAGAGTACCAATTATTATGTATTTTTCTTGACTGAAAGCCAGGTATCATAAACACACGAGAATTTCTAATGTATATCCACTTTTTATCCTATTTCCATTTCAGTGACTTTAATTGAATGCAAATGTTGTTGTGAAGTGGTTCCGTAATCATGATTTTTTTTACCCTTCTTGTTTTGCAAGTTCCAATTGCTCTCTTGATGCTAATTGAGGAAATATTATTGTAATAATGTACCAAGTATTAGTCTATTATTGTCTTGATGCCTTGTGCACTAAATTACCAAGTATTAGTGGAGAGCATGGATTGCCAGCTTGCACATATTGGCCTGTATGCGAGTTGAGATGTATGTGGTTTCTTTTTGGAGTTAGTTTTTTTTTTTTTTTGGTGTATGCATGAAATGGGGAGTCGTCTGCTTAAGAAAGAAACATTTTGTTTTAACTTTTTACCTTTAGAAGTTTTCAGCTGACTGTGATGGGATTTCTAATTTCTTTAGCTCAAGAAACTGATATTCTGTTTTCACCTTTCTTCAGTCCTTTGTTTTCAGCTGTTCAAGATAGTACTGGTGTCAGAGTAGAAACTGCTTGTGTTTACATTAAATCATATCCAGGTTTCCTACTAGGGTAAATTTGTGGTTGAAATTCTGAATTCTTCTGCTTTGGATTGCCATATGTTTTATGATGTCAAGGTTCCCTACAAAAGTTCAATTTTTCTTTCAGGTCTCAACACGTTAATTTTTTCAGGTCATGGGTCCCATATAGCCAAGCAGTTTTGGTTTATTGAGGTTAGTCACAGGTTTGAGATCCACAGAGGCATTTGATTTATGTTCTGGATAGCATACAATGTCTATGCCATATGGGTGTCTAGATGTGTATAGATAGCATGTTGTGTCTATGGGTTTCTAGATGTGTATAGCAAATAAGGTTTCAATACCTGCATGGAATGTGCAAAGACTCTGCTTAAGAAAGCAGCATTTTGTTTTTACCTTTTTTCAGTGCTCTGTTTTGGGTTGTTATTGATAGTCATGACACTAATATAACATGCACATCCATTTCCATATCAAAGTTCCCTTCTACAGTAGATTTGTGTAAATTTTTCTGCTTAACTGCTTTTTTGTCATACGATGCCAGTCCTGCCAGAGCTGAATCTATGGTGTTACAATTTTAGAGACTTTTCCTTGCTCCGAGTGATGTGGATAAGTAGTTAAGGAGTTTTAGTTCATCTAACCTCAGTTTTATGATTGATGGAAACATTTGATGCATGCACTAATAAGTAATAACATGCAATATATGAGGGTTTGTATATCTGTGATTTTGTTTAGAAAGAGGGCTTCGGTGATCTTTTTCAATTCACACCTCGGTTTACCTTTTATCCCTCTTTAAAATTCGTCTTCCAAGCTTTGATCCTTCTTCCATCCATGCTTGAAAGTAGCCATGCTGACATGATAACATGTATATGTCAGTCTGCAAGTACTTAGTGTTGGCTGCATTACATATGATATATAGGTATGTCTTCCTGCATGTACTTAATGTAGGATAGGGAGTTTTCGTTCGTTTGTCTAAATTTCCTCTATATATTCAGGACATTTACGGAAGCTAATTTTCATCATTATAGTCAAGGCTTGATCAAACATATTCCCACATTACGTGAAAAGATCATGTGACACTATTTTTTAAGTATGATTAATACTTGTACTATTCAATTTCCTGTCCAGTTTTAAAGTTTCATTTTTTTTTTTAAATTTAACCAACACATGATAATTTCTAATGTATATCCACTTTTTATCCTATTTCCATTTTAGTGACTTTAATTGAATGCAAATGTTGTTGTGAAGTGGTTCCGTAATCATGATTTTTTTTACCCTTCTCGTTTTGCAAGTTCTAATTGCTCTCTTGATGTTAATTGAGGAAATATTATTGTAATCATGTACCAAGTATTAGTCTATTGCTCTCTTGATGCCTTGTGCACTAAATTACAAAGTATTAGTGGAGAGCATGGATTGCTAGCTTGCACATATTTGCCTGTATGCGAGTCGAGATGTATGTGATTTCTTTTGGAGTTAGTTTTTTTTTTTTTGGTGTATGCATGAAATGTGGAGTCTTCTGCTTAAGAAAGCAACATTCTGTTTTAACTTTTTACCTTTAGCAGTTTTCAGCTGACTGTGATGGGATTTCTAATTTATTTAGCTTGAGAAACTAATATTCTGTTTTCACCTTTCTTCAGTCCTTTGTTTTCAGCTGTTCAATATAGTGCTGGTGTCAGAGTAGAAACTACTTGCATTTACATTAAATCATATCCAGGTTCCCTACTAGGGTAAATTTGTGGTTGAAATTTTGAATTCTTCTGCTTTGGATTGCCATATGTTTTATGATGTCAAGGTTTCCTACAAAAGTTCAATTTTTCTTTCAGGTCTCAACACGTTAATTTGTTCAGGTCATGGGTCCCATATAACCAATCAGTTTTGGTTTATTGAGGTTAGTCACAGGTTTGAGATCCACAGAGGCATTTGATGTATGTTCTAGATAGCATACAATGTCTATGCCATATGGGTGTCTATATGTGTATAGATAGCATGATGTATCTATGGGTGTCTAGATGTGTATAGCAAATAAAGTTTCAATACCTGCATGGAATGTGCAGAGTCTCTGCTTAAGAAAGCAACATTCTGTTTTTACCTTTTTTCAGTGCTCTATTTTGGGTTGTCATTGAATAGTCATGACACTAATATAACATGCACATCCATTTCCATATCAAAGTTCCATTCTACAACAGATCTATTTAAATTTTTCTGCTGAACTGCTTTTTTGTCATACGATGCCAATCTTGCCAGAGCTGAATCTATGGTGTTACAGTTCTAGAGACTTTTCCTTGCTCCGAGTGATGTGGCTAAATAGTTAAGGAGTTTTAGTTCATCCAACCTCAGTTTTATGATTCATGGAAACATTTGATGCATGCACTAATAAGTAATAACATGCAATATCTGTGGGTTTGTATATCTGTGATTCTGTTTAGAAAGAGGGTTTCAGTGATCTTTTTCAGTTCACACCTTGGTTTACCTTTTATCCCTCTTTAAAATTCGTCTTCCAGGCTTTGATCCTTCTTCCATCCATTCTTGAAAGTAGCCATGCTGACATGATAACATGTATATGTCAGTCTGCAAGTACTTAGTGTTGGATGCATTACATATGATATATGGGTAAGTCTGCCTGCATGTACTTAATGTAGGATAGGGAGTTGTCGTTCGTTTGTCTAAATTTCCCCTATATATTCGGAACATTTACGAAAGCTAATTTTCATCATTATAGTCAAGGCTTGATCAACCATATTCCCACATTACATGAAAAGCTCATGTGACACTATTTTGTTAAGTATGATTAATACTTGTACTATTCAATTTCCTGTCCAGTTTTAAAGTTTCAATTTTTTTTTAACATTTAACCAACACACGAGAATTTCTAATGTATATCCAATTTTTATCCTATTGCCATTTCAGTGACTTTAATTGAATGCAAATGTTGTTGTGAAGTGGTTCCGTAATCATGATTTTTTTTACCCTTCTCGTTTTGCAAGTTCTAATTGTTCTCTTGATGCCAATTGAGGAAATATTATTGTAATCATGTACCAAGTATTAGTATATTTCTCTCTTGATGCCTTCTGCAATAAATTACCAAGTATTAATGGAGAGCATGGATTGCCAGCTTGCACATATTAGCCTGTATGCGAGTTGAGATGTATGTGGTTTCTTTTGGAGTTAGTATTTTTTTTTGGGTGTATGCATGAAATCTGCTTTAGAAAGCGGCATTCTGTTTTAACTTTTTACCTTTAGCAGTTTTCAGCTGACTGTGATGGGATTTCTTATTTCTTTAGCTTGAGAAACTGATATTCTATTTTCACCTTTCTTCAGTCCTTTGTTTTCAGCTGTTCAAGATAGTACTGGTGTCTATCTTTAGCTTGTGTTTACATTAAATCATATCCAGGTTCCCTACTAGGGTAAATTTGTGGTTGAAATTCTGAATTCTTCTTCTTTGGATTGACGTATGTTTTATGATGTCAAGGTTCCCTACAAAAGTTCAATATTTCTTTCACTTATACACGTTAATTTGTTCAGGTCATGGGTCCCATATAACCAAGTAGTTTTGGTTTATTAAGGTTAGTCACAGGTTTGAGATCCACAGAGCCATTCGATGTATGTTCTGGATAGCATACAATGTCTATGCCATATGGGTGTCTAGATGTGTATAGATAGCATGCAATGTCTATGGGCGTCTAGATGTGTATAGAAAATAAGGTTTCAATAACTGCATGGAATGTGCAGAGTCTCTGCTTAAGAAAGCAACATTCTGTTTTTACCTTTTTTCAGTGCTCTGTTTTGGGTTGTCATTGATAGTCATGACACTAATATAACATGCACATCCATTTCCATATCAAAGTTCCTTTCTACAGTAGATTTGTGTAAATTTTTCTTCTTAACTGCTTTTTTTTCATACGATGCCAATCCTGCCAGAGCTGAATCTATGGTGTTACAATTTTAGAGACTTTTCCTTGCTCCGAGTGATGTGGATAAGTAGTTAAGGAGTTTTAGTTCATCTAACCTCAGTTTTATGATTGATGGAAACATTTGATGCATGCACTAATAAGTAATAACATGCAATATATGAGGGTTTGTATATCTGTGATTTTGTTTAGAAAGAGGGCTTCAGTGATCTTTTTCAGTTCACACCTCGGTTTACCTTTTATCCCTCTTTAAAATTCCTCTTCCAGGCTTTGATCCTTCTTCCATCCATGCTTGAAAGTAGCCATGCTGACATGATAACATGTATATGTCAGTCTGCAAGTACTTAGTGTTGGCTGCATTGCATATGATATATGGGTAAGTCTGCCTGCATGTACTTAATGTAGGATAGGGAGTTTTCGTTCGTTTGTCTAGATTTCCCCTATATATTTGGAACAATTATTGAATCTAATTTTCATCATTATAGTCAAGGCTTTATCAACCATATTCCCACATTATGTGAAAAGCTCATGTGGCACTATTTTGTTAAGTATGATTAATTCTTGTACTATTCAATTTCTTGTCTAGTGTTAAAGTTTCATTTAATAAAAAAAAATTTAACCAACACACGAGAATTTCTAATGTATATCCACTTTTTATCCTATTTCCATTTCAGTGACTTTAATTGAATGCAAATGTTGTTGTGAAGTGTCCGTAATCATTATTTTTTTTACCCTTCTTGTTTTGCAAGTTCTAATTGCTCACTTGATGCTAATTGAGGAAAAGTTATTGTAATCATGTACCAAGTATTAGTCTATTGCTCTCTTGATGCCTTGTGCACTAAATTACCAAGTATTAGTGGAGAGCATGGATTGCCAGCTTGCACATATTAGCTTGTATGCGAGTCCAGTTTTAAAGTTTCATTAAAAAAAAAAAAAAACCAGTTGTCAGTATACCATCGGTCTTCCGACACCTTGAACCTTTTTCCCTTTTCGTCGGTCTTGCGATGTTTTATTTTTTTATTTTTAAATTTTTAAATGTCATTGGTATTGCGTCAAAACAAGTGTCGCTCTTCTGATGCTTTTATGAAGTGTCAGAATTGCGACTCTATGGCTAACCATGCTTTGTCCGGCCTCAAACTGTCGCTCTTGCAACGACTATGTGTCGGAATAACGACACTTTGGTCGTTGGAAATTGGGCCAAATTTACTAGTGTTAGGCGAGTTTAGTTTAATTTTATCGACTATATTTTAGTAGCAGTTCTATATTGCATATTTTTCAAATTGTGGAGTTGTTCCTTCCCTGTTGCATGTTTTTTTATATTGTTATGTTGTGATTCAAATTTTTAGTTGTGCTTTCCAGTGATTCTCCTACATAATACATGCTTTGATAGGTTATATCAAAAGTCTTATCAATACAATAACATTGATTGTTGTATGTGGACATTTTTGTTCAGGATGGTCCATTACATAATCAAGATGAAGAGTTGGATCATGCAATTGCACTTTCTCTTTCTGAAGAACTAACCAAACCATATGGTATATGATGGAAATTTCATTTTTTTACAGTTACTTTTAGTTTAATTATATCATTTAGCTCGATGCTTTTCATATATTCAACTAAACTTTTGTTGATTAACAAGACTTTGTCATTTCCATGTTTTAGTGAAACTGTTTATGGTTTGATACTCTCATACAACCTTTATCAAGTTACATGCACCCTCATCGAAAAAACAAGCAAAATTTGCTTGCCATGACTATCTTTCTTTGTCATTGTTGACTTAAGAAAGTCTTTTAGCTAAGAAACTAGTTTCAAGGTTATGGCATAACTTGTCATATAAATTGAACAGAGGTTATATCCAAAATGTTAACTTGTAAACTACTTCGTTGGTTTTAGGCTTTCCATTTAAAATCTACTTCAGTTTGAACTTTGAACCCGTTGTTCCATAGACTTGAATATTAAGAGATTTTGGTGTAAGGATTAAAAATTAGCCCATAAGGCCTCTCAGTTATTCATTTATTTTATCTGAATATAACATTTACTATTAAATTAGAACCACTTGGCACAAATACATCACAGATCAAGATCATACTTTGTAGAGTGTCGTAGAATAAAAATAGGAACAAGGACACTGAATTCTTTCAGTTTTCTTGGTTCTTATTCCTTTGTGTATCTTTGCACCTTTAGGGGCAATTACTAGTTTAAAGTCTAATTCTTTAAAGGGTGCTAGCTCAATGGAAGAGCACCTGCTTTACAAGCAGGAGGTTGGTGGTTCGATTCCATCGTTCCCTGATATTCATATATAGGGAATGACGAAGATCAATTTTTGGTGACAGATGCTCTTTTGACCATCACCAATGAGTTTATGGTGACATTTTTCTACCCTCACCAAAATAAGAAATGGTCATGGTCAACGAACGCCACCATATGTATGCACCAATAGTGACGAATATTAAAGGTCTGTCACCGTAAATCGTTGTTGTTGATATGAAATGGTTTATCATTATAGTTATTATTCGTGACGGACCTTGATGTCACCAATGAGTTGATGGTGACGATTAATGAACGTCGCCACATATATGCACCAATAGTGACGGTCATGAAAGGTCCATCACAAAAAATCGTTGCTATTCATATGAAATGGTGACGGTCACTATCCGTCATTATAATCAATATTCATGATGGACTTTGAATGTCACCACAACACATACTTTCGGCGACGCCACCTTTGGTTACGTTCAGTTTTTTGGTGACGGAGGCTATTGTCCATCACCATTTCTCATATGAAATGGTGACGATCATTATCCGTCACTATAAATCATTATTGGTGACGGACCTTGAATGTCACCACAACACCTATACTTTCGGTGACGCCACTTTTGGTGACGTTCAGTTTTTTGGTGACGGAGGCTATTGTCCGTCACCATTGCTCATATGAAATGGTGACGGTCACTATTCGTCACTATAAATCATTATTGATGACGGACCTTGAATGTCACCACAACACCTATAATTTCGGCGACGCCACCTTTGGTGACGTTCAGTTTTTGGTGACGAAGGCTCTTTTGACCCTCACCAATGAGCTTATGGTGACCATTTTCGCCCCTCACCAATGTGCCTTTTTCTTGTAGTGATAGCTTGTTATATAATGTTTAAATTTTTTGATAGCATGAACAACATCTAAGAATTCCTTTTCAGTTAAAGTGTAATTTAACTTAGTGGGAGTAAAATTTTTTCTTGTGTAATAGATGGCATAGGGGATCAAATATTTTTGTCCTATTACAGCTCCCAAAGTTGTATCTGAAGCATCTGTTGAAATGTGAAAAGGTAGTTTCCAATTTGTACCTCTTAAAATGGGTGCTTCAGAAATTTTTGCTTTTAAAGTTTCAAATGCCAACTGGCAATCAGGATTCCAACTAAATTCAAAATCTTTTGTGAGTAACTTGAAGAGTGGGGATGCTATTTTAGTGAAATTTTTGTATAAATCTTCTATAATATCCTGCGAATCCTAGAAAACTTCTAACATGCTTTGGACAACTTGGAATAGATAGTTTGAAGATGAGCTCAACTTTAGATTTATCAACTTTAATTCCATCTCCTAAAATGTGATGTCCTAAAACAATCCCTTCTGTAAACATCATAAAATATTTTTCATGAATTAGTGAATGGTTTGCTTCCTTACATCTTTTAAGAACCTTTTCCAAATTTCTAAAGCTTCTTGAAATGTATTCCCATAAACTGTAAATTCATCCATGTACACCTCTACATAATCATGTATTAGATCAGAAAAAATTCCTAGTACTTCACTTTGGAATGTTGCACGTGTATTTCAAAATCCAAAAGGAAGTACTTCGTAGGCATAAGTCCCCCATGGACAGGTGAATGTGGTCTTATCTTGATCTTCGGGTGCTACCTGAATTTGATTATAGCCACTGAAACCATCCAGAAATGAGAAATACTTCTTACCTGCTAATGTATCCAATACTTGATCTATAAAGGGTAAAGGAAAATGATCTTTTAGGGTAGTTTTATTCAATTCTTGATAATCAAGGCATACCCTCCATTTACCATTATTTTTGGGAATAATCACTAAACGGGAAACCCATTGACTGTCTGAAATTGGGTAAATGAATTTTACATTCAGCAATTTATGCAACTCTTCTTTCACAATTTCTCTAAGATTTGGATTCATCCTTCTTTGAGGTTGTCTGATAGGTTTACAATTTTCCTCAATGTATATTTGATGTATACAAGTCTTAGGACTAATTCCTTTCATATCAGTGTATTCCCATGCATATGCAGAAGAATTTTGTTGTATTTTTTTAATTAACATTTCCTCTTGTAACCTCTCCAAGTTATTGTTTAGGTTTAAAGTTTTCCCTAGAAGATTTCAACTGTAGAGCTACCAAACTATTCTATGGAATAAAGAGACATCTTCCTAGATGACAAATATTCAATATTATATTTTTCTTGGAATTGAGCATGTTCATATTCTGGAGATGATTCAAAACTTTCCATAGAATTTAGGATTTGACTATCTTCACTAATGGTTGAAATAGTGAAGAGAGGTTGTATAGCATTTTCATCATCAATCCATTCTTTTTCATCTAAATCTATGATTTTTCTTTCTGGAGGATATAAAGTGAACTTATTTATTGAGTTACCATCAGAGATATACATGTCACCAGATCTACAGCTAATGAAAGCATCAACTGTAGCCAACCATGGTCTTCCTAATATAAGTGGATGTCCTCCTAGATTTTTCTTAGGAGTTAAGATCATAAAATAAAAATGATAATCCCAAGAGTCTAAGGATACTGAAATATCTTCTAACACACCATATGGCTAGATTACAGATATGTCTAATAATTGCAGTAATGTAGGTGTATATAGAATATTAGGAAGTTTGAGTTGTTCCATGGTTTGTTTTCTCATGATGTTTATTGCTTCTCCTAAATCATTCAATATATTTGGAATTTCATCTCCATTGATATGTGTTTTTACAACTGGACTTCTTGGATCTAAATATTTTTGTATGACAATTTTTCCCATCATTATGTTTGTGATTTTTCCTACAAGTTGAATTCTTTTTATTTCTTTTGTTTTTCTTCTTGGTTTCTTCATGCTCAACACCTTTATTGTTTTAGCTAGAATTAGAATCTCCTTAATGGCTTGTAGCAAAGGGATTTTGATATAGACATTTTTCAATTCATCTAGAAAATCATAATTGGGCAACATAATATTCTTGTCTACCCCTCTATTAACTTGTAATCTTTCAGGAAAAGGAGGTTTAGAAGTAAGTATTGCTGGTTACTCTATGATACAGGTTGCTTTTATTGGTTCTTTTTGTTTTTCATTTTCAGAATTTTGGTTTTGAAGAGATTTTCCTTCCCCAAAAAAATTATTTGGCTGTAAATAATTTTCCTCAAAATTGTCTTGTTTTGGAATAACTACAAAAGGATTTTTCTTTTCTAATATCCTACCAGATCTTAGTTGGACATCATTGAGATCTAGAGGAGTAATCATGTAGGTTGGAAATTGTTTTCCTTCTATCATGTAGGTATTTTTAGGATTTTTATTATTGGGGTTTGTTAATGGTTGGGCAGGTAGATGATTTGGTCCCTGTGGAAATGGTAGTGAAAGATGTTGATTTTGGTTTTGGAGTTGGAGTTGTTGATTTTGTTGAGGAATTTGTTGGGGAGGATAATTTGGATATGATGGAGGATATTGGTAGTATTGAGAGAATATTCCATAGGGATTTTGCGTTCCTTGATATTGAGATTGAGGCCAAGGTTGTTGCCAAGAATTCCAATTATTTAGTGGGGGCTGAGTATACATTTGATTGTTAAAGCCTTGAAATTGTGGCCCCTTCCATGGTCTTCTAGAGACAAATAAAAGAGATTTTGTTGGATTTGAAGTTGTTTCTTCTTGAAAAACATTCTTAAGACCTGGTGTTGGAAATATGATGTAGAGTGTTGTCCTTGATGGCAACCCACTAAATGAAGATGAAGACATGCGACTGTTGACATGTGTTGTCCTTGATGGAAAACCACCTGATGAAGTTATTCTTGACTTGATGGACTTGGTAAATGATGTAAATATATGATGTTTGTTGACAATATGATGCTGAATGTTGTCCTTGAAAGACAACCCACTTGATGAAGATATGTAACTTTTGATGAAGTTGTGCTTGATAGAATATGTCTTGATGAACTAAATATGATGTATCTACAGTGTGTACAGAAGACAATGGAGAAAGGAATTCAACATGTGAAAAAGAGTATGTCTCTAGGCATACGCGGATTGGCCTAGGGGGAGTCGCGTATGCACGCGGAAAAGAACGTTCCAAGTTGCGTATGGGAAAAAGCGCTCAAAAAGTGCAAAACCAAGGGTAACCACCATGGTATTAACCCATTGTATTGGGTAATGATCTGCCTAATTAACCCCATCCAGGAATACCATCAGATGTATTGTGGTTTTGGCTCATGGTATTGAAAAAGGATAAACCTATATAAGGAGAAGAAATTCATTGTGCAAATCATGAGTGTATGAGCAAGATGTCTGAGCTTGAATGAATACTTCTATGTGAAGTATATCTGTATGGAAAGGGTAAAGGTTTGATGATAGATCTGAATCTATGATGCAATTATGAAGAAATGATGAAGCGGGATTTCTAGATCTGAAATGTACTTGTATTTGCTAGATCTGTTTATGGAGTGATTAGATCTGTGATGAGGCGAACATCTGTCTGAAGTAAAGGGTTGAATCTGAACTGAATGTCTGATCTGAAGAAGTATGCAGCTCTGTAATAATTGAAGATCCATACGCTACTTCGCCGCAGAGGAAGCGCGTATATACGTGACTTCGTTGAAGAAAAAGCGCGTATGCGCAGTGAAGTTTATGTACAGATGTATACGCTAGTTTATATGAACGGAAGCGTGTATATACGCGACATCAGTGAAAGGAAAGCGCGTATGCAAAATAGGGTTTGCTGAAGCATGGGGTATGAAATCGATCCTATTCTACTATATTCTGTATCGATGTTGTGTTTTACGAATTGATACATATCACATTGGTGATGTATGTTTGAGCTTAAAAGTATGGAATGGGTCCAGTCTGAAAATATGATGAAACGTGGCTTGCAAGTGGTGTCCTAGTGGAAGCTTTGGATCCAGTGTGAAAATTGATGAAAGGTGGTCCATAGAGGTGCTGAGGGTTGTAGCCTTCAGTTAGGGGGTTGTAGCTCCCTTCCAGGTGAGGCTGGTAAACGAGAGCAGGGGGTCGTAGCTCCCTTCCAGGATAGGCTGGTAAATGAGTCAGGGGGCTGGAGCTCCCTTCCGGGGAGAGAGTTTGGTAAATGAGCGAGATGATTTTGCATCTTTGGTAGAGTCTGCACCAGCACATATGTTGTAAGATGTTTTCTCTATAATAAAATATTGAAGGCTGAGCAACTGCAGCGGTGGTTTTCTCCCGACTTGGGTTTCCACCTAAAAATCCTGGTGTTGATGTGTGATGCTTTGTGTGATGGTTTGTTCTGTTCTTACTGCACATGTTTACTGCTTATAGAACATCTAACCAATGAATGATGGAATGATATAAGTGAAGAACTAATGGCATGATTAGATCTCTGTGTATACACGAGTTTTATGAAGAATATCCGCGTGCATATGCTAGTTGGCTTCAGCAAAGTAGCGTATGGGTTTTAGAGCATGATTAAGTAAAAAGATTTAGTTTGCCCTAAATACTGATTCACCCCCCCCTCTGAGTATTTTTCCCAACAATTGGTATCAGAGGGTGGTCCTTCTACAGAAGCTTGATCACTTGAAGGAGATCCGTCGCAATGGGAAAGAAGCAAAAGAAGAAGGCCACTGAAATGAAGATAGTTCAGAAAACTTGTGCAGGAGAAAATGAAGAAGATAAAACAGGTATTGAGTATTATTCTTGTGATTCACTTTCCTATGCTTACAATGGTGAAAAGAGTGAAAGTAATGTCATGGATCTAGAAGAAGCTATCAAGATCAGAGTTGAAGATCAACTAAGAGCATATAAAGAAAACGATTCTATCCCCAAAGAGTTAATCTCTAGAATGAAAGAACAGATGAACAAGTATCAAAGGTTGTATGACAATGTAACCAATCAATGTAAGGGACTTGAAGCAGAAAACGTTTCTCTAAAAACAGATCTGGAAAAATCAATAAGGAAGAATAAAGGTCTTGAAGTTGGAATCATCTCTCTACGAGCAAAACTTGAAACATCAAGTAAGAAGAGTGAGGAACCTCTACAATCTTTTGAAAATGAAGAACTTGGAGAAAAAATCATGTCTGTCATAGAAGAATCATTCAAGGAACATGAAGAACTTCTACAAGCAGATCTTGAAGAATCAAACAAGAAGAATGCAAGACTTGAAGCAGAAATCGTCTCCCTCAAAGAAGATCTCGAAGCATCAAACAAGAAGAATGAAGAACTCTTACAAAATTTTGAAGAACAAGAAAAAGGGTTGAAAGAAGAGATTCTAAATCTGAATCATCAAGTAGAATATGGAAGAAGGAAAGAAGAAAGCATGACAAAGCAATGTCAAGACTTGGAGGTTGAGGTAAATATTCTCAAACGTAAATTAGAAGAAAAGGTTAAACTTTTAAGGTTTCATGATAGTACTAATATTTTGGACAATATTCTAAGTAATCAAAGGTCTCCTGCTATCAAACATGGTCTTGGTTTCCATGAAACTATTAAAGGTGAATCTAGCTCACAAGGAAGTGCTAAAAATTCAGAGGTAGTCAATGCAAAACCTGAAGTATTGAAAGAGACAAAAGATCAACCAACAATGATGAAATCTCAAAGGAAATCAGTCAAAAATGTTGAATGCTTTAAATGTCATAATTATGGGCATGTTGCAGCAAATTGCAGGAGTAGATCATTTCAGCCTCAATCAAACAGTTCCTACATAGAAAGGTACTCTGGTTTCTTCAAGGGATATTGTTTTTCATGTAACAAGTATGGACATAAAGCAACTGATTGTAAAAGGATGAAGATTAGAAATACTCATTATGACTCTTATGCTTATTTCTATGGACACATGAGATGTTATTCTTGTAACAAGTATGGACATGTAGAAAAGGAATGCAGGTTGAACAGATATGAGAAATTGGACAACTTCCAGCCCATAAATAGAAAGATCAAACAAATCTGGAAAAAGATGGAGGACCAATTAGAAACGTAGGGAATTCTGACCCTACTGCAGTCATCCGCTTATGAAACTGACTTATATTATTGACTGCAGGAATGATGTGGGATACATTATGAGATTTAGTAATGTATCGTCACAGGGGGAGCAATGCATGATGAATCTCATGGTTAATTTGATTATTCTGGTTATATGTATTTCTGACAGTGCATCTGGTGTGAAGAAAAGACGGGAACAGAAGGTAAATTTGCAGGAGGAGATGAAGGTGTGAAATATTCTATATTTCACTTTCCATACGCGGGTTCTATGAAACAAAGTCGTGTATACACGCGAGTTCCAGCTAACACAACCGCGTATGCATTGATGATAAGAGAATTTATCTGATAGCTGAAGATCTGGAGCAGAGGTCCAGGGGGAGCATCAGTCTGACTGCTGATGATTGCACTGTTAGCATTATTCTGGTTATACTCATGATAATGAAATGATATATGGGTTCTTGTGTTGAAGATTATGGATGAAGCCTGGTTGCTTTATGATGAAGAGCATTCGTTGTTGAGATGAAAGTCTTATAATTCAGAGACAAGGACAAATCATGCAGAGATTGTTGCTAATAACTTACTGTTGAAGGTGTTTCAGATTGCACAAGTTAAGGAAGAGCACTGGTTTAGGGGGAGTAGCAGGTTGAATACTAATGATTGCATTGTTGGCAATATGACTGCTTATTATTTGGTTATTGTGATACTCGTGCTCAAAATGATGATGACTTAGTACATTGTTTATTGTGATGAGACTCTGATCCCTGTTCACTGAAAAGTATATTTTGTACTCACACATGGATGAGTTGGATGTCATTTGATTCAGAAATAAATCATGCAGAGTTTGTTACTATGGTTGAGAGATCTTTTGCCTACATATGTTACTTCATGTTAAATCTTGAAGATCATGGTGATGTTGGACCACATGGATGATTGCTTGACACCTATGTGAATATTTTGTTCTGATATGAGAATCTCTCTTGGAAAGATTGTATTGATGCTGCAAAGAATCTGAAGGCTTGGTTACTATTGTGCTGATGCTACAACCGTTGGATGACGCTTGAAGACACCACTACACTATTCTATCTATCTGTAGTCCAGGGAAGCATTCAAATATCTCAGAAAGAAGCTGAACACTGTCGTTGCCTCACAGAGAATCAGATCTGGTTGAAATTTAGAATATGGCTTGGGATACACAGGTTTCCTGAAACACAGTCACGTATATACGCGAGTTCCTACACAGAAAACCGCGTATGTCTGATTGCTGACAATTTTTGGTTGAAGTCAGCTCTCTTCAGCACAGCTGCAGTGCGGTTTGGTATCTATGATAATGTTTGGTATCTCTGGTGGTGTTCCAGTTCTCATAATTATGTTTCTAATTTTTTGATGTAAGTATGAGTCTTTGGTGATAGGAAGTTCATAGAGTCATGTACTTCATTGAAAATATGTTTGAAGATTCAGCATGAACTCAGGGGGAGCTTGGTCACTTCAGCATATATCAGATCTGCAGAACGCTTCTTCCACATGAGGAGAAAAGGAGGAGAGTATGATGGTTTTTGATCCGCCCTTTGCCCTTGATGTCAAAGGGGGAGAGTGACATCGTGTTTGAATGAAGAGAAAGAATGGTGTCAAAATGAGGAATGTGACATGGTGTCATTGTATCTATCTGTTGTGGTAACCAAACACCATCGTGGTTGCCATCAAGTCCAAAGGGGGAGATTGTTGGAAATATGATGCAGAGTGTTGTCCTTGATGGCAACCCACTAAATGAAGATGAAGACATGCGGCTATTGACATGTGTTGTCCTTGATGGCAAACCACCTGATGAAGTTATTCTTGACTTGATGGACTTGGTAAATGATGTAAATCTGATGTGATATGATGTTTGTTGACAATATGATGTTGAGTGTTGTCCTTGAAAGACAACCCACTTGATGAAGATAATGGAAACTTACTTGATGAAGTTGTGCTTGATAGAATATGGTTTGATGAACTAAATCTGATGTATCTACAGTGTGTACAGAAGGCAATGAAGAAAGGATTTCAGCATGTGCTAATTCTATGACGAAAAAGAGTATGTCTCTAGGTATACGCGGATTGGCCTAGGGGAAGTCGTGTATGCACGCGGAAAGGAACGTTCCAAGTAGCGTATGGGCAAAAGTGCTCAAAAAGTGCAAAACCAGGGGTAACCACCATGGTATTGACCCATTGTATTGGGTAATGATTCGCCTAATTGACCCCGTCCAGGAATACCATCGGAAGTAATGTAGTTTTGGGCTCATGGTATTGTTTTGGCTCATGGTATTGAAAAAGGGGCTCATGGTATTGAAAAAGGATAAACCTATATAAAGAGATGAAATTCATTATGCAAATCATGGGTGTGGGAGCAAGATGTCTGAGCTTGAATGAATACTTCTCTGTGAAGTATATCTGTATGGAAAGGGTAAAGGTTTGATGATAGATCTGAATCTATGATGCACTTATGAAGAAATGATGAAGCGGGATTTCTAGATATGAAATGTACTTGTATTTGCTAGATCTGTTTATGGAGTGATTAGATCTGTGATGAGGCAAACATCTGTCTGAAGTAAAGGGTTGAATCTGAACTGAATGTCTGATCTGAAGAAGTATGCAGCTCTGTAATGATTGAAGATCCATACGCTACTTCGCCGCAGAGGAAGCACGTATATACGCGGCTTCGCTGAAGAAAAAGCGCGTATGCGCAGTGAAGTTTATGTACAAATGTATACGCTAGTTTATGTGAATGGAATTGCGTATATACGCGACATCGAAGGAAAACGCGTGTACAAAAAATAGGGTTCTTTAGTATGGGTGTAAATATCGTCTGTTCTACTATGTTCCGCTATAAATCTTGTGTTGTCTGAATTGATAAGTGTCTGTTGGTGATGTATGTTTGAGCTTAAAAGTATTGAAAGGGTCCAGTCTGAAAATATGATGAAACGTGGCCTGCAAGTGGTGTCCTAGTGGAAGCTTTGGATCCAGTGTGAAAATTGATGAAACGTGGTCCATAGAGGTGCTGAGGGTTGTAGCCTTCAGTCAGGGGGTCGTATATCCCTTCCAGGTGAGGCTGGTAAACGAGATCGGGGGGTCGTAGCTCCCTTCCAGGAGAGGCTGGTAAACGAGTGAGGGGGTCAGAGCTCCCTTCCAGGAGAGGCTGGTAAACGAGCGCAGGTGGGTGCCTAGGTGCTGGTAGAGTCTGCACTAGCACATATGTTGTAAGATGTTTTCTCAATAATAAAATATTGAAGGCTGAGCAACTACAGCGGTGGTTTTCTCCCGACTTGGGTTTCCACCTAAAAATCTTGGTGTTCATGTGTGATGCTTTGTGTGATGGTTTGTTCTGTTCTTACTGCACATGTTTACTGCTTATAGAACATCTAATCAATGAATTATGGAATGATATAAGTGAAGAACTAATGGCATAATTAGATCTCTGTGTATACGCGAGTTTTATGAAGAATATCCGCGTGCATACGCTAGTTGGCTTCAGCAAAGTAGCGTATGGGTTTTAGAGCATGAAAAAGTAAAAAGATTTAGTTTTCCCTAAATACTGATTCACCCCCCCCCCCCCTCTCAGTATTTTTCCCAACACCTGGAATTGAAGGAAAACTCTTAGTCTCATGACTTTCTGAACAAATCATACAAGTCTTTATGACTTTTGCATCAAGAGGACATTCTCTTAAAGCATGTTTCTTTCTGCATTTGGGACAGAAAATATCTAAATCATCAGTCTCAAATTTCTATTTTTTTTGTAATTTAAGGGCGTCTATTTGTTCACTAAGACTACCTAAGATGTCTGTTCTAAATTTGTCAAGCATGTTTCCAATTTCTGCCCTACTCATTGTTCCAGTTGCAGATCTATTTACTCTAACTAGAGAAGGATCTCTTGTATTTTTCCTAGTTTTTTATTTTCCCCTTGAGAGATGGATACATAATTCACGAATGTCAAATAATGGAAGTTGAGAGATATCCCCCTTTCGCATCATGTTGAGAATGTCTATCCATTTGTTTCTAATGGCTTTTAATAAAGGAGCTTTTAAATTATCTTGATCTAAATTATCCAATTTTGCTCTTTTTATGTTATAATTGAATATTTCAATTAAATCATCCAAATTCTCATCCTATTTTTGCATCATTTTAAATACTTCAACCTTGTGATTGATGGGTATACACTAATCCAAATACCTTTCTAAAATTTTTATTTTCATGTCCTTCCATGTTCTTATAGACCGAGTGATTAAAATCATGAACCATTCTAGAACTTCTCCTTTCAATGCTGAAGGAAACAATTAGAGTTTTTGAGAGTCTTGTAAATAATCATAAGTTTTGCATAGGACTTCAAATTCAAACAAAAAGGTTTCAGGATCTTCACTTTTTAATCCATGAAAATTTGGGAGGAGATAAGGTGAGATATTTTTCATTGTGGCATTTGTATCTTCATCAAATATAGGGAATCCAAAAGAACTATTAATTACCTTATTTCTTCTGCCTCATTTTTCATTTCCTCTACCTCTTCCTCTATCTTCTCCTCTACCTCTACTTCCTCCAAATATTACATTTCCTCCATTTAGAATTTCTCCTTCTCCTTCTCCTTCTTCTCCTCTTCCTGCCATTATAGATTCTTCAGAGCTGATATAAGATTCAACCTGCAAGGTTAACTGCTCTTCCTCTAGTTCTTCTATCAATGGTATGTTGAAGAAAGAAAATTCTTCTTCCTCTCCACTAGGAATTTCTAATTATTCAGCTAGAATATGTTCCCCTGTAGAGGTGAAAAATGTTACTCCTTCTATTGGGTATCTGGGATCTTCTTCCTCTAAGACTGCCTCACTAGATGAAGTAGGAGATCCTCTTAATTGGATTTCTAACCTTAGAACTTCAGGAAGTCTATGGCTAGTGAAATATGGAATATGAGTTTGAGATGGAGGTGTATCACTTCATAATACTGGTGGAGTAAGTGGTGTTGTAGGGATTAACCTCCTGCCCTTCGCTATGAATTTTCCCCTAGATTTTGTTTCTCTACGCATATCATCTTTTAGATGTAAGAAATGAGGTCACCTAATTACACCTCCCTAGCAATGGTGCTAAAATGTTTAGTCAATTTAATGTCTTAAATTGCTTGTATAAATTATCAACCAAGCTTTGTAAACTGATGAAGTGTGGTGCACTGTATGTGCTTAGTTAACCTTCTTCTTACTTCATTGTTTATATTTTATGTTGTTATTGGGTGTTTTGTTCTTTGATGTTTAAGAATGTTTAATATAAAACTATGAAAGAAATTAAATGAATCTAATGAATTTTAAGAAGGAAGAAAAGGAAGTGTTCCTAAGTTAAACTAACTTACATAAAAATAAATCAAATATTCTTGGATAGTTAGAATCTAATCTGAAAAACAGAGTATTTAACTTAATGATTTCTTTCTTAACATTAGTCTTATTACATGGATCTAATTATTATATTTGAGATTGAAATTGCAGTGTTATTCTAAGTGAAAGCAGAAAAGTAAAGCAGTTAATGTATGTTTAGTCACTCCAACATTCAATATGAAGTATTACTTTCTTGAGATGATGTGTAAGAAACTAGCTATACCTTAACTTCTAATGTTCTAGAAAAACAATTAAAGTGTGCAAAGGAAAATAACTAATGTATGCTTAGTTACTCCAACATTCAATATGAAGTGTCAGCTTCTTGAGATGATGTTAAGTAACCAATTATACTTAATGATTTAGAAAATAAAGTAAAAAATGCAAAAGAAAATCTCACTAATTGCATGAATTAGACATTCAATCATTCAGTTTAGAAAACATGATAGAATCAATTTCTTGGAATGACCTTTAGGAACGTCAATAATACAATTAAATGAGGATCTAAAAGTAAATGTGAAATAATGTAAAGCTAATTGTAAGCAACTAATGTATGTTTTATTTACTCCAACATTCAATGTGAAGTATTACCCTCTTGAGATGTTGTGTAAGAAATCAATTATACCTTAGTTTCTAAGTTCCTAGAAAGCAAGTAAAATGTGGAGAGGAAAAAATCAGTAACTATGAATTAGACATTCAGTCATTTAGTTTAGAATCGTTTTCTTGAAATGACCTTTAGGAAAATCCATTAATACTATTAATTGATAATTCTATTCTAAGAAAGTAAATGACAGAACAGTAAGGAAAACTAGATAACGGTGAATTCTTATTACTTCAAACTTGATTCAATTTGAAAATAGGAAGAAATATCTTCATGAAATGTTTTTAGAAGAACAAGGCTTACATAGTTATGATTTAAAATTATGCTACCGATAAAAAGTGGAATGAAACATTAATCTACTCAGGAAACAGAATTGAAAAAACAGAGTAAGGAAAATTAAACTAAAAAAAATAAATTAAAAACCTCCTCGAGTGAAGGGCCCTCTGCAATTCATTCGACTGAAATCCTAGTTGGTTAAAGATGCACTTAAGCAATCATTGGAAACACAATCTTTGTATTATGATAGAATGAAGTCTTAATACATAGCGTATCAACAAAAACTTAAAACTTAATTATTTTCGGTTTTGTACAACCAGTATTTAAAGAAAATAAACATAACTGTCTATGAGATAATTCTACTACAGGTGGCTAGTTTGACTTATAGAAATTCAATTGTACTGTTTAAATATTTATTTGCTACTATAGAGAAAATCAAGAGTCCTTCTGTTCTCGGCTAACATTCTTTGACCATGATCTTTGACCACAATTTTAGGCCTTCTTTTGTATCTATTTTGACCAAGTGAATAGAACAAAATCCATGTGGAGATGATTCTGGAAATTCCCATGTGGCTAAATTCTCCTTTTGAAACCTAGAACCTTTTAGACTTTGAGGGTAGCTACGGAATCCACGATTAGCTGCAGAATAGGCTGCGTTTTGTATCCAAATTACAAAATGCTATTCGAATAGCAAGAAAATGAGAATATAACATGGAAATCATTTAAATGCATTCCTTGAGAGAAAACATGGAATTTATCATTGATTGGGGTACGTGATCTTATGAGAAAGTAAGAGAAAAAGGTGAGAAAAGATGACAGAGAGAGGATAATTCTGAGGTTCAACATGAACAAAACATTAAATTTGAGACAATATTATTACCATCCTTTGTGTATATGTTATCTAAGTTGTGTTCCTACAGAGTTATTGTTCTTATGTATTTTCCCATATATAACAATAAAATTGATGATCTTAAACTCGATCCAAATCTGCAAAGGAAATATCAGGGATGCATATTAAAGCATACCAATATTTACGTTGACATGTTGTCATTTCCAAATTCAAATATTGTTTTGTTTCATAAATTGTCATGAATTAAAAGTAAGCATGTCACATAATTGAAATCCAAAATTTTTTTGTGAAGCTTAAAAATTTTCGTTCCTCTATTGGTTATTTTTCACAGTGCCCATAAGGAATGACAATACAAATGATGTTCTAAAGGAAATATAAAACCTTGGGAAACATGTTCAAGTAAATTGTAGATTTAAATTGAGAAAATAAAGTTATTTTACAAATGGAATCAACGTTGATGTTAACTTTCAGAAAGAGTCTTAATGATATGATATTCCTGACATGAGTTTGACACAGAAATTGGTCAGTTATGTGTACAACTTGTATGGGTACCACTTTAGCCACTACTTGAATTTGTTGAAATGTAAGTTAGTGCACATGAGTTGTTGTGTAACCAGCTCCAAAAATATAAGAAAAGAGATATCAACGCCTTAGAAATAAGCCACTTCGAGGGGGCAACCTCCAATACTTACATAAATGAACAATTCTTGGATGATACAATTTACAAAACCCGATTTCTATATATAGGAGTCCATGGAGCCATAATGTAATCATAGTGGGTCATAATGTAATCCTAGCTGACCTAACAATAATAATTTAAGGGCACAATAATAACAAAATGGGGGTTACAACAGTACAATAATAATAATAAGGGGGTTACACTAATAATAATAAGGGACTATACTAGTAATATAGGAACCTAACATGCCCTTCTCCTCCAAAAAAGTGTTGTCCTCAATGCTTGAGTAGCTCTAGCTGCTTCTGTATAAAATTCTCATCCTCCCATGTAGAATCCTCAATGGGTAAGCTCTTCCACTTGATGAGATACTCTGAAATTGATCGATTCCGTAGCTGTCGAGTTCTTGTTTCGCAGGAAGCTCCAATTTGTATGTCGTAGTACCAATATTTTGCAACACCTTGTAAGGACCATAGTACCTTGGCGAAAATTTATTATCCTTCTTAGCTTGCTTGAGAGACATTTGTTTGTATGGTTGTAGCTGTAAAAATACCAAATATCCTACGTCAAAACTTCTCTCCCTGCGATGTTGATCTGCCTGTCGTTTCATTCGATTTTGTGCCAAATTCAGGTTATCCTTTAAGAGTTGGAGAACTTCTTGCTGATGCTCAATGTGATCTTCCACTACTTGAACCTTTTAATTTTCTTTAAATATGATGTGATGGATGGTGGATGATATCCATAAAGTGCCATAAATGGGGTCATTTTTGCTGCAGTATGGAAGGAAGTGTTATACCACCATTCAGCAAGAGGTAACCACTTGACCCATTGTGTTTGTTTATCAGATACAAAACAACGAAGATATCCTTCCAAACATTTATTTACTATCTCGGTTTGACCATCGGATTGAGGATGATAAGATGAGCTATGAGCTAATTGAGTACCCAAACAAGAAAATAACTCCGTCCAAAAATTTCCAGTAAAAATGGGATCTCTGTCGCTCACAATAACCCTTGAGCTTCCATGTAGCTTTTGAATTGTGTCCATAAATGTAGTAGCAACTGTACTTGCTTTAAATGGATGAGATAATGCACAAAAGTGTGCATACTTGGTAAGTCTATCAACTATCACCATGATGACACTCTTTCCTTCGGACTTAGGTAAACCTGTGATAAAATCCATTGAAATCTCCTCCCAACGTTGACTTGGAATGGATAAAATTTGTACAAGTCTCGGGGTCCTAATTGTCTCAACTTTATTCTACTGAAAAACCAAAAATTCTGCCACAAACATTTGAATATCAGATTTAAGGCCATCCCAAAAAAATTATTTCTTCACCCTGTGGTAAGTTTTTTAAAATCTTGAGTGTCCTCCTAAAGGAGAAGTGTGCAATTCCAGAAGAATATTTTGTTTTAGTTGGGAATTATTACAAATATATAAGCAATCTTTGTACCATACGGAATCATTTTTCCAACTAAATGTATCAGATGTACTAGGATCTTGCTACAAATTTTGAATGAGTGTCCATACATCTTTGTCCTTCTTCCATTCATTTCTTGCTTCGGTTATCCAATCCAGTTGGATAATAGAAATGGAACAAAGCAATGCTTCCACCTCATCATTCTTTCTGGAGAGTGCATCTGCAACAAAATTAAGCTTTCCTTTTTTGTAGATTATTTCAAAGTCATAACCCGACATATTTGTGACCCATTTTTGCTGCTCTTCTGAAGATAGTCTTTGTTCCAAAAAGTGTTTAAGACTATCATGATCATTTTTTACCTTGAAGTGTCTTCCCATTAGGTAAGTTCTCCATTTCTTTTGTGCATGCAGTATTGCTAAAATTTCCTTCTCATAAATAGGTTTTTTTAAATACTTTCCTTTGATTGGACGACTTTCAAAAGAAATGGGTCTTCCTTCTTGCATTAAAACAACACCAATTCCATTTCTTGAGGCATCACATTCCATAATAAAGGTTTTTGTGAAGTCTGTCGTAGCTATGACCAGTGCTAGGCACATTGCCTCTTTAAGATGTTCAAAGGCCTTAGTTGCTTCAAGAGTCCATGAAAAAGCATCTTTCATCAATAATGTTGTTAGAGGTGTTGCTATTCTCCCATAATTCTTAACAAACTTGTGATAATACCCTGTTAACCCGAGAAATCCTCGCAACTGCTTTATGGTCGTGGGGACTTTCCATTCCCTAATGGCTTTAATTTTGTTAGGGTCTACCTTAAAACCCTCGTGAGATACAATATGACCCAGATATTCCACCTCTTGCACTCCAAAGAAACATTTGGATGCTTTTTCATATAATTGTTTCTCCTACAATAGTTTGATCACGCTGTCAACATGTTCAACATGATCCTTCCAAGACCTGCTATAGATTAGTATATCATCAAAAAATACTAGCACAAATTTTCTAAGGAAGGGTTTCAAATGTAGAAGGTGCATTGGTAAGGCCAAAAGGCATGACCAAAAATTCATAATGACCCTCATGAGTTCAAAATGCTGTTTTTGGAATATTTTCAGTCTTCATTCTAATTTGATGATATCCTGAACGAAGATCCAACTTGGTAAAAAAAAATGCTCAATGTAATTCATCCAATAATTCATCAATCACAGGAATGGGAAATTTATGTTTAATGGTGAGCTTATTGAGCTCCATATAATCCGGACACATTCACCATGATTCATCCTTCCTGTGTACCAATACTATAGGAGTAGAGAAAGAACTTTGACTAGGTTGAATTATACCCACCTCTAACATTTCTACAATCATACGTTCAATTTAGCTCTTTTGGACGTAAGGATATCTATAAGGCCTGATGTTTGGAGGAACACTTCCTGGAATAAAATGAATAGCATGATCATGATCACGAATAGGTGGGAGTCCTTTGGGAGTTTCGAACACCTTGGAATGATTGTCCAAGACTTGTTGGAGATCTGCAGAAATAGATGATTTTGATGTCGGAACTTCTAGTGAGCATAATTGTGCAATTACGCCTCGTTGTTGTTTCTTTAGAAGCTTTGTCATGACATTAGAGCTTATTATCCTTCCCGGCTTCCCTTCAATACCCCGTAATTCGACTTCCTTTCCTTCTGAAAAAAATTTCAAGAAAAGTTCTTGAAAAATTAAAAGCTACCGTCCCCAAAGATTGTAACCATTGTACTCCTAGTACAACATCAGCACCTCCCATAGGAATGGAAAGCATTGGACTAGTCAATACATATTCCCCCATGGTTAGCTTGATATTATGGCATTTTCCAGAGCAATTTATAGTTCCTCCATTTGCAACCATCACTTGACATTCTGGTGCTGGGTATATGAAACAATTTAATTCCTTGGCTACCTTACAATGAATAAAATTATGGGTGCTACCTGAATTAATCAACACTATTACCTTTTTCTTCTTGATATGTCCTTCTATCTTGAGAGTTTGAGGAGTGGTAATTCCTGCCAGTGCATTACACGATATGGTCGAATTCATTTCTTCCTCTTCTAGGGCTGGTTCCTGGTGTATATCCTCTTCTTGTTCATTTTCTTCTTCCTCTTCACAATCTATGTAAAATAATTTCTTCTCGACACACTTATGACCTTTAGTGTATTTGCTATCACAACTGTAGCAAAGCCCTTTTGCTCTTTTTTCTTCCAATTGTTGTGGTGTCAACCTTGTAGGTTGTGGAAATCTAGGCGTGGCAACACTTCCTTCTTTATAGAAGTGAGTGGTAGGCTTCCTTGTCGCCATAATTTTACATTCAATTTTTCTTGCCAACCTGAATGCCTTCTCCAATGAATCAGGTTCCAAAATGCGAACTTCATGTTGGATGTTATCCTTTAAATTTCCTATGAAGAGATCAATCCTGTGTTCCTCTGGAATATCAGTTACCCTTATATTCAATTTTTGGAAGTCCTCAATGTGTTGCCCCACTAAACCCTTTTGTTTGAGATTTATCAATTGGCTAAAGAAGGTTTTGATCTTTGTATCCTCATAATGTGCTATCATTTCCTCCGTAAAAATTGACCAAGTGACAATTTTTTTACGGGAGCAAAGCCATCGATACCATACAAATGTATTTTGTTCTAAATGTAAAGTTGCAATGCGTACCTTTTGTGTGTTTTGCACGTTATGGAGATCAAAATATTGCTCCATCTGTAGTATCCATGTTACAGGGTCCTTTCCATCAAACTTCCTCATATCCATTTTTGGAATATGGTGGTTCTTCCCGCCAACATTAGAGTTTATGAAGTCACGATTAACATTTATTTTGTTCTCATCATGAGGTTCTTCTATTATCTTTTCACCATTAGGAAACATTTCTTGTATCAACTTTGTCAAACCTTCTATGTCTGCTTTTAGATCATTCTTCATGTTTTCCATGTTGTATTTCATGTCATCCATCTTAGCTTGCATGCCCTCCAAATTAGCTTCCATGCCTGTCTTCAAACCATCCATCTCTGCTTCCACGCATTTCTTCAAAACTTCCATTTCATTTTTTGCTGCTCTTTGCGAGAGTGAAATTTGTTGCACTCGCTCTTGTAATTTTGATAGATCATGTTGCAATTCTTCATCTTCATGAGTCATAGTAGAACCTTCTGAAGGCTCAATTGGTGTTGAATTATTGTTACGGGGCATCTTTTAGAACCCAATACTGATATCTATTCTACAATATTCCCTTATCATCAATTCAAATTGATTCTTCAAACAAGACTTATGCAATTCAGAAAAACAAATATACACCTTTTTCTTGCTTTTGAGGAGCTCGATATTGAAATTGGATTATCTCTGTGATTTCAAAACTTCAATATTTGAATTTCAGTACCAACGCAGCCCTTTGAATTATCTTTCGAATGCCACAGGTCTGACCTAATTTTGATTTTCCAAGACAAAGTTGTGTCCAATCTCCCACAATGACCTAATTATGGACTGGTTCAGTAGAGAAAAATTGTATGACTTGCCACGTGTCATTGTTTCGTTCTTCAGCTCTGAAATTAATATAAACGAAACTACCATCCATGTACTCGCCACCACTTTTTACGGCACTCCAATCCGATGCTCAGAGAGAGAGTTATGAATATTTTCCCACGATCACCTCTTTGAGATGAAATTCAGGAGCCTGAAAAAGCACTACCTTTCACAGATCATATCTCCAAAAATATTGTGAACCAAGCTCTGAATTTTTTTGACAATTTTCCTTAGGATTTCTGCTTCCCACCCTAAAATGTTTAGCTTCTGAAACTTCGTAGAAACAAATTTATCGCGAAAATTCCACGATGACTTGTTTAGGAGCCTGAAAAAAGACATAACTTCCACAGATCATATCTCCAAAAATATTGCGAACCAAGCTCTGAAATTCTTTGACGATGTTCCTCAGGATTTCGGCTTTGTAGCCTAAACATTTCAGCTTCTTAAACTTCGTAGAAAACATATTATAGCGAAAATTCCATGATGACCTGTTTGGAGTAGCAAAACCCTAGAATCCAAAGCTCTGATACC
This sequence comes from Pinus albicaulis, assembly GCA_034641835.2. Classification (NCBI taxonomy): domain Eukaryota; kingdom Viridiplantae; phylum Streptophyta; class Pinopsida; order Pinales; family Pinaceae; genus Pinus; species Pinus albicaulis. Next base: position 1,768,339,750 of record CM076580.1, on the reverse strand, counting down.
AAATGTTGTGTAACCAGCTCCAAAAATAAAAGAAAATAGCTATCAACGCCTTAGAAATAAGCCACTTAAAGGAGGCAACCTCCAATACATTACATAAATGAACAATTCTTGGATGATACAATTTACATAACCTCCTTTCTATATATAGGAGTCCATGGGGCCATAATGTAATCCTAGTGGGCCACAATGTAATCCTAGCCGACCTAACAATAACAATTTAAGGGCACAATAATAACAAAATGGGGGTTACAAGGGTACAATAGTAAAAATAATGGGGTTACACTAATAACAATAAGGGAATATACTAGTAATATAGGAATCTGACATGAGTATAGGTTATTGCAGATGTTATTGAATGTTGAATTTTATTTTTGTCATTTTGAATCATATAAGTCTTCATGACTAAGACTTGTTTCCTTTCTTAGAAGGTACCCTTCTTTGGAATATATCCAAAAGTACTTGTGGCCTTGGTTGGGAAATCATTATCAATGCACATTGTAATTTATGATGCCTTAAGTTAATTATTCACATAGACAAATGGCCTAAACACATAAATAAAATAAAAATTAAAAGATGAAATAGAGAGAAAATAAAGAAAGGTATATTCGTCATAATCCAAATCGAAGAAAGTACATGATCCTCTACCATATCTCAGGAATGTGTAATTAATATGGAAATAATAAGAAGGATAAACCAACATCCAAAAAACTATTGATATAAATAAATAAATAGGAATATCATATGTGTCTTTTTTCATCATATACCTATGTTTTCAAAACCAGAAAACTCATGAAAGGAAAATTAAAACTACATTAAGGACTTGCCCTCAGCCACGACTATTGGAGCAGGGTCTCCCAAAGGCTATGAATTTTGTCCATTTTTGTATAATTTTGTATTGTTTAGTCTAACGCAAGGGTTTTGGGGTGGGTCAAAGCCCCAAACGCATTGTAAACGGGTCAAGGGTAGATGAAGAGTCTACAAACCACGGTTTGTGGACCATTGGATGTGTAGGCTAAATCGCTATAAATAGATGAAACTTTTTTGAGTCATAGTTAGGAATGAATATAGATTGATGCGAAGTATGAACTATTAAGTTTGTGGTAGGTTTGTTTGGGTTAGGACTCCTAATGGCTGTGTGCAGGGAGATCATATGTCCTGTTGTGTGCGGACCTTGCTGGCTTTGTGCATAGGTGGTAATTTGGGAATTTAAGAGGATTTTGGGTAATAATATAGATGTGCAAAAGTATTGCAGATATTTGATGTTATCTGGCCCTAATTTGTTATGGTTGATGCGAACTTGACCTGTATGATCTGTTTATAAGCTGCGAACTGTCTATGTTTATGGTAAATGCATCTGTGATATGTTAGTTTGCTGCGAATATAATGTTATATGATTATAGCTGATAATACACACGTGGATGCGCACTTGTTAATTAGATCTGATAACTGTATTCTAGTTATTTATTGGAACTCCTGCGAACGACTTCTGGCCGTATAGATCTGATAATTGCAGACCGGCTTGACTTAACTGCACTCTCCCAGGGTGAGGAAACCTAGTTCCAACACCCTCTAAGGTCACTGCCGAAAGGGCCAGTAGTATAGGGGTTTGTTGGAAAACGTTAACTTTCGAACCTGGGTCAGGACCCCTCGAGCCAACAAATGGTTTTGTTCCTGAGACCGGGAGCATTTTGAGAGAGATTGGATAAGACCAAGGCCATATTGGAAACGTGAAAGAAAAGAAATCGATGAATGTTTTGAAAAACAAGTTTAGGAATTCGCAGTAAAAGAAAACCGCAGTAAGAAGTTGACCACCGAAGAGTGGAAGAATAAGTATATTTTTACAGAGATCTATGAGACCTTATTTATAAAAATTACGATCAAGCTCCAGGAGTGGCTCGCAAGGCTAGTCAAATTTCAGAAGTGTTGGAAAGAGGAGGGGGTCACCCAGTGGACCCCAGAACGGATCCGACAGCTGGAAGAGACGGAAAACTCCATTACTCGCACGGTAGATCACTAGGTGGACAGTGTGATAGGAGGATTTGTGACTGAATTTGCATTCAATCAATTTGTATCCTACTCAGAAGCAGAGCGGAGGTTTTTCAAGGGATTCTGGGGTAAGTTTTTGAAGAATTTTCCATTATTTATTAAGATCTTCTTGTGAAAAAAAAGCATTTTATGTAGCCATATGGAGTGAATGAGCTCCGACCAGAGCGAGGGAAAAACACGCAGTGGTAAGTACTACAGATTTAACCAAGAGGTGGATCAATCTATCTACAGTCTAGTAAGAAATTGTTCTATGCATAGCCCTCTGTCGACGCCACTGTCAAACCCCCATAGGGGTAAAACTCACCTCCACCCCCACTGGAAGACGATATGGCTGTGCACATGAAGCTACCTACCTTCAAAGACGTGGGCGATGAGGACATGCATCGGTTATGGTTTGTCGTCGGATCAGTATGGACTGCGCAGAACATAGTAAATGATGCAGTCAAACAAGCATAGTTATCCCTTGATTTTGAAGGGAGAGCCCTGGAGTGGTACATGGGATACATTGACCAACATGCGAATGAAAATATTGAGGAAATTGAGAATGTGTTGAAACAGAAGTTCAAGAAACCTAAGTCCTACTCTCAGATAGTAAATGACTTGAAGGATTTCAAGCAAGGACGGTCTGAGTCCGTATGGGAAGATGATCAGCAATTAAAGAAAGTGATTAGAGAAGGAGGATTCTAGTATGATGATAGGAAACACACAGAGTGGTTCATTGCTATGTTTCTGACCCACCTATGCATGCCTATGGGTCACCAAGCCATTGAAACATAGGAGAAGGCCCTGGAAGTTTCCATGAAACTCGAAGCTGTGCCAAGAGATGATACCCAATTAGGAGTACAACAGATACAAGGCCAGATAGAGGAAATGAACATGGAGATTCAAAATCTACAAGGAGCAAGGGACGGAGGCCAACCCCGAAAGATGGTGCATATGATGTAGGATGAATGGCCACACCAAAGATAACTATCAGTTGCTGGAAAACTACATCCAGGCCAGGGGACCAAGCCCGCTGTGCCCTAGAGAAGCTACGGGACAAAGTGGGGTGAAATTATGGTGCGATGACTTCCATTTTGCTAGGCTGCATGATACCAACCACTACCCTCGCCTTGACGCATATATCCCTGAATTAAAGCAATAGTGGTGTAGGTTTTGTAGGTTTGTAGGACATGACGTACAGAACTGTCGAACGTATGATCTGATGATCGACCAAGGGAACCTATATAGGGTACAGTTGGACCCCTCATGACCTAAATCCCTCGCAGGAATAGGAGGGTCCCCGGTCAGGGGTAGCGGAGGGGAACAAGGAGGAAGCGCAGGCAGGGGTAGAGGCCAATTAATCTGCTATAATTTCGAGGAAATAGGTCACTTTGCAAGAGACTACACGAACCCAACTCGAAAATCCTACAGATATTATAGATAGTTGTACCATGTGATCGAGGATTGGCCGATTCTAATGGAAAAGGAACAGGAAAAACAACAGATTCCTACACATAATGTACAACGAGTGAAGGCGGAACCTCGTGAAGAGAATCTAACCATTAGTGTAATAACACGCCGCGGTATGGCCATCGAAGGGTCTGTGGAATGAGCGGAGAAGGAGTCTATGATCTGTAAAGCAGCTACTGAGCCAAAAGGTGTGGGTGCCCAGAAGGAGAAGGAGACCTCTGTCGCAGCCCGGAAATACTGGGCTCAAACCAAGACATCGACTCCAAATAGTGGAATCGAAGATGAGGTCAAACCATTCTTGCAGGCGTGCATGAAGTTGATGCACAAAGAACAAGCGGTAGACAACCTCCAAGACCTACTCAACAGTTTCATAGAAGAAGCAGCCCCAGCCACGAAGATTAATGATGTGCACAAAATTAACGAGCAGAAGAGGCGCACTGGGCACAACATGCCATTAACTTCACAGATTGGTGATTATGAGATGGACCAGGTAATTCTAGACCTAGGATCTGATGCGAATGTACTACCTAAGTAGACTTGGCAACTAATGGGAGAGCCTAAATTGGAATGGTCTGCTATCCAGCTACGCATGGTTGATCAACAGAAAATCATACCATTGGGGAGATTGTCAAAGATGGTCATAGATATCATTGGGGCTAAGGTACGAGATAATTTTGAAGTCATTCAGATCGTAGAGGATGCATACACTTACCCAGAACTCCTAGGATTGGATTGGGCCACTGATATGGGTGGAATTATCAGCTTAAAGAAACGAAGCATGTTGTTTGAAAGAGAGGGAACTCGGGTGATCGTACCACTAGACCCTGCAGAAGGAGAAAGGTACACCGAGCTAGCATGCGAGGAAGACAGGATGGATCAGATCTATAAGCTAACTACGAAGGACAAATACTAGATCAACCCCACGGCCGATGGTATTCCTTACTGGAAGAAGCACAACGAATGAATCTCTAACACCGATGAAGAATTATAAGATTGGCAACATCGGCTGCAGGAAGCCTCCATGTTGTGCTGCCTCCAAGTTACCAGGTACTTCTGATATATATCTGCCGAGGTAAGAGAATTACCCTGCTTTGATGGCTCCAATAGTATAAAGGAATTTTTGCGAAACTTCGAAGATGAGGTTCCCAGAGAACGAAGGCTATGGGCTCTTAACCAGGCTATGCGCGCAACGCCTATGAATTGGTGGGACACACATAAGGGGGCATTCAAGGAATGGGAGGAATGTTGAGATATGATGGTACTTTGGTTTGAACCTCCAACCGATGTGTGCATTAAGAGATTCTAGGGCCTAGGAAACCTGCGTGAACACTTGTCCACTTGGATGGAGCAGTGGTGTAATCATACCACAAAAGAATGGGTTCGCTTATTTTTTCATGCCTTGGGACCAATTCTTGCTACCTGGTATCTCGATACGGAGCTACAACAATGCACCCACTAGTAGGAAACCCTAACAGATGAACTCTTGGGGAAATTTGGGTTAACGGGAGGATTGGAGGCACTTGAGGGAGCTCTGCAGGCTCTCAACACCATTGTGCTTGGTGAATCTAGTCACGACGCAGCAAGAGGAGGCCCCACATGGGAAGCACAAATTCAAGATAATGTCGAGCTCCATAAGGCCACCATAAAATATTTCAACATAGATCCGCGCAAGGTCTCGATCGTAGCAAGGGAGGAATGCACAGTTGCAAGATCTCCAATCCATGAGGCGGCTAGTTTGAAACCACTAAAACCATTAAACGTTAATAAAACAGTATCACCCAAGCGGGTTACGAGTGGGAACTGCTAGGATGAGGGGACAAGAGGAAAGATGATGGAACTAAAAATGGATTATCTAGAGAAGTGTTCAGAACCTAAGCAAGTCATGGGGAACTTCAGCGGTACGCACGTCACCCTCAACTATGATGTGTGGCTGGAAGAACATCAGCCTTATCATACACAGAGGGTGAGGGAGGATATTGGTAATACACTCATCGCACCAGTCCCATAGGTAAGGCCCATGACTATGAAGTTGCTATGCGAGATCTTGGGAAATATGGGCTACTATAGAAAATCCAATCAGAGATACGCACCGATTAATGAACTTGTGTGAACACTGCTTAAGCATGATATTTCATTTAGTTGGGATGGCGTGCGCCAAAAAAGCTTTGAACAACTTAGAAACAGGATGGTCGCTGAGCCTATTTTTTCTTCCCCTCTCCGACGACGATATTTCATACGGTTACTTCAGGAATCACCCATGAAGTAGGTAGTACGCAGCTTGGCACCAGTGACAGTGACCACACAATCACATATACTAATCCGATGATCTTGGGTGCGAAACACAATTGTGCCACCACGGCAAGCGAAGAGTTGACCCTAACCTACGAACTACAAAAGTATCTACGCCCTCTATTAGGATGCCACTATAAAATGATTATAGATCATTGGGTTTAAGAATTCCTACAGAGTGTGACTGTGTTGGGGGTGTTAGAATCCTATACCGATAGGTGTAATTTTTCATGATTGACTTGTTGAACTATGTAATATGTTCAAACCTTTTTCTTGTTGCAAAAGTGTTCCATATTCTTAAAAAATCAAAAAATCAAAAAAATTTAAAAAATGTAAAGAGGGTATGCCCTAAAAGAAAAATCAAAGGGTGAAAGAATAAAATTGGCCAAAAAAATGAAAGAAAATGAACCCCACCAAAAGAAAGGCCAAGGAAAGTGTGCAAGTCTAAATGCCACTACTTTTTGCTCTAATGTAATAAACAAAATTGTGTGCAGCTTGTCAAATATTTGCCACAATTTATGAAGAGTCAAATAGTTTAAACTTGACTCATTCATTTTTCAATTTCATGTTGTAGAATAGAGAATAAATATCTGGCCAAACAGTTTAATCTTGGCAGATAAGTAGATAGGTAGAGTAAATAAAAGGAGCTCAACAGTTTAATCCGAGCCCTTGGATGTAATAAGTGTAGACTTAGATAGGTTTTCCATGTAAAAGAAAAAGAAGATTGATAAGGGTTTGCTAGTCTAAGTGCACCCTAATAAAGAAGAGAAAATGGTAGGGTAAAGTAAGTAGGGTAAGTAGATGTTGTTGCAGAATTACATGTGATGAATGATGGTTCTAAATGCGTTCAATTTTACTTTCATCACTAGTGCAAAGGCAGATACTACATTGGAAAAGTTCACAGCAAAGCAAAGTCAATATTATTAACTTCCCCTTCATTTTTTCCTAAAGATTTCACTAATTTTCCCTAAGTGCTAAGGTATTTGAAGATTAGAGGGGCTCAAGGCATTTCCTTGACTTTTGGAGGGACCGGACCCTCGGCCCAATAATTGAAAAAACCTTAGTACTTGAAATCATCCATTATCACATTCATTCACCTCTTAAAAATCTTTTTCTAAGTAAAATTCCATTTTACTTGGGAAAATCCTTTAATATTTCATGAAAAGCCCTCAAAATCACTTTTATTCTAAGTCTAAGTGATGAAAGTATAATAATGCCATTTACTTTTGAATCTTCACTTTCTTGGTTATATTTAAGTATTTTGAGTTTACATTGTTCCCTTGTCATATTAACTCTAATTTTATTTATTAACTTCTTATTGAAATAACCTTGTCCTATGTATATAAATCCTTTTATAGTAATATCCCAAAAACCCTTATATTATGACTTTTTAGCCAAAAGTATTTAATTTCTATTTTATTCAAATTAAAAACCCACAATCTACCCCCTTTTGGCTAAAATATAACATTAATATTATTCCTGCCCCCCTACAGTAAATAAATCGTATTGATTTAATTATTGTATAAATAAAAATATATGAAAAAGAGTTTAAACATATTATATATGTTTAAAAATAAAAATGAAATAATTCCCGGCCATCCACCATACCAGGGATTAATTAATCCACATGATTAATTAATAACCGACCCCAGCCAATCGAATTCCACCCAATGGGTTTAATTAACAGTTAATTACATTGGGCCCGCGCCGTTAATTCCCCGCCATCTCCCTGTCCTGTTGACCATCCGATCGACCCATCAAATATCTACGACCATCATCCATTTCGCTGGCCATCCGCATATGAAAGATAACACGCGATGGCCAAGCGGTTTTCAAACAGTGTAGTGCTACGTGTCAGTCGTTGTATCGCATCACTGCCCTTCCGCCTAAAACCGCCTTCCCTCATAAGCGGTGCGATAGAAACCTCTTACCACCTTTCCACTCGTGACATATCCACTGTACCATGCTGACGTCATCCAATAAAATAATAAAAAATTCCGCCACCCATTGAATTTGTGAATAAAACAAAATAAGCCTGCGTTTTTCATTTTCCTCATTCGCAGAGAACGACTACACTTCCATGCACAGTAATTCAAAATTTTCAGAGCTGAAGACTGCCAACCTTTTCCTCGTCTAAGAAAATTGCAGTCAAGCATTCAAGAAATCATTCGCCTTATCCAGTACCTGTTTGAAACCAGCGTCATCCTCAGAGAAACAGGTATTTACCTTAGAAAATCCCACTAAACTCTGTAATAAACCTGATTTTCGTACTCTTTCACTAAAGCAGGTTCAAGCTTGATTGTTAGTTCACTTCTAAATACTGAGAAGTGTAATTATATTCCCAAAACTTGCAATTTCACCTGTTTTTCCCGTCAAAACCCGAATTTCCATTTTTTGAATCCACAAGAACCAAAAATGGAAGTTCCTGTGGCTTTAAACGTAGCACCATTGAATGCCCCTCACAAAGACTTGGATTATTTACCTTTAGCCGATATGGATTTTCAAATTAAAGACCTGGGTATCAGTGAGAATCCCCTTCAAATATTTTGTCGCTGCAGAGACAATTATTTGAATGGTTCTGACATAATTGGACTCTGGGAATCCAATATGCCCATGTACCTTCTCCCAGCAGTCCGTATCTTCCCTAAAATCATCCATATTTGCCATGCCAACTATGATCCTAACCAAAGAGCAGTCTTATCCCCAAGTCAAGATGTCCTCTTCCCAATAACTGCTCAATCCATAAATGAGATGCTACATTTCCAACCTGGTCAAGCCCTCACTCCTCTGTACATGGCTGAATTACTTGAGAAGTCTACCCAATTGTCCCATGAAGAGTTAAACCGTCTTTGTCAGACTTTCATGCTACCTCGGCATCAGCCTAAAGGCCCTCCCCCTTATGGCCACACCTATTTTACTGATGAGGGTAGACTTATTTTAAACATGATATCTTCAATAATGGGTTTTAATACTAGTGAGTTTGTTGACCAATTGACCCTAGTATTATTGTCTATTTTTACCCCGGGACAACCTCCTGCTGTTAAGTATGACTTTGCATCTTATATTGCTGACAAAATCCATGATCAATTCATGAGATTTGGAAATGAGAGAGTATTCAAATATTCTTCCTTCATATATCATCTCATGATATACTATCATTCAGAAAGTTTTCCTTTCCATATTCAGAAACTTGATGCTAAAGGAAACCCTAGGTCAGTTATCTTTTGGTCCGCTATCACCCATCATTCTTCTGATTCTCCTTACTCCTACAATGAATTTATTGATCTGTTTGTACATCCAGCAACCACTTTGTTAACTGGAATTTCTCCTCCCAGAGTCAGTAATGAAATCAAGAGGATCCTTCAACTCTCAAAACAATATAAAGTGGGAGATTGGTACTTATATCAGAATTATACTGAAATTAGGATTTATGGATGTGAATTGTGTCCATTCAAGTTACCCAGATATGTTCCAATGAGACTTTTTTCACTTGAGTATTTTAGACTGATGAACAATTCAGATATAGTTCATTTCTGTAATGCCAAGAAAAAGGCGCAACTCAGGATAAAGAGCTAATTAGGTCCCTTTGTGTGTAATTCTAGGGAAGCTGGGAAAGAAGCTGAAAGGATTTTAGAAGACTACCTCAAATTAAAAAAGAGTTTCTACTGGGCACCCTATGATCCATATATCTTATTTGTGACAGAAGAATGAAAAACAAATTATCTCCATACATTCATTTTAGGATGCCAAAAATTGAACAATATGCAAATACAGATGAATGGGTGGAAGGAACTTTGGTAGATCAAGATAGTGAGCAGGTCAATATTGATAATGTAATAAGAGACCTTGAAAAGATACTTGACCTAGACTCTCTTGGGCAGGTACAAATAGTAGGACCTTCTTCAGCAGGAACTTCACAACAACATTTGCAAGAGATCAGTACAGTGGCAGTAGAATCAAAAGGAAAAGAAAAAGAACCGGACATACAGGTAATTGAAAAGTTTACAATGACAGATCAACCAGAGACATCCAAAGAACAAGGTCAGGCACAAATCTCTCCTGTTCAAACCAATCCAGTAGAAATGTCAATTTTGCAGACTCCATTAAATATGGAAAAGGGAAAATAGAGAGAAGCTGAAGCTACTACCCCTCTCACTGGATCTTCACAACAACCTCAGGCCAAGAGACAGAAATTGAATACTCCTCCAGAAGTAGAGTCTATTGATGAAATCCTTGATAATGAAGGACCGTAACAATTGGGCAGTCAACAAACAGGAACATTCAGTGAAGCATCCACTACCTCACAAAGAAAAAAGCTACAGAAGCAACAAAGTGTTGAAATATCTACTTTCCAAATACCAGTTAAAGATACAGGAGATATAAAGAAGACATTTATCAATGTCAAGGCTATGAATGATCCACTGAGAATTCAAGTATACAATCAATATCTGAAAATGGCTCCAAAGAATCAAGAAAGATTGATGTCAGCTTTTGACATCCAACAGGGAAAAATGATAATGAGCCATTTCAAACCCAAGGTGAAACAACCCCAAACAACTGCTGATTATATTAGGACAAACTTTGAAGTCCTAGCAAAGGATATCCATCCTTTAGATCAGATTGAGTTACATAAGAAGACTAGTGAAATGATCTATTCTACTTTGACTGATAAGGCCATGGCAGCTCACAGGTTACAGGATTCTTTGGAGAACAACAATACACAGTTACAGCTTGAAAAGGCTTCTTCTCAAGCCAAAGACAATAGGATAAAAACATTGGAAGAAATAATAATTGGTTTGGGACACAATCCAAAGGATGTCAAAGGTATAGAAGCTCTAATCAAGAAAAAATATGATGACATTGCTGCTTTGAGAAAGCAGTTGAAATTGCCAGCCTCCAGACATCCTCAAACTGAAGAAGTAATAAAGAAGAATTTTGAAGAAGAAATGATGGAGTTGCTCTTAAAAATGAATGAGCAATTGATTGAAACAGAAAAATAACTGGAGCAAGCTTTAAAAGACAAGCAGTCCAATGTTCCAATATCTACAATAGTGGTTATCACAGGTACAACAAGTCAACCAACAGATCAGCCAGCAGAGCCATCACAGGTAAATACTTCAACTTTGAGTATAGAGGAATTAGTAAAGAAAATGAATGACTTAAAACTTCAAGTAATAGAACTTCAGCACACAAAGTTACAGCTTATTAGTTTGGAACAGAAATATGATCTTTCAAAAATGACTGTTGCTGACAAAACAAGAGAAGTCAAAAAGTTGGAAAAATTAGTTAAAGCTTTGGAAAGGGATCTCACATTGGAGAAACCTTTAAGAGAAATAAATGACATTCTTTGGGATGATATTATTCAGTCAATAAAAGATATCTGGTCCTCAATCCAGATAATATACGAGCAAAATGATTTGGTCAAAGTAGCTCTGGATGAAGTGGAGAATACACAAGCAGAATTAGGAAATAGGCCCGAGGAAGCCAATCAGCTCATACAATTCCTAAACACCCAAACCAGACAGCAACTTGCAGATGTGGGTATTCAGGAAAGAACTGCAACAATCTTGGAGATAAAAAGAGTTTTTACTAAAAGGACTCTTATGCAAAACTTAGAACGAAGGTGTTTTGACATGCAAAGTGAAATCATTGCTTTCAGAGAAAGGTTTAATGTTTTATTGAATAAAGGGTTGCCCAGCCCTATGGTTTCAGAAGATAAAATAATGGACCTGGAAACTTATGTTAAGAAATTGGACATACATGCTCACAATCATTTCATTGCTAGTTCCTCAACCATTTTAGCAGAAGCAACATTACCTACAGGAAGGAATCTTCATGACAGATTAGAGAATTTGTTTTATCTGAACATGAGGTAAGACATTTGTTTCCTAATCAGCCTAGTTTCTTCAGATATACCGAGGCTGATGAAACATTAAGGAAGCTTCAACGGACCAAAATAGCAGAAGATAAATGGTGGGAAGATTTGTTGGAACTTTTGTAAAATTTATCCTTATATCAAATTTTGCCTATTTACTACAGTATAAGGGATAAAGGGACAAACGAAGGTAAAAGAGTATCAGTTTAGTTGAAAGTGTATTAGTAAAAACAAAGAGTATCAGTGAAGCAAGTCAGTTAGAACAAAATTACTGAAGAGGACAACGAAGAGCTAAAATATAGGTCCTGCCTCCAACACATTCTCAAAAGGAGGAAACAGCACAACATTAGTTGCTTTTTTGTCTTATCTATGAGACCATCTATCTCTATTTTTATTGTAACTTATTTTTGATTCATCTTAGATTATATCTCATTTTGTTAAGAGATATTTTGTATAATTTTTTGTATAAATAAGCCCTCAATCGGATTATTGAGGGTCGATTCTTATACTCTGATGTAACATTGAATATTTTGGAATAAAGAGCTTTGGAGAAATTTTTTGTGGCAAACTGGACAAGGAATTGAGGCAGAAGACTTTTCTTAGGATTCATGTGGCGAATGAAGGATCAATAAGTCATATCTATCCCATGTTTTAAAGTTTTACATTTGTTTATGATATCATCTGTGCTTCATTATCTTGATAATTAACGAAAAAGATTAAATCAGAAAGTACTTAGGTGTAATCTGATTTCAGTCGTTATTATTTTAAATGTTTTCCTCTAAACTGGTTTAAACAGCGAATTCTTAATTGCTCCTGTTTTTCTAGTTCATATATTTTTGGTTATTTAGTAAAGAATACTTAACTGCTCTTTATTGATAATCAATCTATTTCTCTTCTCTAGAATGTGTTGAAAGATTCTTCGTTGCCTTTCATCCATTTGAATTCCATTTTAGACCTATAATTGTTTCTAGTTTGATTATCTTGCCCTGATAAACCATCTTCTGTTGAAAAAACTTAAGCCAATGCAGCCAATCCTTTGACTCCATAGCCCAATGGACTGAAACTACTTGATCTTAATCTTAGCTAAAGAATTTCATCGACCCAAACAAAATCAAAAACCTGGACTTTACAACTAGCCTAATATCTTCTAAAAAACAAAGCTATATTTTATAGAGAGAGCCCTCTCTGGATACAGATTGGCTAGATTCTGTATCTGAAGGTTTGTTTGTGGTTACCTCGGACCCCTTTCCTCTTCCAACAACTTCAAGGAAAATCTGAGTGATAACAGGGGGAGGAAGTCTGTAGGTGGAAAATGCTTCAATAATATGATGTTTAATTCATCTTTGAGCCAGGAAAGTTGAGTTTGGAGTGGGATCACGTGTCCTAAATTGAGACGGCCAGGGAAGGATTGCCTGATACATAGTTGTTCACAAGTAGGGTTGTGGATGCATGTTTTACCAAGATCTCTCCATTCCTGGCCACAGGCATAGGACCTGTCAAATATTCAGTATGATAGAAAAAGGAGTTGGAATATCAAGCGGTGGACCTTATCATCATCGCACCTCATGAAGTACTGCGTAACGATGGGTTGAAGTATGTAACTTACGAATACATAACTTGGGGTCACTACGCAGGTGAGACGACGGTGCAAGAGGTCTTGAAGGCTGGGTTATGAAAACAAAAAATTATATTTGAAAGGAGTCCCAGCAGAGTGAAGCCAGTGCACCAAGAACGCGGGAGGATTTCTAGGAGTGCAGAGGTATGCTAGGATTGTAGGGCTACGCTAAGCACACCTAGGGTGCAAAAAATAGCTGTTGAAAAGATCAAACCAGGTAAACACAACAAATTACCATTGGATGAAGCGGACGACCAACATTTAATACGACTATTTTGGAATATTTTTTATTGTTTACTTGATGGTAAGTCCCGTGTGAAGTCTACCCTACCGTTGTGCGGTACCCGAGGCTATAAAATAGGTGAGATAGGTCAGGCACAGGTTTCGTATTGCAAAAATAGCTTGTACTTAGACTGGTTGTCCTGGACAAAGTTGTGTAGTGAGAAATTTTGTGCCGCTAGCATCTCGTTCATGTCTGAGTAGCCTGCCCCCTCTAACAGTAGCAACCCTGAGTTCATATTTCGTGCCAAAATGACAGCCACGAACCTTGCTGAACTCTCGGAGCCAGTAACCTCAGTAGACCAAGACACAGATGAAGTGGTGGAGGTCAAATCTGAAGTCGAAGAAATCCTCTCCACACCCAACCCTACCACTAGGAAAGGAAAATAAAAATTTGAGGGCTCAGGCAAGCCTCCGAAGCCTACGAAATGCGCCGCAGGAAATCCCCATACCTCCCCGCACAACGTGAAATCCCCGCGGGCTGCTCAAGAGGAGGCCCAACCTGTCAAACCGATCAATTGGTTTCCCCCCTTCATATGACCACGTAGGACATCGACCCGTACGCCAAAGAACCTCAATGGCTTGATCACTTACCTGCAGATGTCGCTGACCCCGGGGGAGGTCCCCATCATAGGCGAACCTTTTGGCCAACTTCATGAAGTTAAGTTTGATTATCATGATTTGGCCAAATTTGAGGCCTTCCCTGAGCTCATGCCTGAGTTATACCTTGATGCAATTTATGGCGCCGAAGGGGTAAAATTTGTCCCCCAACGCTGGGTACGTGGTTTGGCAGGGTCTGGGCTCCTAAATCTACTTCGGATGCCCCACTTTGGACACTACAATGTAACAGACCAGCTCACACGAAAATTTCTCATGCTAATTCATGATGGATGTCTATGGATCCAGGACAGGATTCCCATTGATGTTGTGCTCGTGCATCATATCACTGGTCTCCCCATGAGTGACCCGAACCCCCTGGAGCGCGTGGGTAATAAATATGAGGTGGAGACTACTGAGTTCATCCGCCAAAAGTATAATGTGGACCGTAATATTCAGGGATTTATCATCAAGACCATCAATGACCATGATACGCAGCTGGGCACCATGCTATTAGCATGTAAAATGATGAGGAAGTGTTAGGTCACCTCTGTTCCAGCCTATGTCATTCGGTTGGTTGGCCAATGTGTGAAAGGGGTATGTTTTAGCTGGGCATAGTATTTGTGCGATGAATTTTTAACCAATGTTCATGAGTCCTAGGAGTAGGGTCGTGCCTTTTGTTACTCTTGGTTTCTGTTTCTTATAGCAGTGGTTTCCTGGGAAGCTCCTGCAGAGTGCGTCCTCCCTGAGATTACCCTGGACATTTGAGAAGGAACTCACAATGGACACTTGTGGGATTCCACGGATCCACAAAGGCTCAAGGACAACCAGGTGTTTTGGGTCCTCTTTCAGAGTAGCATAGTCGCAACTATTAATTCCTGATCGGGGTTATCCCCTGCCATGTACGAAAAATACAAGGGAATTTTCGCATTCCAAGTCACTCTACACAATATTCAGATTGGAGCGCATAAAGAAAAATCCTGGACTTCGCTTCCCTACATGGTGATGGACGAATAAATCTACAATGTCATTTCACTATGGCCCCCTAAATGGAAACTTAGGTTCAAAACTAGTGCGAAGGGTGTTGGAAGCACCAACGCATCCCAAGCCAAATCCCCTTTCATCAAGAGTACCTAGCAAGACACCAGTGTGGCCACTCAAAAGGATGCACAACAGCAGAACGACGTCGAGGCAGAAACCCAGACAGACCCACAAACCAGTTTTGGTATGGATGGTTTGGAGATCGGCGGACCTGCCTCCCCCCGCGGCATGAAGTGCACGACTGAGGCGGTCAGAATGCCCCAGAAGAAGTAGCGATCTCAGCGAGCAAAACGTGACAAAAAAATCACACTGACTAACGGAGACCTGGAAAAAAACACCGATGTAGTCACTTTAGCTAGAGAGGACAGATGGCTAGCCTTAGAAGAACAGAAGCAGGCCGCGGTCGACACAATTCAGGCTGAGCTGCGAGCGCTCCAGCTAAAAATAGACACATTGCAGATTAGTGCAACCCTGGTACACCCACCTTCCATCGCTAGTAGCACGGCACTAGCTACAGCTGATAGCTGCCTCTGTTCTCTCCTTGGCGCAGCTCTGGTCCTTAGTCCATCTCACCTGGGACCCCAAGTCCAAACCAGCCCATAAGTCCAGCTGAACTTAGCTCAGCTACCCCATGAGGCCTTACAGGGTCTCCACACCGCTTTCTTTTAGGAAATCCATCATCACGATCAATAAGTGCACCAACGGTTCGGCGTAGCTGAGAAAACCATCATTGCAAAGGAGGCGAAGGTCTGTCTCGCTATCGCAAAGCACACAGAGCTTGAAAACACAATTCACTGACTTTGTGGAGATGTTCCCATAGAGATTCCAACCTCAGCCACCCCTTAGGAAAAATTAGAAAGAATGGTTGCAGCACTGAAGGCTTCCCGGGACGAAGTGTAGGTTGTTAAGACACACATGGAGCAGCAGATCACAGATCTACAGGCTCAGTTACAGCCCGAAACACCCCTAAAGGTCCGGGCCTAGCGAATTGTGTTGGTCATCGCAGCTACGAATGTTCTCACAGGGCAGGTCGCACAGAGAGCCCAGCTACTAGAGACCGCCATGTAGCTATGGACTAAGGTCCAGCGCAATCCAATCTTGCAAGCGATAAACTAGGACCTACGGAAAAAGAAAAGAGGAGTTCGAGACAATAGAAGCCACCTTTCCTGCTTTGGTGCTTGCCCAGTGCTTGCAACGACTGCACACCAGCCAAGAGATCCAAGCATATATTTAGAAGCTGCGGAAAAAGAAGAAGACCCTGAGTGACTAACTGAAGCCATGGGCGAATGAAGCCCTCAAACTGTCACAGGATACCGATGTTTCTATTAAGCAACTGAACCAAACTTTGGAGAGTGTTATCACCATGACTGAGGGACCACTTTCAGAAAAATTGGTCGACATTGCAAAAAATGCAGCTGTCCAAAGTGAAGGCATGCTGCCTCCATTAGCTGAGGCGATCAGAGTATTGCAAGCGTAGGTTGAAGCCCCACCGGCACAATGACTCGGGACAAGTCACGAGAATGTGTTGGGGGATTGTTGGAGTAGGGTCTCCCAAAGGCTATGAATTTTTTCCATTTTTGTATAATTTTGTATTGTTCAATCTAACGTAGGGGTTTTGGGGTGGTTCAAAGCCCCTAACACATTGTAAACAGGTCAAGGGTAGACCAAGACTCCGCAAACCATGGTTTGCAGACCATTGGATGTGTAGGCTAAATCGCTATAAATAGATGAACCTTTTTTGAGTCATAGGTAGGAATGAATAGAGATTGATGCGAAGTACAAACTGTTGATTCTGTGGTAGGTTTATTTGGGTTAGGACTCCTGCTGGTTGTATGCGCGGAGATCATGTGTCCTGCTGTGTGTGGACCCTGCTGGCTATGTGTGAAGGTGGTAATTTAGGAATTTAAGAGGATTTTGGATAATAATATAGATGTACGAAAGTATTGCAGATATTTGATGTTATCTAGACCTGATCTATTATGGTTGATGTGAACTTTAGTTATATGATTTGTTTGTAAGCTTTGAACTGTCTATGTTTATGGTAAATGCATTTGTGATATGTTAGTCTGTTACGAATATAATGTTCTTTGATTATAGCTGATAGTAAGCATGTGGATGCACGCCTGTTAATTAGATCTGATAACTGTATTCTGGTTATTTATTGAAACTCCTATGAATGACCTCTGGCCGTATAGATCTGATAATTTGGGACCGGCTTGACTTACCTGCTCTCTCCCAGGGTGCGGAAACCTAGTTCCAACACCCTCCCATACTGCTTCGGGTGAGACTTTGGCCTGCGCAAGCAGGTCACTGCCGAAAGGGCCAGTAGTTTATGGTTTTGTTGGCAAACCTTAACTTTTGAACATGGGTCAGGACCCCTCGAGCCAACAACGACCAATAAGATAGCAGGTTAAAGATAGGCCCTAATAACATGATCGAGTACATGCATGTCACAGCTTGCTGATAAGGAATATTGAACCACTTTTTTTGCAGCATGAATGTTGTAACAATTTAATATAACAAATGGAAACATGGTTCACAATTTTCAAGTAAACGAGATCATTCACAAATAAAATTACTTACAATTAAACGAAGCATGCACAAAACAATAAAATTCAATGCAAGTATTGTTCTTATAGGGGAAATATTTAAAGAATTTATTGGAAATATTTATAAAATATACTTCCATAAGTAGGGGTCTGGGAATTTTTTCCAATGCAATAACAACATTTTAAAAAGATAAATTAGATGTGGTGACAAGAAAATGTACCATCGACATTGGTATTTCATGCATATAATTACACTTGGGAACATAAAGTTCCTCTTTAAGGTTTTTGGAAAAAACATTAAGTTATCTTAAATAAATGGTATTCCTAGAAGGAAAAATTAAAAAATTACAAGGAGATTAACATAAGCATTAACCTAGAGAAGTCGCCAGGGGGGTTTGTATGAAATCACGAGTTCTGCAGACTGAATGGAAGAAGTGGTGCCATCAACCAACTAATTTTGAAAGAGTCATCTTTTTCTAATGCCATCTTGAAACCAATTTTGTATGCCATGTACCACATATTTTGACCTCAACCAAGAAATTGTTTTTCCTATATGGTATTTAACAATTTACATAATTCATATATCAAAATCTCTAAGGATACTTTCAATTTCCTATGTAAGACACCTTCCCATATGATGCCTTTTTCTTGTACCCATATTGTTTTAGATATCACTACTATGGTTATGATGACACATTTTCCATAGGTAACCAAGCGAACCCCATTTGATTATTTTTCTCATAGTGGTCCTAATACCCCACTCTTTGATTAACATACATACAATGGTAAAACTTTTAATTTAATAGGTCACAAATTTATTCATAGAGTTAAGGCATCGATTATGTCTATTATGCATGGGATACATAACCATATGAATTTTATTGACATGAATAATGTCTTAATTCATTTCCATGGCATACCTTAAGGGCTTTATTATCGCCCATCAAACATATATATAAATTTAGCACATATATTTCCTCATATCGCTATCCTCTTAATCCTTAATTTACTATGGCACTAGTCATAGTGATGATCAATATCTTTAAGTGACCTAACAATCATCTTGTAACTATGTTTATCGACATTGTAGTATTCGTACTACACCCCTCATTAATATAAGACCTACAAATGTCGCACCTACATTTCATTTGGTCATCGTTCAATCTTGTTATATAATGGCTTGAATGATATATCATTCATATTGCACTCATCACTATGGAAATTTAATATGGTTTTGTCTTATGGTTTAATCTCTATTAAACTGGAAAATTAATTTCACACACAAATCCATGGTATGCCTTCTACTAACTCGGTCACCTCAAACTCCACAAGTGACTCACAACTTGACACCTACGCTAGTTCCGTGAAGAATTCACATGGCTTTTCAGGGATTATTTAATCCATGGCGCAGTTGTAACAATGGAGATTGGTGGATGAGATTTTCAATCCCAAACCCTAACATATATTTTTCAATTAAACCATCGTTCTTCACATTTTTCGTCATTTTAACATCTCCTCCTCAAGTTTTCTAGTTCACAACGATTGTGTTGGGGATGGCACAGAGGTTTGACACCTCTAACTTCAACGTGTATCTCCCTTCCCAGGTATAACTACTATGTTCACCTCTCCTGAAAGTGCTATATATGTTTTTTATTATGGAATGCTCTCTGCTTATGGCCTTATGATGCATAAGTGAATTATAGTTTTTTTTTTTTGCTACTTATTTCACTACTTAAATATGGCCTCTTGCATTATATCACTTCCCATTTAACTGGTATTTTTTTCCTTGTTTCATTGATTCTCATTCACTTCTAGTGAGAGAACAAACATGTGTGTTCCACTCATAGGGTTTCCATCGATTCCTCCATTCTTCTCTAGTACATAGATGTTGTGGTCATTGTTTAACTCCAAAATGTGATCTCCCTCATGACCACATATGTATTATTTTATTTGTGCTTGGTATATAGAGAGAAAAGAGATAGTTAGGTCTCTGTGTGGTTCTTTCTTCAATTAATTTTTCATTTCTAGTGTGGGGATAGGGAACGCCTAGTAATTATTTTACCGGCTTTAATCCCTCTGGTCAATAGGTTGGATTATAGTACAAGATAGGCGTTGGATAGAGGACAGCCTTACCATTGGCCGAGAGGAAGGATAGGGCCACGATACCCCACTAACCTTCACCTATGTCCCCTATTCGAACAGTGAAGAGAATTCCACCCTGGTTATTTCATGGTTGTCCTATAATATTGGCATGTCTTTAGCAAAGGATGTAAGGCTCGCCCCTGTCTCCTTATCTTATCACTTATTAGTTTTTTTCTAGTCCTCTTATTGGTTCATGTTCCAGCCACTAGTTTTCACACCTGCCTCTAGTTAATCCTTTTTAAATTCAGTGGTCAGATGCATAGTGAGGGTTGTTCTGTTACCCCGATTCTTTCTTATACAGTAACATCGAATGTGTTGTATCCCTTTCTGTTAGGTCCCTATATTACTAGTTTAGTCCCTTATTGCTATTTGTGTAGGCCACTTATTGTTATTGTTGTACCCCTGTAACCCCAATATTTTTATTATTGTGCCCTTACATTGTTATTGTAAGGTCAGCTAGGATTATATTGTGGGCCCATGGACTCCTATATATAGGAGGTTTTGGTCATTTGTATCATCCAAGAATTTTTCATTTATGTAATGTATTGGAGGTTTTCCCCTTGAAGTGGCTGATTTATAAGGCGTTGATCTCTCTTGTTTTCTATTTTTGGAGTTGGATTCATAACATTTGGTATCAGAGCTTTTGATTCTACGGTTTCGCTGCTCCAAACAGGTCATCATGGGATTTTCGAAATAACATTTTTTATACGAAGTTTCAGAAGAAAAAATTTGTACAGAACGAAGAAGAAATCCTGAGGAACCTCCTGTAAAAATTTTAGATCTTGGTTCACACTATTTTCGCAGATATGATCTGGGGGAGTTAGGGTTTTTTCAGGCTCCCGAATTTCACTTTTCGCTATACATTTTCCTATAAGAAGTTTCATAAGCTGAAATTTTGACAGTGAGAAGCCAAAAGCCTAAGGAAATTCCTGTAAAAGTTTCAGATCTTGGTTTACAATATATTTTCAGATATGGTCTGTGGAAGTTAGGATTTTTTCAGTCTCCCGAATTTCATCTCAAAGAGGTGACTGTGGGAAAAACGTTATAAATATATCTCTGAGCATCGGATTGGGATTCTGTAAAAAGTGGCCGAAAGTACACGGAATGTGGTTTTCGGTATATCAATTCAGAGCCGAAGGAGGAGACAGTGACATGTGGTAAGTCGTGCATGTTTTCTCTACTGAAGCAGTCCATAATTAGGTCATCGTGGGAGATTGGGCATAAATTTATCTTGAAGAATCCAAATCAGGTCAGACCTGTGGCATTCGAAATATGATTCAAAGGGCTACTTTAGGGCCAAATTTCAGATATTGAAGATCTGAAATAACATAGATAATTTGGTTGCAATATCTAGCTCCTCAAAAGCAATAAAAAGGTGTGTATTTTTTTCGAATTACATAAGTCTCGTTTGAAAAAAAATAGTTTGAATTTATTCCAAGGGCATATTGAAGAATCGTATCAGTATTGGGTTCTAAAACTCCCCCTAAAAAGAATTCAACAACCATTAAGCCTTCAGAAGGCTCTACTATGACTCATGAAGACGAAGAAACACAACATGAGATATCAAAATTACAAGAGAAAGAGCACCAAATTTCGTTATCACAAAGAGAAAAAAAAATGAAATGGAATTTTTGAAGAAAGGCGTGGAAGCTAAGATGAATGGTTTGGAAGCTAAGATGGATGGCATGGAAGCTAAGATGGATGACATGGAAGCTAAGATCAATGAAAAAATGAAGGACAACATGGAAAACATGAATAATTATCTAAAAGTAGACATCGATGGTTTGGAAAAGTTGATACAAGAAATGTTTTCTAATGGTGAAAAGATAGTAGAGGAAACTCATGATAAGAACAAAATAAATTTTAATCATGATTTCATAAACTCTAATTTTGGATGGAAGAACCACCATATTCCAAAGATGGATATGAGGAAATTTGATGGCAAGGATCTCGTAACATGGATACTATGGATGGAGAAATATTTTGATCTCAATAATGTGCAAAACACACAAAATATACACATTGCAACTTTACATTTAGAAAAAAATACATTTGTATGGTATCGATGGATTTGCTCCCATAAAAATATTGTCACTTGGTCAATTTTTACGAAGGAAATGATAGCACATTATGAGGATACAAAAAGCAACACCTTCTTTAGCCAATTGATAAATCTCAAACAAAAGGGTTCAGTGGTGGAGCACATTAAGGACTTCCAAAAATTGAATATAAGGGTAACTGATATTCCAAAGGAACATAGGATTGATGTCTTCATAGGGACTTTAAAGGATAACATCCAACATGAAGTTCGTGTTTGGAAACCTGATTCATTGGAAAAGGCATACAGGTTGGCAAGTAAAATTGAATGTAAAATTATGGCAACAAGGAAGCCGACCACTCACATATATAAAGATGGAAGTGTTATTTCTCCTAGACTTACACAACCTACAAGGTTGACACCACAAAAATTGGAAGAGAGAAGAGAAAAAGGGCTTTGCTAAAGTTATGATAGAAAATACACTAAAGGTAATAAGTGTGATGAGAAGAAATTATTTTACGTAGATTGTGAAGAGGAAGAAGAAAATGAACAAGAATATTCAAAAGAAAATGATATACACCAGGAACCAACCCTAGAAGAGGAAGAAATGAGTCTGACCATATCGTGTAATGCATTGGCAGGAATTACCACTCCTTAAACTCTCAATATATAAGGACATATCAAGAAGAAAAAAGTAATAGTGTTTATTGATTCGGGTAGTACCCATAGTTTTATTCATTGTAAGGTAGCCGAGGAATTGAATTGTTTCCTATACCCAACACCAGAATCTCAAGCGATGATTGCAAATGGAGGAACTATAAATTGCTCTGGAAAATGCCATAATATCAAGCTAACCATGGGGTAATATGTATTGAATATTCCAATGCTTTCCATTTCTATGGGAGGTGCTAATGTTGTACTAGGAGTACAATGGTTACAATCTTTGGGGACAGTAGCTTTTAATTTTCAAGAACTTTTCTTGAATTTTTTTTCAGAAGGAAAGGAATTCGAATTACGGGGTATCGCAGGGAAGCCGAGAAAGATAATAAGCTCTAATGTCATGACAAATCTTCTGAAGAAAGAAAAACTAGGCATAATTGCACAATTATGCTCACTAGAAGTTCCAACATCAAAATCATCTATTTCTGCAGATCTCCAAAAAGTCTTGGAAAATCATTCCAAGGTGTTTGAAACTCCCAAAGGACTCCCACCTATTTGTGATCCTGATCATGCTATTCATTTGATTCTAGGAAGTGTTCCTCCAAACATTAGGCCTTATAGATATTCTTATGTCCAAAAGATCGAAATTGAACCTATGATTGCAGAAATGTTAGAGGCTGGTATAATTCAACCTATTCAAAGTTCTTTCTCTGCTCCAGTAGTATAGGTTCACAAGAAGGATGTATCATGGTGCATGTTTTTAGATTCTAGGGAACTCAATAAGCTCACCATTAAAGATAAATTTCCCATTCCCATGATTGATGAATTATTGGATGAATTACATGGATCAATTTGTTTTACCAAGTTGGATCTTTGTTCAGGATATCATCAAATTAGAATGAATACTGAAGATATTCCAAAAACAAAATTTCGAACTCATAAGGGTCATTATGAAATTTTGGTCATGCATTTTGGCCTTACCAATGCACCTTCTACATTTCAAGGGTTGATGAATTCAATTTTCAAACCCTTCCTTACAAAATTTATGCTAGTATTTTTTGATGATATACTAATATACAACAGGTCTTGGAAGGATCATGTTCAACATGTTGACAGGGTGCTCAAACTATTGCAGGAGAAACAATTATATGCAAAAACATCCAATTTTTTCTTTGGAGTACAAGAGGTGGAACATCTGGGTCACATTGTATCTCACGAAGGTGTTAAGGTAGACCCTAACAAAATTAAAGCCATTAAGGAATGGAAAGTCCCCACAACCATAAAGCAGTTGTGAGGATTTCTTGAGCTAACAGGGTATTATCGCAAGTTTGTTAAGAATTATGGGAGAATAACAGAACCTCTAACAACATTATTTAAGAAAGATGACTTTTCATGGACTCCTGAAGTAACTAAGGCCTTTGAACATCTTAAAGAGGCAATGTGTATAGCACCGGTTTTAGCTATGCCAGAATTCACAAAAACCTTTATTGTGGAATGTGATTCCTTGGGAAATGGAATTGGTGTTGTTTTAATGCAAGAAGGAAGACCCATTTCTTTTGAAAGTCGTCTAATCGAGGGAAAGTATTTACAAAAAGCTATTTATGACAAGGAAATGTTAGCAATACTACATGTACTAGAGAAATGGCGACCTTACATAATGGGAAGACACTTCAAGGTAAAAACTGATCATGATAGTCTTAAAGACTTTTGGAACAATGACTCTCTTTAGAAGAGAAGAAAAAATGGGTCACAAAGATGTTGGGTTATGAATTTGAAATAATCTACAAAAAAGGGAAGGTAAATGATGTTGCAGATGCACTCTCAATAAAGAATGAATAGCTGGAAGCATTGCTTTGTGCAATTTCTATTATCCAACCAGATTGGGTAACTGAAGCAAGGGATGAATGGAAGAAGGATGAAGAAGTGTGGACACTCATTCAAAAGTTATAGAAAGATCCTATTACATCTGAGACATTTAGTTGGAAAAATGATTCCTTATGGTACAAAGATCGCTTATATCTTGGTAAGAATTCCCAACTAAAACAAAAGATTGTTTTGGAATTTCACACTTCTCCTTTAGGAGGACACTCAGGATTTTTAAAAACTTACCACAGGGTGCAGACAAATTTTTTTTGGGATGGCCTTAAATTTGGTGTTCAAAATTTTGTGGCGGAATGTTTGGTTTGCTAGCAACATAAATTTGAGACAATTAATACCACAGGTATTCTAAAACCTTTATCCATTCCAAGTCAATGTTGGGAGGAGATTTCAATGGATTTTATCACAGGTTTACCTAAGTCCGAAGGAAAGAGTTTCATCATGGTGGTAGTTGATATACTTACCAAATATGCACAATTTTTTGCATTACCTCATCCATTTAAAGAAAGTACAGTTGCTACTACATTTATGGACACAATTCAAAAGCTACATGGAGACCCAAAGGTTATTGCGAGCGACAAAGATCCAACTTTTACTGGAAATTTTTGGACGGAGTTATTTTCTTGTTTGGGTACTCAATTAGCTCATAGCTCATCTTATCATCCTCAATCAAATTGTCAAACTGATATAGTGAATAAATGTTTGGAATGATATCTTCGTGGTTTTGTATTTTATAAACAAACACAATGGGTGAGGTGGTTACCTCTCGCTGAATGGTGGTATAACACTTCCTTCCATACTGCAGCAAAAATGACCCCATTTATGGCACTTTATTGATATCATCCACCATCCATCACATCACCTTTAAGAGAAAATTGGAAGGTTCAAGCAGTGGAAGATCACATCGAGCATGAACAAGAAGTTCTCCAACTCTTAAAGGACAACCTGAATTTGACACAAAATCGAATGAAACAACAAGCATATGAACATCGCAGCAAGAGAAGTTTTGATGTAGGAGACTGAGTATTTTTACGACTACAACCATATAAACAAATGTCCCTCAAGCAAGCTAAGAAGGATAATAAATTATCACCAAAGTACTATGGTCCTTACAAGGTGTTGCAAAAGATTGGTACTCTGGCATACAAATTGGAGTTCCTGCTTCTTCACGAGTGCATCCAATTTTCCATGTTTCATGCTTAAAGAAGGTTATAGGGGAAAATATTCCAGTTCAAACAATATTTCCAGAACTTGATGAGGAAGGAAAAATCATATTGGAACCTGAAATGGTCATGGAAACCAGAACTCGATAGCTACAGAATCGATCAATTTCAGAGTATCTCATCAAGTGGAAGAACTTACCCACTAAAGATTCTACATGGGAGGATGAGAATTTTATACAGAAGCACCCAAAGCTACTCAAGCGTTGAGGACAACACTTTTTTGAAGGAGAGGGGCATGTTAGTTCCCTATATTACTAGTTTAGTCCCTTATTGTTATTACTGTATCCCCCTTATTGTTATTGTTGTACCCGTGTAAGCCCAATATTGTTATTATTGTGCCCTTAAATTTGTATTATTAGGTCGGCAAGGATTATATTGTGGGCCCATGGACTCCTATATATAGAAGGAGGTTTTGGTCATTTGTATCATCCAAGAATTGTTCATTTATGTAATGTATTGGAGGTTACCCCCTTGAAGTGGTTGATTTCTAAGGCGTTGATCTGTCTTTTCTTCTATTTTTGGAGCCGGTTTCATAACACTTTTGCCTACAACGAACCCTCTTGATTGTTTCTACATATTCACTCCTATATTATCTGCATGTAAGGTACCCATTGGGGTGAGGTTTCTTTCCCATTCTACTTGGGACTAGTATACCACAATATGTTTTTCTCCCCTACGCACCTCCCCAAGAATTTATATGTATTTTTCATGGTTGTATAGGTGAAGTTATTGTTCCTAGTTATTTCTTGTCCCAGATTTTCTTGAAATATGAGAACTTCTGAAGCTCCTTTATCAGGTTGTCTTCCAATTCTAGGTTTGGTTTCGATATGAGGCTACAGGGTCCTGTTCTGCTCCCTTTAGGGGGTTGTGTTCTAGCTATTCTGATTATCATTTCTCTGGCTACTTAGCATCGAGTTTAACATATATGACAGTTTGGAATATATTAGTTTTATTTAAGTTATGGTCAGATATTCCATCCCTCCAACATGAGGTCATTTTCTATAGATTTAATTCTTGTTTACATACTCTATGTAAACTATGTAAATTTTGTATGATGAAAGTTAATGGACTATGAAAGAGCACAATATAAATCCTTATGCTATTATGGGTAAATTTTTATAAGTTTTTTATCTTGTCATGAATAATTCATAGTTATTATTTTCCTTAGAAATATTGTAGAATACTAAGTTTAGATTTCCAATCATGCATAAAAATTCCATCTTTAGTAATCATTTTTATTTTCCTCAAAAAAATTTATGAATGAAATGAATGCATTTATGAATGATGGTTCTTGTTCAAATTTAGAGTTGAAAATGGGTGAATTATGCCTACTTTTGTTTCTCGAATTATGGTAATATAGTGTGAATTTTTACCACATGCATGGGTTGAACTTGTTTTCTTTTTATCAAAAGACTACCATGTTACATGTAGCATTTTTGTTAGATTCTAGGAGATTCAATTAATTATATTTTTGTTCTTATATGCATTACGAGTCACTAACTCCAGTAATTTTAGGATATTTATATATTGCAGTAATTCAATAATTGCATTGTAGCTATAACTAATTCCTGGTATTTTGAGATGCGTTCTTGTTTCGTTTTGTATACAATATGACTCATTTGCTCTAGTTTTTCTAAGAAATTTATAAGGAAATATTATATACGCACAGTTGTATTTTATGTATGATATTACCATATGTCGTCTTGGATCATGTTTTTGTATATAACTAGATGATTGTCGCATACTTCACTTGATTTTGGTTTATGTTCTGGGTGATACTATGTTGTAGTTTTTCCAATCATAATACTAATTGCAATCAATAGTGCGGCTTTACTTTCCATGTGAGTAAGCTCATTCCATCATAAGTGCACAGGTGTCGGTCCTAATATTAACACTTTAAAATCAACGTAAATCCTATGAACGAATTCAAATCTAGATATCATAATGATAATCAAACACATGATTTTATTTCTTCGCTCTCACTACCGATATTTCCCATCTACTACACTTATTACCAACAATTTTATCTTAAATTGTCAAGAAACGTATATCCAAATAAACTCTATTAAATTAAAAACTTATGTACTTATCAGATTTAAATGATAAAATATGCATCTACTGTGATCTGATCTACTATTATCATAGTAAGTAACTGGCAACTAGAAAATTAGTCTATTTCTAATAAACTTCAAACTATTGGTTTATACATACTCGTAGCCCAATCAATCATACACTACCACATAACTAAATGAAAAATTTAATATCATAACCATTCATAGATATAACCAGAGAGCTAAATTTGTGTTCCTAACTTAGTATGCAATGGAAAAAGACACTGACCACCTAACCTCGAACTGTCTGCCAGTTCCCCCTGAGCTTAATTTTTTTTGTCGGAGGTACAACAACCTCATTGATCTGCTCTAAGGGTATTTTATACTTTTCCTTTATGATAACTATTTCTTTTTTGTGGCGTCCCATTTTTGTGGGATTTATTGATCACCTGCCTAGGATTTTTCCTTAACAACCCATCTTTCTCTCCCGCGGTGTTTTAAGTGAAACCAACTTAGCATATTTACTTAGCTAAGACATTCTAAGAGATTTTTCTCTCCCATCCCTTAGTATTATCTATATTTTTTCTAGAATCTTTATCTTGAAGGATTTATCCAATCTCAGTAACAACGAGATTTTTTGGATTATTCCTATTTTTGGAAAACAATGTCATTCTCGAGTGTCTTTTACAAATGCTTAAGTTTTGATTCATTTTATTAATAAAGTAAATACTTATTTAAAACAATATTTTCCAAAATATATTCATGGATTTTCTTCCATTCTTACCAACTTAGGTAACTTAAAAAAAAGACAATAATTCATAGTAGATGAATATTACATCCTTCCCCCCTTTTATGCACACCGTCCTTAGTGTTTAGTTCATAGGTGCTTTTTGTTGAGACAATGTTGGATTTTTTTTTTGCATTTCATCTTATTGCTCTGAGGTAGGCTCCTCGAGAGTAAATTACTTCTTCTAGTGCACTTTAACCCGAGCATAGGCTCCATTCTGGAGCCAAATTTCTTTCTGATTCCATAATGCAGAGTGGTTATGCATGTAAAACTTCTTCGAGCTCCACTTGTAACATTTTCAATTCAATAACATGATAATTATCCTGTACAGACTTCATAAGTAAGGAAGCATAAAAAACATTATGAACTTCAATGTGACTCGATAGCAATATTTGATAAGCTACCGTTCTACTCTATCCAAAATCTCAAATGGCCCGCAATACTAGGGCACCAATTTTGGACAAGTACCCATTCTTAATGTACTTTCCATGGGTTTTACTATTAAATAAACATGGTACCCAAATTTAAACTCTTTGTGTGATCTCTTTTTGTCTAGATAACGTTTTTTTCGTTCCAGTGTTGCTTTAGTGTTATACTGAATCCTTCAAACTTTCTGTTGCATTTCTTGTAATGCATTTGGCGCAATAATTAGCCTATCCTCCGGTTGAATATAAATAATTCCTATTTGGAATTATATTCCATACAAAGATTCAAAATTACTTATTTTTATGGATTCCTCATAGCTGTTATTGCAGGAAAATGCAGCTAAATGCAAAAAATCCTCCCATTTTGTGGATTTGTCCATAAGATACATTCTAAGCATATCTTCGAGAATGTGGCTGTTTCTCTCATTTTTTCCATTGGTTTGAGGATGGTATGTTGTGTTGGAATTGAATTTGGTTCCCATGCCTCCAAATAATGCCTTCCAAAAGTTTGAGGTGAATTTGGCATCCTTGTCTGATACTACCATTTTTGGTATTCCATGAAGTCAAAAAATTTCTATCCTGAAGATCTAATAAATTTGCGTTGTGCCAAAGGTAGGTTATGCAAGGAAGAATTGGGTTATTTTACTTAAATTATCAACCACCACCATGATGGAGTCATGTTGTCTTTTTTTTCTAGGTAGCCCTATAATAAAATCTAAGGATATTATTTCCCACTTCCATTCGGGAACAGGTAGTGGATTCAACAACTCAGTCGGGTGTTGATGGTTAGCCTTTTCCTGTTGACATTCCAAACACTTCGTTAGATATTAAACCACTTCCTTATTCATTCCCGACCATAATAATTTTTTTTAATGTTGTGACTGTATTTGGTATCTTGAAGACGAGTCTTGTTTTAGACTCGAAACGTACACTAAAATTGATTACTGGGATATTATGATTTTTTAATCTCAAAATATAGACCACAAAAGCCTCCAAAATATCATTGGTACCTTGTACAGAAGGGATAGATGGATTTAGATAAGCAATCTCTAAAAAACAAGGGTAAAATTCATAGAAGAGAAGGAGATCTATCTTTCCTAAAATATCTTTCTATCCTTTATTTATTGGCCCTATTTTCTTCTCTTCTTGGTAGTTTTTTTCTTGACGATGAGTCTTTTTTTAGACTCGAAACGTAGACTAGAAATGAAGACTATGGATATTATGAATTTTTTATCTCAAAATGTACACCACAACATTGGTACCCTCTATGGAATGGATACATGGATTGAGATACGTAATCTCGAAAAAAAAGGATAAGAATTCAAAGAAGAGAAGCAGATCTATCGTTCCTAAAACATCTTTATATTCTTTAATTATTGGCCCTATTTTATTCTCTTCTTGGCAGGTTTTTTTCCTAAAGACGAGTCTTGTTTTAGACTCGAAACGTAGACTAAAAATGAAGAGTGTGGTTATTCCAATTTTTTTATCTCAAAATCTACACCAAAGAAGCCTCCAAACATTCATTTGTTGTAATTATTGTTGGATTTCCAAATATTTTGGGTCATTATCCATGGAGTTTCTAATTTGATCTATAAAATATGTGTTAGAACTAATAAAAACAAATTCCATTAGACTATATGTATATTTTTTCAAAGTGTTCGCTATAGTATTTTCTTTCCCTTTTATGTGTATTATGTCAAACAAAAACTCACTAAGAAATTCCATCCATCTAACTTTTCTAGCATTTCAGTCTCATTGGCTAAAAAGGTATTTCGGGCTTATATGATGTGTTGTCAAAATGAATTTCTTTCCTACTAAATAATTCCTCAACATTTTTAAGGCGTATATGACAACATCTATCTTCTGATCATATACAACATAATTGTTTTCATGGGTTTTCAATTTCCTATATTCATATGCTATTACAACATTACCTTACAAAAAAACTCCTCCTAGACCTTCGATGCAAGCATCACTACAAATTGTAAATTCTTTATTTGTATCTGCTAGCTTTAAGATGGGGGCTGTTATAAGTAGTTATTTTAGCTTCTCAAAACTTTTCTGACATTCTACCATCCATTCAAACTTCACCCCTTTTTTTTGTAAATATGTAATAGGATGAGCCATTTTAGAAAACCTTTCTATAAATATGCGGTATTATCCTGCAAGTCCCATAAAAGACCAAATAACAGACACATCCGTTGGTGTAGGCCAATTAACCATGGCTTTTACCTTCTCTGAATCAACTGCCAGTCCTTCCTTATAAATAATGTGACCCAAGTATTGTATTCTAGGTTTGTAGAACTCACACTTGTTGAATTTGGCATACAAGTGATTTTCTGTAAACGTTTGCAGCACCAATTTAAAGTGTTCGATATTCTCTACCTCATATTTTTAATATATTAAGATATCATCGATAAATACTAGCAAACATTTATCCAAATATTTTTTTATTATGTTGTTCATCACGCATATAAAAGTTGTTATGGCATTAGTAAGACCGAATGGTAACACTACAAACTTCAAGTGTTCATATTTGGTCCTAAATTTTGTTTTATGAACATCCTCGTATTTTATTGTAATATCCCAAATGGGGAAGTTTTTGCACCATCGAGAATGTCTTAAGATATTCCCATTTCCTTCTTCAGTGAACTATCACAAGTCCATTTCAGAGATTGACTGTTGGGGCATTTACAGGATATGACTCCTTCCAAATAAGGGAGAAATCCTGAGGCTAGTTGGCCCTTCACAGACTCTGTCTATGGATATGCAACATTCCACCTTGGGAATTTCTGCTACAGGGTGCTTGGGGATGCTGTATAAGGAAGCTGCTGCAAAAATAAGACAAACCACTACTGGGATGCCTTATAAAATTCATCATACAACTCCTATGCAAAATATGATCTAAAATAAATACATCTAGATGGGTTATTCAGATCTCCCCAATCTAGGTCTCTAAAACAATGCTCAATAAGAGAGCTTAACACAACATAAGAACATAAACACTGAACTCTGGAAATCTGGATATACCATAAGAGGGAGATGTGTGTGGCCAACATTATATGATTATATCAGAATAAATATACAAGAAATAGTTGAGGGACAGGCCACTCAAACTTTAAGAGAAAACCTCCAATGAATGAATAATGAAATACATGAGTTGTTGCAACTCCACAAAATGCTAGAGAGCAATGACTGCACTGAGTATATGAAGATAACATATGTTGAATATACATGAGATACATATATGGCTGAAGGAATACAATAAATTGCCCAATAACATAGAAATGGGATGAAACGCAAGATTTCTAGCCAATCTACGAAGATTGCTAGAAATGCTGGAGAAACCCAAAATGTGACAACCAAGTTGTCAATGCAACTGATATAAAATATAAATGAGGCCATGGAAGATCTGAAATGTAGATTCCCTCCTCTGATCATGTCTCTAATACAAAGTGTTGATCACTTTGTCTCAGAAACACATTCCTGATGAGCCCAATGAAACCCTCTCTCACTGCCTTCATAAAATAACGTAGTTTCCTCCATGGACTACGCAGTGGGAGATGATGGAAGTGTGGCCTCATGAAAATGATCTAAAATCAAGCCCAGGAATCCTCCTTTCTGCTCCTCCAATGAGTGGATCACTCCTCCACTGAAGAAAACAAGACAAGAGAGACTCCATGAGTTCCTCTCTTGCTACACCCAGCAACACAACGTCCTCTCTGTTGCAGAAATAACGCTGTAGAAGATGAATGTAGCTGTGGGCAATGCCAGATTGAGGAAAATAAGCTCATTCCTCATCCTTACTTGAGGAAGAGGTAGGGATTCCCGACTGGGAACACCCTAGCGCCTGAGGGCACCATCACCCTGCTAAACAGCCCAGGGATGCAAGCTTTTGCAGACCCAGGTCTGAAACTCTAAAACATAACATAATGAAAATGGGCTACCATCTCCTCCATATAAAGAACGAGAACTCTTCTCTACCATGGTCCCACCAATTAGGGTTTCCACCCTCATGAGAGTGTCTTCCCTCCAAAACTGCTCAGCTTCTCTAGGAAGCCTCTCCTCCTTGGGCAGCGCTGTTAACTTTAGTCAAAGATGACTAATCCAACTGAGCTAGGTTCCATTCACACCTTCAAGTGTTTATTTCAGCTGCTTATTTGCTTCCCTTTCACATTAGGAGTATTATTTCTTCATTAAAAGAGGGCTAAGGTGTCTCCCTACACATTTTATTAAGAAAAATATTAATATGCCACTATAATGTTCCATTTTAGCTTGAAGGTAAAATTGGGAACAATACATTTATTCTTAATTAATGATATCATGTTCTCAAGTCAATCTTTGAAAAAATAGTTCCCCCCTCACTTGGTAAAACAAATCGTCGATAGGGGGTAATGGGTACTTGTTTCTGATAGTTAATCTGTTTAATTATTTGTAATCGATGCACATTATGAATGTGTCGTCCGTTTTTTTTTAAAATAACAATGGTGCCCCCCATGGTGACAAACTAGGCGTAATGTATGCTTTATCTAACAACTCTTGTAGTTGTATTTTTAGTTCCAAAAAATCATGCGGACTCATCCGGTAAGGTTCCCTAGACACTAGGGTTGCACCTGGTACCCGATCAATGGAAATTTCTATATCCCTGTGTGGTGGTAAACTGGGAATCTCCTCCGAAAATACATAGTGGAAGACCTTAATAATAGGCATAGTATCTAAAGTTGGCTCCTCACATTGTTGTTTATCCTCTTCTAAATGAACCATGAATATCTCATAGCCCTTCCATGCACTGTTTTTAGTTTTCAAAACTCAAATTTGTCGTACTGATATGCGCTTTGGCACCCCCAGAATTGTTTGTGTTTGTCCTTGCGAATTCACACAAATCACTATTTTTGCTAAGAAGTTTATTATAGCTCTCTGTTTCTCAAGCCAATCCATTACTATTAGTATATTGTGTGATCCTAGGGGAAGTGAATTTAGGTTCACTGTTGTTAAATAACCATTTATATAAAGAGGAAATTGGCTTACTTCGTTGGTTACCCTTCTCTTGGTGCCAGTTTCTAGCTCCAAAAACCAACTAGTTTTATATTTTTTTGTTTTAAGTTCACATTTTTCAACCATTTGAGGTCCAATAGAACTTAAAGCAGCCTATTCGAGGAAATTTTAGCCTAAAAGTGGTCTCCTAAAGAAAAATAATAAAATATTATTTATAATAATAAAATAAGAGTTATGAATTTTGGAGGGAAAAGAAGAAAACTACTTTTTTAATTGTATTTTTTGATTATCTCCTTATAGGTTTACTCAAATTTCAAGAGTAGAAACTCGTTGGAAACAGAATTAATTTTTTCATCCAACGAGTACCCATCATGCATACATCTGAGAAGACCCACATTGATAAAAATTGCAGATAAATTTAAAAATCGTGTTGAACTCATTTTTTTAATGTATCTAAAATTTTTATCAATGTAGGTCTTCTAAAAAGTATGCATGATGGGTGCTTGTTATATGTGGAATTTAATTCCGCATCCAATGTGTGTCTATACTTCAAATTTGAGTAAATATATAAGTAAATAAGACAAAATTACAATTAAAAAAAAAGTAGTTTTTCTTCTTTTCGCTCCAAAATATTTACATATACCACTTTCTAAATTTAAAAGATATTGATTTGTTTACATATTATGACATGAAAATTACGTCAAAATTTTATGGGCACTTTTAGGCCAAATTTTCCTCTAATGCGGCCCGAGTATCAATTAAAATAGAAATAGGTCGGTGGGAGAGTGTAGCTTCGATCTTAAACATGGTTGATTGATATTCTTCTTCTCTATCCTCTATGGAAACACTTATTCTGTGAATATTCCTAGAAATATCTTTCACGTTGGTGGCTTCATGAAAAACTTATATATTTTGGATAGCTTTGGGATTATGTGGATAATCTCTAAGGAGATGAGGTTCACCACATCCCCAACATTTCAATGGTTCTATTTATTTTTTCCTGCTTCTCTTTTTCCCATCTAAATTCGTGGTTTTTGAATCAAATTAAGATTGTGCCAGTTGGTTCCTTGCTGAACTTTTTTCGTTAATGAAGGCTTCCGAAAAAAATTCAGATAACCCAGTTTTTTTCTTTTTTCACCAATTACAGATTTATTTTTGTCCTTATTTGGCCAAAGTTCATAGTTTTATCCCTTGCTTCTGAACTTCTGATAACACAGCCTCACTTTTCTTACAACCGCTTCCATCATCTATGGATTTTCAAACTAAATACGCTCCTTGTACACTGCAGGTAGACAGTTCACAAATCATTGTACCATAGCTTTTTTTCTTTAATGTAAGGTACATACGAAAACAAGCTAGTAAAAAATTTCACAAATTCATCCATCGTGATTTTTTCCAACCTGAGTTCATCAAACTCCTTGGCACGATCATCAAAATATTGTTCACTCAAATAGCAATTCTTAAATAGTTTCTAAAACTCCTCCCATGACTCTTTCCTCAAGTAGAAACACACCTTTATCCTCTTCCCACCAGAGAGCATATTTACCTTACAGTTGGTAAATGGCCAATCTGGCCTTTAAGTTTCTCTCACACTCATTGACTTGGAAATATTTGGTCATATTAAGTAACCATGCCTCAACTTCCTCTTCCTTTTCCTTGTCAAAAAATAGGGGGTTTAATCTTCCAAAATTCTCCTTTCAATTCAATTTGCTTCTTTTTCTTTGGACTCTTGCGGTTTTTCCTCTTATACTCCCCTCCACTTTTTGATTGTTATGATTTTGTGCCCCTTTTGACTCCTTTTACCGAGGGAAACTTTTAAGGATAGAAATTTATTTTAAAGTTTAGAAATCTTGGCGAATCTCACTAGTACATAATATGCAATTTGTAAAATGTTTGGCAATGTTTCTATAAAACTATTCAAATTGCTAATAATTTTATATAGTCTCTATATAAAATTTTGGCGATTTTTAAGGCTAAACAATTTTATACTATAAAATTTGGGTGAATAATTTTTAGAAAAAATGGAAATTAACCAATATTTTTTTGGGAAAAAGCATGGAAAAATTATCCCACTTGCGAATATTAGCCCCTAAAAGTTTCCTTGCTTTTACCATTTCAAGTTCCATAGTTTTATGGCTATATTTTTCAGTCAACCGTGTGATCATTCTATCTTGTTCCCTACTGGCTTTTAACAATAGTTCATTGCCACTCCTTAAGTATGCCAGTTCCCGCTGCAAATTCCTAATCACATCTATGAACTGAGCAGTTGTTGGGGTGACCCATTCTCCCATCTCAACATAAATATTTGTACCTTCAGTATTGACTGGATCCTCCTAAGGAATTATGTTGTTGGATTTGATCACCCTCGTACCTTGCAATTAGAAAAAATCCAAGTTTTTTGGAAATATATATAGTTTGTTATGTTTTTTTTTTAACTTAGTACTATTTTTTTTACTTTGTGTGGTGGTCCTTTTGCCTTCTAGTGTTGTTGGGATTTGATACAATTTTGTCATATACCTCATAATTTGAACTCAACCAAGAAATTGTTTTGCTTTTGTTTTTTGTTTTCCTATATGGTATTTAACAATTTACATAGTTTATATATCAAAAGTTCCAAGGATTCTTTAAATTTCCTTTGTAAGACTCCTCATATTATGAATTTTTTTTCTACCCATATCATTTTAGATAAGGATACTATGGTTACGATGACACCTTTTCCTTGGGTAACGTAGAAAACCCCATTTTAATATTTTTTTCATAATGGTACTAATACCTCACTTTAAGATTAACATACATAAAATGGTAAAACTTCGATTTAATAGGCCATCAAATTTTTCATAGAGTTTAAGACATCAAATACGTGTATTATGCATGGGATACAAAACCAATAGGAATATGTATTCACACGGATAACATCTTAATTCCTTCTCCTGGCGTACCTTAAGGGATTTATTACCGCCCATTGAACATCTAAATCAATTTACCACATATATTCCTCATATCTCTATCCTCTTAATCCTTAATTTACCATGGTTCTAGTCATAGCGATGACCAACATCCTTAACTGACCTAACAAACATTTTTTAACTATTGTTATTGCAATTGTCGTATTAGTCCCTGCCTTCAACAGGACTATAGCGATCGCTGGATCGTTGACCGCCCATTAATTCATTTTTTTACTGTTTTTTTCCTTAGCTTTCTGGAGTTTTAATCAAAGTTTATTGCTCCCAATTTCATTCACAAAAACTTTAAACAAAGTTTTTGGACATAAAAGATTTGAGGTCTTATTACAAGCTTCACGTGGCCCAATGCAAAAATATTGCAGCAGTATGTTTCATCCAAACTCTGGTGATTGAGGCAAAGTTTAAATATCACAGCTATATCATTTTATCCAAGATCGGTTGGTTGAGGCAAAGTTTTGTATCAAATTCTCATACACAAGTTTCTTAAAACGGGAGTATGTTTTATCCAAAGTGTAGTGATTGAGGCAAAGTTTAAATATAACTGCAATGTCGTTTTATCTAAACTCTGGTGATTGAGGCAAAGTTCTGTATCGAATTATTATACAGGAGTTTAATAAATTTCATTAAGACTGGCACTCGTTTCCCAGTCCATTTGTTGATCCCATTTATCATCCACGCGTTACTTTTTCCAATATCACACCGCCCTCCTTGTCATCCACGCGTCACTTTTTCCTATATCACACCGCAGCGTCTTCCTGCATAAACAAATTCTTTCCCGGTAACAACTAAAAATTCCGAAGATTGGTATTCAACCTGAGGTGCAAACAAAAATTTTGCTAGGTGCAATGATCTGAAACTGATGGATTCAACCAGACACTGATTCAATATTGAATGAAATAGGTTCATGGTCATTGTAGTGCTTTTCGAAATGCATGACTCTCCTAGTGAATCTTAGAATTCTAGAAGTTTGTCTGTTGCTTCAAATCGCCTCAAATCTCTCCCTAATTCTATCGGCCGACTTTTGAACATTAAAACCTTAATTGTTTCTGAGAGCGTGCGTGTTACTTTTCCAGAGATTATACAAAATAGCAAGTAGGTTCAGAGTTTTTTATATGACTTTTAATTTCTTAATTATTTTTTGGTTATGGATATGAAAAAAATTTACACTTTTATGGAAGTAAAAAGAATTTAACTTTTGGATGTTGCTTCAAATCACCTCAAATATCTCCATTAATAATATTTTTCTACATTTGTCGACGTCTTGGTTATTATCAGTCTTGCTAGAAGCAGGAGTAGAAGTTTTGGGTGACTCCCTTCTTTCTCTAGGTGAATCGAGCCTCTCGATGGCGTACCTTTCGAGCACTGAGGTAACAATATTGGAATGAGATTAGCCGAGTTGCTAGATCTGGCTATGGCAGTCAGAAAGTTCGCTACTCGACGTGGTATTTTTGGTTACTCCATGTGGACACGCCTGAGGAGATTTCAGAGGAGCCGCTGGAAAAGTTGAGGTTGGAAGTAAGTGGATTAGATACACCGGAGTGACTGTGGCTACGCTTGAAGGACCTGCCAACAATTTCAAGGGGGAAGTTGGGAATGGCGTTGGAGCCTCTCATGTAGAAGGTGGCCTAATAATAGGCCATGGCTGCCTCCTCTGTCGTTTCAAACATTCCCAACCACATACGTACTCAATGCCTCTTAGAATCCATTATCTCTGCCGTGTGGGAAGAGCTGATTGCGAATTTCAACCGTTTGGAGGCACTACCAGATACGATAGTTTTTTATTCGTGGGGGACTGTTTGATGGGATAACTGTACTTTTGGATGGGTAGCATTGTAATGTTTTGTAGTGCATTTTCCCTTAAATGGTAATAGGTACTTGAGACTGTAGGTCTTGTCAACTTGTGATGTTAGACTTGTTGTATGGCAGTTGTTGGTCTAGTAAAAAACTGGGCCCATTTTGGACATATTTATATAACTTATATAACCGTTTATCAAATATTTATGGGCATATTTTAGTGAGTTTGTAATTTATGTTTGATGGATGTGTGGGGACCAGTACTATAACTACTACTGGTCCTTGCACAACAATAGAAGCCTCTCCCCTATGGTTCTTTATTCAATTAATTTTTCATGTTCCGCTCACGAGATTTCCGTCAATTCATCCATTCGTCGCTAGTACATGGATGATGTGGTCATTGTTTAACTCAATAATGTCATTTCCCTCATGACCAGGTATGTATTCTTTGAATTTTTCTTGGTGTACAAAGAGAAAAGAGCTAGTTAAGTATTTGTATGGTTCTTTATTCAATTAATTTTTCATTTCTAATGTGGGGGCACAGAACACCTTGTAATTCCTTTAACAAATTTAATCCCTACGTCTCATATTCAAACCATGTAGAGAATTTTACCCTGGTTAGTTCATGGTTTTCCTGGAATATTCCCATGTGTTTATCTAAGGTTTCAAGGCTCGTCCATGTCTCCCTATCTTATCACTTATTAGTTTGTTTTCCCGTCCTCTTACTAGGCCGTGTTCTAGCCACTGGTTTTCACATCTAGATCTAGTTAATTTTTCTTTAAGTCAATGGTTATACACATAGTGAGGGTTGTTCTCTTACCCATATAGTTGCTTGTACAATAACATTGAATGCGTTGTATCACTTTGGCCTACAACCAACCCTCTCGATTGTTTTTTTCTACACCCTCACTGTTGGATTATCAACATATAAGGTACTCATTGGTGTGAGGTTTGTTGGAATTTATGATAATTCCATAACAAAAAATTGAGAGAATAATACTCTCCTTCAAACATAGAGAATTAAAAAAAAAATTTCTCACTGCCAGACAGAGATTGCATAAAAAAATTTCTATTCCATTAACTGTAAAAACTATTAAAAAATTTTGGTCTTCCTCCACTGAGGGATAACACTGTGATTGCTACAAAATGCAGTGCTTGAGAACACTTTGTCTCTCTTTCAAAAATGCACTCTCTGTTCTTTTTTCAAGACTCTCTCTGTCTTCTAAAAAAATGCACTCTGTTTTTTTTAACACTGTTGTGTATTACATTAGCTCTCAGGCTATATTTTCATATATATGTGACACAACACATTTATTAACAAAACTATAAGAGAAATAAACCTATTACATAAGCTCCTGGGGCCCAAAATACAAATATCGCATATGTATATATATATGTTTAAAACATACATATAACAAAATGGTTTATAATAAAGTTGCAATGCGCCATATATCAAAAAAATTATATCGTAAAACATTAACAAAACACAAAATTATCCTTCCTCCCGGACTTCAAACATATTAAACCAAATTTCAATGAAAAATCGTGTCACACTTTTTCATGACGTCACCAACCCCAAACTCCGCATGATCGTAATTTGATTGGCCGAGGGCTGGGGCCCGTGGACTCCAAACCAACTATGAACCAAAATTTAACAAAAGTTCCCGTACCAAAGGTTGTCGTTGACATGAGGGCGATTTGTGATGCGAAAACTTTAGGGCGGAATTTATAAACTAATTTCGGGTCCGATTCTTGGCTTGATGATGTCGGCACCAAACCAACGTGATAAAGTGTTGATTGGTCCACGCTGCCTCCCGAGCTGGCGGATGGTGGGGACCTCCTCGATGACGTGGCCTCCTCATTCAAAACAAAACTGACGCGTGAATCAAAATTGTTGGGATTTTAAAGTCTGGAAAGGACTGTCTTTCCATAAACTAATAATGCGGGGTTTATATACAAAAACCCAAAATTTCCCTGTATCCTGTGGCTGCGGCTTTTGTAAAAAAAAATGGCTTTCTTACAAACTTTGAATTTTTGAATAACCTGCGCTGTGAAGTGCATTTCAACAACGACCTATCCTGCTGTCTTTTTTTCCTTTGCACAGAATCAGTAGGTGGATTTACATTTTCAACACTCCCCCTTAAATTCAACTGCTGGGTTATCTGTCATACCCATGCATTTTCTTAGATAATTAAAATTATTTTGCCCCGATGGCTTTGTCAGAATGTTTGGATACTGCTCCTCTATTCTGCAGTGTTTTAAAATGATTTCGCCACTGTTCACTAACTCCCTGATGTAGTGAAACTTGGCATCTATATGCTTTGTTCTTTTATGAAACACAAAATTCTTTGAAAATGCTATGGCTGAGCTATTGTCACAATAAATCACTGTGCCTTTTCCCTGTTCTTGACATAAACTTCTCAACATTCTTCTCATCCACACTGCTTGACATGTTGATGTTGTAGTTTCCACGTACTCTGTTGATCAGCAGTTGTCATTGATATCAACCCAAGCAGCACCAGGGGCTAACCCAATATTGCTTGGGAATTTTGACCTACCAAATTAATATATTCTAGGTCAATAATTCTTTTGATGGTTTCTAATTGTCTAGATGTTTCTGTTGATATATGGCATGCCATGTAATTCTTCGCGGTTTGACAGATATTCATGTTTGAAGTTTGTACCTCTAGTTAGTGGGCTAAAACCCCGTGGGGTTGGGGCATGGGTCATTGAAAATTCATAATTAATATTTTTTTTAAGTTCCTAAAATCCCTCCCATGTTCACTACTTGAAGCCCCTCTCAACTTAAGCATTTATATAAACTGTGATCTTCATTTCCTCCTTAGGCAAGGGATTCGGCCATCTGAAACAGGTCATCGTGGAATTTTCACTCTAAATTTTTTTCTACGAAGGTTCAAAAGCTGAAATATTTATGAGGCAAAGACAAAATCCTGAGGAATTTGCTGTAAAAATTTCAGATCAAGGTGCGCAATATTTTTGGAGATATGATTTGTGGAAGTCAGGGTTTTTGTAGACTCCTGAAATTAATCTCAAAGAAGTGACCTTGGTAAACTCGTCATAACTCTCTCTGTGAGTATTATATTGGAATTCTGTAAAAAGTGACAGATAGTGCACATAATTTAGTTTTTTCTCTATCAATTTCAGAGCCGAATGAAGAAATAGTGACACGTGGAATGCCATACAAGTTCGCTCTGCTGAAACAGTCCATAATTAGGGCATTTTGAGAGATTGGGTATAACTCTCTCTTGAAGAATCCAAATTGGGTCAGACTTATGGCATTGGAAAGATGACTTAGAGGACTACTACATGACCAAAAATCAGATATTGAGGATTTAAAATAACAGAGCTACACCAGATTCAATATCAAGCTCCTAGAAGGCAAGAAAAAGCTAGATCATGTGTTGTCAAGGATTGCAAAGGACCAGAATTTCTACGGAAGAAAAGCAAAGCAAGTTGTAGCGGAGGATACCATGACAAGAGCAGCAACCAAAATGCATAGCAGCAGCAAGAAGTTCATCATATGAAGTCTTCAAGTGGGCATCACTACATACAATCATTTTAAAGTTATCATTGTATTTAGTCATTGTAAATACATTATTGTACAAATTGTACTAGTGTCTATCTACCAAGGGTTGAAGAGGTAGTGTTGGGAGCTAAAGGATCATCATTAGGTGGTTATTTCAAAGTTGGGGTTATGGTCTAGTATATCTTCTTCTTCTACATCATTCTATATCATTGTAAAGTGGACCATTTTCTCTTCTACGAGAGTCCATTCTTCTTTTATTCTTCTATAGAGTGGTAGGGTGGTGCTAGGGTGAGTTGTATCTCATTGGGTGTTGGGGCATCCATTCAGTTGACTACTAAAGAATCTCAGGCGTTGGAGCGTCCATCCAGTGGGAGCTGGAGAATAATGCTTTTCTAGATTCTAGGAAGCTGGAGCTTTATTTTCAATTGGAGTTGAATATTAAACAATTATTAGAAAATCATTAGGTGGTTTTTGTCCCGGAGTGGGTTTCCACCTAAAAAATTGTGTGCATTTGTGTTCCTCTTGTTTGCTGCTATCATTGTACAAACACTGATAATAATTGAAGATTAACTAATGCTCTAATTGAAAGGATAAATTCACCCCCCCATCACATAAATTATTTTCTGACTTAATTGGGTTAGGAGAACTGGTTCAGCAATA
Organism: Pinus albicaulis; assembly: GCA_034641835.2. Classification (NCBI taxonomy): domain Eukaryota; kingdom Viridiplantae; phylum Streptophyta; class Pinopsida; order Pinales; family Pinaceae; genus Pinus; species Pinus albicaulis. The sequence continues at coordinate 1,768,296,844 of CM076580.1, read as the reverse complement.
GAATTACTTGGTGGAATAGTCATGGAGCATACCAAGAATGGTGTACCTCTATTCAATGAAAATAATTATGCACTCTGGAAACGAAGAATGGAGGTCTATCTATTGGCGTAAGGTTACGAAGTATTGGACACTGTTGAAAACGGATTTACATCAACCGCGGATGAAGAAGGTAAGAAGAATTTGGTAAATGATGCAAAAACAAAGAATATTATTATGAGTGGACTTATTGAATCTTCTTATCATAAGGTGTTGGGTTATAAAACTGCCAAAAATGTATGGGACAAGCTTGAGAATATATGCACAGGTGACTCAAATGTCAAAGAAGCAAAGCTTCAAATCTATAGAGAAAAATTTGAGCAACTGAGCATGAAAGAAGATTGCAACATTGATGCATACTTCCAATACATTGATGAAATAACCAATACTATGGAAGGTTTGGGAGAGCCAATTGACGAGAAGACTATTATACGAAAGATTCTTAGAACGTTACCAGGGAGATTTAACCCAAAGGTATCCGTCTTAGAATACAGTGAAAATCTGGACAAACTTAGCAAGGAAGAATTACATGGAGTTCTCATAGCATATGAAATGAGACTTGATGAAGAAAAGGGTACTTCGCATCTAGAAACTGCGTTTGTTGCATCTAAGCAAACCAATAAGGACAAACAACCTTCAATTGAAATGACATGCACCTGCAAGTGTGAAAAAAAGGGAGATGATGGAGAAGGTCTTTCAGATGAAGAATATGCTTACTTTACGAGAAAACTAAAACCTAGTAAGAGAAAATTTAAATTTAAACCTCCATTGATATGTTTCAGTTGTGGTGAGGTTGGGCATTTCGTAGAAAAATGTCCAAACAAAAGTGATGGCAACTCAAAAGGAAAGAAAGGTTTTAATAAATTCAACAAGCAAGGCAAAAAGAAAGGATCCAAAAGGAACTTTCTCTCTAAAGAAGATAGCTCATCATCCTATGAAGAAAGTGACAACAAAGAAGAAGCCAATGAGAAAGTATTGTTTATGGCCAAGAAAAATAAACAAGAAATATCAAACAATGAAGAAGAAGGGTTGACCATAGAAGAAATTTATGAGGAGGCAATCAAGCTTATAAAAGAGCTCAATGCTGAGAAGATCCATTCCAATACTCTTGAAGAACAAGTTCAAGGTCTCAAAATTGAAGTTGAAGAACACAAATGCATTGAAGAGTCACTTCAAAAGAAGTTGGAAGAAAGCAACCAAGAAAGGGAAGAATTATAAGCCGAAGTAGTCTCGCTGCATGAGGAAGTGAAGAAAGGAAAAACTATCCAAAACTATGCCAACAGCTCAAGGGCATTGGAAGAACTCATCAACGGTGGCAAGTCTTCAACGATAGAGCGGCCTCGGTTACAAGAGAATAGCGAGGACCTTCTACAACAAAATACAAGGAACTTTATGAATCGACATACATGTAGACTTCATTGGACAATATTACTTAAGCATCCTTGGAAGATGATTCCTCAATGAAGATTTACTTTTTCATCCTGGAGGTACCAACATAATTTTCACTTTTACAACTATTTTTATTCATCATGGAAAATTTGGTCATAAGACGTAGAATGTTGCACGTACCCTAGGAACCAATACAATTCCAAGAGATTCTTCAAATATGAACCTCCCAGGGCTCAACGAAACATCAATAGATTTGAACATTTAAGAAATAATATGGAATGTTACAAATGTCAGAACTTTGGAGACATAGCCAGAGACTGCAGACTTGAAAATCCTCCAGAAGAATGTTCGAAGCCACAAAATGAACGAACATGGAAGAAGAAGAAGACTGATAATTGTTCTCTCACTCTCAAGGGTCAAAACAATAAATATGTGTGGTATGTGGACAACGGTTGCTCAACGCATATGACTGCAGATAGAAGGAAATTTGTATCTCTGAAAGAGAAGAAGGATGGAACCATATCTTTTCGAAATGATGGATCTTCAAATGTTATAGGATTAGGTACTATCACTCTCGGAAGAAAATATTTTATAGCCAAGAATGTTCTATTGGTCGAAAACATGAATCACAATCTGCTTAGTGTTGGACAAATGTGTTATCAAGGACACACAATGCTATTCAACTCCACAAAAGGTGAAATCAGGAAAGGGAGGTATGGTAAAATTGTGGCTACAGCAAGTCAAGCTCCAAACGACATATATGTTATGGATGAAGCAACTAAAGCATGTCTACTAGCTAAAGAAGATGAAAGCTGGTTATGGCACAAACGAATGGGTTACATAAACTTTGACAATCTTGTCAAGATAAGAAAAAATGAAGCAATATGAGAAATGCCGAAAATCTCAAAACCTTCCAACACACTATGTGAGGCATGTCAGCATGGCAAGCAGACAAAAGTTCAATTTAAAATAAAAGAACACTTTTCATCACATCCATTGGAATTGATAGATACTGATCTATGTGGTCCTATGGGTACAAAAGGCTTATATGAAGAATTATATTTCATGTTAATGATAGATGACTATACCAGGATGGCAGTCGTTAGTTTCCTAAAAAAAAAATCTGAAGCATTTGAGTGCTTTAAGATCTACAAGGAGTTGGTTGAAAATGAAATTGATTTGAAAATAAAGTGTTTGAGATTAGATAATGGTGGAGAATTCACTTCCAAATTATTTCAGCAATACTGTGACGAAAATGGAATAAAAAGGCAATTTTCAACAGCATGAACACCTCAGCAAAATGGAGTTGTTGAAAGAAAGAAAAGAACCATACAGGAAATGGGTAGAACAATGTTGAAGGACTCAAAATTGGATGAAAAATTCTGGGTTCAAGCAATTGATACAACAGTCTTTATTATCAACCGAAATCTTCTCAGAAATAATTGCAACCAGACTCCATATGAATTATGGAAAGGAAAACTAGCTAATGTAAAATATTTCATAATCTTCGGAAGAAAATGTTATATCAAAAGAGAAGATCAAAATTTGGATAAGTTTGAATCATGTGTTGATGAAGGTATCTTTGTTGGTTACTCACACAAAAGAAAGGCCTATAAATGCTATAATATAAGACCAAAACAAATAGAGGAGAGCATAAATGTTACATTTGACGAAGATGGTGTTCTAGTGAGTAATGATGACGATCTAAAATCTTTGAAACTTGAAACAGAGGCTGAAGAAGACACAGATAAAATTGTAGAACAAGAAGAAACTATCAATGAGGAAGAAGTAAAGAATGATCATCAAGATATAGCAGAACAACAACAAGAAGCTCCTCCAAGGAGAACAAAAGAGTGGATTCAAAAGAACCATCCATTAAATCAAATCATTGGTGACATAAATGAAGTTCAATAGCTTCGTTCATCTCAACAAGCTCACGTTGCTTTTCTAGCAACCTTTGAGCCTAGTAGTTTTGAGGAAGCCAACCATAATGAACATTGGGTAGCGACTATGAATTAAGAATTGGATCAAATTGAGAAGAATAACACCTAGGAATTAGTTCCACGACCAAAAGATAAAAATGTCATTGGGACTAAATGGTTGTTCAGGAAAAAAATGAATGAAGATGGGTAGGTTACCAAAAACAAAGCAAGATTGGTTTGCAAATGCTATGCACTAGTGGAAGGAATTGACTTCGATGAAACATTTGCACCAGTTGCCAGAATGGAAGCCATCCGAATGTTTCTCGCCTATGCATGTTCAAGAAAAATCAAAATCTACCAAATGGATGTTAAGTCAACATTTCTGAATGGAGAATTAGAAGAAGAAGTTTACATCAAACAACCTGAAGGTTTTCTACTATCACAAAAATAAGACTATGTCTGCAGGTTAAAGAAGGCTCTATATGGTCTCAAGCAGGCTCCCAGAGCATGGTATGCTCGTCTTGATGGATATCTACGTCAACAAGGGTTCAAGAAAGGTACTGTTGATAGTAATCTTTATGTACAAATAGATAAAGATAATTTAACAATCGTTGAGGTATATGTGGATGATATAATATTTGGTAGCAATGATGATCGACTAAGTAAGAAATTTTCTACAAAGATGAAAAGTGAGTTTCAGATGTATTTACTTGGTGAGCTGACATACTTCTTAGGGCTTCAAATATCTCAGCAAGAGAAAGGAATATTTATATGTCAAGCCAAGTACATCAAGAAAATGCTCAAGAAATTCAAAATGGAAGATTGCAAACCTGTCCTTACTCTGATGGTAACAGGTTGCAAACTGAGCATAGACGACTCATCTAAGGATGTGGATCAGAGGTTGTACAAATCTATGATTGGTAGTCTTCTATATGTAACATCCTCTCGGCCAGATGTTATGCAAGCAGTTGGAAAAGTAGCAAGACTCTAAGTAGCACCAAAAGAATCACATATCATTGACGTCAAAAGAATTCTTCAATATCTAAAGGGCACAGAAGAATATGGCTTGTGGTATCCCAAGGGTAACAATCTCATTATTCAAGCTTTACAGATGCAGATTGGGTAGGAAGTGTTGACGATCCTAAAAGTACTAGTGGAGCAACATTCTATCTAGGTGGTTCTTTCGTATCATGGTTGAGAAAAAAGCAAACTTAAATCTCGTTATCTATAGCGGAAGCATAATACATTGCAACAACATCATGTTGTACTCAATTACTTTGGATGAAACAAACTCTTCAAGATCTTCAAGTACAATTTAGTGAGCCTATTCCCATATTCTGTGACAACACTAGTGCCATCAACATCTCCAAGAATCCTATCATGCATTAAAAAAAAACACATTCCGATCAAATATCATTTTGTTAGAGAACAAGTCGCTGAAAATATTATAAAACTTGAGTATGTTTGTACAAAAGAACAAATTTCTGATATCTTCACCAAACCTTTACTTCGTGAAGAATTTGAATATTTTCGTTAAAAGCTTGGGATTCTCCCAAGTTCTCATTAGATTACAGGTCTGCAAGACGGTTGTGTGTCAGGGGGAGTGGAAGTGTGTAGCAAAATTAACTTTGAGAATGGTTATTGTTTTGAGGGGGGCCCTTTTCCATTGATGTCCAAAGGAAAATATTGTGGAGAGGTGTCATGATCGTAGAGGTACTTGTGTTGCCATCAATGCCAAAGGGGGAGATTGTTGATCAGCGGTTGTCATTGATGTCAACCCAAGCAGCACCGAGGGCTAACCCAATATTGCATGGGAATTTTTACCTACCAAATTAATATATTCTAGGTCAATAATTATTATGATGGTTTCTACTTGTCGAGATGTTTCCATTGATATATGGCACGCCATGTAATTCTTCGCGGTTTGAGAGATATTCATGTTTGAAGTTTGTACCCCCAGTTAGTGGGCTAAAACCCCATGGGGTTGGCGCATGGGTCATTGAAAAGTCATAATCAATATTTTTTTAAGCTCCTAAAATCCTTCCCATGTTCACTTGTTGAAGCCCCTCTCAACTTAAGCATTTATATAAATTGTGATCTTCATTTCCTCCTTAGGCAAGGGATTCGACCATCTGAAACAGGTCATCGTGGAATTTTCGCTCTTACTTTGTTTCTACGAAGGTTCAAAAGCTGAAATTTTTATGAGGAAAATCCAAAATTCTGAGGAAGCTGCTGCAAAAATTTCAGATCAAGGTGCGCAAAATTTTTGGTGATATGATCTGTGGAAGTCAGGGGTTTTTGCAGGCTCCTGAAATTAATTGCAAAGAAGTTACCTTGGTAAAATCATCATAACTCTCTCTCTGAGTATTGTATTGAAATTCTATAAAACATGACAGATAGTGCACAGACTGTAGTTTTTTATCTATCAATTTTAGAGCTGAATGAAGAAACAGTGACACGGGGCACGCCGTACAAGTTCACTTTTCTGAAACAGTCCATAATTAGGGCATTGTGGGAGATTGGGTATAACTGTCTCTTGAAGAATCCAAATTGGGTCAGACCTGTGGCATTGGAAAGATGACTCAGAGGACTAATACAAGAATGAAGATCAGATATTAAGGATCTGAAATAATAGAGATACACCAGTTTCAATATTGAGCTCCTAAAAGACAAGAAAAAGCTAGATCATGTGTTGTCAAGGGTTGCAAAGGACCAGACTTTCTACGGAAGCAAAGAAAAGCAAGGTGCAGCAAAGGGTAGCATGACAAGAGCAGTAACCAAGATGCATGAAAACATCAAGAAGTTCATCATATGAAGTCTTCAAGTGGGCAACACTGCATACAATCATTGTAAATGTATCATTGTACTTAGTCATTGTAAATACATTATTGTACAAATTGTTCTAGTGTCTATCTGCCAAGGGTTGAAGAGGCAGTGTTGGGAGGTCTAGGATCATCATTAGATGGTTGTGTCAATTTGGGGTTATGGTCTAGTATATCTTCTTCTTCTACATCGTTCTATATCATTGTAAAGTGGACCATTTTCCCTAGTACGAGAGTCCATTCTTCTTTTATTCTTCTATAGGGTGGTAGGGTGGTGCTAGGGTGAGTTGTAGCTCATTGGGTGTTGGGGCATTCGTTCAGTTTACTATTGAAGAATATCAGGCGTTGGAGCGTCCATCTAGTGGGAGCTGGAGAAGAATGATTTTCTAGATTCTAGGAAGTTGGAGCTTTATTTTCAATTGAAATTGAATATTAAAGAATTATTAGAAAAACATTAGGTGGTTTTTGTCTCGGAGTGGGTTTCCACCTTAAAAACTGTGTGCATTTGTGTTCCTCTTGTTTGCTGATATCATTGTACAAACACTGATAATAATTGAAGATTAAATAATGCTCTAATTGAAAGGAATACTGATTCACCCCCTCCCCCCACCCCTCTCAGTATTTCCAACATACTCTGTCTCTATTGTAGATAATGCTACAATAGGTTGTTTCTTAGAAGCCCATGAAATGGCTCCTGAACCCATATGAAAAAAATAACCAGAAGTACCTTTCTGGTCATCAATATTTTCAGCCCATTCACTGTTAGTATAACCAATTAATTCTGATTTTTTTGAAGTAGTATACAAAATACCATATTTTTTAGTTCCTTTTACATACCTCATAATTCTCTTTGTTGCCTCCCAATGTGCATCCTTTGGCCTCTCCATAAATCTGGAAATCAAACTAATAGCATGCATAATATCTGGCCTAGTTGCAGTTAAATACATGAGACTGCCAACTATGCTCTTATACAGGCTTGGATCAAAATCCTTGCTGTTGTCATTTTACTCAATTTCAATCCCATTACTGTGGGAGTAATTTCTGCCTTGAACTCTTGCATATTAAATCTTTCTAAAACTTCATTAACATACTTTTCTTGTGAGATAAAAATCCCATTTTCATTTTTCTCTACTTCTATTCCCAAGAAGTATCTCAACAATCACATATCAGTCATTTCAAATTCATCTTTCATGACTATTTTAAAATTTTGAATAAGGTAATTATTATTACTTGTGAATATCACATCATCAACATATAAAACCACAATCAACATCTTACCATATGTTTCTTTGATGTATAATGTGGGTTCTCCTTCACATTTTTCAAACCCATTCTCCAGTAGATAGAAATCTATCCTACTATACCATGCTCTTGGTGCTTGCTTCGACCCATAAAGAGCTTTCTTCAATCTGCAAAATTTGTGCTCTTGGCCCTTTTTATCATAGCCTAGAGGTTTTTCAACATAAAACTTTTCCATTAACAATCCATATAAAAATGTTGATTATAAATCCATTTGGTAAACCTTCCAGTTGTTTTGTGCTGCTATGGACAACACTGCTCTCACTGCTTCCATTCTTGCAACTGGTGCAAAAGTTTCCTCATAATCTCTTCCATGTTGCTGCTTATAACCTTTGACAACAAGTTTGGCCTTGTGCCTTTCAATTTTACCTTCAGCATTGTTTTTGGTCTTGTAGACCCATTTAACTCCAATGATTTCTTTCCCTTCTAGGAGATCAACTAATTCCCATGTTTTGTTCTTCTCTATTGCATTAATTTCTTCATCCATGGCTTCTATCCATTTTATATATTTTATAGATTCCTCAAAATGAATAGGATCATAAACATGACAATACAAAGCAAATAAGGAATTCATGCCTTCATTTGCTGTCTCTTGCTCATAAATTTCATTTAAATTTCTGAATCTTGTTCCTCTTTCATTTGATGTACTTTTTCTTGAAGTAGCACTCAAACCTGCTCCATTTGGTGTGCTTCGAGAAGCACTCTCATTTCTTCTCAAGGGTGTTCTTACTCCTTGCTTGAGGTGTCCCTTGCTATCCTTGTGTTGGTGGAGGTTGTGCTATCGATGAGGTATTATTTTCAGCCACATCTTCCTCATCTTCATCATGAGACAAATTTTTTTTAACATCTATTGTTTTCTCAATGCTTCCATCCCATGCTTCTTCTTCAATGAATTGCACATCTCTGCTTATAAAAAATTTCTTTGTGGATGGGTTATATAATCTATATCCCTTGGAATCTTCACAATATCCAAGGAAGATGCACTTCTCCCCGTTACTGTCCGACTTCTTCCTCAACTGTTCTGGAATGTGTGCATAAGCCACACACCCAAAAACTCTCATGTGGGTGACTCCTTATTTTTTGCCACTCCATGCTTCTTCTGGAACTCTGTTCATTATAGCTTTTGTTGAGAATTTATTTAAAATATACATAGAAAAATTTGTAGCTTCTGCCCAATACTCATTTGGCAAATGTTTTTCCTTTAGCATACTTCTCACCATTTCCATTATGGTTTGATTCTTCCTTTTAGCAACACCATTTTTCTGCACTATGTACCTTGTAGTAAACAGTTTGTGTATGCCATTTTCTCTGAAAAAATGCAGAAATTATTTTGAGATGTACTCACCTCCTATATCAGTTCTAAGAACTTTGACATGCTGCCCACTCTGTTTCTCTACTAGAGCTTTAAAATGGAAACTTTTTTCAAAGGCTTCACTTTTATATTTCAAGAAATAAACCCACACTTTCCTTCTAAAATCATCAATGAAGGTCAGCATGTAATTGCTTCCTAAAACTGATGTTGTTTGCATCGGCCCACATAAATCTGAATGAATAATTTCTAAGGGTGCTTTCGCCCTTATGCTCTTTCCTGATGGAAAGTTTTCTCTGTGTTATTTTCCTAAGATGCAGCCTTCACATAGGTTGTTCGGTTTCTCAATCAATGGTAGTCCTCTTAGCATTCCTTTTATATGCATCAACTTTAGACCTCCGAAATTGAGATGTCTAAATCTCAAGTGCCATAACCAATTCTCATCTTTCACTCACTTCTGAAAGACCTCTTGAGTTACAACTTCTACATTCTTTCCTTTTCCCTTCAAGTTTGTATTGAGCTTGAATGGAAACATTCTATTGTTGGTCATTTGTATTTCAGCAATAATCTTATTCCTAGGAGGTATGTCCATTATTATGGACACATCATTTTTAAAAACTACATTGTAACCTTTGTTTATGAGCTGCCTAGCGCTCAAAAGATTACACTTCAAGCCAAGAACATGGTACACATCTGGAAAAAATTTATGCTCACCATTTCTTGCATGGATACTAACTCTGCCTTTTCCCTTGACATAAATCTTAGTATCAGTTCCTGTTTTTACTTCTGATTTAACTTCTTCATCAAGATTGACCAACATTGCTATGTTTCCAGTCATGTGATTACTGTAGCCTGAATCTAAGAACCATACATCATCATGTCTATCTTGTGCTACATTACATGTTAACAACACATTCTTTGGGATTTTTTCTTCTCTTGCTAAATTAGCATTCTACCTATTATTCATGTCACTTTGCTTTTTCCTACACTCATTGGCATAGTGCCCATATTTTTTGCAGTAATTACATTGGACATTGGATTTGTCATAACTTTGTCCTTGAGCATGTTGGTGTCCACCTTGATGGCTGCTGCTTTGGCTGTGGCTTTGATTCTGGCTGTTGCTCCTTCCATGTGAATGTGAAGAGCAGTTTCTTCCTTCTCTGTTTTGGCTTCTGCCTCTTCCTCTTCCTCTGCCTTGACCTCTTCCTCTTCCAAAAGGCATTTGGGTCTTGAAGGCATGCTCTAGAGATGGGTTTACTGATATTCCCAATCTCTGTTCATGAGTCATCAGTGATGCATTAATTCCATCTACTATGAACTTTGAGAGATCCTTTGTCTCTTCAATGGTGGTAACAATAACATTAGACCTTGAGGGTAGGCTCCTCAATAGTTTCTCCACTATCCTTATTTCTTCAATTGTCTCTCCATGAGACCTTATCTAATTTACCATCCCAATCATATGTGTGAAGAAGGAGTCTATGTTATCAGACTCTTTCATACAGAGAGTTTCAAAATCTCTCCTCAGAAATTGTAGCTTTTTTGTATTCACTTTCTCCATACCTTGATAGGCTATCTTCAGAGTATCCCATGCATCCTTGGATCTCTTAGCTGCTGCTATCCTTGGAAACACACTCTCATGTACTGCTTGATAGAGATAGAAGAGGGCCTTAGAGTCATTATTTCTATTGCTCTTCAACACATCCTTCTCTGCCTGTGTTAAGGCATTATACTCTTGTTCATCAATTGGTTCTTCAAAACTGTCTTCTACAAATTCCCATAAGTCCTGGGAGGCAAACAGGGCTCTCATGGTAATGGCCCAATAATCATAGTTTTTCCCATTAAATTGGGGAAGCTGAGTATTTCCAATACTCATACTAGTTCTTGGTCCAACCATTGCTTATAGACTAAACTCTGAAATAAACTTGACTGTGTTTTTTTTAAACAAACTGTCTTTCTTTCTTTAAAGGACAAAACTCTCTCTCTGAGGACTACTCTTTTAAACAAAACAACAACTCTATTTTTTTTGAGAAATACCGGGAATTTACTTCTGCTGGGCTTGCTAGAGTTCTGCTGCTGAACTGCTGCAACAAATCCTTCTTCCTTCAGCTTCTTTGAGACCTTCAAAGAGCCTAGATAAGCTCTAATACCATGTTGGAATTTATGATAATTCCAGAACAAAAGATTGAGAGAATAATAATCTCATTCAAACACAGAGAATTAAAAAATATTTGTTCACTGCCAGACAGAGATTGCATAAAACACTTTATATTCCATTAACTGGAAAAAATATTACAAAATTTTGGTCTTCCTCCACTGAGGGATAACACTGTGACTGCTACAAAACGCAGTGCTTGAGAACACTCTGTCTCTCTTTCAAAAATTCACTCTCTGTTCTTTTTCCAAGACTCTGTTTGTCTTCTCGAAAAATGCACTCTATCTTTTCTAACACTGTTGTGTATTACATTAGCTCTTGGGCTATATTTTCATATATATGTGACACAACACATGTATTAAAAAAACTATAAAAGAAATAAACCTATTACATAAGCTCCCAAGGCCCACAATACAAATAGCGCATATGTATATATATTCTTAAAACATACATATAACAAAATGGTTTATAATAAAGTTTCAATGCGCCATATATCAAAAACATTATATCGTAAAACATTAAAAAAACATAAAATTATCCTTCTACCTGGACTTCAAACAGATTAAACCAAATTTCAATGAAAAATTGCGTCACACTTTCGCATGACGTCAACAACCCAAAATTCCGCGCGATCGTAATTTGATTGGCCAAGGACTAGGGTCCGCGGACTCCAAATCAACTATGAACCAAAATTTAATAAAAGTTCGCGTACCAAAAGTTGTTGCTAATGTCAGGGCGATTTGTGAAGCGAAAACTTCAGGGCATAATTTATAAACTAATTTCGGGTACGATTCTTGGCTTGATCACGTCGGCACCAAACCAACGTGATAAAGCGTTGATTGGTCCACACTTCCTGCCGAGATGGCAGATGGTGGGGACCTCCTCGATGATGTGGCCTCCTCATTCAAAATAAAAATGGTGCGTGAATCAAAATTTTTGGGGTTTTAAAGTCCAAAAACGACTGTCTTTCCATAAACTGATACTGCGGGGTTTATATACAAAAACCCAAACTTTCCCTGTATCCTGTGGCTGTGACTTTTGTCAGAAAAAAAAAAAAAAAAAAAAAAAAAAAAACGGCTTTCTTACAGACTTTGAATTTTTGAATAACCTGCGTTGTGAAGTGCATTTCAACAACGACCTCTCCGGCTGTCTTTTTTTCCTCTGCACGGAATCAGTAGGTGGATTTACATTTTCAACAAGGTTTTTTCCCATGATTCTTGGGACTAGTTTACCACATGAGATTTTCCTCCCCTATGCACTTCCTCAAGAATTATGTGTTTTTCATGGTTGTACAGGTGAATTTATTATTCGTACTCATTCTCTCAACTTTCCTTGCAAGATTAGAATTGTTGAAGCTCCTTTCTTAGGCTTGCCTCCAATTCTTTGTTTGGTTTCAATATGAGGCTATAGGGTTTTGTTTCCCTTAATTTAGGGGGTTTTGTTCTAGCTATTCCCATTACCAGTTCTATGGCTACTTGTGCTCAAGTTTAACATATATGTGGGTTTTTACTGTATTAGTTTTATTTAAGTTATGGACCTAGCTTACAACCCTCAAGTGTGAGGTCATCTGATGTAGATGTAATTCCTGTTTACATATTCTATGTAAACTATGTAAATTTTTGTACACTGGAAGTTAATGGACTATGAAAGAGCGTAATATAAATCCTTATGTTATTATGGGTAAATTTTTATGATTTTTCATGCATGTCTTGAATAATTCATAACTATGGTTTCCATCGGAAATATTGTAAAATACTGAGTTCTGATTTCCAATCATGAATACAAATTATAGCTTCAATAATGATTTCTATTTTCCTCACAATTTTCGATGAATTAAATGAATTAATCTATGATTGATGATCCTTGTTCAATTTTCGATTAGCAAAATGGGTGAATTATGATTACTTATGTTTCTCAAATTATGGTAATATAATATGAATGTTTACTTCATGAATGCGTTTGTTGGAATTTCTGAATAATTCTTTAACACACATAGGAATAAAATAAAATCCTTCTTCGAACATAGAGAATTTAACAAATAAGATTTGTACACATAGAGAAGGAGAAAAAACTCTGTTTCTATTTTAAAATTAAAATACTGTTGCTTGTTACAAAATTCGTATTCTTCAGAACTTATGATGTTCTGGATTCACAATGAAAAAATAGCTTGGATGCTACAACAACACAATGCAACTCCTTTTTTTCTCTCTATTGTTTTAACACACAGTCATTTTCATTTCAAATTGTGCTTACAAAATTTCACACTCTGTCTTTTTTGTTTTACACAATCCTTTTTCCTTTTCTTCCTTCGGGTCTTTTTCTATTACAATACACAGTCAATAAAAAAAAATGTGCATACATTGTCTCTTACAATGTTAAGATATATATATATATATATATATATATATATATATATATATATATATTGAAAATATTATATATTTACAATATATATTACATAAAGTTCAAAATATATGTCGCAGCATTTTAAAACATTGAAACATAAAACATTAACCTAAGTCAAAAACCTTAATGAAATAGTTTTTTGCGGATCTGAACCCTTATTATCCAAAGTGGTTTATGACTTTATCGCATCCATTTGGGGTGCTGCTGACCGTGCACCCAAATGGCGTGATAGAGATCTGATTGGCTGGCGAGCCACGTTGGTGGACTTCAAAAAAATTCAACCATATTTCATGATGCTTATCGCATCCAATTTTGGAGCTGGTGACATCAGCTCGGTTTCGTGTGATACGAATGGGATTGGTCATTGGCTTGTTGCGTTGGCGGTTGTGGGGACAAGGCCCATCACAAAGTTTGAAGGCTTGTTTTAAATGCGGTATGACAGGTTTTAAAAATGGTGGTTGAAGAAGATAAAATTCTGGTGTTGCATGGTCAAACCACGACATTTAAATGCAAAGCATGGCTACGGCCATTAACCCAAAACTTGATTTTTGAAGGGTTTTAAATGTGCAATGGAGTGAATATCGAACCAAGATAAAAATTGTTGTTGCAGTTGCGTCTTGCTATCCTTTGTCTCTGCGCTATTGCAGTTGCGTCCTGCTGTCCTTCGGCTCTGCGTTGTTGCAGTTGCAGTTTAATATTTCAACACTGACCATTAAACACAATTTCTGCTATCTTGCATCCCAGACATTTTCTCAAATAATTAAAACTCTTCTACCCAAATGGTTTTGTCAATATATCAACAAATTATTCTTCAGTTATGCAATGTTTCAAAACAATTTCCCCATTGTTCACTAGCTCTCCGATGTAGTGATACTTGTCATCAATGTGTTTCGTTCTCTTATGAAACAATGAATTATTGGATAAAGCTATAACTGAGCTATTATCACAATACATTCTTGTGCCTTTTACCTGTTCATGACACAAATTTCTCAACATTCTCTTCATCCAAACTACTTGATATGTTGCTGTTGTAGCTGCCACATACTCTGCCTCTGTTATTGATAAAGCCACAATTGGATTTTTCTTAGAAGCCCATGAAATGACTCCTGATACCATATAAAAAACATATCCAGAGGTGCTTTTCCTATCATCTATACTTCCAGCCCAATCACTGTCAGTATATGCAATTAGTTCAAATTTTTGTGAAGTGGTGTATAAAATTCCATACCTCTTTGTTCCTTTCACGTACCTCAATTCTTTTTTCTTCTTGCCAATGTGTCTCCTTTGGCATTTCCATAAATCTATAAATTAAACTCACCACATGCATAATATCCAGCCTAGTTACAATCAAATACATGAGGCTGCCAACTATGCTTTTGTACAAACTTGGATCAACATCCTTCCTATTGTCTTCTTTGCTTAGTTTCAATCCCATAAATGTAGGAGTAATTGTTGCCTAATCCTGCATGTTGAATCTTTCCAAAACTTCTTTAACATACTTTGCCTGAGAAATGAAAATTTTATTTTCATTCTTCTCTACTTATATTCCTAAGAAGTATCCCATCAATCCCATATCAGTCATTTCAAATTCATCTTGCATGAGTGTTTTAAAATTCTCAATGAGGTAAGCATCATTACCTGTGAATATAACATCATCAACATACAAGAAAAAAATGAGGATCTTACCATCTTTCTCCTTGATGTATAATTTGGGTTCTCCTTCACATTTCTCAAACCCATTTTCTAGTAGATAGGCATCTATCCTACTGTACCATGCTCTTGGTCCCTGTTTCCGCTCATAGAGAGCTTTCTTCAATTTGCATACTTTGTGATTTTGGCCTTCTTTCTCATAGCCCAGAGGTTGTTCAACATAAACCTCTTCCATCAATACTCCATTTATGAATATTGATTTCACATCCATTTGGTAAAATTTCCACTTGTGTTGTGCTGCTATGGACAACACTGCTATTATTGTTTCCATTCTTTCAACTGGTGCAAAATTTTCCTCATAGTCTCTTCCTTGTTGCTGCTTGTAGCCTTTGACAACAATTTTGGTCTTGTGCCTTTCAATATTACCTTCAACATTTCTTTTGGTCTTGTAGACCCATTTCGCTCCAATAACTTCCTTACCTTTTGGGAGATCAATCAATTCCCATGTCTTGTTTTTCTCTATGGCATTTATTTCTTCATCCATAGCATCTACACATTTATTCTCTTTTACATCTTCTTCAAAATTAATAGGATCTTCTACATGAAAATACAATGCAAAAGAGTTCATACCTTCATTTACTGCCTTTCGCTCATAGATCTCATTCATACTTCTGAATCTGGTTCCTCTTTCACTTGTTGAACTTGTGCTTGTAGAAGCACTCAAATCTGCACTATGTGATGTGCTTGGAGAAGCACTGTCATCACTTCTCAAGGGTGTTCTCATACATGCTTGTGGTGTCCCTTGTTGTCCTTGTCTTGGTGGAGGTAGTGCTACTAATGAGAGATTTCTTTCATCCATTTCTTCCTCATCATCATCATGAGACAAACAATGCTTCACATTGTCTATTTTCTCAATGCTTCCATCCCAAGATTCTTCTTCAATAAAATTGTACATCTCTACTAATCATAAACTTCTTGGTGGATGGGTTATACAATCTGTATGCCTTGGATTCTTCACTATATCCGACAAATATGCATTTCTCCCCCTTAATGTCCAACTTCTTCCTTAGCTGATCTGGAATGTGTGCATAAGCCACACAACCAAAAACTCTCATGTGGGTGACACACTGTTTTATGCCACTCTATGCTTCTTCCATAACTATGTTCATAACATTATTTGTTGGACATCTATTTAGCACATATGCTGCACAATGTATAGCTTCAGCCCAATATTCATTTGGAATTTTTTTTTCCTTCAAAATACTTCTTACCATGTCCATTATGGTTTTATTTTTCCTTTCAGCAACTCCATTTTTCTGTGGTGTATACCTTGCTGTAAATTGTTATATGAATCCCATTTTCTCTGCAAAAACACAGAAATTATTTGGAGATATATTATCCTCCTCTGTCTGTCCTTAATACCTTAATATGCTTCCCACTTTGATTCTCTACAAGAGTTTTAAAGTGGCAGAATTTCTCAAACACTTCACTCTTCAAATTCAAGAATTAAACCAATGTTTTTCTTGTGCAATCGTCAATAAAGGTCAACAAATAGTGGATGTATGCTAATTATCTTGTTTGCATTGGTCCACACAAATCAGAATGGACTATTTCTAAGGGTGCCTTTGCCCTTATGCCTTTTTCTGGTGGAAAGCTTTCTTTGTGTTGTTTTCCCAAGATGCAGCCTTCACATAGGCTATCTGGCTTCTCAATCAATGGTAATCCCTTTACCGTTCATTTTGTATGCAACAAATTAAGACCTCCAAGGTTGAAATGCCCAAATCTCAAGTGCCATAACTCGTTTTCATCTTTTACTTCTCTTTGGAATGTCTCTTCTGTCACTGCTACCATTGCAATTCCTTTCTTCAATTCTGCTTTCATTTTTAGAGGAATTTTTTTTTTTCTTGTCATATTTACCTGAGAAATCCTCTGCTTGCTTGGTGGTTTATCCATGATAGTGCATACATCATCTTCAAAGAAAAAATTATAGCATTTCTCAATGAGCTGTCCAATGCTCAAAAGGTTACACTTCATACTAGGCACATAATAAACATCTGATATGGATCTCTTTTCTCCTTTCTTTGTCAAAACACCTACTCTGCCTTTTCCCATGACAGATACCTTACTGTCTATCCCCAATGTTACTTGAGAATTTACATTTTCATCTAACATGGAAAACATTGAAATGTTTCCAGTCATATGATTGCTACATCCCGAATCTATAAACCATAAATCTTCATTCTTTTCTTCAGCCATATACATGCTAAAAACAAATTCTCTTAATTGATATTTTCCTTAGTAAAATTAGCACTAGGTCTATTACCCATGTTACTTTTTTTCTTCCTACGTTCATTGGCATAATGGCCATACTTCTTAAAGTAATGACATTGGACTTGGGATTTATTATACCTTTGTCCATGTGTTTTATTTTGTCCAGCTTGCTGGCTGTTGCCTTGGCCTTGGTTCTGATTTTGATTGCTGCCCCTTCCACTAGTATTTGCAGGGTTGTTTCTTCCTCTGTTTTTGCTTCTGCCTCTTCCTTTTCATTTGTAGTTCCCTCTGCCTTGACCTCTTCCTCTTCCAAAGGACATTTGGGTCTTGAAGGCATGCTCCAAAGATGAGTTTTTTTTTCTACCCAATCTTTGTTCATGTGTCATCAATGATGCATGAAGCTCATCAAAAACAAACTTTGAGAGATCCTTCGCCTTTTCAATGGTTGTGATTATCATATTAAATATTGAGGGTAAGCTCCTCAATACTTTCTCAACTATTCTTCTATCTTCTATTGTCTCTCCATGAGATCTCATTTGGGTAACCAACCCAATCAAAACTGTGAAGAATGAGCTATTGTATCAGACTCTTTCATGCAAATGAATTAAAAATATCTTCTCATTAATTGAAGCTTTGCTGTCTTTACCTTCTCCATACCTTGATAGGTTGTCTAGAGAGTATTCCATGCATCCTTGGAAATACACTTTCATGCACTGCTTTATAGAGATATAAGAGGGCTTTTGAGTCCTTCTTCCTATTACTCTTCAACAAGTCTTTCTCTATCTGTGTTAAGGCATTAAATGCTTTTTCATTTGCTAGTTCTTCAAAACCATCTTCAACTAGCTGCTATAAGTCTTGAGAGGCAAACATGGTTCTCATTGTGATTTCTTAATAGTCATAGTTATTCCCATTGAACTGTGGGAGTTGAGTATTTCCTATACTCATGCTTGTGATGGCTCCTGCCATGGCTAGCTTACTAAACTATACTTTAAAACTTGATGGTTTTTTCAAAGAAACTGTCTCTGAGGACTTCACTCTTTGAAACAAAACAAAACTTTTTTTTGATGTAAATACCTTGTTTTGCTAAGCCTTCACACTATTGGTCAAAAGCTTCAACAACTCCTTCTACCTTCAGCTTCTTTGGAAAATGAAAAGAGCATGGAGTAGCTTCAATACCATGTTGGAATTTCTGAATAATTCCTTAACACATAGAGGAATTAAAAAAAATCCCTCTTCAAACATAGAGAATTTAACAAATAAGATTTGTGCACACAGAGCAGTAAAAAATGTGTTTCTATATTAAAATTAAAACACTACTGCTGGTTACAAAATTAATATTCTTCAGAACTTATGATGTTTTGGATTCACAATGCAAAAATAGCTTGGTTGCTACAACAACACAGCACAACTCCTTTTTCTACTCTTTGTTTTTTTAACACACTGTCATTTTCATTTCACACAGTCACTGTGCTTACCAAATTTCACACTTTGTCTTTTTTTTTACATAGTACTTTTTCTTTTTCTGCCTTTTGGCCTTTTTCTATTACAAGACACAGTGAATAAAAAAAAATGTGCATACATTTCTTATTACAATGTTAATATATATATTTTAAATGTTATGTATTTACAATATATATTACATAAAGTTCAAAATATATGTCGCGACATTTTAAAACATTCAAACATAAAACATTAACCTAAGTCAAAAACTTTAATGAAATATGTTTCGATGATTTGAACCCTTCTTATCCAAAGCGTTTTATGACTTTATCACATCCGTTTGAGGTGTTGCTGACTGTGCACCCAAATGGTGTGATAAAGCTCTGATTCGCTGGCGAACTTCAAAAAAATTCAACCATATTTCATGATGCTTATCGCATCCAATTTTGGAGCTGGTGACATTAGCTCGGTTTCGTGCGATACGCACGGGATTGGTTGATGGCTTGCTACGTTGGCGGTGGTGGGGACAAGGCCCATCACAAAGTTTGAAGGCTGGTTTTAAATGTGGTATGACAGGTTTTAAAAACGGTGGTTGCAGAAGATAAAAGTCTGGTGTTGTGTGGTCAAACCATGACATTTAAATGCAAAGAATGGCTACGGCCATTAACCGAAAACTTGAATTTTGCAGAGTTTTAAATGTGCGATGGAGTGAAGATTGAACCAAGATAAAAATTGATGTTGCAGTTGCACCCTTATGTCCTTCAGCTCTGCGCTGTTGCAGTTGCAGTTTAATATTTCAGCAAGGTTTAACTTGTTTTATTTTTATCAAAATACTTTCATGCTACTTGTAGCATTTGCGTTAGCTTCTAGGAAGTTTTATTAATTATATTTTTATTCTTATATGCAATACGTGTCACTAACTCAAGTATTTCTAGGAGATTTATATATTACAGTAATTCAATAATCATTTTGTTGCTATAGCTAATTCCTATTATTTCGAGATATGTTCTAGTTTTGTTCTATATACAATACGAATCATTTCTTCCATTTTTTCTAAGAAATTTATAAAGCAATATTTCTATATGCATAGTATCATCGTAACTTATGCATGATATTACCATATGTGGTATTGGCTCAATTTTTTTGTATATAACCATATGATGTCACATCCTTAACTTGATTCTGGCTTAAGTTCTTGGTAATATTAGCTTGTAAATCTTCCAATCATAATACTAATTCCAATAACTAGTGCGATTTTACTTTCCAAGTGAGTAAGCTCATCCCACCATAAGTGCACAGGTGCCGCTCCTAGTATTAACACTTTAAAATTAGCATAAATCCTATGAACGAATTTATATCTAGATATCATAGCAATAATCAAATAGATTCTTTTCTTTTTTCACTCTGACTACACATATTTCCCATCTACTACACTTATTACCAAATTTATTCTTAAATTGTCAAGGAATACTCTATCCAAATAAAGTATATTAAATCATATACTTATGTAAGTGTTATCAAATTTTCATGATCAAAACTACATCTACTATGATTTGATCTACTATAATCACATTAAGTAATTATAACATACTAAAGACAGCTTATCAATCAATTAAGTGGCAACTAGAAATTTTATCTATTTATAATAAACTTCAAACTATTGGTTTATACATACTCGTAGACCAATCAGGCATACACTACCGCATAACTAAATGTAAAATTTAATATTTTAACCATTCATAGATCTAAACGGAGAATTATAGTTGTTTTCCCAACTAAATCTATACTGGAGCAAGACACTGACCACCCATCCTCGAACTATCCTCCAATTGCCCCAATCTTATATTGTTTTTCCGGAGGTTCAAAAACCTCATTGATCCCGTCCATGGATAGTTAAACCCTTCCTTTATGATAATTGTTTCCTTTTTTCGGTGTACCACTTTTTAGGGATTTTTTACTCACTTTCGTAGGCTTTTTCCTTAACATCCCGCCTTTCTCTACCGCAGTGCTTTAAGTGCAACTAACTTAGTATATTTACTTAGATAAGCCCTTCTAACGAATTTTACTCTCCCATCCATTAGTCTTATCTAAAATATTTCTAGAATCGTTATCATGAAGGATTTATCCAATCTTAGTAACAATGACATTTTCCAGATTTTTCATATTTTTGGAAAGTAATCTCATTCTCGAGTGTCTCCTCCAAATGATCAAGTTTCGTTCATTTTATTAATAAAGGAAATACTTATTTACAACAGTTTCTCCAAAGTATATTCATGGATTTTCTTCCATTATTACAACATAGGTAACTAACAATAAAAAAAACAATAATACATAGTAGAGGGATATTACACTGTATCCCACTACAATATTGTTTGCTAAAATTATAATCAAAGAGGCCATTAACGTTCAGCGAAATAACTAAGAAGGAAATTTCCAATGGTTTTCCGTGTAAAAGCCAAATTTCGTAGCTTGTGGATTATTTGAAAAATAAAATTTGTAAATTTACGTTACTACCATGTGTAGCGCATGCACATTTCATTTTATTTTATCCTAAGTTAACTTGTTATTGTTTTATGTATATGTACCAAACCAAAATGGTGTGGGACATCATATGTGAGCCATGTATATAGGTCTTTTTAAGTTGGTACAGGTGGAGGGGATGGCACGAAGTTCAAGATATTGACCTGATTATTTTCTCTGATTTTACTCGCTCAACTCGTATTGGGTAAAAATCTATTTGTACCCCCTTTAATTCCTTACAGTTGGACCAATCTATGCCTTTAGAATGTCATTCCTAAAACTGAACAACATATTCATTTAAGAAAAATGGAGACAAACGGGTTTCTTTGGATCTCACTTGCAATGGGATGAAGCATAATGTGGTTTAAGCAAAATGGCCCCAAAGTGGCTTCTTTGGATCTCACCTACAATGGGTTAAATCAAACAACCTTTAGAAATAAACCAAATTCAAGCATAATGTTATAGGTTGAGGTGTTTGATCCTATCACACTTATTACACCGATCACTTTTGGTAATGATTATGAAGATATGGTATCAGGGCCAAATACACAAGTGATATCCTTTTGGATTTAGTGGATTATGTTGGCATTGAATTTCCCTTGAAATTTTAATGTTCAAACATTTAAAATGTTAATGTTTTTTCTAGTGCATGCTTAATGTAAAGCTATGAGAATATGCTCATGGACGTCGATGCTCTTTTCATGATTTGTTCATTATATTTCCAAATTGTATCTTATCAGAGGGTTTTTTTTTTCAAAGATATTTTCTAGACGTTTGTTGATTTTGAGTTGTTCTTTCTCGAGTTTATTTAAATTTTTTGGTTTGTTAGTTTCAAATTAATTTAAAATATTTGGTTTGTAAAAGATTTATCATGTAAATAATAGAATTTCATTGGTATTTATTGTTTCTAACATTAACCTGCATGCAATTTTCTGAAATAGGGACTATTACTATAAGTATTTCTTGTACATGAACATGTCCATTGAAGTTATAAATTACACTACTTTTTTTTCAATATAGATACTGCATACATAAATGATGGTCAGGATTTTGAATGCATCACTTACAATTTTACTAGCTAGCCATTTTTTTGGAAAACTTTGTTATAACATCCTATTTGGTGAATGTCTTCCATTGATGGGTGCCTTTCAGGGGTGAGATTGAATCTTGAAAGGGTTCGAGGACTTGAAAGAGTTCCCTCAAAGATGATGCATGTTGATGTTGATGATGCCATGGGCATGCACCCATCCAGACGACACTCATATTTTGTATGTAGCACATGGATAACATAACCTTGATTTACTGTACTAATTTAGGGTAAAGTGGCCATTCATCGACTTTGGTCACTGAAACTAAAGAAACTCTAGTATGCTACTTGATATCACACAGATAATATCTTGTAGAGAAGGCCTAAACTGCTTGATCATCCTTACAAAAAACTACAACTACAAGTGTTAATTAGAATCATTTTCTTGATGTTTGAGCCATGTAGGAGGTGGTAGTTGATGCTAATTGCAGAAAATGTAAGCTTAGAGGTGGAAACTGAAGATATTGGCATTCAAAACTCTTGTATAAAAGCTATATTTATTGAAGGAAAATATAATCTGCCAAACTTGAACTTTGGATAAAATTTTAAAAAGAAACAAACCAATCCAAACCTGAATTTCAAACTTTGGATAAAATTACATGTATGTTAAAAAATAACAACCCAATCTGTCGAATTTCAAACTTTGGATAATAGCATATGTTTGATAAAAGCTCAAAAAGAAACACAAAATCCAAAGTTGAATTTCAAACTTTCAATAAAAGTACATGTACAAACTTTGGATAAATGTAATAACTTTGGATAAAATCATGTGCATCTAGGGAGGTATACAATAATACCCCAAACTTGCATATCCAATTAGAAAAAAATTTAGATTGATTAAATAATTTTAAATATTGGTTTTTTCTCAAAAATTTGGTTAAGACATATTATATGAAAAAAATCAAGAAGAGTAATTGATGATCAAAGCAATATATTTCTATGTACAATTCCTTTCGATAGGTATTTTGTTATTGTTTTCGTGGAAATGGAGTACCAAATAAAACCTCCCTAATAGTTGGTTTTTCCCTGCAAAGGATCACAAAGATAGTTGGTGTTGTTAATGGGCTTAAAAAAAAGAAGCATTGTAAATAGTGAAAAAAATGCATCTACAAATATGAACTTAAACGAAAGAGACAAATACCAACAATGATAAATGGAGCAAAAATTCAACACAACAATGGAAAATTACTCCCTTTATTGGCTGCTCATGGTAGAATAATACAATAGAATACTAAAAACAGTTGCAGAGAATCCCTTGAGATATCGTGCTCAAATTTCTTCAACAAGGAGGTCCCTTTCCTCGGAATCTTTGCAAGCTTCTCCTCTCTCGAAAAACAAGTGTGAAGACTCTCCAATGGTGGACTCTTATGCTCTAACTAAGATTTTGGATTACTAAGAAGAAATATGGCCAACATGCTAATGTTCTTAGTTTCTTTTCCTCAACAATGAAATGTGGTGTTTCTCTAATAGCATTTTGTCTAGCATATAAATGTCTTATATTTTTCTCTTCCCATGGCTTTATTATATAGAAAATTTTGAACCCATCTTCCCTCTCTTGGTTCAAGAGTGGTAGTGACTCAAGAGTAGGACAAGGTGATTCCATTGAGGGTTGCATATCTTCAGGGGGAGCTCAATTCAATTGTCCTTGACTCACCATGTCAAGGAATCCTCTCCGAGTGTGGTACGTGGTCCTGAAATGTTTAATTCACCTTTCCTTCGACCACATGGATTTCAAATAAAAATTCTGGTGGCCACACATTTCTACCTTTCTTATAGGTCATGGTCCAAAATTTCCTATTATGACCTTAGGAAATGTTAATTTTCTATTATTTCCATGATGTCTCCAGCTCGAAAATCTTGATCTTTACCTTTTTTTGGACAATCTTTAATGTGTTTTGTAGTGTAGAATTTTCTGGTGTTAACATGTATAATAAGAAGCATCGAGCCATAGTATTAATATAGAATAAAATATTTCATTAAAGCACATATAGTATTAATTTGTAGCACATGATTTCTTTAATTCCCCCAAAACCTATATTATATATTAGAAAATATTATTTCATTTTATGATTATATAATAATAAAATATTATTATTATTATTATATATTATTTTTTAAAGAATAAATTGTATATGTTTATGAGAAAGACATATAAATATGTTTTCTATATGTTAATTTAATTGTCATTATAAAACTAATTTGTATTCAAAAGCTTTGTCTTCACTAATGACAGATGAAAAAAAAGAATAAATAAAAAATATGACGAGTTTAAAATAATTAGATTTATACAACCTGTATTCTAATTTCTACAAAACTTTCAACAATGATAGAAAAATAAGTTATCTAGAATGGGATATTTCTCGCCATTGATTAAATATCTACACCAGTTGAAAACTCATACAACCAAACATATCCAACCAAAAGGGAATGGAATTCTATTAAAAGGCCAACTACTTTAGTATTTAGTTCAAAACAAATGTGGCAGTAAGAGACATGGTCAAAAGATTTCACAGATTGCCGAATATCGGTAAGGAAAGAATCGATGCCTATATTAGAGACTCCCATATTGTAATCAACCTAGTCTATAACTATGTTGGAGTCTCCCATAGCCTGGAGCCTATATAAGCAATTTTTATTTCCAACTCCAATAAAATCGATAGAGTAAAAAACTCTGCCTTATTATACCCCTTTCCAACTCACATTGACAATACCTGAAGTGAGTACGGATAAAATAAAGGAAAAAACTAATATCATACAAGGGGGGTGACCTGCACTAGCTCCGTAAAAGTATGCCCAAAGGCTATCATAGTCCAACTCATACATGATCAGATTCTGCTACTTAATTGGCTTTGGATATAACTTTAACTCAAATGGAAATGTAGCCATTGTTGTTTCAAAAATTTTGGAGGCATGAAACTTTCCTACAATGCATAGACATTTCTATCTCTCCAAAACGAAATTGATAAACAAGGAAGGCTAGTGAAAGGAGTAAATTGTTTATTTTTCCACCATACTTCGAAGACATCAATGAAGAACAATCCTATAGAGTGAGGCTTGGGCTTAAAAAAATTCCATAAAAGATCACATTCTTGAGTGAAATGTTTACACATCATAAAAATATGAATATGGGATTATTCTTATGATTTTCATAATAAACAATGGTTTTTACCAAACCATGCAAGCTTAAACCACTTATCCCAAGATAGATGTTTTCTATTAATAGCATACCAAGAAATGGTCTTTTTCTCAAAGGGTTGCTAACTCTCCATATTAACTTCTATCACAAAATATTTTCATCACTAAATTAATATTCAATCTAAAATTTATAACTAGGCTTATCTAGAAAAAACCAAAATGAAGATTCCTAGACCTAATGAACATATCGAGCGGACTATTCCTGAGATACGGGTCATTTTATATATGAATATTGATGAAATTTCCCCATTCTTCTGCCAATGAACTAGGAAAAACAAATGTCACGCGAGATTTCCACCCATCTTAGCCTATGATATTGGGATACTATGCATTAGCATTATTTGAAACTACAATTTTTGAACAGATAAGAGAAACCAACATAGGTGATTATTGTAATCATTACCTATGCCAAACTAGGGATCTTGGTTGACCGTGATGTGGTGGCCATCCCCTACCCGCCATTCTAACCACTTTCAAATCAAAGGAGATTTTTTCACCATCACCTTCAACACATTTGATCATTTTCCAATTTTTTTGGGAATCCTAAGACTGTTATCAAAAGATTTATTAGTAAAGTTGTTCAGTTGCATTACTTTAAACCTTAGCGAATTTTCGAGTGAGAGCCCCCGCATATTTTTTTTGTCCAAGTCCTTTGCAAAAATATGAACATCATATCCTTTGGTGTTGCAATGTGAGACCACTTAAATAGAGAAAAATCCATTTGGATTAGATCACTTGAAAAATAAAATGGCCTTCCTAATCAAGGATAGTTCACCTTTTGGACACCACTACAATGGAATTCTAATACATTGGCATGCTCTCCATTACAAACTTTAATAGCACTAGATCCCCTCGTCTTAAGAGGAATTGGTTAGCCTAGTTTTTTATAGAAATATCCACCTTCTTTACCATCCACACCTAGTCTACAATATGATAATTATTTGGCATGACGAAAAATACCAAAATATTTAAACCTTTTTCTAAATCCTTTGTAGGAAATTGAAAAAAAAACCATCAAATTTTCTAAAGACTCCATCAAACCTCCTATGAATATAATGTATGACTTGTGTGAGTTTGTTTCCATCCCTATAACCTTGCATCATAAGATGAGGGAGCACTCGATGGAATAAATTTTCCTTCTATCCCCAATAATACAATAGAGAAATTCATTTACAAATAAAATTTAGGAGACAATGACATCTTTAGACACCTTGACACCTTGAAGGCTTCCCCTAAATCGATAGTTGTCGACTCCATCACTAAATGCCTTAGACATAATAAGGAATAAGACAGGGATATGGGGAATCATTAGAAAATCCCAAGAGAGGCTTCAAATAAATTATATGGAGCCCCATTTATCAATACAATAAAACAATTATTATATTATATAACATATTCTTATTATTATTTAAAATTTATTTCACAATTTTAAATTAGCTTATCTTACATGGAAATATGATATGGGTTATGTGGCTCGCTATTTTATGATTTATTTGGGAGGAAAAATTTTGCACCAAATATTCTTTGATTCCCTTCTTGAAAAATATTCGATATCATCTAGAAACAAAAAATTGTCTGATATTATTCAAGCGAAAATTATAGGTTTACCTTATGTGAATAAATGCATATTTGTGAGTTTTATGATAAGGTTATGGTGCTAACAGGGAAAGCCTTATTATAGTGATTTTTATATAGCCCATGATTTTTCATGATTCTATTTCATTATTCATTCATTTATCGTAGTTTGGTGAGGGATATATATTATATGTACCATTTCTCTTCATTCTTACACATGAGTGCTTGTAGCCCTACTTGCAGCTTATATGTACAATCAACTGTAGGTTTTTGAGTAGAAGTAGCCAACATTGAAAATGATGGTCCTACCTTTAACATAATTAAATTATAACTAAATACTACCTATATTATTTTCTAAATCCCAACTAGATGCATATAATAACATAAGATATAAATCCTTTCCTCACTTTTATCGATTGCACCCGTCATTGGATTAATATGAGAAAACTTGGGACATATATTTTCATACCTTCCTGGCTATTGAGCCAAATGTTGGATTAAATTCTTGTATTTTGGTATTCCTCCTACAATAATTTGAAGAAAATCCATTACTGTAACTTAATGTTATGTGGTTCATCATATATAAGGATCTTATGGAGACAATTAGTCAAAGGATAGACTAATAATCAACAGTAAATCAAGTGGTGTACTAGTGGAGTAGTAGACCAACTGGCCAATGGGGTGGTTGAGAAACTTATTTAAGGTTGATTTATTATATGGTGAACTAGAGGTAATGTCTATAAGTGGTTGGAGTATTTGACTAAAGAAATGGTTAAACTTAACACTAAACTAGTGAATGAGAAATGAGGCAATTATTGTTGTCAACGAGCTAGTGAAATAGCTGAAATTTTATAGAAATTGTTTCAATGGTCAATGCCCATTTGTGGACCAAATCCACTAAAATTCATAGAGTTTGGTTATATTTAGACACTTTAAATAAGTGACCATATGGGTTGAATATGCATGATCAATTACTTTTTCATTATTATGCATTGTGATTTGATAATCATAATTGAATTTTTCTTAAGTGATCTAATGATGCCTTTGGAAACCACCTATAATTTTTTAGTACTATTTATCTTCTATCATTTTCTATTTTTTGAAGGTCTCCATAATCTCCAACATGGTATTAGGGATATTGGTTTTTAGCAGGCCGAATTATCTTCCAATTGTACCGAGTTAGATATTACAGTGATTGACTCTTGGTTGATTGAGTTTTTGAGTAAAACCGATGTTTCTAAAGATATTAAATCCATTATAAATTGAAAGATGGATTACAAAATTTATTCTATCTTATTGAAAGGAAAAAATTATGTTGTTTGGGCACCATGTACGGAAAACCTCGTAAAACTCAAAGGGATATAGCATTATACAATTACCACTATTCGATACTGTAAGGATCATCAAATGAATTTTATCATTGATGCAAATAAATATGTTTCCATCGAGTTCATTATTACATACATTTCTTGATAAATTTTTTTTTTTGATATGATAGGGATCGACTATTGTCCTGTGTTCTAGAAGATGCTGATGTCATTTTTTGACAAAGTTACTAAAATTTAGGTCATACTATTAGAGGAACAATTGGTCTCTCTTTATATCAATTCATTTGAATGGATTGAGGAATATTTATCTCTTTTTACATAACTAAAGTTGAAATTGGGGTACTGTAGGAAGAATTTCCCAAAGAAATATGGATAGATCATTGAACTAGTCTTGATGAATTTGAGAACAATTTTTCATGTGTTCTACTCCTCTTTCATTACTAAATGGATATTGCGTTAGGAATATGGTGAGAATTACACCCTCAATATCATTTTTATTTATTTTTCATGGAACAAAATTTTTTTCTTAGTGAAGGAAATCTTCATAGTAAACTCTAGTGTCACTTGCTCAAAGGAAAGGACAACTCAACATAGAAGAAGAATGGAAATTGGTAAGAATGTCTTGGCTGAAAATATAAAGGATAATGTTATTTGAATGACCAAGAAAAATTAAAAGAACAAGAAATGTCACTATTGTTGGAATATATGACATATGGAGAAACCTTATTGGAATAGGAGTAAGGAATTGGAATAGAAGGTTATGATGCTTGAAGAGAATCTGTCACATGGAACATTAACCAATCAAACTGTTAGAAATTTCATTTTATTAGTTGGAAATCAAGAATTTCATGATCACACTATGCATAATGATCAAGTACTCAGCTACGGTTGTGCTCATTATATGGTGAAGGATACTTCTTAATTCTCTTCCATGGACGATGAATATGGCTACTAAGAAAATTATAAACTTAGTAGATGACTTTTCTCTCAACATTGTTGGTAATGCTGATGTACCTTGTTCACATGAAAAAATTGAAAATATATATAATGTGCCTAATCTATATACAAATCTATTTATAATTTCAAAGTTGACATTAATTGGTAAAATTGTTTAATTTTGGCTAGATCTATTCACTGTTTAAGTTTTGAAGAAAAAGATCATTACTTAGAAATGATTTATCAACACAAAGGATAGATTGTATAATTTTTGTGACTTGTCTTGACCATATGCTAAGCCAACTTATTATTGATCAGCGACTGTCATTGATGTCAACCCAAGCAGCACCAGGGGCTAACTCAATATTGCATCAGAATTTTGGCCTACCAAATTAATATATTCTGGGTCGATAATGATTTTTATGGTTTCTAATTGTCAAGATGTTTCCGTTGATATATGGCATGCCATGTAATTCTTCACGGTTTGAGAGATATTCATGTTTGAAGTTTGTACCCCCAGTTAGTGGGCTAAAACCCCATGGGGTTGGGGCATGGGTCATTGAAAAGTCATAATTAATATTTTCATCTAAAAATCCCTCACGTTAAGTGCAAGCCCTCTCCTTTAAGCATTTATATAAATTGTGATCCTCATTTCCTCCTTATGCAAGGGATTTCGCCATCTGAAACAAGTCATCGTGGCATTTTCGCTCTAAATTTTTTTTTACGAAGGTTTAGAAGCTGAAATATCTATCAGGAGAAGCCGAAATCCTGAGGAAGTGGCTGTGAAAATTTTAAATCAAGGTGCGTAATATTTGTGGAGATATGATCTGTGCAAGACAGGGTTTTTGCAGGCTCCTGAAATTCATCTCAAAGAAGTGACCGTGGTAAAATCGTCCTAACTCTCTCTCTGAGTATCGGATTGGAATTCCGTAAAAGGAGATAGATAGTGCATAGAATTTATTTTTTCTCTCTATCAATTTCAGAGCCAAATCAAGAAACAATGACACGTGGTATGACGTACAAGTTCACTCTGCTGAAACAGTCCATAATTAGGGCATTGTGAGAGATTGGGTATAACTCTCTCCTGAAGAATCCAAATTGGGTTAGACCTGTGGCATTGGAAAGAATACTTAGAGGACTAATACAGGACCAAAAATCAGATATTGAGGATCTGAAATAACGTAGATACACTAGATTCAATATCAAGCTCCTAGAAGGCAAGAAAAAGCTAGATCATGTGTTGTCAAGGGTTGCAAAGAACTAGATTTTCTATGGCAGCAAAGCAAAGCAAGGTGCAGTAGAGGGTAGCATGACAAGAGCAGCAACCAAGGTGCATAAAAACAACAAGAATTTCATCATATGAATTCTTCAAGTGGGCAGCACTGCATACAATCATTGTAAAGGTATCATTGTACTTAATCATTGTAAATACATTATTGTACAAATTGTACTAGTATCTATCTGCCAAGAGTTGAAGAGGCAGTGTCACGTGGTCTGGGATCATCATTAGGTGGTTGTGTCATTGTTTGGGTTATGTTCTAGTGTGTCTTCTTCTTATACATCATTCTATATCATTGTAAAGTGGACCATTTTCCCTGGTACGGGAGTCCATTCTTCTTTTAGTCTTCTATAGGGTGGTAGGGTGGTGCTAGGGTGAGTTGTAGCTCATTGGGTGTGGGGGCATCCGTTCAGTTGACTACTGACGAATATCGAGCGTTGGAGCGTCCATCCAGTGGGAGCTGGAGAAGAATTCGTTTCTAGATTCTAGGAAGTTGGAGCTTTATTTTCAATTGGAGTTAAATATTAAAGAATTATTAGAAAAGAATTAGTTGGTTTTTGTCCTGGAGTGGGTTTCCACCTTAAAATATGTGTGCATTTGTGTTCCTCTTGTTTTCTGCTATTATTGTAAAAACAATGATAATAATTGAATATTAACTAATGCTCTAATTGAAATGAATACTGATTCACCCCCCCTCCCCCCAAGAATTTCCAACAATTGGTTTCAGAGCTTGGTTCCTTCAATAGCAGTTTAACAGCTGGAAGGAGGTCATGGAGAATACGAAGAATGGTGTAACTCTATTCAATGAAAATAATTATTCACGTTGGAAAGCAAGAATGGAGGTCTATCTCTTGGCGCAAGGTTACGAAATATGGGACACTCTTCAAAATGGATTTACATCAACCACGGATGAACAAGGTAAGAAGAATCTAGTAAATGATGCAAAAGAAAAGAATATTATTATTAGTGGACTTATTGAATCTGCTTATCATAAGGTGTTGGGTTGTAAAAATTCCATAAATGTATGGGACAAGCTTGAGAATATATATGTAGGTGACTCAAATGTCAAAGAAGCAAAACTTCAAATATATAAAGCAAAAATTGAGCAACTCATAATGAAAGAAGATTGCAACATTGCTGCATACTTCCAATATGTTGATGAAATAACCAATACTCTGGAAGGATTGGGAGAGCCAGTTGACGAGAATACTATTATACAGAAGATTCTTAGAATGTTACCAGGGAGATTCAACCCAAAGGTATTAATCTTAGAATACAGTGCAAATATGGACAAAATCAACAAAGAGGAATTACATGGAGTTTTCATAGCATATGAAATGAGACTTGATGAAGAAGAGGGTACTTCGCATCTAGAAACTGCGTTCATTGCATCTAAGAAAACCAATAAGGATAAAAAACCTTCAATTGAAAAGACATGCACCTGCAAGTGTGAAGAAAAGGGAGATGATGAAGAAGGTCTTTCAGATGAAGAATATGCTTACTTCACGAGAAAACTAAAAATTGGTAAGGAAAAATTCAAAGGTAAATTTCCATTGATATGTTACAGTTGTAATGAGGTTGGGCATTTTGCAGCAAAATTTCCAAACAGAAGTGATGGCAACTCAAAAGGAAAGAAAGGCTTTAAGAAATTCAAAAAGCAAGGATCCAAAAGGAACTTTCTCTCTAAAGAAGATAGCTCATCATCCGATGAAGACAATGACAGTGAAGAAGAAGCCAATGAGAGAACATTGTTTATGGACAAGCACAATAAACCCAAGCACAATAAACAAGAGGTATCAAACAACGAAGAAGAAGGAATTCCCATAGAAGAATTTTATAAAGAAGCAATCAAGATTATAGAAGATCTCAAGGCAGAGAATATCCATTCCAATACTCTTGAAGAACAAGTTCCAGGTCTCACAATTGAAGTTGAAGAACAAAAATGCATTGAAGAGTCACTTCAAAAGAAGTTGGAAGAAAGAAAACAAGAAAGAGAATAATTAGAAAACGAAGTAGTCTCACTGTGTGAGGAAGTGAAGAAAGGAAAAACTATCCAAAACTATGCCAATAGGTCAAGGGAATTGGAAGAACTCTTCAACACTCAACGATCTTACAACGAAAAAACTGGCATCGATTACAAAGAACAAGAAGCAGGACCTTCTAAAACAAAATACAATGAACCTATGAGATCTAACATGCATGTAGGCTTCACTGGACAAGATTCACAAGAAAAACCTTGGAATACAATTCCTCGACGAAAATTTCCATCTAGGTACCAACATATGTTTTATGGCTACTGTTATTCATGTGGAAAATTTGGTCATAAAGTTGTAGAATGTCGCACGTATCCTAGGAACGAATACAATTCTAGGAGATCTGTCAAATATGAACTTCCAAGGGCTTAGCAAAACATCAATAGATTTGAACATTTAAGAAATAATATTGAATGTTACAAATGTCGAAACTTTGGACACATAGCCAAATACTGCAGACTTGAAAATCCTTGAGAAGAATCTTCGAAGCCACAGAATGAACGAACATGGAAGAAGAAGAAGAATGATAATTGTGCTCTCGCTCTCAAGGCTCAAAAGAACAAAGATGTATGGTATGTTGATAGCGGTTGCTCAACGCATATGACTGGAGATAGAAATAAATTTGTATCTCTAAAAGAGAAGAAGGATGGAACAGTGTCCTTTGGAAATGATGGATCTTCAAATGTTATAGGATCAGGTACTATCACTCTCGGAAGCAAAGATGTTCTAGCCAAGAATGTTCTATTGGTTGAAAACATGAATCACAATCTGCTCAGTGTTGGACAAATGTGTGATCAAGGACACACAATACTATTCAACTCCACGAAATGTGAAATCAAGAAAGGCGTGTATGGTGAAATTGTGGCTACAGCAATTCAAGCTCCAAATGACATATATGTTCTGGATGAAGCAACTAAAGCATGTCTAATAGCTAAAGAGGATGATACAATAATTGGTAGCAATGATGATCGACTAAGTAAGAAGTTTGCTACAAAGGTGCAAAGTGATTTCGAGATGTATTTACTTGGTGAGCTGACATACTTCTTAGGGCTTCAAATATCTCAGCAAGAGAAAGGAATAACTATATGTCAAGCCAAGTACATCAAGGAAATGCTAAAGAAATTTAAAATGGAAGATTTCAAACCCATCCTTACTCCAACGGTAACAGGTTGCAAATTGAGCATAGACGACTCATCTAAGGATGAGGATCAAAGTTTGTACAGATCTATGATTAGTAGTCTTCTATATGTAACAGCTTCCTGACCAGATGTTATGCAAGTAGTTGGACAAGTAGCAAGATTCCAAGCAGCACCAAAAGAATCACATATTAAATATTCACCAGCGTTGGAAAAGCTTCGCCAGAAGCTTGGGATTCTCCCAAGTTCTCATTAGATTTTCCTTTTTCAGAATATAAAGGGGGAGTGGAAGTAGATTACAGGTCTGCAGGACGGTTGTGTGTCAGGGGGAGTGGAAGTGTGTACAGATCCACAGGATGGTTGTGCTTCAGGGGAAGTTACCCTTTTCCATTGATGTCAAAGGGGGAGAGAGGTGTCATGATCACAAGGGGAGTACTTGTGTTTCCATCAATGCCAAAGGGGGAGATTGTTGATTAGCGGTTGTCATTGATGTCAACCCAAGTAGCACCAAGGGCTAACCCAATATTGCATGGGAATTTTGGCCTACCAAATTAATATATTCTGGGTCAATAATGATTTTTATGGTTTCTACTTGTTGAGATGTTTCCGTTGATATATGGCACGCCATGTAATTCTTCACGGTTTGAGAGATATTCATGTTTGAAGTTTGTACCCCCAGTTAGTGGGATAAAACCCCATGGGGTTGCGGCATGGGTCATTGAAAAGTCATAATTAATATTTTTTAAGCTCCTAAAATCACTCCCATGTTCACTTGTTGAAGCCCCTCTCAACCTAAGCATTTATATAAATTGTGATCCTCATTTCCTCCTTATGCAAGGGATTTCGCCATCTGAAACAAGTCATCGTGGAATTGTCGCTCTAACGTTTTTTCTACGAAGGTTAAGAAGATGAAATTTTGCTAAGGTGAAGCCGAAATCTTGAGGAAGCTTCTGTGAAAATTTCAGATCAAGGTGCACAATATTTTTGGAGATATGATCTGTGAAAGTCAGGGTTTTGCAGGCTCCTGAAATTCATCTTAAATAAGTGACCGTGGTAAAATAATCATAACTCTCTCTCTGAGTATCGGAGTGGAATTTCGTAAAAATTGAAAAATAGTTCATAGACTGTAGTTTTCGCTCTATCAATTTTAGAGCTGAATGAAGAAACAATGACACGTGGTACACCGTATACATTTTCTCTGCTGAAACAATCCATAATTAGGGCATTGTGAGAGATTGGGTATAACTCTCTCTTGAAGAATTCAAGTTGGGTCAGACCTGCGGAATTAGAAAGACGACTCAAAGGAATAATACAGGACTGAAAATTAGATATTGAGGATCTGGAATAACATAGATACACCAGATTCAATATCAAGCTCCTAGAAGGCAAGAAAAAGCTAGATCACGTGTTGCAATTGTCAAGGGTTGCAAAGGACTAGACTTTCTATGGCAGCAAAACAAGGAAAGGTGCAGCAGAGGGTAGCATGACAAGAACAGTAACCAAGGTGCATAACAGCAGCAAGAAGTTCATCATATGAAGTCTTCAAGTGGGCAGCACTGCATACAATCATTTTACTCAGTCATTGTAAATACATTATTGTACAAATTGTACTAGTATCTATCTGCCAAGAGTTGAAGAGACAATGTTGGGTGGTCTAGGATCATCATTAGGTGGTTTTGTCATATTTGGGGTTATTTTTTACTGTGTATTCTTCTTCTACATCATTCTATATCATTGTAAAGTGGACCATTTTCCTTGGTACGGGAGTTCATTCTTCTTTTATTCTTCTATAGGGTACTAGGGTGGTGCTAGAGTGAGTTGTAGCTTATTGGGTGTGGGGGAATCTGTTCAGTTGACTACTAAAGAATATCGGGCATTGGAGTGTCCATCCAGTGGGAGCTGGAGAAGAATGATTTTCTAGATTCTAGGAAGTTGGAGCTTTATTTTCAATTGGAGTTGAATATTAAAGAATTATTAGAAAAGCATTAGGTGGTTTTTGTCCCGGAGTGGGTTTCCACCTTAAAAGCTGTGTGCATTTTTGTTCATCTTGTTTGCTACTATCATTGTACAAACATTGACAATAATTGAAGATTAACTAATCCTCTAATTTAAAGGAACACTGATTCACCCCCCCTCTCAGTATTTCCAACACTTATCTCATTGCATAGGATAACGATTAGAGAAAAGATCACATAAATGACACAAAAATATAAATTTTTGAATTGTGAAGATACTATCAATAAAAAACATGGTTGATTTTCTACCAAATATCGTTCCATTTAAAGAACATTGTAGGGGATGTGTGCTAGAAAAGAATTACGAGGAACCTTTTGAATTTGGTAAAGCATGACATTATCATAAACCATTGGAGCTAGTTCAAAATGAACTTTACAAATTAATAATCCTTTATTGAGACTATAAATCCTATTCCAAATTTTATTGATAGTTTACCAATATATTTTTGGATTTATTTCTTGAAGAATATGAGTGGTGTCTTTGAAAAATTTAAGGAATTTATGGAATTAGCTCACAAGAAATGTGGTTGACCTATTGTATGTCATTAATATGATAATGGAGGGGAATTTATGCATTGAAGGAATACATTTTTTAGTTGGATATCTCCTAGTAGAGATTAATTCCCCATGTTCCCCATCAAAATTATGTGGAAGAATGTAAGAATTTCACTTTAGTCTAAATGGCTTTATTTCTCCTACCGAACAAATATTTATGGAATACATTTGGAATTGTTTTTTTTTTCTTCTACCAATTATCTCCTAAATGTTGTTCCCACTAAATATATTAGTTTTGCAACTCTATTCAAATGTTCATGTTATAAGAAACCCTTAGTTGGTCACCTCGGAGTTTTAGAATATATTACTTGGGAATAACTTTCTAGCAATGCTATAAAGAAATCAGGGGTGACGAGTCATTCTTGCATCATGATGGGATGATTTTAAGATTTTAAAGGAGATTTAATATATAACCCTATAAAATACCAAATCATTCCTAGGAGAAATATAATCTTTGATGACTCATTTTCTATCATTATGTAGTTCAGTTCTTCTAGGATATTGTACATTGATCCTTTTGGTATTTTGGAAGAAAATGGATCACTTGGTCCTTTTTTTAGTATTTTTATGACACTATTGGTTTTCATTTCTTATTCTATTGACCAAAATTCATATTTTACTAAAACTATAACCTATCGTGATCAACTTTCTAAAGAACATACTCATTCCATGGCACCATGTTTACCTATTTTGGCTACTAAAATAATTGAAGCCATTGAAATCGGAGGACAGTGTCATTATTTAAAGGCTCGTCATGTTAATGGTTAATTGATAGCTCTTCTTCTTAAAAATTATGATTTAAAATCCCATGTTGATTCTCAAGGACAATGTAAATGGGAAACATATGTTTAAATAAACTCCATTTTAAAGAATTTGACTTAGGACTTGGTTCCTCATCTTCAAGTGAATAATATCATGAAATTTTGATGGGTATATAAGGAAAAATTCACTTTTGAATGTTTTTTTGGACATTATAAGGTTCGTATGGTCAAAAAAGGATTCTCATAATAACAGGGAATCGACTACACCCAAACCTTTTCCCTATTATGATGGAAGATTAATTTTTATTAATTTTTTTCCTTGTTATTTGTATTTATCACAAATTCATTAAATGGATGTTCAAAGTGTCTTCTTCGATGGTGTATGACTTGAAGAAACCCACATGGAGAAACCACATAGCTTTATCATATATTCTAGTCTTATTTATGATTATAAAAGTCATTATATGTTTTTAAGGATGTCCCCTAGGCTAGGTATCATAAGAATAATAAAATCTTTCCAAATATTGGGTTCAACTGATTGAATTTGACCATAATATTTATCTATCTAACGTTAATGGTGATAATTTTATTTTTGTTGTCAATGTTGATGAATGTTTTGTAACTGGAAATAACATTGATCAATTTATTTGATTGAATATTCAATTTTTTGACACCTTTGAGTTGATTGATTTTGGACTCCTACATTTTGTTCTAGGTCTCTAAGTCTTTCATTCCCATGATGGTGTATTTATCTCTCAATATAGATATGTATTGGACTTCCAGAAATAATATATGGACGACTATAATCCTTGTGCTACAAAATTCCATATGGTTATTAATATTACTAAAATATGTCCCTCTCCTGAATATGATGCTACAATTTATCAATAACTGGTCATTATCCTTATTTATTTAATACCCAATCAACCTAATCTTTCCTTTCATTTTAGTATTTTTTCCCTATTTATGAAGGATCTGTGTAAAATTAATTGGAAATATGAAAAGTAAATTGTTCATTACATTAAATATACCACTTATTTTAATATGAAATACTATCCAAGTTCATATTCATTCCTTGGCCTCCTTAATTTAACTACAGAAGTGACAATAGTAACAAAAATATAATTCTTCCAATGTGTTTCGCTTTTGTACTACACTCAGGATTGGACATAAAAGAAACATCATGTAGTATTTCTTTCAAATATGGAAGAAGAATATCATGGATATGTCAATGAAATGACAAAGGAGGATTGATATGCATCAACACTTGGGAGAGATTATATTTCGTGTTGAAACCTTGAATACTATCAATTATGAAAATCAGAGTGGAATCCAAGTTGTCAACAATTATATTTCAAATAATAAGATGAAGCATGTTTAGTTCCACACCATTTATCTTATATAGTTGGTTTAGAATAATATTTTCACTCTTGAATTTTTAAAAAGAAATGATCAAGAGAATATATTTATGCAACCTTTGAACAAAGCTTAGTTATTTAAGCTATATGGTGTGCTTGGGCTTAATGAAGTTACAATTATTGTGTGGTGTGTCATGTAGATGTAATTCCAACTCCTAAGCCTTCATATTATTGTATTAATGGAGGAATGCTACAACTTATGATTATGTGTGTCCTTTAAATCCTTGTAGCTTCTGGAGGTTGTCAAATGAAGGATCTACTAACAATTGACAATCAATCGAATGGTAAAGTACAAAAGAAATATACTATGTTGTCAACTAAGTGGTTGATATGTTGGTTGAGTAACCAATGAGAGGACAATCAATGGAGTGGTTAAATAATGTGAATATCAATTAAGTGATTGGATAAATGAAATAGATGGTCATGTCAACTCATAAAATTGAATAGTTGAAAATGAGTCAAATAGAATTGTCAAGTAGCCAATGAAGCAACATAGTTTTCATATAAATAAATAGAACAACCAAAACTTGTTTTTGTACTGAATCCTCCACAATTCAAGGAAGGTGGCTAGATTTAGGCACTATAAATAAATAAATCTATGGTTTGAATTTATGTAATGAATTGTTTTTTCATTATCATGTATTGTGATTTTTTCATCACAACTTGTTATGCTTAAGTGTTATAATGTTGCTTTTAGCCACCACTTGTTATCTTTGAGAATTATTTTTGAATTGTAATTTGTTGGATGTATGAAAAAATGAGAGAGATATTAGTGTATTTCTTGATTGTATGTATTCATGAATAAAAATAATAGCTTCATATCAAAGCATACATTCAATATTTAGACACACATTATATTATGCACTTGAACTAAGAGAATAAAATAATGCAAAAATATGAAACAATATTGAAAGAAACACAAAAATATCACAAGAATTGAGATAAGCTACAAAGATATATTATTATTCAGAAGGAGATTACAATGTTCATTTGCCTCTTCGAGGTGGAAGCCTTCGGTAAAGAAGAGCTCAATTTCAATAAAACTTGATGATTAAACCCTTGTTATATAAGACAATTTATATATTTATGACATCAAAAACCCTAAATACTAGTTTTCCCTTCCATAATACAGGTTAAGAAATTTATTTCTTAACTATGGCCCATTTATAACTAGTTTTCGTCCCTTTTCTATAATGGGGGTCAACCACTAACAATTATTATCATTGTGGATAACCGCTTACAATATTTATTAACTCAAATAACTCAATATGACTCTAACTATACCCCTTTGTATTATTATATAAATAAAAGGGTTAGGGTTGGACCCTAACATTCCCTCCCTCATCAAAATCAACCTTTTTCCTCAAGCCTGAAGTGACAAAAATCGTTGAAGAATAGTGGTTGGTTTCCATGTCACATATTTTGGACTCAGAGATAGTAGTTGGTTTCCACTTTATGAGGACTTCCTTGATTGTACAGACACAGAGATTTCTTGCACAAGTATCTAGGACCTATTTGAGCCAAAGAAAAAGTGAGTTCTCCTCATCCACTTCTAGCAGACTTGTTTGAACCCTGCAATATTTCCCCACAACTTTCTTGAGGAAAGATACATGGAAGACTGGGTTGATTTTTGAATTAGTCAGTAGGGTCAGTTTGTAAGTGACTACTCTTATACACTAAAGTACTTGATAATGCCCATAGAATTTTGGTGCTAGTTTCTAACAACCCTTTTCTTTGAGAGATGTTTGGTTATAAGGTTGGAGTTGCAGGAAAAGCTAGTCACCAACTTGGAATCACCACTCGGAATGATGTTGTTCAGCCCATTTATTCATTATATTCATAGCTTGATGTAGTTATATTTGAGATGAGACATCATGCCGACACGGTTCTACAATAACTGATCAACTTCCTGTACTTTGAATCATCTAGGGATATAAGAAGTTGCTGAAGGTGGGAGTTGTCCATACACTACCTCATATGGTGTCATCTTGGTGGCTTAATGATACTTAGTATTATAAAACCATTCATATAAAGGCATCCATTGTATCCATTGATGTTGCTTTTCTGAAGTGAAGCACCACAGATAGGTCCCCAAAAATTGGTCGACTACTTCTCTCTAACC
Source organism: Pinus albicaulis (assembly GCA_034641835.2). NCBI lineage: Eukaryota > Viridiplantae > Streptophyta > Pinopsida > Pinales > Pinaceae > Pinus > Pinus albicaulis. Next base: position 1,768,256,188 of record CM076580.1, on the reverse strand, counting down.
ATCGGTTTAGGGATGATAAGTTTTACTTACTTGGATTTCTGTTACCTATAGCTTGAAAAATTCCTTCCAAAATTTGTTGGTCAAAGTGGGGTCTCGATCAGATCAATGGAAGTCAGCATGCCATGAAGTTTCAATATTTTTTCCATGAAAACATGAGCCACCAATGTTGTGGTAAATGGGTTTGGTAGAGCGCAAAATGAACATATTTGGAAAGTCTATCAACAACCACCATGATGAATGATTTGTTTCTTGACTTTAGGAGACATGTAATGAAACTCATGAAAACATTTTTCTAGATGGAAGCAGGGAGTGGCAATGGCTGTAAGGTTCCTTATAGCTTAATCGTTTCCCCTTTGTTACACTTCCATACATCGCATTCAAATACAAAAGTAAGAATATAATTCTTAATGCTGATCCAAAATAAAGAGCGGTGTGATCTTCCATATATTTTATGAAATCCTCAATGTCATGTGACTAGAGAGGAGTACAACTCCTCCAAGATGTAGGTTTTGAGGGTGGGCGTTGGGGATAAGACTATTTGATACTTGTAGTGGAGAACCTCATCCTTCCAAGAGTATTTCCCTGATGACTTAGGATCTGCTCTTAATTTATTAATGAGTTGTGATAGAGAGGGGTGGGAGAACCATTCATGACGAGCTTCTTCAATCCAATATAGTATTGGTAGAGAGAGGGATAAAATACTGCCCTCATCCTCAAATTGGCATAATAAGGCATTAACCAATCAAGTTTATGTCCCTTCTTATAAATTATCTCATAATCATATTGCAACATTTTTGCGAGCCATTTAGTGTTTTGTGGCAACGGTAGCCACTACTAGAGGAAATATTTTAGGCTACGATGGGAATTTCCAATTTAGAAATGATGACAATAAGTATGGTCACTAAGTGTTTACTACATGTAATATGGACATCATTTCTTTCTCACATGTAAATTAACCGAGATGCTTTCCACTGAGTTGTTGACTCATGAAAGATAATGGTCTATGTGCTTGCATTAATACTGAATCAATGCCTGGACCTAAAGCATCACATTCAATCAAAAAAGGTTTTGTAAATTCTCACAGGGTCAATACTAGAGTGGGGCACATGGCATATTTGACAAAAAAAAAATCCTTTTTGAGCTACATTAGTCCAAAGAAATTAAATTTTCTTCCAATTATTACTCAGGGTTCATTAAATGCATCCATAAGTGAAAAATTTTGTGATAGTAGCCTGTGAAACCGAAGAATCCATTAAAACTCTTCATTTTTTTTGTTTAGGCCACTATTGCATTGTTTCAATATTTTGGAGATCAAATCTCACTCCTTCGCGACCGAAATGTGTCCCAAATGCTCTACTTATTCCATGTAAAAGGAACACTTGGATAATTTTAAAAATAGTTTAAGATCTTGGAGAAGTTGCAGTACTTGGTAATATATGGTGAAGATGAGTGTCCCATGTTATGTTGTATCTCGAAATTCCCCTCAAAAAACACCAGCAATGTTTTTCTAAGATATGGTTTCATCAGGTGGTTCATGAGGCTCTGAAAATTGGATGGGTAATTACAGATACCAAATGACATGAACAAGAACTGACAATGACCTTCATGACTTCAAACGTTTGTCCTCAAAATGTCAACTTCCTTCATCTGTATTTAGTGACAGTCTGAGCATAGGTCCAACTTCGTAAAAATTCTAGCACCATGGAGTTCATCAAGGAGATCATCAACTATTGGGCTAGGAAATTTGTCCTTGATAGTGAGCTTGCTATGGGTGCTAAATTATCGACACATGCTCCATTAACCATATTTATTTAGAACCATGACCACTGGAGATTAATAATGGCTGGTGATGGGATGTATAGCACTAGCTTCGAGGACTTCCTTGATGATTTTTTCAATTTCATTATTTTTAGAAAAAGTATATCGATAGGGGTGGGAATTTAGTAGCTAGGTACTCACAAGCAGAGGGATGTTATGATCATGTTCAACCATAGAGGGTAGGATCTCCTTAGGTTTTTTTAATACTCGTTGGTGGAAATATAGTACCTATTGCATATTGATATGAATGGGAGGTGGAGTGGATTCAATGGCATGAATGTAATTAAATTTTTATGCTATCTCATGATGGCCCTCGTTTGAAAGCTTCTCCATTCGATGCAAGCTGATGATAGTATGGGCACCTACCGGGACTCCCCACAATGTATGTGTGGTCATTCTACTTAAAGTTCATATATAACTGGTGGAATTTCATTATTATAGGGCCCAGTGTGTGGAGCCATTAAACACCCAGGATAATGTCACAATTGCCTATTTCAATTAAAAACATATAGGATTTCAGCTGATAATCCCCAATTTGAAGCTTAATATTTTCATAGTGACCTCCACATGATAAGGACTTGTTAATTATATAGCTCCCTAAAAAATTAATGAACTAATTCTGCTACTCTCTTATCGAGAAAACTATGCACGCTACCACTACCAATCAATACCACTGCTGGCTAATGTTTAATAAAATGTAAGATTTTGAGAGTCTGGTGAGAAAATATGTTAGTGAGGTCATGGAGTGATATAACGGGCTCATCATGCTAGCTGGAGTATTAGTGTCCAGGGCTGTTAGGGGTTCATCTTCTTCCTCCTCAGTCACTTCAGTAGATGGAGCTTCATCGACAAAGTTGTTTTTAATATCGTCAATTTGAAACAATTTTGGTGCATTGCGTTTATGCCCCGGGGAGTATTTTTCATCACAATAGTAGTATAGTCACTTTTTTCTTATTTTTTCCATTTCTGTCTGTGACACTTTCTGAACCTTAAGAGTTTGGGTGGGCCCGTAGCTGTTGTGGGACATCCAAGTGAATTTTTTTTGGATGATTGGATAAGTCATTTAAAGCGACTTCAAACTCTATGGTCTTGGTGCATGCTTCCAACCAAGTAGTTGGGTTATGCATTTTGACATGGGCTTGGATGGATTCCTTTAATCCACTGATGAAACATTCCAATTGAACGACATATCCTATTCCTTGAGTCTTGATGGAAAATAGTTCAAAGTATGCAATGTAGTTCCGTACTATACCTATGTTCCTATTCTTAGTGAGACAACCCAGAATGTGAGAGTCTCGATCAAAGTGGTCACAAATAGCTTTCGAGAACATGTTCCAAGTTGGCCTTCCTAGATAGCATTTATGATGCCACTTCCACCACTACCATAAATCTTGGTTCAAGTAAAAAACTCCCACATGTATATATTGTTAAGGTGGAAATATTGTTCCATTTGTGCAACCCATACTGCCATGTTAAAGGCATAAAATTTGTACATGTACAACTTGGGTGTCTAGTGGCTAAAATATTGGTGAAATATGTGGAAATGAATCTGATGACTAGATTCTCCTTCTACGTGTGCATATATATTATGTTATTCCCTTATGGGTTTGCGAGACATATACAAGACATACAATGTTATGTAACCAGCTCAAATAACAAAAGAAATGATAGATCAATGACTTAAAAATTGTCCTCTTCGAAGGGGAAACCTCCTTTACATTACATAAATAAAAAATTATTGTACTTTACAAATGATAAGACCTCGTTGGTATATATAGGAGTCTAAGGGGTCACACTATAATAATATCCTACATAATTATAATAATAATAATATAAGGGCACAACAATAGCAATAGTGGGATTCTATGGGGCACAACAATAACAACCTGGGTGATACATGGGCATAACGATACCAATAAGGGGATACACTAACATGCTTCTGTGTAAAATTATTGTCCTCCCATGTGGAGTCTTCAGCAAGTAATTTATTCCACTTAATGAGATACTTTAAAATTAATTGATTCTGTAGTTGTCAGGTTATTGTTTCCATGACTACTTTAGGCTCAAATATGATTTTTACTTCAAGTTTTGGAAACGTTGTTTGAACTGGGAGCTTAACATCAATAACCTTATTTAAGCATGAAACACGGAAACTTTGGTTTATTTAGGAAGATGCAAGAATCTCCAATTTGCGTGGGATAGTACTAATATTTTCCAACAGCTTGTAAGGACCATATTACTTGGGTGATAGTTTATTATCCTTCTTAGTTTGGTTGAGGGACATTTGTTTGTATGGTTTTAGCCTTAAAAATACCCAGTCACTTACATCAAAACTTATTTCAATGTGATACTAATCTTCCTATTGTTTCAATCGATTCTGTGCCAAAGTGCAATTATCCTTTAAGAGTTTGAGAACTTGTTTTTGATGCTCGATGTGGTATTCCACTACTTGAAACTTAGAATTTTTTCGTAAATACAATGAGATGGATGGTGGATTATATCCATAAATTTCCATAATTGGGGTCATTTTTGTAGCAATATGGAATTATTATACCACAATTCATTTAGAGGTAACCACTTGACCCATTTTGTTTGTTTATTAGATACAATGCAACGAATATATCGTCCCAAAAATATGTTCACTATGATCTCTATTTTCCCATCATATTGAGGACGATAAGATGAAATCTGAGTTAATATAGTACCAATACAAGAAAATAATTTCGTCCAAAAATTTAGAGTGAAAATGGGATCTCTATCGCTTACAATAATCTTTGGTTTTCCATGTAGATTTTGAATTGCTTCCATAAATGCAGTAGGAATTGTACTGGCTTTAAAAGGATAATATAATGCACAAAAGTTTTCATGCTTGGTATGTCTATCAATTTCCACCATGATGGCACTTTTTTCTTCATACTTGGGTAAAATTGTGATAAATCATTTGAGAGCTCTTCCCAACGTTGACTTTGAATGGCTAAATTTTGTAACATACCCGGGTGCTTATTTTCTCAACTTTACGTTTTTTGGAAAATGAAACGTTCTGCCACAAAATTCTGAGTATCATATTTAATGCCATCCAAAAAAAATTCCTTCGTAATCTTGTGGTAAGTTTTTAAAAAATCTTGAGTGCCCTCCTAATGGAGAGGTGCCCAATTCAAAAAGAATAATTTTCTTGAGTTTAGAATTCTTACAAATATATAAGTGATATTTGTACCATAATGGATTATTTCTCCAGCTAAATGTATCATATGTATTGGGATATTTCTTCAACTTTTGAATTATTTTCATTAACTATTCGTCATTGTTCCATTCATCCCTTGCTTCGCTTATACAATCAAGTTGGATAATAGGAATGGCACAAAGCAATGCTTCCACATCCTCATCCTTTCTTGAGAGTGCATCTGCAATAAAATTTTGATTCGCTTTTCTTGTATATGATTTCAATTTCATAACCTAACATATTTGTGACCCATTTTTTCTTCTCTTCTGATGACAATATTTATTCTAAAAAGTATTTAAGACTATCATGATCTATTTCTACCTTGAATTTTCTTGTCATTAGGCAAGATATCCATTTATTTATTTCATGTAGTATTTCCAACATTTCCTTTGCATAAATAGGTTTGTGTAAATACCTTCCTTTGAGTGGATTACTTTCAAAAGAAATGGGTCTTCCTTATTGCATTAAAACAACACCAATTCCATTTTCTGAGGCATCACATTCCACAATAAATATTTTTGTGAAGTCAGTCATAGCTAAAATCGGTGCTTGGAACACTACCTCTTTAAGATGTTTAAAGGGCTTAGTATTTTCTGGAATCGAAGAAAAATCCTTCTTTATTCATAAATTTTTGTTATACAATTATATATTACCGAGCAATGGAACACATAAAAATATGCGGAAATAAAAACAAAGAAAACATATAAAACAAGAGAGACACATATATGTGTAGTTCACCCAACTTGCGATACATCCATGAAGAAAAAACCAATCCTTCCTTTCTATTATCAAGAAAAATGAAGAGACACAACCTACAACATATTCGACGTAATATCCACTATTATCTCACATAGTCCCCATTTCTCTTTCTCGCTTAGAATACACACACCACAGACAACTGCAATATAATTCCCTCATATGAACTGAGGGGTAGCCTTCTAGGAAAAAAAACCTTAAATTAAACATAAATTCTACCGTCAGATCACCCGCCTAATGAACGACCCAGGTTGACTATGAAATTATAATATTTTCCAATGAAATTTTACATATATTTTTAGCTTCGAGAGAGATGCCCTTGAACCCCACTGGGGGATTGCTGGCCCTCCAAACCCCTAGCTAGGGGGGATTGTCCCCCCCTAAACCATTGCGAGGGGAAAAAAACCCCCCCGCAGTGCGCGCCCCCCCCTCTCTCCCGCCGAAGTGCAGGGGTGTACAGTATTCCTGGGTTATACATCTAGCTGAAACAAATACCTCTAAATCAGGATGATAATCAAGCTCCACACCCAACAATGTTATTGTAGGTGTTTTTATTCTTCCATAATTATTAATGGACTTATGATAATACCTTGTCAACCTGAGAAATCATTGAAGACGATTTATTTTTATGGGGATTTTCCATTCCTTAATGGATTTAACTTTTTTAGGGTCTACCTTAACACCCTCATGAGATACAACATGGCTCGAAGATTCCACCTTGTGTACTTCAAAGAAACATTTAGAGGTTTTTACATATAAATGTTTCTCTTGCAATATTTTGAGTACCATGTCAACATGTCAAACATGGTCCTTCCCAGGGTTGTTGTATATTTCTGTATCATCAAAAAATAATAACAAAAATTTTCTAAGGAAGGATTTGAAAATGGAATTCATCAAACCTTGAAATGTCAAACATGAATTCGTAAGGCAAAAAGGCATGACCAAAAATTCATAATGACCCTCATGATCTCTTAACGTTGTTTTCAGAATGTATTTATTCTTATTTTTAACTTGATGACATATTGAACGAAGATTTAGATTGGCGAAGTAATTTTCTCCATGTAATTCATCCAAAAATGCAGCAATGACAGGAATCAGAAATTTATCTTTAATAGTTAGCTTGTTGAGCTCCCTATAATCGGGAAAAATTCACCATGATCCATCCTTCTTGTGAACCAATACTACTGGAGAAAAGAAATAACTTTGACTAGGTTAGATTATACCAGCCTATATCATTTCTACAACCATATGTTCAATTTCACTTTTTTGGGCCTAGGGATATATGTAAAGTCTTATTTTTTGAGGAACACTTCCTAGAATCAAATTAATATCATGATCATGATCACGAATAGGTGGGAGGCATTTGGGAGTCTCAAATACTTTGGAATGATTGTCTAATACTTTTTGGAAATTTGAGAGATAGATGATTTTGATGTTTGAACCTCTAGTGAGCATAATTATGGAATTACGCCCCATTTTTATTTCTTTAGAAGTTTTTTGATGCATTAGAGATGATTATATTTCCTATTTTCCTTGTATTACCCCTTTATTCAACCTACTTTCCTTCCCAAACAAATGTCCAGAAAAGTTCTTGAAAATTAAAAGCTATCATCCCCAAATATTACAACCGTTTGAGCCCTAGTACAAAATAAACAAGCCACCCACTGGAATGGAAAGGATTGGAATATTAAATAGATATTCTCCCATGGTTATCTTGATAGTATGGCTCTTTATAGAGAAATTTATATTTCCTCCATTTGCAACCATCACTTGACACTCTGGTGCCATATAGGAAGCAATTAAATTCCTTCGCTATCTTACAATGAATAAAATTATGAGTACTACCTGAATCAATCAACACTATTACCTTTTTTTCTTAAAATCCTTCTATCTTAATAATTTGAGTGGTAATTCCGCCCAATGCATTGCAAGATATGGTAGGATTCATTTCTTATTTCTCAAGGGTTTTTTCTTAGTGTATATCCTCCTATTTTTATGTTCCTTATTTATTTTCTTCCTCCTCTTCACAATATATGTAGAATAATTTCTTCTCAACACACTAATGACCTTTAGTGTATTTTACACCACAGCTATAACAAAGCCAATTTTCTATTTTTTCCTCCAAATGTTGTGGCATCAACTTTATAGGACGTGGAAGGCTAGCAGTTGTTATCACTCCAATAATTTTTAATGCTTGTCAGATTTTTTATTTTAGTTTAAATAATATTAGGCGTAACCACAAACCAACTTTTAATCCTTAGGATCTAGCCTTCCTAATTCTCAGAGAGGGCTCTCTCTATATGATTTATATTTTTCTATTATATTTGATTTTAGGCTAGTTATGTAGGGTAAATTGATTTTTTATTTTGATTTGATTTTCTGGTGAAATCACTTACTCAAATGGAGAGATGTAGGTCTTTATTCCATTGGGCTAATGGATTCAATGTGTCAAGCAGTCAGATAAGGATGAAGTTCTAAAGGGAAATATTTACAGGGAAATATAGATTAGCTACTTCAGATCTTCAAGGATGATGGTGAAAATGGTTTTAATCGGGGTAAAAGAGCAATTAAGGGTTCTTAAATCTAGATTATGAACAAAAAGGCATAGTTCAATCGAAAATAAAAAGAAATTAAGGGTTTCCTAATCTGGATATCAGTGGAAAACATATAAATAACAATCAGTCAAAACAGAGTGTTTTTAACATATTCTGAAATAACAATTCCTGATTTATCATTTAGATTTAGAAGACATTCAAGTATTGATGAAAAACATAAGAAATTGACAAGGAAACAAGTGAAAATAATTCACTATAGCAACCCAACACATGGATCCTGTAATATGATGCTTTATTGATTTGATCTAGTCTGTTGACTTGAAATTGTTACAATCACCCTTAGGTTCATAATAGTACAATTATAGAAATGTTCAACAATTCATCCACATTCAATACTTCTAAATGAGAAGTATTTATACAAAAAATATTTACAAAATATCCTAAAACAAACTTACGAATTATTTATGGAAAGGAAATATCTTCAAGCAAGAAGATATTGACAACTTTCTAACTAATACTAGCTGCCCATTTTTTATTGAAATAACTTGTTTGTTGTCTTCATTTTGGTACTGCTTTCTCTCTTTGCTGTTCAACAAAGGCTACTGCTCGATAGTGAGGTGTCTTTCACACTGGAAACTTTATCTCTGCATCAGTAATTTTGAACTTTAACCTTGAACTGATACTCTTTATCCTGATACTCTTTCGTTGCAAAAATGTAAATGTTGTTTTAACCTTTACTGCTATGTTTTTACTGCAATCTGATTTCAAGGTAAATCAGTCAAATTTTCCCAAAGTTCAGTCTATGGAAATTTGATCTTCATCATCCTCCTGAAATTCTCATCAACTTCGGTGTATTTTGAGAATGTTGGTTTGTTGATAAAATTTTTTTTTACGTAATGTTGTAGGTAAAACAAATTCTCAAAGCTTTTGTAAAGTACCTTCCCCGATGGGATTCCCTTCAAGGTTGAATTGTTCACTTTCTCCTTGGAAAACTCTCTTATATTTTTATCATAATCATCATGCTTCATTAATCTGTCATTAATAACTAGAGGATTGGGAAGGCCTTTTTTCCTTAGAACATCAAACTTGATCATGAAACTTGTGATAGCCATCTCCATGTTTTGGCATTTCTCCTCTAACTGTATCATCAAATTCTTCTTAGAAATTACCTTCCTAACTTCTGGGATGGTTTATGTCTTGTCTTAATTCCAATTTCTTCCAGTTCTTGTCTATTATTTGAAATTAGAAATTTGATGATTTCTAGATCTTCTTCAAGTTTCTTACCAATCTCTTCTTTGATTTTTTGGATTTCTTCTCTTGTTGATTTCACTACGAATTTCTTCTCATATATTACCTATGGATGGCCAAATACCATTGAAATATTCAATGATATTGGACCATAGTTGTTGCTTGAAATGTGCTATTAGTTCCTTCAATGTTAGTTCTTTTTCTAACTTTTTCAACTGTTCACTTAATCTGTTGGCTCTTTTGTCTTCATTTTTATGCATTATCTTGGCAAGTTTCTTTTCATATTCAAGAATTTTAAGTTGTTATTTAAGTCTGTTTATCTCATTCGTCTGAATAGACATGTACTCCATAGATTTTACCAATTTTCTTGCTTCATATGAATGTTGTACTGTTGTTGTTGAAGATTCTATGGTTGAAGTGGTTGATGAAGTGATAGGGAATGTTGTATCCATGGGGACTTTAGGTGCCAGCGATTAAGAAAGTGTTATGAAACCAGCTCAAAAAGTATAAGAAAAGAGAGATCAACGCCTTATAAATAAGCCACTTCGAGGGGGAAACCTCAAATACATTACATAAATGAACAATTCTTCGATGATACAAATGACCAAAATGTCCTTTTATATATAGGAGTCCATGGGCACAATAATAATTTAAGGGCACAATAATAACAATATTGGGGTTACAGGGGTACAGCAATAGCAATAAGAGGGCTACACTAATAACAATAAGGGACTAAACTAGTAATATAGGGACCTAACATGCCCCTCTCCTTCAAAAAAGTGTTGTCCTCAATGCTTTAGTAGCTCTAGGTGCTTTTGTATAAATTTCTCATCCTCCCATGTAGAATATTCAGTGGTTAAGTTCTTCCACTTGATGAGATACTCTGAAATTGATCGCTTTCATAGCTATCGAGTTCTTGTTTCCGTGACCGCTTTAGGTTCCAATATGATTTTTCCTTCCTCATCAAGTTCTCAAAATATTGTTTGAACTAGAAGATTTTCACCTATAACCTTCTTTAAGCATGAAACATGGAAAACTGGATGCATTCGCGAAGAACCAGGAAGCTCCAATTTATATGCCACAGTACCAATCTTTTGAAACACCTTGTAAGGACCATAGTACTTTGGCGATAAATTATTATCCTTCTTAGCTTCCTTGAGGGACATTTGTTTCTATGGTTGTAGCCGTAAAAATACCAAGTCTCCTATATCGAAACTTCTCTCATTGCAATGTTGATCTTCCTATTGTTTCATTCGATTTTGTGCCAAATTTAGGTTATCCTTTAAGAGTTGGAGAACTTCTTATTGATGCTCGATGTGATCTTCCACTGCTTGAAATTTATAATTTTCTCTTAAAGATGATGTGATGGACGGTGGATGATATCCATAAAGTGCCATAAATGGGGTCATTTTTTATGCAATATGGAAGAAAGTGCTATACCACCATTCAGTGAGAGATAACCAATTGACCCATTGTGTTTTCTTATCAGATAAAAAACAACGAAGATATCCTTCCAAACATTTATTCACTATATCATTTTGACGACCGGATTGAGGATGATAAGATGATCTATGAGCTAATTGAGTAACCAAACAAGAAAATAACTCCGTCAAAACATTTCCACTAAAAATGGGATCTTTATCGTTCACAATAATATTTGGGTTTCCATGTAGCTTTTCAATTGTATCCATAAATGTAGTAGCAACTGTACTTGCTTTAAATGGATGCGATAATGCCCAAAAATGTGCATACTTGGTAAGTATATCAACTACCACCATGATGACACTCTTTCCTATGGACTTAGGTAAACTTGTTATAAAATCCATTGAAATCTCCTCCCAACGTTGAATTGGAATTTATAAAGGTTGTAGAAGACCCGGGGTCTTAATTGTATCAAATTTATTTTGCTGGAAAACCAAACATTCCGCCACAGAATTTTGAATATCATATTTAAGGCCATCTAGGAAAATTCTTTCTTCACCGTATGGTAAGTTTTTAAAAATCCCGAGTGTCCTTCTAAAGGAGAAGTGTGTAATTCCAAAAGAATATTTTGTTTTAGTTGGGAATTCTTACAAACATATAAGTGATCTTTGTACCATAAGGAATCATTTTTTCAACTAAATGTATCATATGTACTAGGATCTTGCTGCAAATTTTGAATGAGTGTCCACGCTTCTTTTTCTTTCTTCCATTCATCCCTTGCTTCGGTTATCCAATCTTGCTGGATAATAGAAATGGCACAAATAAATGCTTCCACTTCTTCATTCTTTCTTGAGAGTGCATTTGCAACAACATTTAGATTCCCTTTTTCATAGTTTGTTTCAAAGTCATAACCCAACATCTTTGTGACCCATTTTTGCTTCTCTTCTGAAGATAGTCTTTGTTCCAAAAAGTTTTTAAGACTATCATGATCATTTTTTACCTTGAAGTGTCTTCCCATTAGGTAAGGTCACCATTTCTTTAGTGCATGTAGTATTGCTAACATTTCGTTTTCATAAATAGCTTTATGTAAATACTTTCCTCTAATTGGATGGCTTTCAAAAGAAATGGGTCTTCCTTATTGCATTAAAACACCACCAATTCCATTTCTTGAGGCATAACATTCCACAATAAAAGTTTTTGTGAAGTCTGGCATAGCTAAGACCGGTGCTAGGCACATTGCCTCTTTATGATGTTCAAAGGCCTTAGTTGCTTCAGGAGTCCATGAAAATGAATCTTTCTTCAATAATGTTATTAGAGGTGCTGCTATTCTCCCATAATTATTAACAAACTTACGATAATACCCTGTTAACCCGAGAAATCCTCACAATTTCTTTATGGCTATGGGAACTTTCCATTCCTTAATGGCTTTAATTTTTTTAGGGTCTACCTTAACACCCTCGTGAGATACAATATGACCAAGATATTCCACCTCTTGTACTCCAAAGAAACATTTGGATGCTTTTTCAGATAATTGTTTCTCATCCAATAGTTTGATCACCCTGTCAAGATGTTGAACATGATCCTTCCCAGACCCATTGTAAATTAGTATATCATCAAAAAATACTAGCACAAATTTTCTAAGGAAGGGTTTGAATATGGAATTCATAAACCCTTGAAATGTAGGAGGTGCATTAGTAAGGCTAAAAGGCATGACCAAAAATTCATAATGACCCTTGTGAGTTTGAAATGTTGTTTTCGGAATATCTTCAGTCTTCATTCAAATTTGATGATATCCTGAATGAAGATCCAACTTGGTAAAATAAATTTCTCCGGTTAATTCATCCAATAATTCATCAATCATAGTAATGAGAAATTTATATTTAATGGTGAGCTTATTGAGCTCCCTATAATACGGACACATGCACCATGACCATCCTTCCTGTGCACCAATACTATTGGAGCACGGAAAGAAATTTGACTAGGTTGAATTATACCATCCTCTAACATTTCTGCAATCATACATTCAATTTCGCTCTTTTGGACATAAGGATATCTATAAGGCCTGATGTTTGGAGGAACACTTCCTGGAATCGAATGAATAACATGATCATGATCACGAATAGGTGTGAGTCCTTTGGGAGTTTAAAACACCTTGGAATGATTGTCCGAGACTTTTTGGAGATCTGCAGAAATAGATGATTTTGATGTTGGAACTTCTAGTCACTACAAGAAAAAAGGACATTGGTGAGGGGCGAAAAATGTCACCATAAGCTCATTGGTGACGGTCAAAAGAGCCTTCGTCACCAAAAATTGAACGTCACCAAAAGTGGCGTCGCCGAAAGTATATGTGTTGTGGTGACATTCAAGGTTCGTCACCAATAATAATTTATAATGACGGATAGTGACCGTCACCATTTCATATGAGCAATGGTGACAAACTACAACCTCGGTCACCAAAAAACTGAACGTCACCAAAGGTGGCATCGCTGAAAGTACAGGTGTTGTGGTGACATTCAAGGTCCGTAACGAATATTGATTATAATGACGGATAGTGACCGTCACCATTTCATATGAACAACGATTTATTGTGATGGACCCTTCATGGGCATCACTATTGGTGCATATATATGGCGACGTTCGTTGACCATCACCATTTCATATTTGGTGAGGGTCAAAAAATGTCATGATAAGCTCATTGGTGACTTCAAGGTCTGTCACAAATAATGAATATAATGAAAAACAATGACCCTCATGATTTCATATCAACAACAACGATTTATGGTGACAGAACTTTCATGGTCGTCACTATTGATGTGTATATATGGTGGCATTCGTTGACCGTCACCATTACATATTTTGGTAAGGGTAAAAAAATGTCACCATAAGCTCATTGGTGATGGTCAAAAGAGCCTCCGTCACCAAAAATTGATCGTCTCCATTCCATATTTATATCAAGGCACGATGGAATCGAACCACCAACCTCCTGCTTGTAAAGCAGGTGCTCTTCTGTTGTGTAACTAGCTCCAAAAATAGAAGAAAATACATATGAACGCCTTATAAATAAGCCACTTCGAGGGGGCAACCTCCAATACATTACATAAATGAACAATTCTTGGATGATTCAATTTACAAAACCTCCTTTCTATATATAGGAGTCCATGGGGCCATAATGTAATCCTAGTGGGCCACAATGTAATCCTAGCCGACCTAACAATAATAATTTAAGGGCACAATAATAACAAAATGGGGCTTACAAGGGTACAACAATAACAATAAGGGGTTTACACTAACAATAATAAGGGGCTATACTAGTGATATAGGGACCTAACATGCCCCTCTCCTTCAAAAAAAGTGTTGTCCTCAACACTTGAGTAGCTCCGGGTGCTTCTGTATAAAATTCTCATCCTCCCATGTAGAATCTTCAGTGGGTAAGTTCTTCCACTTGATGAGATACTCCGAAATTGATCGATTCCGTAGTTGTCGAGTTCTTTTTTCCATGACTGCTTCAGGTTCCAATATGATTTTCCCTTCCCCATCAAGTTCTGGCAATACTGTTTGAACTGGAAGATTTTCACCTATAACCTTCTTTAAGCATTAAACATGGAAAACTGGATGTACTCGCGAAGAAGCAGGAAGCTCCAATTTGTATGCCATAGTGCCAATCTTTTGCAACACCTTGTAAGGACCATAGTATTTTGGCGATAATTTATTATCCTTCTTAGCTTGCTTGAGGGACATTTGTTTATATGGTTGTAGTCGTAAAAATACCCAATCTCCTACATCAAAACTTCTCTCGCTGCGATGTTGATCTGCCTGTTGTTTCATTCGATTTTGTGCCAAATTCAGGTTATCCTTTAAGAGTTGGAGAACTTCTTGCCGATGCTCGATGTGATCTTCCACTGCTTGAACCTTCGAATTTTCTCTTAAATATGATGTGATGGATGGTGGATGATATCCATAAAGTGCTATAAATGGGGTCATTTTTGCTGCAGTATGGAAGGAAGTGTTATACCACCATTCAGCGAGAGGTAACCACTTGACCCATTGTGTTTGTTTATCAGATACAAAACAACGAAGATATCCTTCCAAACATTTATTTACTACTCAGCTTGACCATCAGATTGAGGATGATAAGATGAGCTATGAGCTAATTGAGTACCCAAACAAGAAAATAACTCCGTCCAAAATTTCCAGTAAAAATGGGATCTCTGTCGCTCACAATAACCCTTGGGCTTCCATGTAGCTTTTGAATTCTATCCATAAATGTAGTAGCAACTGTATTTGCTTTAAATGGATGAGATAATGCACAAAAGTGTGCATACTTGGTAAGTCTATCAACTACCACCATGATGACACTCTTTCCTTCAGACTTAGGTAAACCTGTGATAAAATCCATTGAAATCTCCTCCCAACGTTGACTTGGAATGGATAAAGGTTGTAGAAGTTCCGGGGTCTTAATTGTTTCCACTTTATTCTGCTGGCAAACCAAACATTCCGCCACAAACTTTTGAATATCAGATTTAAGGCCATCCCAAAAAAATTCTTTCTTCACCCTGTGGTAAGTTTTTTAAAATCCCGAGTGTCCTCCTAAAGGAGAAGTGTGCAATTCCAAAAGAATCTTTTGTTTTAGTTGGGAATTCTTACAAAGATATAAGCGATCTTTGTACCATAAGGAATCATTTTTCCAACTAAATGCATCAGATGTACTAGGATCTTGCTGCAACTTTTGAATGAGTGTCCATACATCTTTGTCCTTCTTCCATTCATCTCTTGCTTCGGTTATCCAATCTGGTTTGATAATAGAAATGGCACAAAGCAATGCTTCCACCTCTTCATTCTTTCTTGAGAGTGCATCTGCAACAACATTAAGCTTTCCTTTTTTGTAGATTATTTCAAAGTCATAACTCAACATCTTTGTGACCCATTTTTGTTGCTCTTCTGACGATAGTCTTTGTTCCAAAAAGTGTTTAAGACTATCATGATCGGTTTTTACCTTGAAGTGTCTTCCCATTAGGTAAGTTCGCCATTGCTTTAGTGCATGCAGTATTGCTAACATTTCCTTCTCATAAATAGGTTTCTGTAAATACTTTCCTTTGATTGGACGACTTTCAAAAGCAATGGGTCTTCCTTCCTGCATTAAAACTGCACCAATTCCATTTCCTGAGGCATCACATTCTACAATAAAGGTTTTTGTGAAGTCTGGTGTAGCTAAGACCGGTGCTAGGCACATTGCCTCTTTAAGACGTTCAAAGGCCTTAGTTGCTTCAGGAGTCCATGAAAATGCACCTTTCTTCAATAATGTTGTTAGAGGTGCTGCTATTCTCCCATAATTCTTAACAAACTTGCGATAATACCCTGTTAACCCGAGAAATCCTTGCAACTGCTTTATGGTTGTGGGGACTTTCCATTCCTTAATGGCTTTAATTTTGTTAGGGTCTACTTTAACACCCTCATGAGATATAATATGACCTAGATATTCCACCTCTTGTACTCCAAAGAAACATTTGGATGTTTTTGCATATAATTGTTTCTCCTGCAATAGTTTGAGCACCTTGTCAACATGTTCAATATGATCCTTCCAAGACCTGTTGTAGATTAGTATATCATCAAAAAATACTAGCACAACTTTTCTAAGGAAGGGTTTGAAAATGGAATTCATCAACCCTTGAAATGTAGAAGGTGCATTGGTAAGGCCAAAAGGCATGACCAAAAATTCATAATGACCCTCATGCATTCGAAATGCTTTTTTTGGAATATCTTCAGTCTTCATTCTAATTTGATGATATCCTGAACGAAGATCCAACTTGGTAAAATAAATTGCTCCATGTAATTCATCCAATAATTCATCAATCACAGGAATGGGAAATTTGTCTTTAATGGTGAGCTTAATGAGCTCCCTATAATCCGGACACATTCACCATGATCCATCCTTCTTGTGTACTAATACTACAGGAGCAGAGAAAGAACTTTGACTAGGTTGAATTATACCCGCCTCTAACATTTCTGCAATCATACGTTCAATTTCGCTCTTTTGGAAGTAAGGATATCTATAAGGCCTAATTTTTGGAGGAACACTTCCTGGAATCAAATGAATAGCATGATCATGATCACGAATAGGTGGGAGTCCTTTGGGAGTTTCAAACACCTTGGAATGATTGTCCAAGACTTGTTGGAGATCTGCAGAAATAGATGATTTTGATGTCGGAACTTCTAGTGAGCATAATTGTGCAATTACGCCTCGTTGTTCTTTCTTTAGAAGCTTTGTCATAACATTAGAGCTTATTATCCTTCTCAGCTTCCCTTCAATACCTCGTAATTCGACTTCCTTTCCTTCTGAAAAAAATTTCAAGAAAAGTTCTTGAAAATTAAAAGCTACCGTCCCCAAAGATTGTAACCATTGTACTCCTAGTACAACATCAGCACCTCCTATAGGAATGGAAAGCATTGGACTAGTCAACACATATTCCCCCATGGTTAGCTTGATGTTATGGCATTTTCCAGAGCAATTTATAGTTCCTCCATTTGCAACCATCACTTGACATTCTGGTGCTGTGTATAGGAAACAATTTAATTCCTTGGCTACCTTACAATGAATAAAATTATGGGTGCTACCTGAATCAATCAACACTATTACCTTTCTCTTCTTGATTTGTCCTTTTATCTTGAGAGTTTGAGGAGTGGTACTTCCTGCCAGTGCATTACACGATATGGTTGGATTCATTTCTTCCTCTTCTGGGGCTGGTTCCTGGTGTATATCCTCTTCTTGTTCATTTTCTTCTTCCTCTTCACAATCTATGTAAAATAATTTCTTCTCAGCACACTTATGACCTTTAGTGTATTTGCTATCATAACTGTAGCAAAGCCCTTTTGCTCTTTTTTCTTCCAATTGTTGTGGTGTCAACCTTGTAGGTTGTGGAAATCTAGGCGTAGCAACACTTCCTTCTTTATAGAATTGAGTGGTAGGCTTCCTTGTCACCATAATTTTATATTCAACTTTTCTTGCCAAACCTGAATGCCTTCTCCAATGAATCAGGTTCCAAAACGTGAACTTCATGTTGGATGTTATCCTTTAAAGTGCCTATGAAGAGATCAATCCTGTTTTCCTCTGGAATATCAGTTACCCTTATATTCAATTTTTGGAAGTCCTCAATGTGCTCCCCCACTAAACCCTTTTGTTTGAGATTTATCAATTGGCTAAAGAAGGTGTTGTTCTTTGTATCCTCATAATGTGCTATCATTTCCTCCATAAAAATTGACCAAGTGACAATTTTTTACGGGAGCAAAGCCATCGATACCATACAAATGTATTTTGTTCTAAATGTAAAGTTGCAATGCGTACCTTTTGTGTGTTTTGCACATTATGGAGATCAAAATATTGTTCCATTTGTAGTATCCATGTTACAGGATCCTTTCCATCAAACTTCCTTATATCCATTTTTGGAATATGGTGGTTCTTCCCGCCAACATTAGAGTTTATGAAATCACGATTAACATTTATTTTGTTCTCATCATGAGGTTCTTCTAATATATTTTCGCCATTAGGAATCATTTTTGGTTTTAAACTTGTCATCAAGCCTTCCATGTATGCTTTTAGATCATCATGTCATCCATCTTAGCTTCCATGTCGACTTCCATGCCATCCATCTTAGCTTCCAAACCATTCATCTTAGCTTCCACGCCTTTCTTCAAACCATCCATCTTAGTTTCCATGCCTTTCTTCAAAACTTCCATTTCATTTTTTGTTGTTCTTTGTGAGAGCGAAATTTGTTGCATTTACTCTTGTAATTTTGATATGTCATGTTGCCATTCTTCATCTTCATGAGTCATAGTAGAGCCTTCTAAAGTCTTAATGGGTGTTGAATTCTTTTTAGGGGCCATTTCAGAATCCAATATTGATATCTATTCTACAATAGGCCCTTGCAATCAATTCAACTTGATTCTTCAAACAAGACTTATGCAATTCGGAAAAAAAAATACACACCTTTTACTTGCTTTTGAGGTGCTCGATATTGAAATTGGATTATCTTTGTGCATGAAGCACTTCAATATTTGAATTTCGGTGTCAGCGTAACCCTCTGAAATATCTTTTGAATTCCGTAGGTCTGACCTGATTTTGATTCTCCAAGACCAAGTTGTGTCCAATCTCCCACAATGACCTAATTATGGATTGTTTCAGTAGAGCAAACTTGTACGACTTGCCACGTGTCACTGTTTCATTCTTTGTCTCTAAAATTGATATCCAAGAAACTAAAGTCTGTGTACTTACAACCAATTTTTACGGCACTCCAATCCGATGCCCAGAGAGAGAGTTATTGAACTTTTCCCACGATCACCTCTTTGAGATGCAATTCAGGAGCCCGAAAAAGCACTACCTTCCACAGATCATATCTCCAAAAATATTGCGAACAAAGCTCTGAAATTTGAAACATTTCTCAGGGATTTTTCACAACATATGAATTTCAGATTCTGAAAACTGTAGAAAATGTTTTATAGGTGCAAATGCTAATGGCGACCGTTTAGGAGCCTGGGAAAAAAAGACCTAATCTCTCCATGACTACATTCCTCCGAAAAAATGTTGTGAACAAGCTAAACAAGCTCAAATTTAGAAAACTTCTCAAGATTTCAGCTTCGCACCCTAAAAATTTCAGCTTCTGAAGCTTCGTAGAAAACAAGTTATAGCGAAAATGCCACGATGACCTGTTTGGAGCAGCGAAACCCTAGAATCCCAAACCTCTGATACCAAATGTTGTGTAACCAGCTCCAAAAATAGAAGAAAAGAGATATCAACGCCTTAGAAATGAGCCACTTCGAGGGGCAACCTCCAATACATTACATAAATGAACAATTCTTGGATGATACAATTTACAAAACCTCCTTTCTATATATAGGAGTCCATGGGGCCATAATGCAATCCTAGTGGGCCACAATGTAATCCTAGCCGACCTAACAATAATAATTTAAGGGCACAATAATAACAAAATGGGGGTTACAAGGGTACAATAATAACAATAAAGGGGTTACACTAACAACAATAAGGTACTATACTAGTAATATAGGGACCTAACATCTTCCATTGAGCTAGCACCCTTTATAGATTGTAAATTCTACAACTTTCAATAAATTAAAAACAATGAAACAAGGCTCCAAGCTCGTATAGAAAGAAGTGGCTCTAGAGTTTGGATTTTTGGTGCTTGCAACTACTGATACAAAGGCAAAAAATGAATGAATCCAAGATCCTAGATAGAACAAAAAGAAGTGGCCTTGGAGCTAGGCCTTTTAGTGCTTGCGCTTATCAATACAAAGGCATTCATTGGTACATGTATTCATAGGTAGAATAATGAATGGTAAATCATGTTTCTTCAAAGAAACACTAGGATTTCACCACTTATGCTTTGAGTTAGCCACATAGTAATATCCTCAATAAATCATGTTTAAGCTAATATGTTCAAGCGGTCTTAACACACTAGTTCATAATCCTAGACGAGTCAGTGAATTTCATAGGTTTGTAATCCTTACTATGACCTGAACATAGGCTAAGTTGTATTTTATGGTCATACATGTAAAAAGAAGGAGATCAGAAACAAGGGACTAACTAGCATACATGGTAGGCTTGCAACTAAGCTTGTTATCCAATAATTGTTTGCACAATGCAAAGGAATTTTGGTTATAAAAACCTCATTTGACTTTCTCTTAGCTGACTTTAGTTCCTGTATGAGAGAAGCATCAATAAAATTCAAAAATCAAAGCCAGATGGAAATTGAATAGAAGAACATGTGCCCCATCTGGACAATTGGGTAGCCATGTGTAGCAAAGCGCTCAAGAGATCATGGCTAGACTCATAGCAATACGTTTCGACTCTTACGAGAAAACAATTGATGTTAACCTAAGTAATGCTAGAGTAATGCTAGCATTTCTTGATTAAGAAAAAAAACTTCCTTACCATATGCTTTTTACTTCTAAATTTTGCTCCTCTCCACCTCAAGAAGAGGCCAATTAAGATGTTAAAATTTTTCATTGGCTAACAAAAAGCAATGTCAACATTTTATAGGTGGAGAAAAAAATTATTATAATATTTTCCTTAAAACATTAGGTTTTATGTGGTTTTATGTTTTAATTCTCGAGCAAAGGCTAGTAATAAACAACTGGACATTTACTATAGTCCATGTTGCCTTATGGCAGAGACTAATAAGAGTTCCCAAATTCGTTTCTAAATATGTCTGATTTGTTTGAGTTTGGGTTAAACGTAGTCAAATATTTTCAAGTTTTTCCAAGTTGCAATGAGCTTAATTATGTTTGTCTAAGCTAGTGAACAAGCTTGACCCAAGATTTTGAAAAGGGAGTTTGATAGAGATTACTAATTTGACATATTTTAACAAATTTTCCCTTTCTGTATGTCTTGAAGAGAGAATCTGAACTAGCCTCCTCTTACCACAATGTGGCTAGATAAGTGAGACAAATCAAAACCAATAGTATCCACTAAGATATTGCGAGTGAGGGGCATTTATTCTGCCAAAATATGCTCAAAAAAGGGCATCAAATTTGATCACCCAGTGTGTTGAAAAGTACTATTATAAGAATCCTATCTTCCTTATTGGTCAGGTCTACCGTATCTCTACAGTATAACTAGACATTTGTGGCAACCATTAGGGGTATTATTTATTGGTTCCTTCTTTCATATAATTTATGGGGTCCTTTTCACTTTTATGTTGTGTTATTGTTAGTTGTTTTGGGTTTGAGCTAATTCTTAATGCTCTCAACTCTTCAATCTCTCGAATAAAGGGATTCATAGGCTTCATAGTGTCTGGCTATGGGTCTTTGCATGGTTGGTAATCAACCATCCAAGGCCATCGAAGACCTATCTGGATAAGAGCATGTTGACAGGTGGCTTTGCTAAATCTATGGTAAACCAGATACAAGTGAAGCACATATTTTTGGACTGCTTGTATGCAAGAGACTACTAGAAGGACATTGAGGATCGACGCTCAATTTTCTTCAAGGAAAAAGTGCATTGGATATTGTAAACCTTAGAAATTCCTGGTGTCTTTTGTTATTGGCCCTCTCAGGGATTTGGAACTGCTTCAGAGTTATTCCATTGTTCACCTTTTGGAGGCTAAACTGGAAATTTTCTTTTGCTAACAAGGAAAGAAAAAGCATCATGCATCTTGTCCACTAAAATTTTGAAAAAGATATATGGATGGGAAAAATTACAAATGGTTCCATGTGATCCCATAACAAAGTAGGGTGATGCATATGCACTTTCAATCCATAGTGTATTATAACAGATATATGTGCAATTTGGTAGTTGTTATTCCAAATTGCACATTCAAACACCAAGTGCACTGTTTATTTTCATTAACAGAGATGACAAAACTAATTGGTTAGTACATTGCTTGACAATTGTCTGGTATTAGTCACTTAGATATGTTTGATATGATGCTCAAAATAACCACTTAAGCTTTCAAATGTTGATCCTTTTGTTGGAAATTAAAGCATGGTTCATTGGAAACATATTTTATTGTGAACTATTACATAAGTAGTGGCTTGAATCCATCATTTGATATGTTTGATTTCCAGGTTCATGAATTTTATCTGACATCAAAGAATTTCACAGCAAAGTTGTACTAGATTATATCAACCCCTAAAGGTGGCTTCTTCATTTTTTCTGTAGTTCAGATATTTGTGCAGGACTCATCTCAACTTGGAATACTCTGCAATCATGACAATAAATATCCAAATTATCACGATGAATGGTCTCTATCTCTATCATGTAAGCATATAAACAAATACATCATACATTTGAATTGTTATCAGTATGTAGTGAAGTCATGAAGAACTACATTTGGTTTGCTTCTACTATAGATATGGTGAGAAATGCCACGTGAAAAAACCTGAAATGATGGAAAGCAAAGATATTCAGACATATATAAGATATCAATGAATATGGCCACGACAAATAAACTTACTCAAAATATCAGATGACATGCAAGCATTAAGTATAGCATGTTGTTCAATTTTCTTTTTACAAATATAACTCATACTTTGGTTAGTCCAAACATTCATAAGAGTAGAGTGTTACATACAGTCACCTTGAACATCATCAGAAACAGGGCGGCTGCATAGTGCAGATAAAGGACTTATGTTAAAAATAGCTACAAACTTTACCTTTTTTACACTAAAGGACAATGGCAACCTGTGAAACTGAGTTTACAATAGGACCCAAAATAACCAAGAGAAGTTGATGCCTACTACTAATTTAAAAAATGCAATATAAAATTTATCTTTATTCTAAAAATGAAGTAATATCAAAGAATTTTTTATGTTGCCATAGTTTTCTCCCTTAATAGAGAGCACTTATTATTCAAGAAAATAAATTACCCAAAATCGCAGTTAAAATTACTATTCAACACCATCTTCCCCCGTGTAAGTTACTAAGTATACACTTTCTTTTTTCAAAATGGTCATAAGAAATTTCTTTTTGGTACTACACACTCATAAGTTACATTTCAAAATTGCTCCATAAATAACAAAAAACACATCTTATAGAAATTTTGCATGATTCTCTGGGTAGGAAAAATATTTTACCTTGGCATAGGTTCATCATTGTCACATCGACACAAATTATAGCATTCTACCATTATGGCTCATGTTATTTGACAAAAGATATTTTCAAATGGAAGTACTCTTGTTACACAGGCCCAAAAGTATTCTACTGTATACTTACCCACAACATCTTCAGATGGAAAACCTCAATTGCAGACCCTGTAGTAGCTTGGACACATCTGCAATTTGACCTGAGGGACTATAATTTTTGGATCTAAAGCACTATAGTTTTTACTTGAGACATTGCAATTCACATTTCAACCTGTACATCTATGATTGTGGCAAATATTTGGGCCTGTGGACTTGTAACACTACTGTTACCTATTGTAGAACACTCGAATTAGACTCTCCGACTTGCGATATAGACCTTAGGCTTACACTCTGCAACAAATCAGACCTGTTAGGGACTTGTGCACCACCAGTCTCAGGGTCTGTCATATTTATTAAAGCTTGGATCTATGTTGTAACATATAAATAAAATTTTGGACTTGAGTACTCTGATATGTGGACAACTCTTGGACCTGTGACTGTGGCAAAGGATCTTGGCATAGATTCAGACCTGAGACATCGGTTAAAAAACCTTGAATCTGTGGACAAAGAAATATTGGACTTTTGACATAATCCCTCTAACCTTTTAGATAGGAAGAAGTCTTGAACTAGTGACATACCCTGGATTGAGGAGCTGCAAAACAAAATTCTGTAGCAATAGTATTTCGAAGACAACATTGAAGACCTATGGCCAAAGGAAAATTCCGATTTGTGGCTTGTGTGACAAGGTTAAAAGCACTTAAGCATATCTGAGATGTTTTTGGAAGCAATATTTGAAAATACTTAGAGCTGGTGTAGAGCTTAGTGCAGAGCTTAGAGCTCGTAGGGATCTTAACTCTCAACCCCAGAGCTTAGAGCTTGGTGTAGAGCTTAGAGATAAGAGCTCGTAGGGCTATTGACTCTCAAACCCATCCCAGATCTATCTTTCTACAGAACCAGAGGTATAGAAGAGGTGCTCCCAATAGTGGATTTCTTCCTGACACTAGGGCAGTGTTCACACCTCTTGAAGATTGATCCAGAATTTATGTGTAACGAAAAACTCAAACATAGATATAGCAAGAAATAGAAGCGTAATGGAGAACAAAGAGTAAGTTCAGAAGTCGAATTCTGGGAAAATTTTATATGGAATAATACTTCGCATCCAAGGAACTTGTACTCGCACATCTTGGCACATTCCTTGCAAACATACTCGCACTTGAAAGAATTGCGGACTTGTGAAAGCACTGAAACTCAAACCTACTGTGACATTCTTTTGACATGTGGAGATTGACACTTCCTCTCTCGGCTCTATAAATATTTTTGAAGACACATTACTAAGGGTTAAATGGATCTATAATAAAGCTATTTTGCAGACATATGGAAAACCTCAATTGCAGACCCTGTAGCAGCTTGGACACATCTGCAATTCAACCTGAGGGACTATACTTTTTGGATCTAAAGCAATATAGTTTTTACTTGAAACACTGCAATTCAATTTGAACCTGTGCATCTGTGATTGTGACAAATATTTGGGCCTGCGGAATTGTAATACTCCTGTTACCTATTACAGAACACTTGAATTAGCCTCTCAGACTTGTGATATAGACCTTAGGCTTACACTCTACAAATCAGACCTGTGAGGGACTTGTGCACCAACGGTCTCAGGATCTGTCATATTCATTAAAGCTTGGATATGTGTTGTAACGTCTGAAGAAAATTTTGGACTTGAGTACTCTGATATGTGGACAAATCCTAGATATATGACTGTGGAAAAGGATCTTGGCATAGATTTGGACCTGAGACATCAGTTAAAAAACCATGAATCTATGGACAAAGAAATATTGGACTTGTGACACAATTCCTATAACCTTGTGGATAGGAAGAAGTCTTGAGCTAGTGACATACTTTGGATTGAGGGGCTGGAAAACAAACTTCTGGAGGAATAGTATTTCGAAGACATCATTGAAGACCTGTGGCCAAAGGATAGTTCAAATTTGTGGCTTGTGTGACAAGGTTAAAAACACTAAGCATATCTATAGTGTTTTTGGAAGAAATATTGAAAATTCTTAGAGCCAGTGCAAAGCTTAGAGCAGAGCTTAGAGCTCGTAGGGATCTTGACTCTCAACCCCAGAGCTTAGAGCTTGGTGCAGAGCTTAGATCTCGTAGGGATACTTATTCTCAACCCCATCCCAGATATATCTTTCTATAGATCCAAAAGTGCAGCAAAGGTGCTCCCAATAGTGGATTTCTTCTTGACACTGGGGTAGTGTTCACACCTCTTGAAGTTCGATCCTTAGAGCTCATAGGGATATTGACTCTCAACCCCATCCTAGATATATCTTTCTACAGAATAAGAAGTACAACAGAGGTGCTCCCAATAAAGGATTTCTTCTTGACACTGGGGCAGTGTTCACACCTCTTGAAGATCGATCCAGAATTTCTGTGGAACAAAAAACTCAAATAGAGATATAGAAGGAAATCATAGCGTAGTGGAGAACAAAGAGTAAGTTCAACAGACGAATTTTGGGCAAAGTCTCTATTGAATAATACTTCGCATCCAAGGAACCTATACTCGCACATCATACTCACACCTGAAAGCATTTTGGACTTGTGAAAGCACTGAAGCTCAAACCTACTGTGACATTCTTTTGACATGTGGAGATTGACACTTCCTCTCTTGGTTCTATAAATATTTTTGAAGACACATTACGAAGGGTTAAATGGATCCATAATAGAGCTATTTTGCGGACCTATGGAAAACCTCAATTGCAGACCCTGTAGCATCTTGGACACATGCAATTCGACCTGAGGGACTATAATTTTTGGATCTAAAGCACTGTATTTTTTACTTGATACAGTGCAATTCACATTTGAACCTGTGCATCTATGATTGTGGCAAATATTTGGGCCTGTGGAATTGTAAAACTCTTGTTACCTATTGTAGAACAGTTAAATTAGCCTCTCAGAATTGTGATACAAACCTTAGGCTTACACTTTGCAACAAATCAGACTTGTGAGGGACTTGTGCACCAGCAGTCTCAAGATTTGTCATATTTATGAAAGCTCGGATCTGTGTTGTAACATCTGAAGAAAATTTTGGACTTGAGTACTCTGATATGTGGACAACTCTTGGACCTGTGACTGTGGCAAAGGATCTTTCCATAGAGTCAGACCTGAGACATCAGTTAAAAAAGCCTAAACATGTGGACAAACAAATATTGGACTTGTGACACAATTCGCCTAACCTTGTTGATAGGAAGAAGTCTTGAAGTAGTGGCACTATAATTTTTGGATCTAAAGCACTGTATTTTTTACTTGAGACACTGCAATTCACATTTGAACCTGTGCATCTATGATTGTGGCAAATATTTGGGCCTGTGGAATTGTAAAACTCTTGTTACCTATTGCAGAACACTCGAATCAGCCTCTCAGACTTGTGATATAGACCTTAGGCATATAGTTTGCAAAAAATCAGACTTGTGAGCGATTTGTGCACTAGAAGTCTCAGGATTTGTCATATTTATGAAAGCTCAGATCTATTTTGTAACATATGAAGAAAATTTTGGACTTTAGTACTCTGATATGTGGACAACTCTTGGATCTATGACTATGTCAAAGGATCTTGGCATAGATTCAGACCTGAGACATCAGTTAAAAAACCTTAAACACGTGGACAAAGAAATATTGGACTTGTGACACAATTACTCTAACCTTGTGGATAGGAAGAAGTCTTGAAGTAGTGGCATACCTTGGTTTGAGGGGCTGAAAAACAAACTTCTGGAGCAACAATATTTCAAAGACATCATTGAAGACTTGTGGCCAAAGTACGGTTTAGATTTGTGGATTGTGTGACAAGTTTAAAAACACTAAGCATATCTGAAGTGTTTTTGGAAGTAATATTTGAAAAGGCTTAGAGCCAGTGCAGATCTTAGTGCAGAGCTTAGAGCTTGTAGGGATCTTGACTCTCAACCCCAAAGCTTAGAGCTTGGTGCAAAGCTTAGAGCTTAGAGCTCGTAGGATATTGGCTCTCAACCCCATCCTAGATCTATCTTTCTACAGAAGCAGAAGTACAGCAGAGGAGCTCCCAATAGTGGGTTTTTTCTCGACACTGGGGCAGTGTTCACACCTCCTAAAGATTGATCTAGAATTTCTATGGAAAAAAAATTCGAACAAAGATATAGCAAGAAATAGAAGCATAGTGGAGAATAAAGAGTAAGTTAGAAGTCGAATTCTGCGCAAAGTTTCTATAGAATAATACTTTGCATCTGAGAAACCTGTATGTTGGCACATTTCTTGCAAACATACTCGCACCTGAAAGATATTGTGGACTTGTGAAAGCACTGAAGCTCAAACCTAATGTGACATTCTTTTGACCTGTGGAGATTGACACTTCCTCTCTTGGTTCTATAAATATTTTTGAAGACACAGTTTGGATATGGTGTTGTTCTCTGTTTTTATACTCAGTGATGTATGACATGATGCTTTCTCCATTCTCAGTGTTATGACATTATGAAACTAGGTACTATGATCAGTCCTATGATGATGATATATTTGGTGTCGTGATAATGATATTTCTATCTTGATATTCAAAGCCATGATGAAGGTTCAGTCATGATTCTTTGGTGCTATAGCATTCTAGTGCTACATAACTTGGAGATACTACAAAAGTGATCACTGTAATTAAAAAATTTGAATAGCAACCTACAGTCCATTTCAACATAGCAAGCATAGGGATGTTCAAAATAGCAACCTACAGTCCGTTTCAACATACCTCTAAACTGCACTATTTGTAATATGTCTGAAACTTCTTTCTGCAATATTACAATATCACTGTAATTCATATTGAGTTGCATGATGAAACTACATAGAGCTTGATAATAGAGCTTGATCTAAAACAATAAACCTATAACCCTGTAATCTGCAGTTATGTGATAACTACAGAAGATGATCTGAATTGTATACAGTGATCTGAGATTTCAGAGAACTCCAAATTCCTGAGGTTGAAAGGTGAAACTATACCCCTATATTTATAGTTTAGATCTGCATGTTGTCTCTTTGTAAGATTAATGTAAAGTTATAAACAATTGACTGAAGAAGAACATTGAAAAAGACTACAAATATTCAAGAAAGTGCATGAAATCAAGGATTTGTAAATCCATGGCTTCAAATGACATCATCAACATGAGATCCAAGTTCGATGAAGTCAATTTTGAGCTCAAGGCTCAAATTTTTTAAGCTCAAATTTTGGCCAATCCTGCTTTTGATTACACCAGGGACACACATCAATGGGTCAAGAAGTCATTGTCATCAAGCCTACAATAACAAACCCTAGATAAATTAACATGACAACAAAAGGGGTCACATCAATGGGTCAAGAAGTCATTGTCATCATGCCTACAATAACAAACCCTAGATAAATGAACATGACAGCAAAGGGGGTCAATGACCTAGCCACGACCACATTAGGGCTAGTAGTTACAATTCTAACCACAGAGAATATTTTTAGTGGATATATCTAGCATCTCATGCCAAATGAGGTGCCACCATAACTTTTGAAGATTCTTCACTTGCCAAACACTAGGGCAAGCAATCTAGTATGGCCTTTGTCTAACTACTATAATTGCGATACTATCTAACATGAATATTCCAACAAGGGGGAGCCATAGCAGATCTTCGCGTCTTTATGAGGTCCCCTTCAGAGGAAACCCTCCATATTATCCACATTTTTTGTTTATATATTAAATTCATAGAAATAATGAAGGGAGGGGATCCCTCCAAGCCATAAAACACTGTTCTGCACATGGTTTATGATAACATTTTTGCCAACTAATTAACTAGTTTAGATTTGCATGTTGTCTCTTTTTTGGGATTAATATAAGAAAATAGGGAGTTATGCAAATATTTAAGAGTCAAAACAGTTCATGAAATCAAGGGCTTGTAAATCCATTTCTTCAAATGCCAGTGTCAACGTGAGATTCAAATTTGACAAAGTCTATCTTGAGCTCAAAGCTCAAATTATGGTTGATCCTGCATTTGATACATTAAAAAAGCTCATCAATGGATCAATAAGACATTGAATGAGTGCTCTGTCATCATGCTTGCAGTAGTTAATCCTAATTAAATGAACACGACAATAAAAGGAGTCAATGGATGCGCTAGGACTACATTAGGATTGGTAGTTAAAACTATAACTAGAGAGAGCATGTGGTCACCGGCTATATCCATGGAATTTCAAGCCAAATGAGGTGTCATCATCTCATTTTAAGAGTCGCAACTTAGAAACACTAGATAAGACTTTTAGCTCTAATATGGTCTTCATTCAACTAATACCATTGCACTCCCATCTAACACAAATCTTAAAAAATAAGGCAGATTCAATGCAGATCTTCAAGTCTTTATGAGGTCCCATTGAGGGGAATCCTTCTATTTTCATATGAAATCCATGGGTTCTATCTCTATATTTAATTCATGGATACAACAAAGACAAGGTTCCCTCCAAGCCATTAGAAATGACTCTATGCAAGAAGGCAACTCCTTGATAGTTTCTTTCCCGTGGATTTTGGCATAAGCAGGGATGCTATCGTGCTTTTAGTTTCAAGCCTTCTTGGAGGATCCCTATGAAAAAATATGCCCTCCTCCCAATCCCATCAATTCAAGGATGAGGTGAAGCCTAGGCTTTCTATTCCCTCAAAGAAAAAGGTGCCCCTCAATTTTTCCTTTATAGTGGAGAAATCAAAGGACATTCCAGTGTTGGAACTTGCATGTATATGCCCACAACCTTTTGTATTGAAGGGATGGCACTCTTTTTCCTTTGAATGGGCTTTGACTATCTACAAAAATGCTTCATGGGTGGAAAAATCAAACCTAGATTACCAACGATGAGCTCTTCCTCCATTCCAAGTGTTACTTCATTGTAATTTTTAAGGCCATGGTGGATAGGAAAAAGAAATTCAACCTAGGACCCTATTTCTAGGGGAAAATGCACCTCTCCTTTCATCCCTAGTTTTGAAAGTTTGATCCAAACACCATGATTATTACAGTAAATCTGGTCTACGTAAGAGTTCCAAACCTCCTCTTCACTTATGGTATCCTAATTTTCTTGCAACTATTAAAAACTCCCAGGATCATTTTATTAAAGTTAATGGAGCTCATATTGTCATAGGCTCAACATCTTTACCCATATCTGTGTAGTGCTCAACGTAAGTTGTGAGTTTCCCAACTAGTTGCTCATATAATGGGTTGATCTCACTTTTACCGAAATGTTAGACATTGAAAGCACAAAATTTAGATGTAGATCATGCCAAAAAATTGTAGACCTCCAAGAAACCTATTCATCTTCACCAACATCTTCTACATCCAATGGACATAGGAAAAATCCCATGGTAAGTAATACAGGGAAACATATGTGCTCCAAGAAAGAAAATGGCTCAACCGAAAGAAAAGAAACCTATGCAAGTTCCCCTTTGTAGTGGTGGGGAGACACACTCAACTTTGGCGCCATCAAATCTCTTTTGAGTTTTAAAGCATCTTCGTGAATCGAAAAAGGAAAAGCTTAGTCCTAACAACCTTACGTTCATGATTCCCTTTCACAAATCAGTATATCACAGTGGCAACATAACTGGGTGGATCAATATTAGAAAGAAAAAGAAACAAAAGAAAAAGTGATCCTCATGAGACAAACTACAACACCTAGTGACCATGTAACTTCTTCAACTCTCTACAAATGAGTCAAGTTGTGTTTCTCTATGTTCTCTGCATTTATATCTATTTCATAGTTATGTTTCAATATTATGTTCATAGTTATGGGATTGAAGCATGAAAGAGGAAGAAGGAAGTCATGTAGCATTCACATTTTTCTAGTGTGAGTACCCATTTCTTTGTATTCACTTTTCATCCACAGAAGAAAAGAGAAAAGAAAAGGCCTCTCCTAGTTGGGTTCGTCCCGTATTGGGTTTTCCTAGGGTATATCTTGTATTCAATGTATGGATGGTGTATAATTGTTTGTTTCCTTCATTTCACTTTTAGCTGATTCTCAGTAATTTCCGTGTTAAATATAATGATATGAAGTCTGCAATCTTGAGTAGAATAGTGCTAGTAAAAGACTGTATAATATTATAAAATTTGTTATGAAGATCCGGTGGAACATCCATGACAGTGTACAAATCAGAAATGGACTAAGAACCCAAGGGCATGCATTAACTCCATTCATTCTCTACGCTTCCAAGTTCCCAGAGATAAATAACATCAAAGATTAACAAAGATACAAAGCAAGACAAAACTGGATATCAAAATGCACACTTGCATTTCTGAACCAAATGACAAAAACCTGCAAAGCCTCCAAACTAAACAAAGTCAACTCCACAACAAATGAGATTACTCGCACTAATATCAAATGTAAATCAATATACACTAGCACAGACACATCTAAAACTGTGTTCGATATGCACATCAATGTTTCAAAGCTCGGGGTTGAATATCTCAAATTTCAATATTCAATACATCAATCATTTCTCTAAACTCAAGATATGCAATATTGACCCTATCGAGACCAGAATTAGATGGATCTGGGATATTATATTTGATGCACCTAACACATAGTATAGATTAAATGAAATTACATGAAAATAAAGTATTGACAGACTCACCCACCCCAAGCAGGATGTAGAGCATCTGACATCTTTCAGTACAAACACAAACAACTATTCATTAAAATACTACTTAGTTTATTCATGTGGTAAGGATATGAATCAAGCTAAAAAAAGAATTAGAAGGAGAAAAAACATACCTTCGGTCCCTCTCTGCAAATGCATTTTCTAAAAGTACAGTATATCCAATGTCAACAGTTCATGCATTTGCCAAATAATCCTGGCCCAGACCAAAATGGACAAACAAATCAGTATCACATGGCAGGCATAAGAAATATCAAAGTAAGCATCTGGAAAAGTTCCATTCATAGTGCCAAAAATCATAACAGTAATTTGAAGCAGTCATTGGTGACAGAAGCATAGATCCATGTTCCTAGATACAATGGATTATCGCATTAAGTCCCTTGGATTACAAGTTAGAAATCAGCATCAAATACAACATCCATCAACAGATTTTTATCTAGAGCTCTTGTTTGGTCTCAATCTAGTCTCCTAAATTGAGCTCATTTAATTGTCAACCAGGGTTGGTAAACTGCTGAAGTGAAGTGTACTGTATGTACCTAGGTGTTTGTTTCTTAATGTGTTGTGTGTAGTGTTTTGTGATGTTTTTGGTATTTTGTGATGATTTATGATGTTTTTGATCTTTTGGTGGTTTTATGTTCACAAGGAGAATGACTAGAAAGCTAATGGAAGGAAGCTAATGATTAAAAACAGAGTGAAACCTAATTGGTTGATGTCAAATGGTAAATGCAAATGCGATACTAAAAACAAAATCAAATCTAAACTATGACTAAGCAAAAGCAAAGCTTGATAATGACTTTTAAGCAAATGATTCAAAACACAAACTAAACTTGTCAAATTCTTTCATCAAAGGCATTTGAGAGAGAGCTTGAAACATGGTCAACTAAGCATGCAAATCATCCTAACTAAACAGTTTAAACAACTAACTTATAATGATGCAACATTTTATCCTTGATTAGAGATTTGTTGAAGCATATTTGGAATAAAACATGTATACCATCATAAGATCTTCTACTCTAAAGATGGTTCCTAACTCTATTCTGCAACTTGGTTTGATGACACTACACTTCACTCAAAGGTTATGGATTTTTGAAATAGTCTTTTGAGGAAATGTTGTTTGTGAGATGATAAGGAAATTGCAGAAGTACTTCAGGCCTTAAAATGATATTGTCTTCTGTTCATGTGGTGATGAATCAATTATGGATTTTAGAACAAGAAGAGGTTTGTAAATAATGAAGGCTGTTTTGTTAATCTTAACAACTGAAGTAATCTAATGTGCAGTGAATGACAACTGAATGTGGAGTGCAAATGCAATGAAAAACTGAACTTAGAATGTCACTAATCTAAAACAATGCTGAACTACAAGTCATTATCAAACTTAAAACAGAACAACTGAGCATGAGTTAAGTGCAATTAAACTCCGGAGCATCCTAACTAAGCTATCATGCATTATTCTATGGAATTATACAGTCTGTTTGTCCATCATGATTGGTATTTTGGAAGAGTTCCTTCTTTTGGAAGAGTTTTTAGAACAATCCTGACTGTGTAATTGAATGCAAATGCAAACATAAATACTGAAAGCAATGAAAAACTAAGATATCATGGCCATCTCCTACCCATCATTATGATATTTTTGACAAGCGTTTAAGAGCAAGAACAACTATGGTACTTAGTGAAAACACACAACTAAAACGTTCAAGATCACAATCATGCTTAAGACAGTATAAGGATTTTTTGGAAGAGCTTCTTCTTTTGGAAGAGTGCTGAGCATAAGTATAACTGTGATGGTGAATAAAAGAGACTACAATTAAACCCTCCAATACTATAGCCATTTCCCATTCATCATTATAATCTTTTGGAAGAGCTTCTTCTTTTGGAAGAGTTTTTAGAATGAGTATAACCACAGTAGCTAATGAAAACAACTACTAATTCAAATTCAAAAACGTAAAGGTAGCTAGAATACTTATCTAAATTACGCAAATAAATCCGTGCAAGAGGCAGGGGCCCTCTACCACCTGACGGAATCTAACTCCAAATCAAATCAACGCTTTCAAAACAACACTGTTTGCTTCATTAAAAGTGAAATAACTTGAACAGAGCACTCTGCGTCTTCAGAAATGTAGCACAAAATCTAAGCAAAATCTAGAACAAAATCTAGCCTAGCTCTCGGTTTCCCAAGTGTTTATATAACAAATGTAAATAACAAGACTTGCAACAATTTCAAGAACATTGTCTTTCCTTATCGGAATCACATTAGGACTCTTGAAGTGGCTGCGTAAAGAGGAAAAAGGCATCTGGACTGAGACAGTCCTAATAGAAGTCTGCCTTCCTAAATGTGTTCCCACATTCCAAAACCATACCCAGAATTCGTTTCTTCCTTCATGGTGAGCAACGAACCATGTAGACATGACATGGAATATGCCCATATGTGGTTTTTCTTGAGAGGCCACCTGGAACATACTCAAACGTGAAGACAACTGCAGAATCACCGGTTAGCTACGGAATGTCTGCATTCTGCAGCTAGTTCCGATCAAAATGCATTACAATGGCAAAAATCACAAAACTTTAGCAAGTCAGTCATGTTAATCATTCTAAAAGTAATTTTAAATAAATTCATTGATCAATTGGGTCTAGGATAGCAATGGACAAAGGAAAATGAGGTAAAGTAAGATGAAAGAAAGCACAATTTTGAGGCTCAACATACCCCCACTGCTGTCTCCTTGCATGTCAAAATGCAAATTATCCTATGAACTCAGAGGCTTCTGCAAGAACATCTAATCCTCTCCTTCTCCTTTGTCTGGAAGCTAAAGATCTTCTGGGTTTTCTGATAACAAGTTTGAACCTTAGGTTGGTAAGTGCCCTGATTAGCTTCTTCTTCCTTTGCTTCAACTTTTCATTGGTCTTTTCCACTTTGTCTATATGTAGGGATAAGGTTGAGTTCATATCAGTTTTGAGCTTGACTTGATCCTTGAGAATTTCATTCTCATTTTTGATTTGTCTATTAAGTATTTCCAACTCATACCTATCCCTTCTTAATACATCTATTTCAGACAGTGGAGGACTAGGGGTTCTCTCCTTACTTTCTGAAGCTCTCCTTTCCAAAGTTTCCACATAGTCATAAATTTCTTGTTGAGCAGGGTCAATTTCAGGGGTTCCTTCATTAAAATCCTCTTCATCATCTTCTTCAATGGATGTTTCCTCATCTTCTATATTAATCACACCTGTTTGTTTGATTTGAGTTTTCTTTAGTTTCCCCTTTAGTCTGTGGCTTCTTCTTAGCTGAGAAGATCCCTCTCCTTTCTCCATGGCAGATTTCCTGATTACCTTTTCTTTCTTAAGTTGTCTCTTGATTTGAGTCAACTTCTCTGAGATGATTTCCTCACTACTTTCTTGGACTGTTTTGTCGATTTCAACTTTTGAGGCTCTCCATTTTCTACTTCTCCTTGTAGGCTGTGGTTCCGGTGAGGGTTCTTTTGGCTCTTCAAAATGATTTCTTATCAATAAATTGTCCCATGTATCATTTGTTTTGGCTAAATGATGTTTAATCAAAATTTTAACCAAACCATGATGATATAGAGTTGTCTCTAAAAATTGAACCCTTCTCTGAACACAGGAAGCCATCTTTTTCAAACTTTGAAGTAAGAAATAAGGTAGGTTTAAGTCTTCCCCCAGAAAATGCATTATCAGTCTAATGTGGTAGACATAAAATGTGCCATATCTACCCTCACATGTAATAAATTTTTGCAGAAGAAGTAGTATGTTTCTCCATTTATTTTTCAATGCAGAACTTGGAATTCCTTTTTTAAATACAGTGACATCCATACCTGGTGATTTTAGAATTTTCTTCCAGGATTCATTGTGGAATTCTCTGTTTTTGAACCATCTCTCTCCATTTCTGAGCAACCCTGTAGCTTCTGCAATGAAAACTTCAGTGACAGTAAATTTGACATCTCCCACTTCAACTTTGGTTCCTTGAAATGATCTTGCGAATGTTTTAGTGACTTCTTTGTGGAAGCCATTAAATTTCTCCAAAAATTGAAGCCATCCTATTTGTTGCAACATTTCTTTGCATTGAGGGTAGCCTTCTAAGTATTTTGAACCCACTGGTTCAGTTCTTACTATGAAACCCATAATTGCTTCTTCAATGTTCAGATTAACACTCTTCTACCCACAGAAACAATAACTTTCACCTTCAAATTGAAATGGCTTCAGGTTCTTAATGACAATGGCTTCAAACTTCGGAATGACATACCTCTGATTGACGGTGACAACAGCTTCAAACTTCGGACTGATATGCCTCTGGTTGACAATGAAAAATGGCTTCAAATTTTCGAGCTGATATGCCTCTGTTTGACAATGAAACTTTGGACTGATATGTCTCTGGTTGACAGTGACAAATGGCTTCAAATTTCCCACACTACTATACCTCTGTCTCTCGGTGGCAAATAGATTCAAATTCCCACACTGTTATATCTCTGTCTCTTGGTAACAAATGGCTTCAAATTCTTCACTGCTATACCTCTGTCTCCCAGTAACAAATGGTTTCAAAAAATTCACTGCTATACCTCTGCGTTTATAGTGATAATGCTCAATGCTATACCTCTGCGTTTACAGTGATAATGCTCAATCTCTGTCCATGGTGATAGTGCTTTGATATTCAAACTGATATACCCTTTTGCTCTGCTCTCGGTGATAAGGATATTTCTGTTTGCGGAATGAAGTGCCGGCTACAGAATGGAGTGATGGCAGTGGTCACGGAATGAGGTAATGGAGTGAGGTGGAGGGAACAAATTAATGATTGAAAAGACGGCGGAGATTTTTACAACAGAAAAGATAATCATCATTGAATGATTTGGTTGGGTTACGTGAAGAATTCAAACACTTCGACCATTTGAACCGTTTAAGTGATGTCGGGCATGGAATTTGAAATGAGAGATTTTAATCCAAAGTTTGTGGAGGGTTTATTGGTCTTGATCAATAAAAATAATTAAAACAACCTTTTCGAACAATTCATAACTAAAACTATGCTAAAATTTATGAAATGCCATTATAATCTAAACTTGTTACCTCTGCTTTTCATTTGATTTTTGTAGTCTTTTTCTTCTTTGTTCTCCTTTGGAAGAGTCTTCATAATTCTTCTTGATGCTTCTTATTCATGGATACACTGGATCATTTTGTTGCAATTCTAATGTCTGCTGACTAATGCCTTCAGGATTTGTAGCTGCGGAATGTCTGGCTAGCTGCGGAAAGGCTGATCAGCTGCAGAATGTCTGTTAAGCTACAGAATGTACCTGTAGAGCATTTTGATCATGGAATGGAGTGTTTTTGGAATATAGGTGAAATGTTATATGGTATGAATGAAGATGGATGATGAGACATGATATGTATGAAGTGGATGATGAAATGGAATGGATTCAGTTTATGAAATGGAGTGAGAGAACATAAGAACTGCCCTGCAATCCTTGACATGTTTTATTCATTTACAGCAAGACATCAATTTTTAAATTTTAACATGGAAATGAGATGGATGGAGTATGGAATGAGATGAATGAAACATGGAATGAAGTAGAGTATGAATGAAATGAATGAAATGGAATATGGATGGAGTGAAATGAAATGAGATGGATCATAAGCACTATGGATCTGAACTTATGATTTTTTGTAACAGCTGCTTGTAAAAACAAAAATGGGAAAAGTTAGAGTGTCAGAGAGACTCTGATTTTCACCCTATCTTTTCTGTATAAACATGCCAATCAATGATTGGTTTTCATGTTTATACCTTTATTTTTATTTTTATTTTTATTTTTTTTAATTTTTTCAAAAGAGAAATGCTTTAGAAAATTTAATCAAGTTGATGAAGAAGAAAAATTATTCTTCATTAACTTCACATCACTGCTTTCTTGGAACTTCTTGACAAATTCTTCTCTTGAGAGTTGTTTGTGATACAACTTCAATCTATGACCATTCACAAGAAAAGTGACCTCTTCTTCATCTATAGTTCTGATTTTTACTGCCCCCATTATCAAAAATTTCAACAATTTCATATGGCCCAAGCCAATGTGTCTGAAATTTACCTTGAAAATCCTTGAATTTTGAATCAAACAAGAGAGCCCAGTCACCCTCTTTGAATTTCTTCTCTTTGATGTACTTGTCATGCCATCTAGCCCTTTGATGTTGGACTAGACTTGTTTTCTGAACTGCATCTTGTCTGATCTCATCCAATTCATTAATTTGCTCCAGTCTATGCTTTTGTGCCTCCATTAAATCAAGTCCTAACTGAACTTCCATTTTGAAGGTTTGAATTTGGAACTCTATGGGAAACAAAACTTGCTTTCCATAAAAAAGCTCATAAGGAGTATGGTCTGTTGTGTTTCTCCATGTAGTTCTATAGGCCCACAAGGCTTCAGGAAGCCTATCTACCCAATCTCTTCTATGTAAATGAACAGTCTTTGTTAGGATTCCTTCAATGACCTTATTAGTAGATTCCACTTGACCATTTGCTTGTGGATGATAAGGAGTAGATTTTCTATGTCTGATTTTGTACTTCTCCATCATTTGCTCCATTAGCCTTGATGTAAATTGAGCTCCTTGATCTGTAACAATTTCCCTTGGGACACCAAAACGAGTAAAAATATCCTCAAAAAGAAAAGTAACTACAGATGATTCATTAGCAACAAGTAATGGCTTAGCTTCTACCCATTTAGTAACATAATCAGTGCAAACTAATATATATTTCTTTTGTCTTGATGGAGGACTAATAGGTCATACAAAATCCAAAGCCCATTTTTCAAAAGGTTCAATATGTACCTGAGGTTGTAATGGCATCTCACCTGAAGGAGAAGGTTTCCCTACCCTTTGGCAACTGTCACACCTTTTGACATACTCTTTAGCATATTTAAACAAGGATGGCCAATAATATCCTAAATTAAGGATCTTATAGGCCGTCCTCTTATCTGCAAAGTGTCCGCCACAAGGTTCATCATGACATGCCTTGAGAATCTCAGGCATCTCATCTTCACGAACACACCTTCTAATGATCAAATCTGGACCTATCTTGTACAACTCATTAGCAACCCATGAATATTTTGCACTATCATTAATGATTTTTATTTTATCCCTTGCATTCATAATCGAAGGAAATTTTCCTGAAACTAAATAATTAGCAATATCAGCAAACTATGGAGTTTGAGTAGAGATTGCAAAAATATATTCATTAGGAAATTGATCTTCAACCGAAGTGTCATCTTTGATATTTTGGAGTCTAGATAGGAAATCAGCTACTGTGTTTTGTTTTCCAGGCCTATCTAGAATAGTAATGTTGAATTCTTGTAAGAGAAACAAACATCTTATAACTCTGCCATTAGTGATTGATTTGTTCATTAAATATCTAATTGCAGAATGATCAGTGTGAACAAAAGTTTCATAGCCTGTTATATAGTGTCTAAATTTGTTTATGGCATGAACAACAACTACAAACTCTTTTTCAGTTACAGTATAGTTTAACTCTGCAGGAGTCAAATTTTTACTGGTATAATAGATGGCATAGGGAATTAAATCTTTTTGTCCCAATACTGCTCCTAGAGCTGTATCGGAAGCATATGTCGAGATATGAAAAGGTAGCAACAAGTAATGGCTTAGCTTCTACCCATTTAGTAACATAATCAATGCAAACTAATATATATTTCTTTTGTCTTGATGGAGGACTAATAGGTCCTACAAAATCCAAAGCCCATTTTTCAAAAGGTTCAATATGTACCTGAGGTTGTAATGGCATCTCACCCGAAGGAGAAGGTTTCCCTACCCTTTGGCAACTGTCACACCTTTTGACATACTCTTTAACATCTTTAAACAAGGATGGCCAATAATATCCTAAATGAAGGATCTTATAGGCTGTCCTTTTATCAGCAAAGTGTCCGCCACAAGGTTCACCATGACATGCTTTGAGAATCTCAGGTATCTCATCTTCCCGAACACATCTCCTAATGATAAAATCTGGACCTGTCTTGTACAACTCATTAGCAACCCATGAATATTTTGCACTGTCATAAATGATTTTTCTTTTATCTCTTGCATTCATTATTGGAGGAAATTTTCCCGAAACTAAATAATTAGCAATGTCAGCAAACCAAGGAGTTTGAGTAGAAATTGCAAAAAGATATTCATCAGGAAATTGATCTTCAACTGGAGTGTCATCTTTGATGTTTTGGAGTCTAGATAGGAAATCAACTACCGTGTTTTGTTTTCCAGGCCTATCTAGAATGGTAATGTTGAATTCTTGTAAAAGCAATAACCATCTTATGACTCTGCCATTAGTAATTGATTTGTTCATTAAGTATCTAATTGCAGAATGATCAGTGTGAACAAAAGTTTCATAGGCTGTTATATAGTGTCTAAATTTGTTTATGGCATGAACAACAGCTAAAAACTCTTTTTCAGTTACAATATAGTTTAACTCTGCAGGAGTCAAATTTTTACTGGTATAATAGATGGCATAGGGAATCAAATCTTTCTACCCCAATACTGCTCCTAGAGCTGTATCGGAAGCATCTGTCGAGATATGAAAAGGTAACTTCCAGTTAGGTCCCCTTAATATAGGTGCTTCAAAAATTTTGGTTTTCAGGGTTTCAAAAGCTAACTGGCAATCAGAAGTCCACTTGAATTCACAATCTTTGGTGAGTAATTTGAAGAGTGGAGATGCTATCTTGGTAAAGTTTTCTATAAATCTCCGATAATATCCTGTAAATCCTAGAAAACTTCTAACATCTCTTTGACAACTTGGAATGGATAGGTTAGAAATGACTTCAACTTTTGCCTCATCAACTCTAATCCCATCCCCTGAAATGTGGTGCCCTAAAACAATACCTTCAATAAACATCATAAAACATTTTTCATGACTAAGTGAAAGGTTTGCTTCTTGACATCTTTTTAAGACTTTTTCCAAGTTTTCTAAAGCCTCTTCAAATGTATTCCCATAAACTGTGAAGTCATCCATGTACACCTCTACACAATCATGTATTAGATTCGAAAAAATTCCTAATACTGCCCTTTGGAATGTTGCAGGTGCATTGCATAATCCAAATGGCAATACTCGGTAGGCATAGGTACCCCAAGGACAGGTGAATGTGGTTTTGTCTTGGTCTTCAAGTGCTACTTGGATTTGATTGTAACCACTAAACCCATCTAGGAATGAAAAGTACTTTTTTCCAGCTAATGTATCTAACACTTGATCTATGAAAGGTAAGGGAAAATGGTCTTTAAGAGTAGCTTTATTTAGTTCTCGGTAGTCAACACACACCCTCCATTTTCCATTTTTCTTTGGCACAATGACCAAAGGAGAAACCCACTGACTATCTGAAATAGGATAGATGAAATTAACATTTAACAATTTTTGCAATTCCTCTTTAACAATTTCCCTAAGATTTGGATTCATCCATCTTTGAGGTTGTCTGATTGGTTTGCAATTTGCCTCTATATAGATGTGATGAGTACAAGTCTTGGGGCTTATCCCTTTCATGTCAGTGTATTCCCATGCATATGCAGAAGAATGTCTCTGTAATACTTTTACTAACTCTTCTTGTTGAGATTTTTCTAGGTTCTTGTTTATGTTCAAAGTTTTGCCTGGAAAAATTTCACTTGTAGAGCTGCCAAATTTGTCCATAGAATGAAGAGACATCTGCCTAGATGACAAAAACTCAATATTAGATCCCTCTTGAAATGATTCATGTTTGTGTTCTGGAGAGGATTCAAAGTTTTCTAGAGTATTCAGAATTTGATTATCTTCACTAATTTCTGAAATTGTGAAGAGTGGTTGTAAATCTTCTTCATCCTCTATCCATTGAGTGTCATCTAGATCCGTAATTGTCCTAGCTGGAGGATATAAAGTGAATCTCTTAGTTGAACTACCATCAGAAATATACATATCACCGGACCTACAACTAATAAAAGCATCAGCTGTAGCCAACCAAGGTCTTCCTAGTATAACAAGATGGCCTCCTAGATTATTCTTAGGAGTTAGGATCATGAAATCCACAGGGTACTCCCAAGAGTCTAGGGACACTGGAATGTCTTCTATTACCCCATCTGGTCTGATCACAGATCTATCTGCCAATTGTAATAGTGTGGGTGTAAAGAGAAGATTAGGAAGTTTCAGTTTGTCCATGATTTGTCTACTCATGATATTTATTGCTGCTCCTAAATCAATGAGTGTGTTTTGAATTTCAATTCCATTGATGTGAATTTTGACAACTGGATTTCCCGGGTCAAGATACTTTGGAATAGCAATCTTGCCCATCATAATGTCTGCTATTTGTCCTACCAGTTGAATTTTCTTGGTTTCTCTTATTCTTTTTCTTGTTGTCTTCATACTCAACTCCTTTATTGTTTTTGCTAAAATTGGGATTTCCTTGATGGCTTGCAATAATGGAATTTTAATGCAAACATTTCTCAATTCATCTAAGAAATCATAATTAGGCACCATGATTTTTTTTTCTACACCTCTATCAATTTGTAATCTTTTCGGAAAAGGAGGTATAGAAGTAGATGTGGATGGTTGCTCTAATACAAGAGTTGGATTTATTGAATCTTTTTGTTTTAGTTTTTCAATGTGTGGGTCTTCAAAGGATGTGTCTTCCTCAAGACTTTTATTCACCCGTAGGGAGTCTTCCTCAGAATTATCTTGTTCTTGTATGATCACAGAAGGTTTCCTCTTTTCAAGTATCCTTCCAGACCTAAGTTGAACATCACTAAGGTCTAGAGGAGTAATTAAATAAGTTGGAAACTGTTGGCCTTCTATCATGTATGTATTCTGAGGGTTCTTATTATTGGGGTTTGGTATGGGTTGAGCCGACAATTGATTGGATTTTTGAGGGAATGGTAATGGAAGTGGTTGATTTTGATGTGGTTGGTTCTGATGATGTTGTTGAGGATTTTGTTGAAAATTTTGTTGAATATTTTGAGGAAAATTTTGTTGAGGATTTTGAGGATAAAAATGTGGATATGGTGGATAGGATGGTGGATACTGATAGTATGGGGAGTATCTTCCATAGGGACTTTGTGTTCCTTGTGCCCAAGATTGAGATTGATTTGGAAATTGGGGCCAAGGTTGCTGCCAAGAATTCCAAGGTGGAGGTTGATTATACATTTGATCATGGAATCCTTGTGTTTGAGGTCCCTGCCAAGGTCTTCTAGATACAAAATTGAGAGACTCTGTGGAATCTGTAGGAGTTTCCTCCTGAAAG
This sequence comes from Pinus albicaulis, assembly GCA_034641835.2. Lineage (NCBI taxonomy): Eukaryota > Viridiplantae > Streptophyta > Pinopsida > Pinales > Pinaceae > Pinus > Pinus albicaulis. The sequence continues at coordinate 1,768,212,639 of CM076580.1, read as the reverse complement.
ATAGCTTTGAGACCCAGAAGAGAAGGACAATTCTTGGTCTCATGTTTTTCAGAACAAATGACACAGGTTTCTACAACTTTTACATCCAAAGGACACTCTCTCAAGGCATGTTTCTTTCTACATTTGGGACAAAAGATTGCCAAGGCATCAGATTCAGACTTTTGCTTGTTTTGTATCTTGAGGGTGTCTATTTGTTCACTAAGACTCCCTAAGATGTCAGATTTAAAATCATCAAGCATATGTCCTATTTCTGATCTACTTACTGTCCCAGAAGCAGATTTACTTGCCTTTGCAAGAGCAGGATCTCTTGGACCTTTGGCAGTTTTAGATTTCCCTCTTGAAAGGTTGATACATAACTCAGATATTTCAGGTAATGTAAGTTGTGATATATCCCCTTTTCCCATCATGTTAAGGATATCCAACCATTCATCCCTAATTGTTTTCAACAAAAGAGCTTTTAAGGTGTCCTGATCTAGGTTTTCCATTTTTGCCCTTTTTATGTTGTATTTAAATCTTTCCAACAAATCTTCTAAGTTTTCATCTTCTTTTTGTAACATCTTGAACATTTCTTCCTTATGATTAACCGGCATACAATAATCCAAGTATCTCTCTAGAAATGTTTTTTTCATGTCTTCCCATGTTCTAATAGAACTACTGATTAGACTCATAAACCACTTCAATGCTGCTCCCTTCAAAGTTGAAGGAAATAATTTCAGTTTTTGAGCATCTTGTAGGTAGTCATAAGTTCTACACAGCACTTCAAATTCGAATAAGAAGGTTTCAGGATCTTCAGTTTTAAGTCCATAGAAGTTTGGAAGGACAGAGGGTGAAATGTTTTTCATGGCTGTATTGGTTTCTTCATCAATTATAGGGAACCCAAAAGAGCTTCCTATTCTACCTCTTCCTCCATCTGCACCTCTACCTCCTTCTCCTCTACCTCTACCTCTACCTCCAAATAGTGTGTTTTCTCCATTAAAAACTCCTCCTCCTCCTTCTTCTGCCATGGTTGAATCCCCTGTGGAAGTGGAAAGATTTGTGTCCCTACTAGGAGTCTTTAGATCTTCTTCTATGGCAGGTTCAGTGGATGAAGTGGAAGGTTTCTCTAATGGAATAGTTGACCTTAGATCTTCTAGAAGTCTAGGATCAAGGGAGGATGGAAGATGGGTTTGAGTTGAAGGTGTACTAGCTCTGGATCTAGATGAAACAAGTGGTGTTCTAGAAATCAAACTTCTGCCTCTGCTGCTTATAAATCTTCCCCTTGAATCTCTCTCCCTATGCATAAAATTGTTTTTGGATGCTAAGAAAAAAAGGTTACCTAGTTTTCACTTCCCCGGCAACGACGCCAAAATGTTTGGTCTCAATCTAGTCTCCTAAACTGAGCTCATTTAATTGTCAACCAAGATTTGTAAACTGCTGAAGTGAAGTGTACTGTATGTACCTAGGTGCTTGTTTCCTAATGCGTTGTGTGTAGTGTTTTGTGATGTTTTTGGTCTTTTGTGATGATTTATGATGTTTTTGGTCTTTTGGTGGTTTTATGTTCACAAGAAAGATGACTAGAAAGCTAATGGACAACAGCTAATGATTAAAAACAGAGTGAAGCCTAATTGGTTGATGACAAATGACAAATGCAATTGAAAACACTAAAGCAGAATAAAATTTAAACTATGACTAAGCAGAAATAAAGCTTGATAATGACTTCTAAGGAAATGATTCAAAACATAAACTCAACTTGAGAAATGATCAACTAAATATGCAAATCCTCCTAACTAAACAGTTTAAACAACTAACTTATAATGATGCAACATTTCATCCTTGATTAGAGATTTGTTGAAGCATATTTGGAATAAAACATTTATACCATCATAAGATCTTCTACTCTAAAGCTGGTTCCTAACTCTATTCTGCAACTTGGTTTGATGACACTACACTTCACTCAAAGGTTATGGATTTTTGAAATAGTCTTTTGAGGAAATGTTGTTTGTGAGATGATAGGGAAATTGCAGAAGTACTTCAGGCCTTAAAATGATATTGTCTTCTGTTCCTGTGGTTATGAAGCAATTATAGATTTTAGAACAAGAAGATGTTTGTAAATAATGAAGGTTGTTTTGTTAATCTTAACAACTGAAGTAATCTAATGTGCAGTGAATGACAATCTGAATGTGAAGTGCAAATGCAGTGAGTTGAACTAAAGCTGAACTTAAAATGTCATTAATCTAAAACAGTGCTGAACTACAAGTCATCATCAAACTCAAAACAAAATAACTGAACATGAGTTAAGTGCAATTAAACTCCGGAGCATCCTAACTAAGCTATCATGCATTATTCTATGGAATTATACAGTCTGTTTGTCCATCATGATTGGTATTTTGGAAGAGTTCCTTCTTTTGGAAGAGTTTTTAGAACAATCCTGACTGTGTAATTGAGTGAAAATGCAAACATAAAGACTGAAAGCAATGAAGAACTAAGATATCATAGCCATCTCCCACTCATCATTATGATATTTTGGACAAGCGTTTAAGAGCAAGAACAACTATGGTACTTAGTGAAAACACACAACTAAAACGTTCAAGATCACAATCATGCTTAAGACAATAAAACAGTGTTAAACTACAAGTCATTATCAAACTTAAAGCAAAACAACTGAACATGAGTTAAGTGCAATTAAACTCTGGAGCATCCTAACTAAACTATCATGCATTATTCTATGGAATTATACAGTCTGTTTGTCCATCATGATTGATATTTTGGAAGAGTTCCTTATTTTGGAAGAGTTTTTAGAACAATCCTGACTGTGTAATTGAGTGCAAATGTAAACATAAAGACTGAAAGCAATTAAAAACTAAGATATCATGGCTATCTCCCACTCATCATTATGATATATTGGACAAGCGTTTAAGAGCAAGAACAACGATGGTACTTAGTGAAAACACACAACTAAAACGTTCAAGATCACAATCATGCTTAAGACAGTATAAAGATTTCTTGGAAGAGTTTCTTCTTGTGGAAGAGTGCTTATCATAAGTATAACTGTGATGGTGAATAAAAGAGACTACAATTAAATCCTACAATACTATATCCATTCCCCATTCATCATTATAATATTTTGGAAGAGCTTCTTCTTTTGGAAGAGTTTTTAGAATGAGTATAACTACAGTAGCTAATGAAAACAACTACTAATTCAAATTCAAAAACGTAAAGGCAGCTAGAATACTTATCTAAATTACGCAAATAAATCCGTGCAAGAGGCAGGGGCCCTCTAGCACCTGACGGAATCTAACTCCAAATCAAATCAACGCTTTCAAAACAACACTGTCTGCTTCATTAAAAGTGAAATAACTTGAACAGAGCACTCTGCGTCTTCAGAAATGTAGCACAAAATCTAAGCAAAATCTAGAACAAAATCTAGCCTAGCTCTTGGTTTCCCAAGTGTTTATATAACAAATGTAAATAACAAGACTTGCAACAATTTCAGGAACATTGTCTTTCCTTATCAAAATTACATTAGGACTCTTGGAGTGGCTACGTAAAAAGGAAAAATACATCTGGACTAAGACAGTCCTATTAGAATTCTGTCTTCTTAAATGTGTTCCCACGTATCAAAACCATACCCAGAATTCGTTTCTTCCTTCATGGTGAGCAACGAACCATGTAGACATGACGTGGAATATGCCCATATGCGGTTTTTCTTGAGAGGCCACCTGGAACATACCCAAACGTGAAGATAGTTGCAGAATCGCCGGTTAGCTACGGAATGTCTGCATTCTGCAGCTAGTTCCGGTCAAAATGCTTTACAATGGAAAAAAACACAAAACTTAGCAAGTCAGTCATGTAAATCATTCTAAAAGTAATTTTAACTAAATTCATTGATCAATTGGGTCTGGAATAGCAATGGAAAAAGAAAAATGAGGTAAAGTGGAATGAAAGAAAGCACAATTTTGAGG